>JAUCMO010000186.1:0-600000 GCA_032399605.1 Melipona beecheii | reverse complement strand
TGCCTCACCCGTGAATCACGCGCTCGAAGCGGATCCGCGCCGTTGAATTTCTGGAGCGGGCACCGCCACTACGCGTCGTCCGCCCTGCGACCAAATCGTTCGGTTTGCCCCCGAGGCGAACTCTCCGCCCCACCGACCACCAAACAACTCCGGGAATAATTTGCTCGTTATCGAGAAATCGTTCGTTCGCTGCTACACCGTAGCTTCACAAGCTACACCGTAGCTTTTGCAATTAGCTTCCCGCGATTCCCACTTCCACAAAGTCGAGTATTCCAAGATTTCGTTCACAGGCACGCGAACGACCCGCGAACGTTTCTTCGAACAACGATCCGTCTCTCTTCTCTCTCTTCTTGTTTGCGATCGAACCTTGGCCAAGTTGCGTCACGTATCGAGTCGTATCGAGCTGCAATTATCTATTCAATATCGTCTCCAGCCGGGAAATTTAGCACGTATCGAGTATCGCGCTGGGTCTACTTCCCAAAGGAGGGTAGGAGAGCGACCGAATGAATGATCGAATCAGATTCGAAACGCGGAATCGCTTGAATTACTGCCGCTGATAAACGCGCGCTCTGTCACGCTTCTATCTCGCTCAACCGATACATACAGCCTCGGATGCTGACCGAGGGATTTTTAAACAGCGAGCCGCCCCGCGTTTCGCCTCTCGCGAGAACAATTTGAATTTCCGACTGATCCGTCAGAGACAAAATTCTCTTTTTTGATTATTTTCTTAAAAAAAAAAAAAAAAAAAACTGCACGACTTGTATCCCAGATTTGTCTCACTGACTGGCCCAGAAGCAACTGTTCCGCGACTAGGAAATGACTTTTTTGCCATAAACTCGAGGTCTACGCCACGCTAAATCAACCAATCGCTAATTTTCGTTGCATCAGCGTTGCACCTGATTTAGAGGCAACGCTGATTGGATTTACCTGCTAAAATCACTTTCAGTGATAAAGAAAAAAAAAAAAAAAAAAAAATGCAAAGCACGGAACGTCGAAAATCATTCTAGAAGGAGGTCGTGCATAATTGAAGAAAGAGGAAGAGACGGACGTCGCTCGAGGTGTCTGACCAGACGCGTCCTCCGCTACTCGAGCGTGTCGCTCAAGGAAAAACTGTTGCTCGTTCAAAGGTTAACACCCCCCGTGTCGTCCCACCAGGGACGAAAGAAGCTGCGATAAACAGAGGAGTAACTCAAATAAAATGGCAAAGAGCCCTTCGCGCGAAAAGCTTGAATTTTAGATCAAAAGGGGAGACGCGTGAGGAACCTCGATCCCTCCGATATTTTCGAGACACACACACACACACACACACACACACACACACACACACACGTTACGCCGACGTAACGAAAGAACCGTAATATTACTTGTTTTCTTTTTCTCCTTAAATGACCAGTTTGACCAGCGGGAGTTTGAAATTAAATTTGAAGGAACTGGGAAGAAGCTCGAGCGAGTGAAATAACTCGGTGAGTTTCTTTCCCCCGGGTTTCATTTTTATTGCCGTTTGACGAGGTTCGAGAGCTCCGAGGAAAATCCAAGGTATCGCGGTTTATCTTATCCACGGTGAAATTTAAATCTAACCTAAGTGGAGAAGGAGGACGAAGAGAACGAGGAGACAGGGTTTCCTTGCATTTCTGCGAGAAAGAGAGAGAGAGAGAGAGAGAGAGAGAGCTGTCCCCGCGTAGGAGATCCGCAAGGTGAGCAGATTGTCGGTTGGCTATCGGAAATATTTTCCAGCTTCGAGAATTTATCGGGCGTCTGCTCGGAAATATTTGAAAATTCCTTCGACGCTCGTTGCGAACCGACGCGATCATAGAACAGAGCCGTTCGGAGAAAGAGGTGATGGAAAGAGCACGAAGAGGAGGAGGAGGAAGCGGAGGTGGAGATAGATAGGGGGGGTGGAGAAGCTTTTCTCGATCCAGCAGATATTTTTCACACCTTAATTAGTAGCGCGATGGGATCGGATTTCCCAAGCTGTAACGACGAGCTTGGAAATCGTCTCGAGCGATCCCCGGATTCGTCGTTCTTACGTGGTCTTTCCGTGCAATTTCAAATCGATCGAGAAATACGTTCGTTCTTTCTCTTTTCTTTTTTTCTTCTGATAAGCTGATAAGTTCGATGCTGCGATAAGAGCGCGGATCGAAGGATCGAACCGCGTCTTCTTAGACTCGGAACAGACCGCGCGCGGTGTGTCGGAAGAAAGAAAGACCGGGCAAAGGCGCTCGCTTTCGCTTCAGAGATAAAACTCCACTCCACTTCACTCCACGCGTAGTCTCCAAAGCGCCGTCCATCCATTTCACTTTGCGAAACAACGTTGTGTCAACGTTTATCCAACTGTCGCGCCTTCGTACTTCGAAAGATCGTTCGCGGGAATTTTCCGTATCCCTCTAGACGAGCGTACGACTCGCGAGCCGAAAATACGAGTACGAGTGAAAAGAAGAGGGAGAGACGGAGGAGAGAGCGGATAAAACGAGCGACGCGGCGAGTGGGAATGAAGAGAAACGAGAGGGACTGCTCTCGATTGCCGCGAGAGGGCATACCACTCTCTCGGTAATATAAGGTGGCGGAATAGATTACGACCCTTCACCCTCGATAGTACTTCTCTCCTCAGTTGGGGACGCTCGCCACCCTTATTGCGAAAGACCACGAGTTTATTGCGAACGACTGTGCGCCTCGGCACCGCCGTGCCGATTTATGGCGATATATAAGCGCATACCACCGACAAATTTCCCCATAATCGCGTGGTCCACGCGCTCCGACCCTTCCACTCCGCCGCCTTTCGTTTCGTCACACTTCTTCCTCTCTTCCCGAGGAGACGCTTTTTCCACCCGCTTCGTTTTCGCCCATCGGCTGAAACCGATCCTTCTCGGAGGGAAATTTCGACGGAATTTTCTTCGATTCTTCGCAACTCGAGAACAAGTTTGCGAGAAAGTTTGGAGAGAGAGAGAGAGAGAGAAGGGAAAAGGAAAAGGAAAAAGAGAAATGCAACAAATTGCAAATTATTATTATGTTAGAACGCGCGAGGAGGAGGAGGAGGAGGAGGAAAAGAGGAACGCGCTGCGATGCGTCGCGTGGAAAGAGCGGCAAAAATTGCCTCTGTTTAAATATGAATGCTGTTTCGACGCGGTAAATCGATAAATCCACAATGAGCACTGCCGTGTGACGACCCTGAAGCACCCCCTTAGAATCACACTTGTTGCTCGGCACCCTTGATCCGTAAAGTCACCCCTTCTGGCCCGCCCTTTTTACCCAACAGAAAACTCTAGTATTAAAAGAATTTGCCGGAACAATCTCCCATCTCGTTCTCGTTCTCGTTCTCGTTCTCGTTCTCGTGCGGGTTTACTTCTTCTCAACGACGAAGAGAACCGAGTAAACGGCAAAATGCAAACCCTTACGCATGGAAAAGTACAAAGCTTCAGCTCGTGAGGTTGAGAATTCGTGAGACTGGCGCTATAAAAGATAAATAAAGAAAGTAATTCCTCTTCCACGTCCCCCTGCGATGTTTCGAGTTAGGCTCGACGGAGGAGCTTCGAGCTCCGAGCGTAGGGGTGGTTTCGTCCCACGCCGAACAGCGAATTCCATTAAGCAAAACACCATTCGCTCGTTGGCGTCGTATTTCATTCCAATTCGAATCTTACGGATCTGCAACGTGTATAACATAACATGCGTGGTGGTTCCTCCCGTGCAGTGGCCGAAGACGGATGCGTGGGGGGTGGTTTCTGGAATGGTAAATACGCTCTTGCTCCCCTTGCTCGGTCGAATTGTTTTTCAAAAGAGAAACACCCGTGGCGATCGCTGCCCGACCATTGTCAATGAAAATAATTTCATCGTTTCACTCCCCTGTGCGAGAGTGATTTCGAACGCTCTTTCGGCGAAATGTTAAAAAAATGATGAAAATGAAGATGTAAGCGAAATATGGGGAAAAGCGCGCAACATAGTGAAAATATTCCAAACGTTTCGCGTATTCGAGAGTATTCCGCGTTTCCTATTTCACCACCGTTCTACATTTCCCGCATAGTTTGCGTTAATTTCGATAATTAAAAGGCCAAATTTAACAATTGCATCGTTACCATCTCCAACCGCGGACGTTACGTCGGCGACGTAAAAAAAAAGGAAAAAAGGAAAAAAGGAAAAAAAGGAAAAAAGAAAAAAAGATGGAGAGGATCTATCGCACAAGCGCGCGACGAGAACAAACGAAATAAGAGGGAGGGCCATTGATTAAGAAGAAGGCGGGCAAACGTTCCTGTTCATCGATTCATCTCCGAAACCCTTTTTCTTTCACCCTCGACTTGGCTCCGCTCTTCTCCTCGATTTCCACTATTGGCAAAGCGATAACTCGGTACGTCGACCATAAATCAAACTGCCAGAGTGTGTTTCACCTAGCCTTCCTCCCGTACGAGAGGAAGAGCAGCTCTCCCTCCGGCAGCTCCTTCATCCTGTGGCAAATGATCCGCGACCGTTCGTTCCGTCCTTCTTTCAGTCTCTCGTCCATACCTCCCCACCCTGTGTTTTCTTTTTTATCCCCCCCCCCTCTGTCTCTCTCTCTCTCTCTCTCTCTCTCTCTCTTATTTTTATTTACGGGTCTCTTTACCGGCGACGGTCTCTCTTCTCGTCATGAAAAATAAATCCACGTTTCCCGGGTTCTGACACTTTGCTAAATTACTCGACCCCCTTTCGTATCGTGCCGAGTGTTTCCGGATCGGCGTGAAATATCGACAGACTGGGAAAACGTCGCGGAAATCTACACACACACACACACACACACACACGTACACGTCTATGCCGGCCGTTTTCAATATTTTGCAAAATAGCAAAACGCTCGAGATTTGAATTCGGTTTCGGGGTTTTTTGAGTTTTCGTTTTTCTTTTCTCTTCCTCTTTTTCAATTCGTTTTTATTTTTATACTTGCGCGCAGAGAAAAGGTTGTTGCTTGCGTAGAAAAGTTCCGCAATTGAGCGATCCGAGCTTAACTGAATCAAGAGTCGAAGGTTGATTCGGCAATTACGAATGGCAAGTGAACTCCATTCGCGCGAGGCTCCTCTCTCTCTCTCTCTCTCTCTCTCTCTCTCTCTCTCTCTCTGGCTCCGAAACGATCCATCAACTTTTCACGCAGTTTCTCCCGCAACGCCGGTTTTCCGCTGTAATATTTACGAGCGGTAATTTTCTGGCAATTACCGCGAGTGTCACACGCGGCGGGCTCGTTTTAAAACGAGCGACCGAGCGTTTCATTCGCCGCTCCCTTCTTCCTTTATACCTTGCCGCCACCACCGTAGCGGCGCGTGCTAACGTTACAAAAATTGCTATTATCGCGAACGGAGAAGGAAAAGAACAGAGAGTTCTACACCACCGGAAATCACGGCGAACGATTAAATTAAAACTCGAACGAGCAATCAGCCGCGTTGTTTAGCTGCAAGTCTCTGATTCGACTTTAATTGTCGACCGAGACGCCACTCGCGTTCGTTCGAACAAAGTAAAATCGTCCTGTTAGAGGATGCCGAGAAAACAGACAAATCAGCTACCGACAAATTTCCAATTCGCAAGGCCAACGAATTTCTTCGCCCCTGTGTAAATGTCAATTATTTCTCGCACACTTGGCAACCGAGTCGGAATGAACGGCGGAAATCGGTGTAATTGGCACCTTTAAATTTTCAATCGCGGCGCCAACGACTCGATGCCTCGATTTACGAGCTCGTTACGCTTTCCTCAACGGGCTGTACCGTCCCCCCCTCCCCCCCTCACCCTCCCCGACCGAACGAATTATCTTTTCCGCGTGCAATTTCACACGCAGGTGCATACCACGCGATCTGAAAGAGAGACAGAGAGAGATGTTGCGTGATTTTCGACGAGAGATCTGTGCACGAGCTTCGACACAGAATGAGACAGCAGATAGATGGAAACGCTCGCGAGTCGGGACACGAGAGGGAGCGAAGAAGGACTTTGATAAAGTCGCGAGATTTCCGTCTGTACTGCTAGACGGAATTGCGTATTGGTTTGTATCGTAACGGTAAAACTAGCGGGTTGACGAAGCAGGAATCTCGTGAAAGGTGTGTGTTTCCTCTCCCTTCTCGCTGCGACGCTAATTGCCGATACGTTCCCCGCAGCGATCGTCAATTAGCGTGAAATGCACGCGCGCGTAATATTTCTCGCACTGGAACCGACGATGATTTCCGTTTCTACGAAAATCGTGGAAAATGGCGAAACGAAGGCGACTGGAAAAGGCACTGGCTCGAGCGTGAACGTGAACGTGAACGTGAGCGTGAGCGCGAACGTGAGCACCACTGAAGACCACCTCGGAAACCGAGAGAGAGAGAGAGAGAGAGAGGAGCAAAGAAGAACAGAAGAAGAAGAAGAGGAGGAGGAGGAGGAGGAGGAGGAGGAGGGAGAGTTTAGGTTAGGATGCGCCAGGCCAGGAAATGCACTTGACGCAGCGTCGTCGCAAAGGATGAGTCATCGGAGATACGGAAAACCGGTTCGCCACGGCTACGAGCCTTTTCCCCTGGCAGCCAGGGGATCCCTCTTCTCTCCTCTGCCTCGCTCACACACTCTGTCTCTCTCTCTCTCTCTCTCTCTCTCACACTCTCTTGTTCTCTTTGCTCGTTCTCTGGCGAGTTCTGCCACTCTTTCTTTTCTTCCCTTCCCTTCCATTCCCTTCTCCATCCTTTCCTTTCCTTTCCTTTCTTTTCCCTCTCTTTTCCCTCTCTTCCCTTCCCTTCCCTTCCCTTCCCTTCCCTTTCCTTCCCTTCCCGCGGCCAGCTCTTCCTTTTTCTTCCGAGCAGTCAGCACTTCCCTGGCCTGCCTCCGACGGCTACTTCTACTTGGCCAGCTTGCGCCGCTGCCTCCGCTGCTGCTGCTGGCTGCCTCGGTACAGCTCGATAGTGGGATTAAAGGTGGATCTCGGCATCGTCAATCGTCACTTTGTCACACCGCGTACCACTCGTATCCGTTTGCACACCGGGTGGCCCGCGAATAAATCCAACGACAGGCAGCAAATCGAGTAAATTTTCCACGGTTCTTTCTCTTTTCTTTCGAATCGATATTTTTTTGCAGATTCTTTCTTTCACGAACGTAAATGTAAATATCCAACAATCAATTCCTACTCTCTCATTAACGAAATTCGGTTTGGAAAAAAAAATATATATATATATATATATATATATCGTATTTAATTGCAAATTTTCAACACGACGATATGTCAGTTCGAGATAACAAAGTAAATGGAAAGAAGAGGCAAAGTGCTTTCGATAAAAGATCGAAATAAAGGTTCGACATTTTCTTTTCTTTGATGTCTGATTCACTCCCGAGTCTTTTTAACTCGTTCAACCATTGATCATTAACCTTCCAACTTATTTCTCGATTCCCAGTTTCCCACGAACGAATACACGCAAGCTGTTTCCACTGCCGACGCGTCTGCCTTTATGTTAATTATGCAGAGACGATCGTTTTATCGTCGCGAGTGACGTAACTCGCCGTGTGTCAGCCAAAAAGACGCATCAACTTGAATCTCGTTATCGCCGTCGCTATTACGTTATCTGCTCAAATTTCTTTTTTTGCGAAAAAAATGTGTGTTTTTCGATTTACCTTTGACTCTAAACTTTCGAGTGTCTCGAATCGCATATCCACGAATTTCGAAACTCGAATATATTTTTAAAAGAAATGATATCGAGTTCATTTCGCAACAAGCTGTCTTTCCGCAATTTCGCGGAAAGTATCTCGTCGAAACTCTCTCTCTCTCTCTCTCTCTTGTTATTCTCGAACGCGTTCGCATCGCGTTGTTATCGAATTTCGAACGAAATATGTAATTTACAATTTTACCAATTATCAGCTAATACGTAATTCAGGGAACGCGCGCGTGCAGCAAGTGAAACGTAATCCTTTAATTCTATTGAACACCGTATACACCGTATCGCGTGAAATTCATATCATCCATTAGCTATAAGATCGTATAATCCGATTACCGTATCACTTTAATTATATTAACCTTTGATAAGGATTTTCTTGTCCAGCAATTTTCTGTCATTTTCAATCTCGCTACGACAATTTGACGACACACACACACACACACACACAGTGTGATCCGTCCGTAATGTTTCTTTATATTTTTCCTTTTAAAAATCTCTCCATCGTTCGACGCAACCTTGGGTCCAACGTAAGTTTGTTCGTTTCTGAACGAACGCCCACGGTCTTTACCTAAACACGCGAACGTGGAGATTAAAATTTATCAAACTCTCGCGAGATAACAAAGGTGATTTCACATTACGCGCGATGACCAATCGACCGAATTTCACTCGACTCTGATTTTGTAAATTGGGTGGCAAGTAATTCAATAATTCGGCAAGTGACTCGTCGTAGTCGCACAATCGATCTCTTCTCTTGTCTTTTCTATTATTTTCTTGGCGGTGTTTATCAATTTCCGCCGAAATCTTTTTTGTGAGATCAGATATTTTTGTGTCTTGCTCGCAAGAGCGACTTCAATTCACATTGTTTTTTCTTTTTTTTTTCAAATTTCCGTGACTTTACACGTTTGCCCGATACAACTATTTTCTGTTCTAATTATCGGTTCTAATTTCAGTTTTGCAATTCCACGCGAAAAGAAAAAAAAAAAAAAAAAAAAAGAACAATCGTGCGTTTCAGGTTGAATCTGGTTTAAAAGAAAGGTCAGATCAGGTCAAGTTTAGTCAGTCGCCAAAGCCTCTCTCTCTCTTCTGTCCTCTGGCGATTTTTCAGCGCGCGTTTGGACACGCGAATTTCCTAAATTCCCAACAGCCGGATAATCTATTCGGGTTCGAATTTCCTCCGTGGAGGCTCTGCTCGATGGAGCAACGCAGAGTTTCCACTCAAGGCCTTTTCCAACGAGATCGTGCCGTCCTCTGGTTTAATGACATTTGAAAGGGCCAGGAAAAAGGTCAAGATGCATCGATGCAGCGGCGGAGCTGCATCGGGATTCGTGCCGACTTCGCAAGATGAGCACGGAATCTCTCTCTCTCTCTCTCTCTCTCTCTCTCTGTCGAGTTTGCACGCAGCTCTAGCTGTCCGTCTCTCCTCGGGGAGACTGCCGCGGCTGGGTCTTTCCTCTCTCAGTCCTGGGATCGGTAAACCGGTGCAAAAGGTAGCAAAGCAAGAAGTGAAACCGCGCTCGGCGAACGACGATTTGTCGGCGAACAATAGAAGGTCAGCGCCGTTTCGGAACACGGCCGTGCAACGGGAGGCATCGCGCTTCGTTTATGCAACCAGATGCAACCAGATGCAACGTATATACACCGGGCTGGGGTGATTTTCCTTGAAGCAATTCACGTTCCGGCTACCGTCGATCGCCGATTTATCGATCGACGCGCGGTGATATCTACACGTGTGTACACTCCCGCTCAAAAGTCTCGCAACACTTTTATTCGTAACATTCGACACTTGTCTTGGGTTGTCGCGTATACATTTTACAACGCAACATACTGTCATTGTATCGAAGCACATAAGCGTTTTATATTTGTTGTATTTAATTGTACTCGCTATAAATTAGCAAGAGTCTCAACTCTTAAAAATGTTTCACATTTATCGTATTTGATCTAAATACAACAATTTACGTTGTACATTGCACACTTGATATTGTGAGATTATTCGCAGACTTTGAGAAATTTCGGCTGTTGAAATTTCCACTCGAGGCGAAAATCCGCGCAACCTTTATTTCGTTATTTCAACGGAATGTTAAAACAAGTTCTTCGTGTCGATGACCGATCGTCCGAGGCTATCTCGTCGGGGGCTATTTTAAAAATCAGTCAATTTAGATTCGTAGTTTTTCTACGCGGGATATCTTGGAATCTCTTTTTCGATGCTTCGTCTATCGGACGAAACGTCGATTAATTCGCAACCGTCGACCAACGACGAAACATTAATGGAATACGCGTGTAAGTTGTCTCTCTGAACGAGAAACCTGATTCAACGATACGCTGACGTACGCACACCGATACGTGACAAAATAATATAAATTAACGCCAAGTATTATTTTTCCATTGGACCGCTAGCACGCACGTGCAACGCTCGTTCTCTCAATTTTTCAAGAGCCCTCCCGGATCACACTCGATCGCTTGAATTTTTCTCGAAACGTACAAACGCTAGAATTTTACAAAACGGAGGACCTTTGGATCCTCTCGGGGTGATTGAATCGAGTCGAATCGAGCAACGTCGTCCCGTTTTGTAGACTTTCTCGGTCTTTTTCCTTTCCTCTCCTCTCTCTCTCTCTCTCTCTCTCTCTCTCTCTCTTTCGACGGCAAATGCGATAAAACAGGAGAAAGATTAAGGAAGCTAAGGAACCCCAATCGATATCCGAGGATCACGCTTAAGCACCGAAAATAAACGAGGAAATCTCCTTCCGTGCTCCTTTCTCTTTTGCCATCTTTTGTTCCTTTAATCTCGCTTGCCCCGTGCGCGATTCGCGCGAAATTCAAAATGGAGCAAACCAAGGCAAAGCGCTGTCGTCACAATCGCTGATGATAACGCAGCGATACACGACACTAATACACGGGTGACAACACTCTAACAGGTTGACAAAATCGGTGAAATCGATCGAATGGCGAAAGTGGGCGGAGAGAGGGGGCAGGCAAGCGCGTCGCGGTCGACTATTTAGAATCCGAGGCGCTCTAAATTCGAATATTATCCGAATATTACTCGACGACATGTTCGATCGACGATGCAATCCAATAGATGCGTTTTAATACAATGGATTATTATATAGCGAGCATGTGGTAACTACGCGCAAAATTCGCGCTAGATCGATGACCCAAATGTCGGAGGTGCCCCGAACTCGCACGAAACGAGTCCGCTTCCCTCCGTGGCTGCTATAGGGTGACGGAGTCGAAATTATCACGGCGAACTGTGAAGTTTTCCAATTTTATCAGCCAACACTCCTAAAAGATCGAAAAGGGATCTTTCGTCGAATCGTAGCCTCGAGCAAGATCTCACTTAGCAAAGATCGGCCCAACCTTCTCAACCTGTTTCTCGCAAAGCCGATCGCGTCAGATCCCCCTCTCTCTTCCTGATCCCTAATGTACGAGCTGGTGGTGGCTCTGTTGTGTCTGCAGGTGCGCGTTAAGCCCTTAGGTAAGATTAGTCGTCGACTCGTGCTCTCTCAGAGGTCGGGTAGACGACGACCCGGGAGTTGCTACAATACGTACAGAGAGTAGTCATTCTCGGACTCTGCGTCCCGTCACGCGCGATGTCTTCTTTTTCAATGAAGCTTTTTCGCAGGGTCGAAAGAAGCCGAGAGGCCGAAAGAAAAGCGGCGCGTTGAGAAAAGGAGCGATTATTAGATTCGATTAAATTCGATTCCGAGACGAGTCGTAAAACAGGCGGCGAGGCTGCGGTTGCTCGAAAACGGAACGAAGCGCGCTGCACTTTGCTGCAGGTTTACAAATAGGTGGATCAATTCCAGGTTTATCGTGTGCGGCAGCGGCGATTGGTCGACTCCCATGATCGTGTGTGTGTGTGTGTGTGTGTGTAAGTGCGCGCGCGGATTGCACACACACACACACACACACACACACACACACACACACACGTAACTCTCTTCCCCCCACCGCACGCCCGCGTGCACGCGTGTACACGCGTCGTATATAAACGTACGTCATATACATAATGCACATGGATTCTATATTCCGGCTGTGTACCGCCATAATAATTCAGTCTCGAACGTCGCTCTCTCCGCAGTGACCGCAACCTGCAGAGCCGACGAAACACGAGCAAATCAACTGTCGCGGCTATTTTCTGCTTAGTTACGTAAATTAATACTAGAAACGATATTGAAATTATTGTTTCATGCGTGAGATATACCGCTCCGATTGCCGATCGCCGATCGCCGATCGACGGTTTCGACGTCTCGATGCCTCGGGGTCGAGAAATTTCATTATCCCGATCATGCGTGCGATGAAACATAAATAAATTTTTCTTCCGTTTTCCTCTTTTTTTGTTTCTTCACAGCTAAGAAACTTTGCGAACACGCGTGGCGGCGATGTTTGCCGTTCGCCGAGCTATTTTGAATATTGTCAACCGTAATCTTGCCGTCTCTCGAAAACGGCTACCACCTACGACACTGTCAGTTTGACAAATGCCGCTCTGTCCTTGCTTATTATAGAACCGAAGCAAAGGGGCGAAAGGCTAGCGCACTCTCCGGAACCGAGAATCGAGTGAATTTTACGAGCCGGTTCGTTTGGAAAAAAGAAACGCGATCGATCGATCGATCGATCGATCGACGAATTAAACAAAACGTTAGTCGCCAGTTCGAGCGATTTTTAGACGCCCATACGGCGTGATACAGTTCGATCGAGACCTCGTTACGTCAGTGTTAAGCACAACGAATCGCATTTGTCCGAGATAACGTTACTTTTCCGAGCGATATGTCCGAACAGGATTAGCGAATCCATCGACGAACGCGTCGTTAATCTTCTCAGGGTATTAAAAACGACAGATTTGCGACGTCAATTGACAAGTACACTTCTCGCTGCCGCGCTACCAACCGACCAACACTACCGGTTGCATTTACACTCTGACGCGTAAGAACCTGGTAAATATAACACGATACCGCGAAGAGTGCCTAACTGTACCAGTGACGATGAAAAATTGTCGATAATTTCAACCGATATTCAGCGTGATCTTATTTTTTAAAGCGTGAAAATGTCTTCTTCAAGAAAACTCGCTCGGATGCGAGGATACTTTTTTCTCTGTTAACAATGAAAATTGTCAAAATTCAAGTGCGTGTGAAAAGCATTGAAAAATTTCTTTCTTACGACCACACGTTTGTCTGACAACCACGTTTCGAAGACTGAGATTTTTCATCGCTTTACAACGAGTTTCACTCGTACGATTCTTTTTTTCATCATTACTGGATTGGATGACGAAATGTCGGAGTTTCTTGAATTTTTAAGCCTGGTGATACTCAACCAGTTCGATAGAATGGCGAAACAACAAGTTTCGCAGGAGTCTCTCTCGGAGAGGAGACGAAAAAAACTACACGACATGTAGCCTAGTACGATTCGTCTCACTGAAAATTTTGCCACAAAATTTTAAATTTTATTGGCACGCGAACATTTGAATCGATAGAAAACAGATTAGAGGCGCGATCGCTCCTACTCGAGGTCACGTGACCCAAATCAACCAATGGCTAATTTTCGTTGCATCTGAAGAGGCCTGATTTTTTTTCTGGCTTACCCCCGCTAAAATCACTTTCAGTGATAAAAAGGAAACGATCGTTTCCTCGGTGAGACCTTGTATCGCGGAACCGAGAGTCGGCGTGCAATTGCGATTACAAATCCGCCCCGAGGAGGAGAGTCAGGGAGAGGAGTCTGGCGGTCAGAGCGACGGCATCGCCGCCGTCGCACGATGGAAAACTCTGATCGCAAACACCGGCAAGGCGCAAAGTGCGCCGACAAAGGCGTCTTATCGTGGCTGCTAATTTATATTTCAAAAGGTTACTGGTGCCATCGAAAGAGCGTAGAAACCGCCGACTAGGAACTGCTAGAATTCCCTGCGAATTCCTACCCGCCGAAAGATTTATCAATGTACCGCGTGTCTCTCTCTCTCTCTCTCTCTCTCTCTCTTTTTCTTTGCCCCCGAAAGCTCTTGAAAGCTTTCACAAAGCGACTCGTCGCAAAAGAGTTTGCTATATAATTTTCTAATTGAGTCGATCGGCAAAAATGGAGGCGAGGGAGGGAGGTGGTCAGGACGCGGTGCGTCGGGCAAAGGCAAAGGCGATAGGTCGGAGACAGACGTATTTCGTTGGCGAAGTTTCACGGAATCTGCGATGGTGAGTCATCGATGGAAACCGGTCTTGGAATGACGAACGTTCGTCACCGGAGCGGCGATCTCCGCGTTAATTGCTTCGATCTTCGCAGCGCGATCGATTGACTTTCGGAACGTTAACACGTTGCCAAACATTTCACACCGTTTGCCATTTCCATTTCGTTGTCACTACGTTGTCCGCGCCGAGCCGATTTTTTTTGGTCACTTTGACCAAGGATTTAAGTCGATAGTTTTGCTCCTAAAGTATGAAAAGACTTGTACTCTTTAATATTAATGCTGCAAAAACTGTAGTTGTCAAGAAAAGTTGAAGACGCATTCTTCGTCGTTAACTTAACCGTTTGAAAAGTCGAGGTTGCGCAGTAATCTGGCCGATTTGAAATTGTAATTAGACGCAACGAGTCGCGATTGCTGACGAGTCTCGATCGAAACGAGATTGTTCGGGTCAACGTTCCCTCCTAGTTAACAAGGGAAAATGTCACAGAGGACATTTTTTGGCCAATTTTTTTACAATCTTCGAAATTGTTTGGACTCCGTTGAACTTGGATGGACATTGATCAATTCTCGCAAGGATGACGACACGAGTTAGAGCAACGAAAGGGGGAGACTTTTGGGCGAGAAAGATCGTTCGAGAGATCGCCTCCTGTTCAATTTCTCATCGCGAGGATATCGCGCGTCATCGACGAGCTTAAGAACGATCTCTTCGATCTTGCAGGATTTCCGTGCAACGTCTTGCACAATCCTCGCGAATCGTCGTAAATCATGCGGCGGGATTCAGCGTGGGCGGCTGTGAAACACGCTGCGAGACGGCTACGTTTCGCCGGGATTTTTACGCGCGACCCGCAATTCACCCGATAATCGGGGCGGAGCATTCGAAAATGTTCGAGCAACAAATTTCAGCTTTCAGAATTCAGATTTCAGATTTCAGAGGTTCGAACGAACGTTCGTACGAGAGTGTGGTTGGTTAGCTAAAAGCTCTAGAGCTAAAATTGAAAGAGTTACGAAAGAGACGCGAAAGCACGCAATTCGTGTAGGAGAGTAATGACGAGAGAGGCTCTCGTCGCTCGACGACGAGAGAAAGAACGGTGGTAGTGTACAAAAGTAGTAGTAGTTGTACAAAAGGAAACGGACTCACTCATTGTGCACGCGTAATCTGGCATTTCGCGTGCGGAACGCGCGAACATACACCGCCTCTTAAAACTGTGTTTTGTGTGTGGCCGAAAAATCTGCTTCTCGAAATAGACTTACCTGAAACAACAAAGAGAAAGGGAAACTGGTTAGTAAGCGCGTGTACGGTGTTCGGTTCGTTCGCGGCGGGAAATCAAAGTTCAAAAACCCGATTTGAAATTAATTCCTCCGGTACATGGTCTACGGGCGAACGTAGTCGACGATTAATTTCCAACGTGGGACTAATTTTGAAACGTGGGACATTTTTCGAAACGCGGGTCGCTACTCGTCGTAAATTTCATTGTCCGGCCGTCGCGAAGTAATTCGAAGGCAAAAGGAATCGCTAATTAAATTGGCTCTTCCATTCTGCTCGAACGACTCGCGGCCGCTTCTCGAGAGGAAGGAAGAAAGACGAGGGACAAAGGACAGGGTGGAGGAAGAGACGTGATTATTTTCGATTCTCTCTCTCTCTCTCTCTCTCTCTCTCTCTCTCTCTCTCTCTTTCTGCACGTTGGCGTGCAGCCAGGCGTAGGCGATTGTGAGAAATAACGAAAAGGCGTGTACGTTGCACGTCGATGCCGCGAGTCGATTCGCTTTCTTTCATTGACTCTGCTGCCACTTTACGAGAAAGAGTTCTCATTCTCGCGCAACATTTCAGAACGGATAGCATATTTTCGTCGCATATTTCCTCGCATACCGATGCAAATTTCTCCTCTTTCCCGTGTCAGATGAGTCCGATCGGGTGCACAATTATTTGTGAAAATTTCTAATAATAAAGAAAGACAGTTCCAACGAAACACGCATATTTCTCTCGTCGTTTGAAAAAGTCCCACGTCGAGTGACACGTGAATGACGCGCAGGAGAAACGAAACGGGAAATAAGAAATTAAAAGAAAAAAAAAGAAAGGAAGAAAGAAGCGTTAGACGCTACCGTGCCGTGAATCGTATCGGAGCTTACCGTCCGTGGATATCCGATCGCGTTATCTAATAATGGAAAAAGCGAGTATCTGCGAGAGGTAACGACGAGAGGTCGAATTAGACGAGACTGCA
Source organism: Melipona beecheii (assembly GCA_032399605.1). Classification (NCBI taxonomy): domain Eukaryota; kingdom Metazoa; phylum Arthropoda; class Insecta; order Hymenoptera; family Apidae; genus Melipona; species Melipona beecheii. The sequence continues at coordinate 584,008 of JAUCMO010000186.1, read as the reverse complement.
GTTAACACGCCAATTTCCCAAAGAGATTGAAAATAATTATCCTATATCCCGCTTTGGAGAACTTGGAAATTGATCCAATAGGAGGCTATTACGAGAAAAAACGGTCCTGTCTGCAAAATCTCGGACTTGGTGGGTCGGGATCAGAAAGAACTAAAGACTCGTCGAAGCTGTGCGTCGATTGTTTCTCTTAGAAAACTGATTCTCTTAGACCGCTCGGTACGAGAGCGATTGGACTGATTGACTCTATTAGACCGACTCTCTGCACGACAAAGAGCCAAGTCTCTTTTGCACAGTTCACAGAAGAAAAAAAAAAACGCCACTTTTCTGTTACTCTTGTTCATTTTATCACGCTATATTGGGAGGAGTGAGCGACGGTGACGTTAGGAATTTTGACAGTCGCAAAGTTTGCGACATTGAACGCATCTTCGATCGAGGCTCTCTGGCGAAGAAACTGAAAGAAACTAAACGCGTCGATTCTCCCGGCCCAAATTCGTGTCACCGAGTTGTTTCAACTTTGACGACCTTTGAGATCGAGCGAACGCGCAAATTTTCCATCGGCGAGCCACGCGTTTGGTACGTGGGCTACGTGTCCCTAGAGCGTGCCTGCGTCAATCGTCGAGGGGGATGAAGCGTGGCAATGCAGATTGGCAACGCAGATTGCGCAAGCAGGACAAACAGTGTGGCAAAAATACTGGCGGCCGCTATATCGATCGATGCGTAATCGATGAATCTAATAATGGCCGGGGCGCGATTATTCAAGAATCGGCGTGCAAGCGGGGATCGCGAGATGGAAAGATATTTCGCCGGTAGTTATGCCGCGAGTTAGCTCGGTTGCCGAACTGTACACACGCTCGCCGCTCGACGCTCGACGCTCGACGCTCGACGCGGCGCCTCGCGGTGGCAGCCGGTGGTAGGCCACCGGAGCGAGGCGTGGGTCTGCTCCATTCGCCGCGATTTAAATATTTAACTCTGCTTAAACGTCAGCGAGCCGCTGCTGGCCGTTACTCGCGCGAGCAATAATTCCCACTCGCGGGTAAACTCGCTTGGGAAAATCGAGCGACCGCGTGCAACCATCCTCTCCCCCGCCCCCTCTGCATGGGGCTGGCTGGCTTTCCATCCGCTCGTGGCTGCTGCTACTGCTGGTGGTGGTGGTGGTGGTGGTGGTGGTGATGGTACGCATTTGCGAAAATTTCATTCGAACCTCGGTACTATTTTGCCCGAGTATTTCGAACGTTTGTTCCGAATAAAGTAATAAAGGGGAAAAGAAGAAAAAGAGCGGGAAATGCTGATTATTTGCATTTATACGAGTAGCGGTAATGGTTACATCGGCGCGTTCTCTGTTTCAACGAAACAGCGAAATTCGCGGAAACTTTTTTTTTTTTTTTTTTTTTTTTTTTTTTTGCAACGTCCGTTCCCGTTCCGTAATTTTACGTCGAGAAGAAAACGCAGAGGTAGGTTATCTAACGTTATCTAGCGGAAGAAAGCCAGCGATCGTCAGCGGCGTAATATAATTCATCTGCCCACAATTAAACTTGAGATTAAATGAATCGTTCCCCTCGAGGGATGAATTATGCCTCGCCGTTGAAACGCCCGTTGAAAGGATCACGTAAAATCCAGTTAGAATTCGGAAGAGATATTTTTCAAATCTCTCCTCGATGTCTTCGTCCGCGATAAAAACGTCGAAATATTTATTTTTCATTCGATTCGACACGCGGCGCGTGCTTCGAATCTTAAATTCGAAGCCTTCTGCCGAAGCCGTAATTGTCGATGCGTCATTCGTTCGTTCGAATTTAGCGCTGATATTAACGAGCAAACGCACAATCGATAAAGCACGCGTCAAATATGCAACGCCTTTCAACTTTGGCAAACCCGTACCAAACCCTGAATGTTGTAAATCGCCGAACGAACGTTGTTGCGAATTTTTCTTTCCCTCTTTTTTTTTTTTTTTTTTAATTTTCGTCGCAAGAAAATTACGTTTCCACGACTTTGTATGAAAATTGAAAAGACTTTTACCGACGGTCGACAGAATCTCTTTATCCGAATCTCGAACAGAGTGAAGCGACGACATAGAGAGAGAGAGAGAGAGAGAGAGAGAGGCACTTACAATGTAGGCGCTGCTATTAAAATTTGTAAAATTGCCAATAGCTTACGTGACAGCCCGAGCTTCTTCGCATCGACAACCGCCTTGAAACGTTCTGTCCTTTAAAGCTACTTTAAATAAACAATTCTATATCCGTCTAGCCCGTTTCCCGCTAAATATCTTCTCTTCCGGAGCGTGTTACGTATTACGCGCGTCGAAAGTTCGAGCAAAAGTTCGAAAAAGATGAAACTAGCTAATACTGACGAAAGGAAAAAAAAAAAAAAATACTAAAAGTCATTGGAAAAAGCTTGAAAACTGAAAATTCTCCGCTCGAGCCTCGGTTCGTTCGGCTTTCGCGTCCGGGCTGGTTCGTTAGCCATCGGAGGACGGATTAGAGACGAGGAGAGGACCGACCGGAAACGAGATAACTGAAATTGCACGCGCGCCAAGAAGTCAGCAGGGGGGGGGGAGAGAGAGAGGTGTCTGGGACGAGCGACTTTGCGTAGAAAGGAAAATGTGCTCGGATCACCACGCATCCGGGCTCGATCCACTTGCCAAAGTCCCCACCATTGTGGAAATTGGTTCATTCATGCCTCGCGCCGGAGCATTTTATCGACTCACTGCCGACAGAGTAAGAATAAGAAAATTTTAGCGTCTCCCTAAAAAAAACCCTAGGAAAAAATCTTCTTTCGCTCGAGAGATTCAAAGGTTTGACCAACGACTCGAGTCGAAGAGATACTCGGAATAGTAATAATTATCAGTTCCAAGATATCCCTCTCGAAAGAAGAGGGATATCGTTTATCCGAAGTAGATAATTAATCGCTCGATAAATTCCAGATAAACGATGGATCTCGCGTTCGACACGCGCTTCCTTTTCGCGTGGTTTGCGTGGATCTAAACTGCGCCAAACGATTATCGAAAGAGCAAAGTGACTGTTGCCAGCGTTCGATAACGGGTGTAATCTATAGCTTCGCGCGTTAAAAGTCCGAGGTTCGAGCGATCTGACAAAAAGGAGAGAAAGAGAGAGAGAGAGAGAGAGAACTTTCAGCTCGAGAGAAACGATCGAGGAAGATTCATCTAGGATTCTCGCTCGGGTCTCGAGACCTGCAGCGCCAGAGACAGCGGAATGGAAAGGCAAAAAGAAAAAAAAAGAGAAAAAAAGGAGAGAGAGAGAGAGAGAGAAACAAAGAAGAAACTGCTCGATCGAAAGCCCAACATTCCCAAAACGTTCTTCAGGATCCATTAAAGCTCCTCGGAGGGGAGAATCGCAGAGAGGAAATCCGAAAAAGCACGAACCAAAGCACGAGGGGCGAAAGAGGGAGAGAGCCATCGAGAGGCGTGCCTCGACTGCGAGCATTTTCTTCGCGCGAAACTGCACGAACGGAACACTCGCTCGAAAGGAACACTCGACTATTTTAACCGTGAAATAACTCAGTCGAGGGTTCAACCAGGAGGGTTCAGCGGGGAAACGAGAAAAAGAAGAACGAAAGAGAGAGAGAGACAGAGAGAGAGAGAGAGGAGAGTGTGGCATGATATGTGGGTCCTAAAGATAGAGCACCCGAAACAACCATAAACCTTTTTATTCCACTTGCCCCTGCCCGACCATGTTCTTCTTTCTTTCTCTCTCTCTCTCTCTCTCTCTCTCTCTCTCCCCTACGCCATTCACCTCTCTTCTTCGTAATGCTACTTTTTATCGCGCGAGAAAGTAAAAAAATTTCCTCTCGGAGATTACGCTCTCGGCTCTGGGACGAATTTCCGCGGATCTCGCGAAATTTGCCATCTATGAAAACCTAAATTCTCCAGAGACCAAGTGTAAAGAAAGTCGGCAATACAATGAAATTCACATCGTCTCGCTGAAAGGCCCCGAGGCAACTGTTCCGACTAGGAACAGAAGACGACCTTTGTGCCATAAAATTTTATCGATGTGCAAACATTTGAATCGATACAAAACAAATTACTCGAGGTCTACTCCACGCCCCCTCGCGAATCACGTGACGCAAATCAACCAATCGCTAATTTTCGTTGCATCGAAGCGTTGCACCTGAAGCGCAGGCCCGAAATCACTCGCAGCAATAAAACACGAGAGAAAGGATCGTCGGAAGAATTTTCTAGGAACTGCGAGATTCGTAGAAGGAGTAAGGGTACTACTTGAAAACTAAATAAATGACAATCGGAAATAACGCAAGTCAATTGGAACGAAACGTAAAACTGTACAAGTGTGTAATTGTACAATTTTGTATATTCGTTGCACGAGCGGTTTTCCAAAAATGGGAAGAAAGTTTGCGACATTTTCGCAAGCTAGCGTGCGACGATTTGAAACTCGAAACTTTGTCAACGATGACGCGACGCGTTTGCGATATCAGAGTATCGAGTTCCAGCGCGGAAAACGAACGAAAACACGCGAAAGAGAAAATCTCAGGGAGAACGTATTCTGGACGTGATGTTGGATCGTCCGAGGCCGGAACGTTGAAACTACCGGATCGTCGAATCATCAGCGGGACGATGAATATTATCGCGGTTCGCATCTCCAAGCGACAAACGATCGCTTTTTGTCGCAGTTTCGTTCCCTTCTTCCACTTTCGTGGACTTTGCTGAACCGGCTTAATGCGTTTCGCGTGAATCAGCTGATTCCACAACGGACGATGATTTACGAACCTGGCCGTTTGAAAATTGGTTCGAACGAAACGCGCGCGTCCCCGCTGTCCGCCGCTCGTTCGAGATCCTATCGAGGAGGAACGACGCCGACCACGTTCTTTAAACTTTCCCTGGGCCGAGGGTGAAAGTTTCGCCCGACAAGAACCATCGAAGCTACCAGGTTCGTGAAAACGTTGAAGTTTGTGCTGCTTTTTCTCGTTTGCGATGCTTTGAGGCAAGAAAAGGAGGAAGAAAAAAAAACGACGATGCAATCATCACGACCACGTCCAAGTTTGATAAAATATTAATTACCACGGGTAGAGTACACGCGCGGAACGAAAGGGAGAAGCGTTGAATTTTTTCTTTTTTTTCTTTTTTTTCTTTTTTTTCTTTTTTTTTTTTTTTTTCTTTCTTTAAAGCTCAACTGCAATATTGGATCGTTGAGGTAAAAGCAAAGCAAAGCAAAGCAAAGCAGAGAAATTTCTTTTTTCAAAGGCGAGCCGTGTCTTTGTGGGAATGTAACGGTGGTTACTTTTCTTTTGGACGACGTTGGACAGGTAGGTACGTATGGACAGGGGGCTACGTGGGAGCAAACGTCACCGAACGTTAACGAGCGACGAGCTCGTCGGTGGGTAAACGGTGTCATTAAGAAGGCAAGACGATTAGCCTTTTCGAGAACGGTGCTGCCCGAGCGAGCGCATCAACGAAAAAGGAGGGAAATGGTAGGTACTCGTCTGGTTGACCTATAATTAAATCGCTACGGCCAGCGACCATCTCCAACGTGCATCTCCAACCTCGAAACGAATCTCGAAACGCGATGTAACTAGCTGCTGCGTCTCGATTTAGTTTGAAAATGGATTTTTTTTCAATTCCTTCCGTCCCTAAAACAGTGGCTCCGAACCTTTCTTCTTTCTTTCTTTCTTTCTTTCTTTCGGTCAGGTCTTATCTAAAATCCTGCGATTCTTATCATTCGGAAAGTGAATGTTTGACTTGGTTTGAAAGCGGAGGAAGCCTAAAAGGCCATTCGAGGTTTCTGAACAAGCTTTCAAAGAACGAGATTCGTGGAAAGAAGGAAATTAGAAAGTTGAAGTATCGTTTAAACAAATGCCAAAAATTTACCCCTGTTAACGACACATTCTCGAATTGGCCCTCCCCCCCCCCCTCAAGGAATTTGAAAATCTTCGATGAAACGTAAAACGTCGCTGTCCCAACGAGGCCAAACGATTTCGTTTGCTGGCGACTTTCGCGGAGCTATCGAGAAAATCGAAGGAAAAGTGCGAGTCCCATCGCGAGAGCACGGTGGAAATATAATGGAGAAACTACAGAGTCGTGAGGAGGGTACGTTTGTTTGAAGCGGCCATCGCTGCTTTCTCCCCCTTTATACGGTGAGCATTCACGGTACGCGAACTCCGGAAATTACGAATAAATTGTTATTAGCTTAAGCGGCAGAACGATACTTTATTGCTGACAAGTTTATCGTTTCGAGGGCTGCGATTTTTCAAGCGGGTCATTGGACTTGCGTAGAAACTGTTGTACGAGTGTTTTAATTGCCTCGGCTGGTGCCCAGGCGATAAATCTCCGATGTAACGATCGAAAACCCGACAGGAAAATTAACCCGACATTGCAACAAAATTCTCGCGTACGCCGCGTAATTTAGCGTGATTTACCAAGCTTCGCATCAACGTGCAAGAAGATTTTCTGTGCTATCGCGTGCTATCGCGTGCTATCACGTGCTATCACGTGCGTGTGATTACCACGTGTCACAAACAGTCGCTCGATTCTGCCCGAGAGCGTTTGTTTTTCATTCAACCAACAGTTTGACTAGTTTCGTTGCTCGGTGAAAGTCGACGAAAATTCGCGATATAAAGGCAGCGAGGTGGAAAAAAGGGGGGGAGAAAAACGTAAGAAGAAGAGCAACGTAAACGCGGTTGAGTGACACGTGCCCGAACGGTCGTTATTCCATCGGCATTCTGGTACGTCGACGGGAGAGCAGAGACTGCACACGTGTTTACGCGCGTCATTACGCGCAAGTGCAGGCAGATGACGCGAAACGAAAGTGGCTCGGTCATCCAGAGCCGCGACTCGCGACTCGCGAAGAAAACGAGCAAGCGACGAAAACGATCGACCCCTGTCTGTGAAATTTGTGGCCGCTTAATGCGCAAATGGCCGTAACTACGTCGTCGCTGAGCAAACATTTCGAAACGCTCGAAAATTTCGAGCGATCGTTCTTCGACGCAGAGACGCAGAGACGCAGAGACGCGCTCTCCGCAACGGCCGTGTCTTATATTTTTGCGGCGACGAGCGCAAAACAAATGGAAATTACGGTCATCAGCGTATCGCAGTTGCCGCAAGTACGCTCGTTAATCGTTAATCGTACGACCGCGGTCGTTATAATTATTACGGTGTCGTCATAAAGTCATCGCTTCGTGCGATCGCAATTACCGCGCGAAGAAAATGATCAGAGATGTTCCTTTTCTTACGGTTGCTAGTTACTCGGAAGAAACTTGTTATCGTAATTATATAATAGTCGACGTCTCTTCTCTCAATCTCTCGCGAGCCCGGGTTGATTCGAACTTTCGAAATGACTCGAAAAGGCACAGGTGTAGCGAGTGAAGAGATCTTTGACAAGTATGGGAGAAAAGTGAGCTACCAAGCTGCGCTGCTGGACAGCCAGTCGACGACAAAGAGCGCACGCAAGAGGCAAAAGGCAAGAAGGTGCAATGCCAGCCAGCGCATCTCGCATCTGTCGTAGAGTATACCCCCCCCCCCCCACCTGGAGGAAACCAGGTATCCTTTCTTCATCCAGGTATCGGAGGGGCAGGGACGGCAATGGGTACAGGCGGAAAGCGGGCCGCCGCGTTTAACTTAACCCATTGCCTGCCGATATCTCGTTGACCACACCATCCCTGAAAAACCTGCCAACTAACGTTTCGCAATGTCCACCGAACCTGGAATGTCCTTCCGATCTCCGGAAGAACGCAGAATTGCGCCACGTTACGTTCTCACGGCAATCACGGTAGAGAGTAGCGTAACCAGTTCGACGTGTGCGTTTGCACTGGACCGAGTGTCTGGCGTTTTAAACGGCAGAAAAGGAGGAAAGAGAGGAACTGCCTGACCTCGGCGACTCTCTCGATTCGCGTCAATTTCTCGTCACGTTACCTCCCCTTTCTAGGCCACGCACGCCAAAGGTCACTGCTTACTCCTCCTCCCCACCGCGCTCTCCCCATCTGGTTTCTCCAGAAGGAAAGATGAAAGATGAAAGATGAAAGATGAAAGATGAAAGATGAAAGAAGAACCCACCACCACCACCACCACCACCACCACCACCGCCGCCGCCGCCGCCGCCGCCAGGGTTCTCTTGGAATTTCTCCTCGAATCGATGCCAGCCGTCAATTAACCCGACAGACCAGCGCTAATTGGCGGATTCAACTCGCGGACTCGTCGTTCTGCTACGTATCCACCGATTTTAACTTTATTCGTTTATTTATTCAGACTTGGAGTCGTTCCTCGATAGCCTTTGGTTATTATTATTGTCATTAGTCGTCTCTTGGAAAGAAAACGGCACTACTGACGCGCGGGCTCTTCCAAACTACAGGGATCAAACCATCGAACGATCCGCGAGAAGCGGCAATTTTGGGAATTAATTCGACGAGCAATCTTCGCGAATAGCGCTACTTCCGATAACTCTCGGGGCAATTTCTTCCCTCCCTCTGTCCCCTGGCTTTCAAAGGCCAGACGACAGCGAATGGTTCCACGACGATAGAAAGAAAGAAAGAAAGAAAGAAAGAAAGAAAGGAAGAAAGAAGGAGAAGATCGAAGCGTTCCTCTATGAGGGACGAAGAGAGAGGAAAAAAAAGGGATGATGAGAAGATCAGACGACTCGGTCCCTCTCTTTGTCTCTTTCTTCTCCTTTGGTCCCGCTCATTTCGCCTCTGGTCGCCGTCCTTTGTTCCCACGCCTCTTCTTGGACCTTCTTCTTCTTCCTCTTCTTCTTCTTCTTCTTCTTCTTCTTCTTCTTCTTCTTCCTCCTCCTCCTCCTCCTCTTTCACCGATCTGGCCCGTCGTTCTTTCGTGATTCACCGTTACACACAAAGGGAAGCTCGGACCGAGCCTTCGCCAGTCAGGGAAGACGAAGAAGGAAAGAGAGAGAGAGAGAGGGGGGGGGGAAAGGAATAGAAAAAAAAAGACCAACACGTGGTGGTTGGTAGTTTCGAGACGAGACGAGACGAGACGAGACGAGACGACAAGGTTGTTGCAGGTTGAAGAAGAGGACCAAGAGGTGAGACTCGCAAGTAGAAACGAGCGAGTTTGCGAGGAGGAGATCGAGAAGGAAATTTCCTTTCGCGCCTCGTTTCCTTCCTGAACTCTCGTTCTCGACGGCGATGGGGGGGAAAACTGGCACGAGCAAACCGGACGAACGCGGCAGGAAACATCGCGCTGTATGAATATTGGAAAAGTAACGGGACCCGAGAGACCGAGAGCTTGCAGCTTGAGATGCTTGTTGCTTCTTCTCTCGTAGCGTGATCAAGACTTTTCATTCGTGCCGATCGGAAGGGAATCTGCGACATGCTCTTTGTCTTGCCGAAGAAATTGGCGGAGCGATCTTTCCGTGAATACATCTTGGACGAAGAAAAATAATCTGCGAGACAATACGGGGATAATTGGAAAGAAAACGAAAATTCCAAAAAATCTAAAAGAGAGAGAGAGAGAGAGAGAGAGAGAGAGAGCGAGGGTGAGACGAAGGCGTCGCGGAGGAAAATGGTTGCAGAAAATTCAATAAAACTGTAACGTCCTTGGCGTGATCCATCCGCCGTGCGCGAAAAGGAGGAGATCAAACGCGACGAATAAAACGCGTCCGCGGGATTTAGAGGGAAATTTAGCGCGCCCCGAAATGGTGCTGCCGAGTGAAAAGGGAAATCTATTGTAACGCAAATTTAAAGAAAAAAGAAAAAGAAAAAAAGAGGAAAGACGTGATTCGCTGGAAACGACGCCTCAACCTCGTCCGAGAGATCGACGATAGAGATCGACGATAGAGATCGACGATAGAAATCGACGATAGCGTTCGCGTAGTTCCTCCGAGTAATATTTCTCGTTTCTGGCAATCAACGTGGATCACCGAACGCCGTAAATCATCTCTCGCCATCTCCCTCCGCGTCAGATTCGTCCAGGGTTATATTTAAATTCCCATCAAGCCGGCAATAACTTGGTAAATCACTTCCACTCCACTTGGATTCTTCTCCGACTTCTTCTCTCTCTAATCCGCGAAATGCGTAAAGTTCATCGCGAGACTGTCCGTGGACGTGCGGCTTTCTTGAAAATTACGGATCCACGTTCCACGGAATCGCGAGCGATTAGTCAGTCTGCGCAATTGGAAACGCGGCGTCGATTTGGAAAGCGCACGACGCACGGAGAGACGTTTGAGACCGACGTTGCCGACCCAACGTGGTCTGGTCTGGTGTGGTGTGGTGTCTCTCTGGATTCGAGGTCGGACAGGTCGTTGAGAAAGAGAGAGAGAGAGAGAGAGAGAGAGATAAAAGCAAGGTATCCGAAGGCGAGCACCACGAAAAAGCGGTGCTTTCGACGGAACGCGGCGACCGTAAGGTATGAGTAGATTTCGAGCCGAGAGCCAGAGCCGAAATAAAGCAAAGAAGGAAGCACGGCGGATAAATTGACCGGTAGCCGTCCTACCGATGGCTGGGCTCTGGCTGGCTGGCTGGAGGAGGAAAGAGGGTGGCCGATGCCACAGGGGTCAGAAAAGACCAACGACCAAGCCGGAGCTCGATTCTACGGATCTCTCTCTCTCTCTCTCTCTCTCTCTCTCTCTCTCTCTCTAGTTCGTCGAAGAGAAGATAAAGGAGGGGTGGCAAAGAGGACGGTGGTGAGTGCATTCGGCGAAAGGAGGAGAGAAGACTGTTCCGTGAGAGTACGCGAACGATAATTCGGAGCCGCGCGGCGCTGGCTCAAAGGACCCGCGGGACGATATATCAATGCCCTGCTTGCAGAACAATTCGAACTATCCGCGATACACAAAGAAAAATACCAAATCGAATGCCTGGAATAGCCAGTGAGCGGCTCCTTCCATCTCCCTCTCTCTCTCTCTCTCTCTCTCTCTCTCTCTCTAGCATCACCGCTTTCTGCGGAGAGAAAGGAGAGTACGGTTGGAGATACGACGTTCGGTCCTCGTCTCTCCGTCGATAGTCTCTGTTTTGTCCAGGTATTTGCGCGTACGTGTGCGAGGGCACGCATGTGTACGTGGAGAACGTTTTCCAAGGTGGATCGAGATGCGTCGGGTTGCCGATGCCAATGGACTAGAGCCTCGAGAAACCGTGCTCCGGAACCTCGGGGATCTTTATTTAGGAGTGTCTTTTTAGGATGGAGCGCGTCGGATCTTTGCCTACCTTTGGAGACCGGCATAGTCGTCAAGGCATAAATTAGACGCTCGGATTCGGAAGTTTCTTTTTTCTTTTTTTTCTTTTTTTTTTTTTTTTAAGGGATTGTGGGAAAGAAACTCTTTTTCATCGTGTCTCGAAAATTAAAACTCGAGAGTCTCTCTACCAGAGACAGATCCTCGAAAGAGGAAAGCTCCTGCGAGATATTAAAACGGTGTCACTCTGTTTGAGAGACGTACGCGCTTAATATCCCAAATCATCCGCTCGATTTGGAAGCTAAACGCCGAGCCTAACTGCCGGCCGTCCAACGGCCTTCAAACATCCCCCGTCGACTCTTCGTCATCCACCGCCAACGAGGCTGACTGCTTCTCGTAATCCACGATTCAAAGTCGAATAAAAATGTAAATGTTGAAAGTTCAAAATCGCTTAAAAGAGAAAGATGTACGTCTCGCGCGAGTGGTACGTGCAGAGTGTATGTCCGCTGTATCGAACGATCAAACAGGCGTTTCTTCTTCAACGCCTGTTCCATTCAATTTCGAACAGACCAGCGGCTATAATGGTATATCGTGTTTCCGTATTAGCGGCTATAGAAACGCAGAAAAGGCAAATCCAGGCGGGCAGAGCACGCGTATCTGGCGCAGAACAGAGCTACACGTCAATCGAATGATGGAGCGGCGGTTTGGTTATAATTGGATCAGTTTAGTTAGGTATTGCAAATATTGGCAGCCAGGGAAGCTGGCGACCCAGTGATGAAACCTAATTGGGTAAGTCGGCCTGGCTTGGCGCCAAACGAACCGGCCCAGCTTCGAATTCTAGATAGCCTCCCCGTCGATCATGCCTTCCCATCTCCCAACCTCCCTCCCTCCCTCTCCCTCTCTCTCTCTCTCTCTCTCTCCTCTCTTTCCTCCTCCACTCTTCACCCTTGTTGCTCGCGTGTTCCATGAGTTGCATGATGCTGGGGCCATCCATCCGTCGTCGCGACGCGCGGAAATTGACACGTAAATACAACGGTGGCCGGCGCGCCGGGAAAATGGAAATGGGCGATAGGGAATTCGTTCGGGCGACTAGTTTAATTGGACTGCGATGTCGCGACGGCCAAATTGCATCGAAAGAGGAACGAACTGGCCGCAAGGGGGGAATCACGATGAGAGATACCGACCACCGGAGGGATAATTTGAATTATGTAAACGAGAGGCGAACGACGCGAGGAAAGACGCGATCGACGCCGAAAACTTTCGGCTCGCCTCCTCTGTTGTAAAAGGAGTTCTATTCGACGTTCTATTTGGTCGTCTGGAATAGACTGAAAAAAGCATAAAAAAATTGCTAAATCGAGCTTTCACTCACTGCGTATTTTGCGAAGAATCGTCGGAACAAACGGAACATTTTTCTTGGAAAAATACAGTAACAGAGTAACTGACAAAAGTATTCAAATGGTCACCGTTTGCTACGTAGGGGGAGTCGTCGGTAAGGAGAGTCCGGTAGCCTTGGGCGTTCTTCCTGTCGCGGCGAGGGACAGGGGCCGACACTTTGAAAAGAAATTTCGGTACGGGGTGAACGAACCGTGGGGAAGCGACGTGCTCGCCGCTCGGGATGCAGCGTGCATTGTAAACGAGCCGGGCGACAAGTGTGCACTTGATAGTGTTGACCTTTCAATGACGCTAAGCTACTCTCCTCCTCTCTCGTCGTTGCCGTTACCATCTCCTCTTTCTCCCTCTATTCTCTCTTCTCGCGCTCCACCTTCGCGCTCCGCCAGCTAATTTTCAAGAAATTGTTACGCTCTCTTCCCGCTCTCTTTAATTGTATCGTCCCTTTGATCAGACGATTTTCGTTGTTGCTGGAACAACAGTTTGTCTTTGTCGACGAATTCTCTCTCTTCGAACGTTTCGGTTGATGGACGGACCGAGGCAAAAATCGAGTTCGACGAATCCAAAGTATCGTTCGCTCGCCTGTGGCGGGAAAAATGAAACGACTGACCGATAATGATTGACGACTATCGAGTAAATGAAACTATTCGCTGCTTCGGTGGAATACCGCGAGAGAGAGAGAGAGAGAGAGAGAGAGAGAGAGAGAGAGAGAGAGAGAGAGATGGTGAAGCGTAAACGGGCGTCGGAGGTCGTGGCAAGTTCGAGGTTAATCGTTCGTTTGGCATGGCCAGCCTCTCTCGGACCGCCCACGTTATATAACATTAAAACCAACGACGAAAAAAAAATAACGTCGACGCAAGTGTCCGTGTCGCGCTACGTGCATTCACTGCAAATTCTCACATCTATAGCGTATAGATATTTTTTCCAGAACCAAATATTCCTAAACTACTGGAGGAGCGACTCTGCCGAACGAATTAAGAAGGAGGAAACGACGGCCTAAAATTATCGACGATCAGAAATGAATTCGTTTTCCGTTTCGCTGTCGCCTCTCGTTTGCCGCTACCGCGAATCGAGCAAAATGACCGGATACTTGAGAGGGACGCGACGACGTCGTACGTACGACGAACGTGCGACGAAGAGAGAGAGAGGAGAGAAGGCGGATGATGCTCGTTGCTCGCGCGTACGCTCGCACACGCGATCGTAGGTGTGTCGGTATACATATGTATAGAGAGACTGGTTATACGGAGACTGAGTCTGACTGGTGGATCACGTGAACGGAGGGCCCAACGGCTGCCACGGCCCCGATGAATAATTCATACCGAGCCACGGAGTCACGGGGACCCATGATCGTCGTCGTAACACACGCTACACGCTGCCACAGCTCGCTGCTTCTCCGTTGCGCGAATCGTTGCCTTTGCCTAGCCTGCTCTGGCCTGCTCTCGCCTGCTCTGGCCTGCTCTCGCCTGCTCTCGCCTGCTCTCGCCTGCTCTCGCCTGCTCTCGCCTGCTCTCGCCTGGCCTGGCCTGGCCTTTGCTCGTCGAGGTCGCTGTTACGCGTTCCCCCAGCCTTCTCGAAACTAGGCTCCAAGATTCGAGACCAGCTTCCTCCCCGTTGATTGACTCTTCGAATCGTCCGTGACGCTTTCGGAACGCTTTGACAACGAAATTCTAAGAAATCGAAAAGGAAAGAAACCGGCCGAGTCCAGAGACTTTGATTTGCGGTGATGCACCATCCTTTATCTTTCATCCACGGTTCTATTGTGCTGGTTTTTGTGCTAGATTTACGACAGCGTACGGTTTACCTCGCCCTTGCGTCTTAATTACAACTACGTGATAGGTACAGTTATCTTCTCCCGCTTCTATTCTACTCGCTCGTTCGTTGCCGCATCTGGCTCAACTTTGTGCAGTGTGTGTACCCAACTTATCATCACCTTTCGATCTGACTGATTTCCAGTTCTTCGCTAATAACAGAATTACGCCTCGCCGTTACGTTACGTTACGTTACGTTACGTTACGCGCGCTATCAATTAGAGAGCGCAACGTAACAAAGCTGCAACGCTCCCGGAGAGAATGAAAAGTTTGCGCTGCTAGAACGCAGACGTGGTTTATAATTGAAGTACCACCGTCTACCAGATACCAGATACCAACGCGTGTGAAACGATCGTTCGAGGTTCGTAAAAAGAAAAAAAAAAAAAAAAAAAAAAAAAAAAAAGAAAAAAAAAGAAAAAGATTCGAATTCTCAGATACTCTTCGCGAGGCGAGGTAATTTCGATCGCGAGTGTATCGCCGTTTGCTTGCGCGAGGATAATTCTTTTGGAAGACGCGAATAGAGAAGAGAGGGAGAGAGAGGGAGAGAGAGGTGACCGAGGAGAGAAACAGTGCGTCAGCTCCCGCCAGAAATAACATGGATATACTTAGACGGCCCTCCGTGCAAGATCCAACCAAACCGCGCTCCTCCGAGGCCAATTCGAGTCCTAATGAAAACTACCATGAGCGTCGGCTCTCTTCTCAGGATCGAGCAGCCGACTGAGACGTGCAGCACACCCATAACCTGCTCCGCTTACTCGGAATAAAAAATTCGCCCGAAAAAGAACTCTGCTCGAAAAAATTGCCATCTCCGCGCTCGATGATGATCGTCGATTCTACTATCCACGATGTTGGAACAAACCAGTCGCGGTTCGTTGACGTTCGAACACGGAGAATATTCGACTGCGTGGAACGTGCGTGGAACGTGCAGGTTCCGTCCGTCGACTTCCGCTCTCGAGGGAAAGTAAAGGCAAAAGGAAGGAAAGGAAGATAAGATTATCGATAAACTGGCAATTTCAACTCGGTCTACAAGGTACTACGAGGTACTACCTTGTAGAGTCTCGGTAGACTCAGGCGCACAGAGACACAGGCGCGCGTATGTACTATGCTAGATGTTAAATCTACCCTCGCGTAAAAATAAAACTAGAACGAGAAGCTCTGACATATGCACGAGTGACTAAGAGGCCGATGTTATGATAAACCGCTTGCGAGCAAGGAGGAAAACCACCGCGCGGCGTCGTGCGGTTGCGAGCAAGGTACCCGCTACTAATAAAGAAAAGTACCGTTCCATGGATTTTTAATGGGTGCCATCGTCTCGAGTCTCGGCGACGCGCGTTGCTCGAACAAAGTCCGCCCGAGCGAGCGCGTATATCGATTATTCAAATTGACGTTGGAAACAAACTGATGGCGGAACAACCAGTTTTCGGATCAAGTTCTGTCTCAACTCGATCGACGACGACGATCAATCTCCAACTCGAGATTTTATATTTTTCGAGAATCGAACGAAATAAAAGCGACGTAAAAGCGATGTAAAAGCGCGAATTGCAAAGCGAGCGATAAACTTGTCGATAGTTTCTTTTTTCTCGTGTTTTCTCACGTTCCGTTAGTTCGACGAAGAAGAGACTCCCTCCCCCTCTCGCCAATAATCGGAATGACACCGGAATACACCGCGTCATTTTTACGTATCGTTGCAGTCAGATTAGATTAGAAGGGAGACGAGAGTCCACAGTCATTGACTAGTTTGCGTTTTGAACTCTCGTTGGTCTTTCCTTCGTCTCTCCCTCCCCTTTCTTACTCTCGTTGTCTTCTCTTGTCTCGCATCCTGTGAGCATAGGTGACACAGGTGGACGTGTATGTCGACGCGTCGTGGATAACGTTAATTATTTTAAATTTTCTTTCATATTCCTCTCTTCTTAAAATTTCGGATTTTGAAAAGCGGACACTTTAAACTCGGGACAAAATTAGAAACCGGCGGTGGCTTCTAATCTGATTGGAGGACGACGTGGGTGTTTGATTTGGTTTCGAGCGTAGGTGAGCAGCCTCGCGGAATCGAAACGACGCGCGATCACGTTCGTCCGGTGATTAATAATTATTCGTGGAAATAAACGAACTGTGCGCGTGTATCGAGGATACGTCTGTCAGGATTGTGAAGTATCGGGCACGATGATAACGTGCACGCTGTCTCGGATTTATCTCTGTTCTTCGCTCGGTGCATTCTCGGAGCATCGATCGGCATCGTGCACGCGATCGCGGTATGCAGCGTGAAAAAATAGTGCGAACGAAACACTGCGCGAAAAAACGGTATCGAAAGGCTGACGCAACGTAACGTTGGAGCCTTGGAAGCGGGCCAACCCTCGGACGTTATCGAATTCGAAGTCGATTCGAACCGGTTGTTCCACCGATTTTCAAATTTCTTCGCGCGAGACCGCTCTTTTAAATCTCGCTAAAAAGTCATGCTTCGTTGATATTTAAAATTCTACTGCGAGGAAGATCCTCCGCTCGTTGGAGAAATTCTTCAACGTTGGAAATTCCAACCAGTGAGAAACGAATCGATCGACAAAGTGATCGACGAGCGGAGTTCTCGGTCGTCTCTAAACGCACGTGGTCCTCGCGTGATTCGCGTGCCGGGTAATTTAGCAAAAGCACGTTAAATCTCAACTCGCCGACCATAATTCCACACTTGGTTTCATTCTAAAATTATCTTACGTAGAAACGATTCCGTGCATCGGCTGGAAAATGCCAAGTACGTTCCAACGACGCAGCTTTCACAGAGAATGCGACGAGCATCGCAAAAAATCAATTTTTTCAAATATTATTATTAACCGTGTTTGAATTTCTTCCGAAAATTAAGCGCTTCGCGGTGCACTTTCCACGTACATTGTCCCACGTGTACGTGTTCATGGCAGCCATCGTCATCCCACGGATCGTCGGCGAATAGGGCAAACTTTCACCATTCACTAATCCTTGCATAATGGTGCATCTCGTGCAACGGATGCAACGGCGGCAAAAAAAACGAAAAAAAGAAACAAGAAAAAAATGGCCAATTTCAAATCTGACAAATCTTCAATCACGGTTGAAAGAACACGGGATCGTACACGTGACAGAGCATCGCTACGCACTTTTTCACGTTTTCCCAGGTAGCCCCCATTGCTACCTGTTACATTTCCATCGAGGTTGAAAGTTGACCGCGCGCGTACCTCGCCGCGGTTCTGCACGCGGATTACACACAATAGCTGCAGTTCGTGCAAACACACGAACACGGGTGGGTGAACAGACACGCGCGCGCGCGCGCGCGCGCGTCGACACGCGAAGGATTACGGAGTCTGCACTTAGAAAGTTTCCCCGTGGCCGACGATTTTCTACGCCGAGTAGGTAGCAGTCGCGCCCGCTCCGAATTACGGACGAAAGGAGCTCGCTCGCTATCTTGGCCGCGAGTAACCGTGCGCAGAAGGGGAAGCTTGATTTAATTAACCCTTTGAAAGTTAACCCGGCGCGAGCCGGAAACTATTGCGCGGTTGTGTCAACGTTTCAAAAAGTATCTCGATATTCGTTCGTTTCTCACGGGGAAGAAAGGAGGGATGGTTTAATTCGAAAGTTAATATCGACGAGGGAGTGAACGATTTTATTCTTTCTTCGTGAAAGACCAACGAAGCGAACCAGGAGAGATTTTATTTCACGTTTCTTTCGCATTTCTCTTTATGGATAACCACGCGCCATTTTCGTTTATTTTATTGGCGAATAAAGCGCGGTTTAGTGACAATAAATCCTAGGATTTGTAGGACATTGACGCTCGAAACCTTTACGACCGATCACGCGAAACCTCTCTCATTTTGTATCAAGGGACCTAAGTCGTATGTTTCTCTCAAGGTCCCTAACAGAGAAGTATCACTCGCAATACCTCCACCTCCGGATCTCAAGATTTATACCGAATGGATTTCGTTTCTCTTTCGTTCGTAAAGTTGATATTACGGAAAAATTTAATTTTGGGTAAATCAATCCGCCCGGCAAAAGAGAAAGAGAGAGAGAGAGAGAGAGAGAGAGAGAGAGAGAGAGAGAAGAACGGAAAGTACACCGAGGCAGTATTATTCGGGACGGCGCGCGACGATAAAACGGAGCCGTAGAGAAAACGTTCGTTGCGCTCATTGTTCATTAAAAGCGGGGAAACGACGTCGTAAACGCGCCCACGAAACGTCCGGATGACCAGGTCGCTGTAATTTCCATTCGACCGTGTTAATACAATGATGCCGCCGTCGTCGTCGTCGTCGTCGTCGTCGTCGTCGTCGTCGTGCTACAGAAAGACGACGACGCCGGCGTCCGACCATCGCCACCACGGCAGCGATAAAACGCAAACACGAAAGAGGAGAAGGAAAAGGGCGGGCTTAACCCGACCGATCTTCCACGCAGAAATAACGTCTGCACCCTGGGGGAGGGGAGGGGGGGGGGGCGACGACGAGGGCAGAAACTCGTAAGCGGAAAAACTGCAACTGCTAAAGCCCGATTCCATCGTCTTTCACTTAACCGCGAGACTCTTCATCCGCGCGTGTTCGCGTGATTGCACGACGACCGCAATACCGACGAAAAACTTTCCTATCCGATAGCTTTTCGGAAGCCAAGTCGTTGATCAACTCCGCTTCGTCTTGCTTTTCGCGTTAGCACTCGTTGTGGATTTCAAATGAAAAAGACACCGCGTAACTGCTACTCTTTGGAATCGGTACTTGCACAGATCGATAAATAGAACGATTCTTTTCTTTCTAAAGGTTTCCAAAGTTTCGCGTGCAAAGTGAAGTTTCACTTTGTAGAATGGATCCGAGCGTAATTTCGGTCAATGTTCGAACGAATTGCAGGTACACGGTTGCATACGGGTACTTGCAACCGAGAAGAGAATACACGCGCCTTATGTGGGTTTGATTGATTTATTCGTTTGCATAATTCATCCCAGTTTCGCCGTGCTACAAGGCCAAGCGCTCATCCAGTGTTTTCCTACTGGAGATCGAGGAAACTGAATTTTTTTTTCGTTGCTAAGTTTCACTTTAAATTTTTACAGATGGAATTCTCGACTTCTAACGACGAAGGAAAAAAGGGCTGGAAGCGTGGAAAGGGTGGAAAATACGGAGGAACGATAGTAATAGAAGCGGGGCGGCAATTTAATCTTTCTGCGGTGTCGACGCCTCTATATCGTTGTCGGAGGACGGCGACGTGTCGCGGTATATTACATTTTTGTTCGCCTACTCGACCGACTAATGGACTCCTAGAAATAGTACGACACGCGCCGTACGGGATGGTTTCAACTGTCTCTCGCGCGCGAATATACCCCCCGTCCCTCACTTTCTCTCTCTCTCTCTCTCTCTCTCTCTTTCTCTCTCTCTCTTTCGATCTCTGTGCAAACGATAGGTAAAAATCCAAAAATACGAAAAACGCGAGACATCAGTCATTGTCATTATCTGGTGGTCGGTAGGAAACTTGTTGATCACCTCGGCGAATCTATCGGCGGATGACCTCGTGAAAGGAATCGCCGCGGTATCAACTTGTCCGAGAGATTCACCGGGCTACGACTTCCTATTGATCTTTCACCTTTCCAACTAGCTACTCGCTCACCGTGTCCATCCTCGCCGTTTCTACGTTAAAACCGTTACGTTTAATCGCCGATGGATGATCGTTGCACCGCCAACCGGGAAAAATTTATCTTATTCGTTCGATTTGTCTGCCGACTTAAACGCGAAGCGGAAAGACGATCTTTTTTCTTAATCGTTAATTACAACGTTTCGTACGACGTGTAATCTCACGAATGACGTGACGCTTCAAGTTGCTAAACCCCAACGAAGTGGCTTTCGGAAAAAGCTTTCGTTCGATCTTTCAGTTCAATTCAGTTAAATCGTCAATCGGAAATTGCTCTCTGTTGAGCAGGGGGGGTTGGGTTGAGAAGCTCGTGGAAAATTCACTGCAATCCTCGAAGACGTTAATGTTAATTGCCTCGTACACTTCTTTTCTCGAAGAGAAAAGAAAGAAAAGGAAAAGAACGAGTGCTAAATTGAACGAGTAATAATTTTAACTCGAGGAAGCTCGTAACATGGTTGACTCTCGTCCGGTAAATTATTCGCATGAAGAGAGAGAGAGAGAGAGAGAGTTGGCGCGGCTCCGCGAGGATCACCCTGTATATATCGAGCAGCAATCATCGCAGAGAATATCGCGATCGAGATTAGCCCCTCGGGTCAGCCCCGCGAGAAATTTACCGTTGGAGGGAAACTTTTTTTTCTAATCGCCAGACTTTCTAGTCCATTAACCATCGAACGATCGAACCATCCGTGCATCGCATCAAGTGACCACGAAACGATTTTCATTATCGACGCCGGCGAGCTTCTCGGAATATAAAACGCGGATCGCGATCGTCCGAGGCTCGGCGATTTACAGAAATTACAAGATCGCACTGCGGGGGGAATTTTTAACGTTGAATTTAGCGGCTATTTGGTACAGTTGTTACTGCAGCGAAGGAAAAGTATCTTTTTCTAAGTTTTCTGTTTAAAACTGTGTTTTATCAGCGATTTAATTCTTCCTTTTCTAATACATAATTCACCGATCGAATTATTGCTGGTGGAACAACCGTGTTCGAAATACGAAAAGCCGTCGTTTTAATTTTCAAAAATTTCTCGTCGAAGGCAGCGGCTGAAAGCGGCAACGGTAGGAACTCGAGTCGAATGACTGGCAAAGTCGAGCGTACCCTCGGGATTTTTCGAGATCGAAGATAAAGGAGTCGTTTCTTTGTGTGGAAGAGGCCCAAGAGCCATTTCTAACGTGACTCCGTGCAGAGAAAGAGAGAGAGAGGGGGAGAGAGAGAGAGAGAGAGAGAGAGAGAGAGAGAGAGAGAGAGAGAGAGAGATTCGACGGTGGAGGAAGCGGCTTCCACCTTATCCATCTACCGTCTACTCGATTTCTATTACCAGTGGACCGAAGAGAACGCAAGAAAAGAGCCCTCGGGGCAGGCGTAATATCTACAGTGGCACGCCACGGTATTTCAAATTCGTTTTCGTCGAAAACAAAGCTCGCCGTGGCAAGAGCAAATTTCTATTCCATTCTGTTTTTTTCAATTCACTTTGCCCGCTTGGCGATTTCGTACGACGATTGCCGGGTCAGTATCATATATATATATATATCGCGTCGGGCGTTCCTCCTGACTGGTAATAAATCGTACGGCGTAACTCTTTCTGGCGGGATGAGAGCGTGTCTGGAAAGGGCACGATTATAACGAGAGTGCGTGCGTTTTATTTGCTCGCGCGCGGACCGGTCCTTTCCCTTGCTGAAACCTATCATTCCCGCGGGAAAATTATTCCTCCCGACGCGACGCGACGCGACGCGACGCGACGCGACGCGCCGCGACTGACCGGCATTGTCAGCGGTGCTTCTTATTCATTACGCGAGGTTAAACAACGCGATAGCGAGTCGACCCTGCGTCGTGATTTACGAAGAGATAAAACTGACAATGCCAACGAAACTTAACTTTGCGAGTTAAGCGGCGCTCTTTTTTATCCGCTCCTCTCTTCTCGCGAAGGAATAAACTTTCTTTGCGGAAACTTTAATCCACGTCTACGTACGTTATTTTGTTTTTCAATCGGGTCGATTAAATTTGGCAAGACGCAACGATCGCGTGCACTGGTTTACGTAATGGCAAAAAACGCAGGGCGAACTCGACTCGAGTGAAAACTGATTAGCATCCTCCGTTACAGTAGATCGCCCGCCGAAATTGGGCTATTTTATTACATTGGATATTGCGTTCCTGGGAAACGAAATAAGTCCGCAGGCTTTTGAATTGCAAATTGAAACCGATCCCTCGTCCCTCCCGGTTTAAGTATTACGAATGCGTATTATCCTGGTGGGTGTGTGGATGGGGGAATTTAAAAATCGTTATAACGAACGATGTAATCGCGGAAGCTCGTTCGCAGTTTCTGTGTTACCGAATAATTAAAACGCTTCGAATATTTTGAATGTATATTGCCGACAATTACCGTTCTACCGAGCCGTATGCTCGATGAAAGCAGGCACTCTTCGATAATCTAGGAAAAATTTCTGTGGGAAATTTATTACGTTTAAGAAAAAAAGGTGCTCTCCACTGTGTATTCGTTTTTTTTTTTTTTTTTTTTCTTTTTCACTGAGCAGAGCAGAAATTTATTTTTCCACATTTACAGAGGGAAATACTATCGTTGTAACTCTGACGCATAAAAATCAGCAACGTGGTACATCTCTCGTTTATCGATATCGAAGCAATTTCTTCGAAAGACAATTTCCTTGGGGGGGTTAGGGAGGGGGGGAGGGGCAAGCATCTAACCCCCCAAACTAACAATAAGAACGCAGGCAGCTCGTATATCACGGTACTATGTGCAAAGCACGACACCGTGCACAGTATGGCGGTAGTATCCGAAAGAAGTTCAAAGAGGCTTCATTACGTACCGGGTGACCGATACCAACGACGGAATCGCGTGATTGCGGCACGGCTGGTATGCAGACAAACTGCACCGGGGTGCAGCCTTGCTTCGGAAAGAGAAAAGTAGACGACGAACAGGGTAAAAGGGGGGATGGAGAGGGGAAGGAGATGATTCGAACGTGAGGGGAGCACACTTAACTGTGTGCTTCTATTGTAAGTGTATGTACAGGGTGTCTTGGTAACCAGATTGATACGATCGACGAGAAACTGAAAGAAAAATCCAACAAACTCTTGCTGGTAAAAGCGTTAAAGCAGCACGTTAAACCTGACTCGTACCTGACTCGTACCTAACTCGACCGAATAACGAAAGCGCGGAATCAAATTTCGCCGGATAGAGCTAGAGTTTTTTTTTTCTTTTTTTTTTAGAAAACTAGAGAGACCGACTTTGATTCGGTCGGAATCTTTGGAATCTTTGAAATCTTTGGAATTTGATCAATCTTGGAATCACGAGCAAATTTTCCTTTCCTTTCCTTTCCTTTCCTTTCCTTTCCTCCGTGCGTGTCAATTGCGCGTCAACCGCGATTGCGAAACACCCTGTAGAGACACACCACGTGCACGCGTAAAAGCGCACGAGAGACGACGAGAAGCGAGGAGAGCAGAGGAACATCGGCCAGGTGGTAAAGCCACCCCATGATTTTCTGACCCGTGAAACTCCCCCGGGGGAGAGAGAGCTCGACCTCGTACACGTTCTCAATCACGCGATTGAAATGCACACGTTTCTCCGCATTCAACCGGCAGATACGGGGCTACACGTGTACACACACCGATAAATTCTCTAGTGCTATCTGTTGTACGTGGCATTGGTGTGTATATATGCAGCCTATCGGCCGTCTTATTACCGGATATCGAGTATCGATTACCGGGCAGGAACATTTTCTCTCGTTTCGTAATAACAATCGTGACGTCGCGTCGTGTACGCTCCGCAACGAGCGCGCACGCGAAATCTGGTAGCCTGGCGATTCGTAAAAAAAAGCGTAACTCGTCGCTCGAAGAGACAAACTCGTACGTATAAATTCCCAAAGATGTTGAATTTTCATAAAAATCCGCGATCTCTTTACGCGGATTTACTCCAAATAAGAGGGGGAAGAACTACGCGAAGAAAGGCCATTGAAAATATCCCGCAGCCAAGTAACATTCCATCGATCGTGACACCGCTTATCGGACAGTGGTTTATCAAGCACGGAGATGGATGATCGATCGTGACGCACACTTTTTGTTTTCAATAACTTTATCCATTTTCCAACAGCCAGTACACGTTATCAGTCTCTCTCCTTCCCTTCCCTTCCCCTCCCTTCCCTTCCCTTCCCTTCCCTTTCCTTCCACCGCGATATGTATATTTTAGTTTTCTTCCTCTCCCTCCCCCCCTCACCTTTTTTTCGTTTGGAAAACATCAAATCTAAATTGAACTTTCGTAACGCGCAGTCAGCAGGATTCGCCGGGAGATTTCAATCGTGCAACGGATCGTTGCAACGGCCGCGCGGCCCGCGATCGCAATATCACGGGAAATATAATATTACGGGCAAATGAGCATGATACAAATCAACGCGTCGCGTACGATTTTCATATGCGATTCGATGAAATTTCGACACGGTCGAGCGGACCAGCGAGCGAAACACACCGACGTTTAATTTACCGTGCTTTCAATTTTACATTATTAATGACGAGCGGAGAACAGAAGGAAAGAAAAAAAAAAAAGAAAAAATGGAAAAAGGAAGAAAAAAGAATTTCGTCGAACAATCGTGGACAGTTGGGAACGCAAACGGCGAGACTGGCAGAGACCGGCAGTTTTGGTTTTATAAACGGACGATCTAGATACCATCGACACACGCGTGTACGTGACATTTATTTAAAAAACCAACGTCACGCGAAATTATCTCTCTCCCGGACGAAAACGTGCCCGATGAATCAACAAATTGCTCGAGAACCGCACTTCAGCTCTTGTCACTTTTCGGAATCGATCGACAGTGCTCGTGTCGTGTCGTTTCCATTTTTATTGCCTCGCGAGATTGCACGCGCGTCACTGTACATCGCTGTACACAGCTACCTATGTATTTATACAGCTTCCAGGGTCTTTATAAAAATTGATCTACTACAGATTTGTATAATTTCA
Organism: Melipona beecheii; assembly: GCA_032399605.1. Classification (NCBI taxonomy): domain Eukaryota; kingdom Metazoa; phylum Arthropoda; class Insecta; order Hymenoptera; family Apidae; genus Melipona; species Melipona beecheii. The sequence goes on along the minus strand of JAUCMO010000186.1, from coordinate 559,153 downwards.
CATTCATATTATCCGAATTCATGCTCAGATTCGCTGTTTCACGCTGAAACGTTACTCGCGTTACTTTGCTTCCAGTTTGCACGTACGTTGGTTGGTTATAAATTTAATTAACTTTGCAATGACGCGTCGATAAAAATTCAATTTTACCATTGATATAAATCCTATATCCTTTCCGAGCTATATAGATATCGCGCCAAGACTCGGAAATATTCCAGCAATTGTCTCGCTCGAGGCAAATCTCGCTCTCTCTTGCCGGAGAGTTTGGGAACGTTCGTGCGAACGAACGATAGAAAAAGATTCGACGACGGTCTGTTCGCGCACCGTCTGTGGAAACGACGATAATTAATTAGACAAACGAACGTCGATTGCCGGACAAACCAGCCATTTAAATCCCAAAGACAACAATTTAAATTAGTTTTGGGACGGGGAGGTGGTGGGCCGGTTTAAACGCCGGTTTAAACGCCGGTTTAAACGTCGGTTTAAACGCGGGAAATCGCCGGTGGCGTGACGTTCGACCTTTCGCAAATCGATCTAGGAACGACGACCTTTTGTGTAGGTTTTATTAGGGTCACTAGATCGTCGAACAGGTCGTCCTTTGCCGCACACACGCGGATCACCGGAGTTAATGTCCCAGACCCGTTTCTGAATTAATGAACACTCGACAGAAGCACGCGCCGGTTAAATCGTTCCGCAATTTCGGCGGTTAAACGTCCGACTCTCCGCCCAGGACTATTTTTCGCGACAAAAATAAACTCACGTGCTCTTCAAAACAGTTGTAACATCGATCGATTAGTTGTTCGTTGGACAACTTTGAAAACTCACTCGCCATTTACATTTATAAAAATACTCGCGCATTTATAGAAATACGTGCGCAAAGTCGGGGGATCAGGCAGACCGTAACGAGATGTTCGAAGAAAATAATTAAAGCGAGTGACAATGCGAGATTGCGTAAGAAATTGCACGTTTCACGTGCTTAGGCTTTGTCATAGCCACAAGAGAGGCGGCAAGTATCGTTTGTACAGCACTTAATGAAGACGCTAACAACACGTTCGCAGCTACCATAAATGATTTGCAAAATCATTCTGCGCTAAAGATACTAATCCCTGAGACAATATTTGAGAAGAATCGTCCAACGACGATTCGTATTCTATCTATTTCTTAAGACTTCCAGGCTCAAGTTTTGCGCTCTTTAAACTTCCTATCGATCCTCGAGAGTTATCGAGACGATAACGAAATTTCAAATTGGAGCGGCGGGAGATCAGAATCTACGATAAAAGTAACAATCTACAAACTGCTCGGTGATAAGCAAAGTGAAATATTTTCCCGGCTGAGGAATGACGAGCAGTCAAATAACGACGAATCGTCTAATTAAACCAAGAGTGGAAAATGAAATTCGACGTGGGGAGGATAGGAGGAGCCATTCGTGGCGCGAGTGCCACGGCGCGAAAAAAGCAAAGGGACAACCGTGAAGCGAGACGTCAAGAGGGAAAAAAAGAAAGACACGCGTACACCTTCGAAGGTAATTTTAGTTACTTGACAATTTGGCACCGTCTACGCCAAATAGAAAGTCATGCGCGTTAGCGACCTCTCTTCGAGAGAGAGAGAGAGAGAGAGAGAGAGAGAGAGAGGGAGGGAGAGAGAACTTTTGCAAGAGCAAATGAAACTCGGAGAGAGGAGAGTGTACAAATAGAGAAACAGAATGGCACGAACGGTAGAAAAGGAAAGAAGAGAAGAGAAGAGAAGAGAAGAGAGGAGAGGAGAAGAGAAAAGTGGTCGAAGCGGAGGGTCGTGGTACGCGTGATAATCTATTTGCTCTTTCCGTAGTGCAATGGGACAAGAAGTCCTATTTATATCGCGAAGAAGCCTCGGTTTAATGAGTCTAGCTGTTGTCACGAGTCTACCGAGATGCAATCGCTCTTCTCGATCGAACGAAAGAACGTCGAATTTCCGCGGAATAGAGCGGAAGAAGAATCAGAGTTCGATGAATCCGCCATTTTTCAATTCCCCCCCAGCTCGTAGATGAGATCCCGCAAGAGTTGAAGTCGAATTATTTTACATTGTCGCTTTGCACTTTCTTTCAACTTGCAACGTCTTTACGGATAATAATAAAACAGATTTGCAAATCTTGCAAAAACAAAGAAAACAAAGAACGAGGAAGTGAAAGAAATCGCAATTAAATAAATAACCGCAATTAAATAAATATTGAAATCGATCAGGCTAGAAACAAAGGGAAAGAAGAGAAAAAGTGACACTATCACATACAGCGATAAGACGCGTGGATAAAAATATCTTCTGATATCAGAGAGCGTAGAAAGTGCGTGTATGAGCGAAGTTTTAAGCGAAGGTGATACGAATATCGAATTCATCGATTACCGATTACCGATTACCACGCTACCGGTTCCGCGGTTCGCGTGCGTGCACCGCTTGTGCTCCAGAAGAAAAACGAGCTGTTCAGCTAGCGGTGAACAAGGAGGGGCGAGAGCAAGCTCGCAGAAACACAGGTTGCACCTGCCGCCGCTACAGAGTTGCTTCACTTCCAGATATCCTTTCCCCTCCCTAGGGAGCCCCAGATGTTTATCCGGCCCCTGGTTAAGAAGTTCGACGTGTATCGGGGGGCCCGGACCTCGAAACCGGGCTCCGACGATTTTTAACCGGCTCGTTTGACTTTCAACACGCACCGTCCTCCTCCGATCCACACTTCCGCGGACACCATCACCATCACGTGCTTATACAACTTAAACGATAATTACGCGTGTGGTTTTAAATACATTTCGAACGATTTATCACGTTTGGCGCGTCGTAAAATTATCCCCACTACCCTTGCTTCACCCTTGCTTCACCCTTGCTTCACCCTCGCTTCACCCTTGCTTGAAACTTTCACACGACTACGTTCCTTTTACCTCGAACGTGAGTTTACAATTGTCGAATTTTTCATTTGTCGAACTTTCGTCGCGTCGGAGAAAAAATAGAAAAAGATCAGAGACAATCGTGGATTTGACATTATTCTGCGATCAACGATTAATGCATATGATACGACAGCATTAATGATAATTTTAGAAATTGGGATACAAAGTACCCACGTAAAATTGAACAACTTCTTCTCGTCGTTGTATCACAGGAGACTACGACAGTTTGAATCAAATTTGAGTCGAGTCACCTAATTTGAAAATATTTCGCTTCAACTGACGAATCCTTAATTGTATATTTATTGAAAACCGATGGATCTGTCTTAATGACTGTGTACGTAATACGGACATTGATAACTATTGTAGAATTTTTTGAAATTTTGTTATTTTGTACGCTACGTTGTTACACGCTATTATACGAAGAATTAATTCGTCGTCTCCAAACTGTCGTATATCCTCTATAAATGTATAACTTTCAATTTTTCTTTTCAAACGCAATTAAAACTGCGTGTTCTGTACAAGTTTTAACATTAGCAATTGTTTCAAGATTCACTTCGTGAGAAAGAGCCAAAGATAAACAACACTGCACGTGAGAATATATTCCTAATATCGAATAATCATTTCTCAAAATATTCTCATATTTCATTAGTACACTTTAACAAACAACTGTTTCGTCTTCCTACGACGAAACGGAGTATGCTATAAATTTTTAAATTGCGATGAAACTGTTGAATACTCAGTGTCCTATCTATATTGCCATTCAAATCACGTTTTCAATTTCAGATATTTCTCCGATCAAATCGGATCGGAGGTGCCAAGAGATAAGATATGAATAAAAATAATGCACCGGTGTTAACAAAATTTACGTCATTCTAAACTTGAACCGTACGCCAACTATCACGACGCCATCAAGCATAACCACTCCAAAGTAAATGAATTTCTTCTATTCAATTTTCATTATCTTCAATGTTCGATTATACTCATTTACAATCTACAGTATGATATAGCACAATCACTTTATTGTCGTGGAAAGCAAAAATAATTAAAATAATTAGAAATAATGAAAATGTTCAAAATTCAATCTTACAGAATATTGAGATTATGTATGGTTCTAAAAATCAAAGTAATTCGAATGACGGTACAACTTTAAAGTTACTTGAATGTTTCTCAGTGCAAATGTTTTCTGACAATAAGAGTAAATGTAATGTAATGCACGCGAATGAAATTAACCTCGACTTTATGCATAAAAGTTGTTTGTTGTAACGTCATTGTATGACATGAGTTTACAGCGACGATAAAGTGAAGGCGGAAAACTGGCGTTCCGGGTAACGTACGAACTGGTCGATGACAGGGAGAAGTCAGCGTGAATAAACTGACCCGAAATGCACAATCGACGGCAACAATCTTTTCCAAACAGCGTACCTGGTCGTACCCGCTTACCCGCCACGATAACGAGTATCCGATTAAATTTATGTAATGGCGTGTTACCATGTTACACACCGTGGAATTACTTTGATAACCTACTACGATGCGGTATTAAAGTCACTGTCACTTCGACGACACTTTTCTCATAAACCCTTAAAGTCAACTGTCGATTGGCAACTATGAGATTCAAATCGAATCATAGATGGAGACGCAATGGGATGCAAGATGGAGGTAAGTTTAAATCTAGGGAACTCGTTGAAAGAAATCTAGTAATTTTTAACGCTCCTTCGTTAAATATCCAATATTTTACGTTAAAAATCGTATATATCTCGCGTTAAAAACGTTCGTTCAAATTGAAAAATACGTATGTAACGACGTTTACGATAGAAACTGTAGGCGCGAAAATTTTACGAACGATATTACGCGGGAAAAAAATTTTCTTACACAGTGACACTTGTTACGACGTTTCTCGACGAAAATATTCACCGAAACGAGTTTTCAAATGAAATTACGTGGAAAATACAAATTAAAATAAATGGAGCAATAGTCGTAAACCTGTCGTAAACCTACGCGAACGTGTGTCCCGACGGCGGCAAATTTGAGTGGCGAAAGCCGTGAAAAAACGACACGTTAGAAGACACTCGTTATTCACACACCTACACCTCCCCCTCTTGCTGCGTATATACATACATACACGCGTACACACAGACAGACTTACACAGACCTGCTGCCATGCAACGTACACAAGCGATTAAAAGAGAAACTCACTCCAGAAATAATGCACAGTATCCATCCAAGTCGCGGTGGTGGAGATAGGGTTCGCTCGTCCTGGATTATCAAGACTCGAAAGAGCTTTGCCTTCAAGTTCCTCGAATCTTAATCTCGGGTGGTCGCCTCACGACAACATACTTTCGTCGCCTTCACGCCAACATACTTTCGCACGGTCTTGGAAATCTCACTCACTGGCCCGGCTCCGAGAAGCGTACGCGTGCCGCGATAACCACAGGACAAGTGTACATTCCCTCGGGATATGTTTCGCGCCGAAGATTTTCCCGCGTTTAGTTTCGTGGATGCACACGCGGCAAAGGTAACGCAGCCAAAGCGAGACGCACGAACATACACACACGCACACACGCGCGCACACACACACACACGCACACACACAAACGTATAACGGAAAGAGCGGGGAAACGAGACGGAGTGAGAAAGAAAGAAAGAAAGAAAGAAAGAAAGAAAAAAAGGAAGGAAGGAAGGAAGGAAGGAAGGAAGGAAGGAAGGAAGGAAGGAAGGAAGGAAGGAAGGAAGGAAGGAAGGAAGGAAGGAAGGAAGGAAGGAAGGAAGGAAGGAAGGAAGGAAGGAAGGAAGGAAGAAAGAAAGAAAGAAAGAAGAAAGAAGAAAGAAAGAAAGAAAGAAAGAAGAAAGAAAGAAGAAAGAAAGAAGAAAGAAAGAAGAAAGAAAGAAGAAAGAAAGAAGAAAGAAAGAAAGAAAGAAAGAAAGAAAAAAAGAAAGAAAGAAAGAAAGAAAAAAGAAAGAAAGAAAGAAAGAAAGAAAGAAAGAAAGAAAAAAAGAAAAAGAAAGAGGCAAAGAGTGGAGGAGAGAGGCAGGGGGTAGACAGTGACAGAAAAGGAGAAAGGAAGACACTGCGTTCGTAAGCAACGTATGTAATATGTGTTTGCACACTTCTCGCTTGGTCCCGGCCTAGGGGAAAGAAAATCCTGCCACCACTGCTCCACCTTCGATCTCGCACGATATACAAGGCGTTCTCGCGCGCACAGTTTCTAAAACAACGTGTTACTGTCTTTTTATTTGACTTTCGGCAAACTTTCTCATCGGTTTCATCGGTTCGTTGGTAGCGGGTTTCAGTACGGAGCGTGAATCGGTGCGTTATAGTCGCGCGCGGTTTTTCCGCACGCACACGCCGCCGCGGATCAATAATTCACCATACGAATTCACCAGAAGCGGGTGAGCGAGCGGGCAGGCACGCAGACACTAGGTAGAGAGGCACACGTTTCTGTCGTGGCGCGCTCTCCTCGGGGAAACGCACGCAGCCCACCACCACCAGCACACCGATCGCTCCTAACCTCCTCGACGCGAGTCTCCGTCGCTGGCCGAGTCCCGTACACGTTGCCAGAGAGACTGCACACGCTTCGCGTAACACACACGTATACACACGGCTGCGTTCTCTTGACACACAGCTGACACAACGCTCGTAAACACGCGACAATCGGACAAAGACGGATGCACCGCCAAACCGCAGGGATAGACCGGCACGACTCCAGCTCTTCGTTTATCAAACTGATCCGACTATCGTTTCATCACGCTCGCGCACTCTTTCTCTCTTGCTCGTTCGCTCGCTCGTTCGCTTGCTCACTCACTCACTCGCTCGCTCTTTCCCTCCCTCTACTTTGCTATCCTTTCTCTCACACAGTCTCTCTCTTTCTCTCTCTCTCTCTATTTCCGTCTGTCTTTCTCTTACTGGCTCGTACGTACATGTACTACATACATATACTATATTTCTCTCCTTCTTTCTCACTCGGAAAGCAATAGTAAGAGCACTAACAGCAACATCGGAGCCAGCAATGCGAACATCACGGTCACCGGAAGTACGAACCTGACAATCACGACATACGAGGAATATGACGAGGATTGGGTATGTGTTTTTTCTACCGGGCAACGTCGCCACGCATACACACCATTCACGCACTCTATCGTATTCAGGTTCTCTTTTGTACATTTGTCTTCATCGCACGATAGGTTTGTACATCTGTCTCTTTCTTTCGCACGAATGTCTCTCGCTCCCTCTGTCTCTCGCTCTCTCGTCCGTCTGTCCGTCTGTCCGTCTGTCGGTCTGTCGGTGTCTGACGGTGTGTATATCGCCGTCTCGTCGCTGCTGTCGAATCCGTTCGGTGCGCGGCCCCTGTGTGGGACGACGCCGCTGGGACACACGGGCGTGGACGAGTAGACGCGCTCTTTTCGCGATTCGATTTCGACACTATTTTCTTTAATGTACTTACCACTGGGCGAGCTGACGTGGCGTCGCGCGCGCGCGGGGCCTTTACACCACGGGTAAAATTCGCACAGTAATATTAGCGCGCAAGGCTGCACCCCGGTAAATACGAGCGCAGTCACCACTCTTGTTTTTGGTATGCCAGGAATGGCACAAAGAATCTGGACAACGCACACGCCTGCTGCGCAGCCGGTCTGCGCACACGCTGACACCGCTTATGCGGCCGCGGGAGAAACCAGAAGCCGAACGCGTCCGACTGGCTACGAGCTATTCCGAAGTACACCCGATCGCGTATCCCTACCACGATGTAGGGGGACTCGTGTTTCCCCACTCCCCGCGCGTAACATCAGTCGCGTCACGCACGTAATAGAGGTTGGATGTTGTTGCTCGCTTACTCGTTTATTCTCTCTCGCTCGATGTTCGAGGGGCACTTGTTGAATTTCAGAGGTTACGTTTTAGGTTTTTCGAATAAACCTTTTGATAAATGGCAACGCACCAACCCACCAACCACAAAACGACCACCTTTCTCTCTCGCATACGCTTTTTTCCCATGCAATCTGATACTAAACAAACATGCACCGAATGCTATCAAATACATGCGCTCTTTTCTCCGTTCTGCCATACGAAATGTTTCGTTTCTGTTATAGATGATGTTGTTACTTGAAATTTGCGTCAAAGAAGAATGTTCGCTTTTAATGTATGTTAAGAATGAATAATGTATGTTAATAAAGAATGTTCGAATTTATGTATTTAACCATTCACTTTAGTTTTTTTTTCTCCTTTTTTTGTTACTATTAAATGATGGTCACGTGGCAGTCTTTATATTTTCCACACTGCGTATGTATATACTCGCACACACACGTTCACCTGCATCTTTTCAGTAACAGACTGTCTATAATCATTCGTGTACATAAAGTGACAAAGTCATAATTACACCAGTACAAGTGTATTCTTTTAAGATTACCAACTGCATACTTTATTGGAAGAAAAGCTTTTCAACTTCTGTCAGCTTAAAGTTAGTTTTCTTTTATACCTGTGTAATAATTTTCTTTAGAACCCATTCCCTCCAGGTTCACACCTTTCTTCAAGCTTTTGTTCCGATTGAAAGGTCTTTGTGTGTGGAATTTTAAATGGGTACATTACAAAGTGTGCCGTAAATATCTTAAATTGTTTACCCACGTAATTAAATGTGGTTTCCTATTACATTGATTTATTGACATTCTACAAACTATCATGTTATTAAAGTAAAGTAAATGTTTGTTCTATTTTTCATTATATTTACTACGTTATTACACATGTATATATACGCTAATAATTTTTCAACGGGAAAAGTTGTCTATATATAATTGCAAATTAATTATATAAAAGATAAAATGTTAAAATATAAATTGATTAAAAATTAATTATTCTATAACGTGTGTAATTTGAAAGATTTGATTTTTTCCTATATTTGGTTTTATAGTTATCCAAATTCGAAGTTTTCGTATTTGAAATTTATTGATTTCATTAGAAAAAACGAATTGAACATATTCTTCCAAACTTGTTAAATCAATCGATACTGCTCGGATAATAAGCTTCCTACTTTATCTACAGAAGTCAATTGTTTCATGAAATTTTATCAGAAAAATGCGGGAAAATATCCCATTTCATTATTTACTTATGAAAAGATAAATATGTAATCAAGTAGTAATTATAACATGATACATGTAAAAGAATAATAACAAGATTGAAATAACTGTTACATAAAATTCGAAAGATGAAAAACAAGAAATGGTTTCTCAAATATTTAGATTTACAATTGCAATTATAAAAAGGAACTTTTATTGTTGAATTCAATGAATTTTTATCGTTTGCTAGTTACAATAGTACAACTTTGTAATACCATAATAACCAAGGCGCTACGATTAAAAGATTATTAGGGACAGACAATTTAGAAGAAAATTAATAGAAAATATTTATATGTACTTACGTAAATGACATTTCCTATATATATAAAACTGCTCGACGCGAAAGCGATTAACGCTTAAAGTGATGCGAAAAGAGAGAGAGAGAGAGAGAGAGAGAGAGAGAGAGAGAGAGAGAGAGAGAAGAATAAAGGACCGGTTGATAGGTCGAAGACTGTCGGTGTGGTTGAACGCACACGTGCAAGCGTTTATCGGGCCGATTTTAAACATGACAAAACGCTCGTGAAATCGAATGTCACGTATCAAAATGACGGTCAAAGCATGCCTTTTACAGAGAGACAAAAGCGGTCGTAATTAATGCTTTTAAACGCGCGCGCTGTACTGCAGCAAGCTCCTTTTGTCAGTTGGACACATTGTGCCTGGACAAATGTTTACGAACGACCACAGAGTAGGCGGAGCGTGCACGGTGACAGTAGCTGGCGAGCCGCGGGGTTGAAACGCGCACAGTTTTCGTGCGGATTTTCACCGAACGCGACACATTGAATGGGGGTAAAGGCACGGTCCGATTTCACCCGCGAGGTTTAATTACTTAATTACGTTAACGCTCGATTTTCGTGACGTGTCGACGAGCCGCGCGCCGGCTAAACGATTCCGTTAGTTTCACAGCAATTTCGCGTCCGCGGCTCTCTCTTCACCCTCGATTAAAGTATAACCGTTTCGTAAATTCATTTTGGTTGGCATTCCCTACTGGATCATCATAATGAATGAATTCGCTTAAATGAAAATGGTATAATTTCCCTGGAAAAAAAAAAAAATTATCTTAAAATCTCGGAGGTCAGCTGTCTGAATAAAGAGGTATATTTTCTGAAGAAAATAAAGTTTTAGAAATATTTCGGATAAGAACAGAGTAGATAAGAAAATTAATTAACAATCGTAATACGTAAATGTACGCCGCTTTGTAAAAATTTTTTCTGGACGTAACAACACAGCAGGTACTACGGAAACCGCGTTAAACTTGAAATTATCATCATTTCGCAAAAGTTACATCTATTGTTGTTCCTACTACATTGTTTGAAACTACATCTCAGGACACGGAAGCTGGCCGCCAATTCCAGTTGCTACTTGGATTTGTTGCGTCGAGTCGCGACAATGGCCAGATTATGTTCAGTTATCACGTTGGCGGGTCAAATGCTCTGGCTGTATCTTTTTATTTTTTGAAACTTAAAGGAAATCGGCATTTTGAAACGATCATTCGTTATCATTTATAATTGATGACGATTCAATGACGATTTAATTACAAATTCTGCAAATTTTTAATCGAAAATGCTAAATAGAATTTTAAAATGTGAATTTAGAAAATGGAATAGAACAGAAAAAGGAATAGAAAAGGAACGTAATAAAGGATATAACGTATCCTTAAGATGCGAAAGGTATTCCGAAGAAATTTTAAGAGATAAACTTCGTAAGGAAAGGTAACGTTTTATAAAAGTATCCCTGTTCCACGGATGATACGGGAATTCCTCGAATGCGCTGTTCACGCGATATTTTAATACTTTTGTAGCTTGTCGTTCGTGCAAGTAAATCATCGCTGTGATAAGCTCTTTCAGGAATCTCACCCCCGCAAAACATCCGCCGGTTATAAGAAATGTTTTTCAAGTTTATGAGGTGATGCGAAGGTTCGTCGTCGGAATGGATCGAACGTCTTTTCACCCCTTTCTTTTTAAGTAATAAAATCGACGAGGGGGCTGCGAAAGACATCGTAAAATTCACGATAAAAATACTGCAACGTGAAAAATCGTCGCTGGAAATAATGCAGCGAAAAATCCTTGCCGAGGATATTTCCTCGCTTGATGTTATGTAACATCACGACGATACAATTTTCGAGGGAAGAAGGAAGACTTACTTCAATCCGAGTAATGGCAATAACGTAGCAAAGATTTTAGATCTCTTAGGTATTCTTTTAAAATTTGGAACATTGGCCATTTCAAACGCGCAACAACCTGAAACAAAACTAAAACTGTCCCTAAAATTCTCTAAAGGCAGCTGTAAAGCTGTGATTGCCAGACGTGTTGGACGGTGTTTATCGGAAAAAGGGTTCAATTATTACGGACAGTGGCGGGTTTTCGGTGGAGCAAGCACGGTACCAGAATCGAGTGGAATCTAGCTGAGAAGCCGGGCCCGGTAGACGTCGAACGAGTAGGATTATTCGCCGGTGGATCGGGAGTTGGAGCCGGGACACTGGGGTCGGGGCCGGGGCCGGGGAACAATGTCGGAAACGACGAGGACGGTATGCCGAGATATGCAGGATATCGCGCAGAACTGCGATCCTTCGAGGTCGGGAGCAGAGGCACACGGTTATAGAGCGGTGTGTTTGAGTAAAGCTAGATACATATCCCCCGTTGTACCACCACTACTACTACTACTACTACTACTACTACTACTACCATCACCACCACCACCACCGCCGCCACCGTTGCCGCCGCCGCCGCCGCCGCCGCCGCTGCCGTCACCGCCGCCATCGCCGTTTCTATCGCCCCTATCGTCAGCTCTGTGCACCAATACTCGTATAACATCCTCACTAACACCAACGTTCAACGGCAACGCGCACCGAGAGAGAGAATACGTCTAAGTGTATTACCTCCGGCAGCGTACCGTTCCACCTAAATATGTAATAATATCTACCGGAGATACCGGCATTCCTCGACCTCGAGAAGAATTCGATCAAAATGTGTCGCGATACTCTGCTGGTATGCCAGGTGAGCTACGCGTCTCTCTCTCTCTCTCTCTCTCTCTCTCTCTCTCTCTCTCCCCGGTTCGCCGCTTACTCCTTTCCTTACCGTTTACGCCGACTACGTCTTCTTCGACTACTCCGTTCCATCCACTCACACTCCTAGGATCCACTGCGCCAGCTCGTTCTGTTCGAACGAAACCCAATGCCAGAGATCGGTGTCTCGCCACTCGCCGGTTTCTCGCAACAGCAAAGGCAATCCGAGGGTTGCGCAGGGTTGTTTAATGCCTCCTTGAGTGCATCATTCTTCTTTTAACATATCACGTCAACGTATCGTAACATCGCAAGTATTTTAATTGCAAATATAAATTTAAAGTATATCAACCTTTGATTCTGCCGTTTATACGAGATTGCCGGAATATTGCAGAGGCGTCGTAGAAGTACGTGTGTCCGGAATTACTGCTTTATTTGATATATTGATCAAAACCAATAAACGTAATTAACGACAATGGTTTCACGGTTTAAATCCTTAATTAAAGTCGACTGAGAATCTACGTACGTACATATTTATCAGTCCTCGCACTACCAATTAGAGTGGATCAAAATAATTGCACGTATAAAAATATGCATGATTCAGATTGTATTAGAAAATCAGGATAAACATTTGTAACAAAAAAGAAAAAAGAAAAATACATTTAAAGATGTAAAATTCTACCGAAAAATAAACCTATTTTATCATTGTATTTAGTCAAACGGGGAAGATATCGGAATGAAAAATCCATGACACGTTTCACATTTTTGTAAGAAATTGTCGCTGACATTCATAGAGCCGGTCGTGCATATTATATCGTAATAGTGGCAGACCGGTTGGTAGCTTGTCAGCTTGGAAAACAATGGTGCATCGGTGCAATTTTATCGACGTATAATCGGTCGAGCAAGTCGATACTCGAGCTGATAAATATCAACCACTTTCCTTCGGCGCATTTCACAATGGACGTCCATCTCAAGTTCGTACCAGTATCGTTACTATTCGTGTAATCCAACACAGCTTTGGTATTCACCTTCTCCGTTAACTTTTCACATCTACTCTCCAGCTTGTAAAGGACCTTTTACCTTGAATTTCTATTCGAAGCGACAAACTCGCGAACGAATTCTGAAACACGGTAAGAGTAAGAACGTCATTTTCGAATGATTATTATCATCAATATACCAGACTATTTTTATAAAAATCGGCAATGATTTAAAGTGTCTACCATCCTCGATTAATTGAGCGCATTTTGTAATGCAGAAAAACTTCTTCCAACAAATGTCAAACATGGAGTTAAAAATCAAATTGAAATCGATCAATTGATCAGCCTGTACTGATCACCTCGTATTCTACGCATCATCTTTGAGAAAGCGCGAAGAATTTCATTTGAAAGATAAAAAGTTTGAAGAGAGAAAAAGATATTTCGAAGAAAAGGCATTTTCAAAAACGTACGTAATGTACGAGGATACGAAAGATGCGTCTGACGTTGACGAGGAATTTTACAACGCGTTGGCACTGCTACGTTCGACGGAGAACGACAGTGCGGAGAAACTTCGTAAAATGCTGCGTACGTCTATCGAGAAGAAGTATGGCTTTGACAAAAGTTTGATAGCCAGGATGCCGAAGAAATTTCCGCAGAATACGAAGATCTGTGGGAAATCGTTCGCCAACGAGAAATCGGAAACGTCTTGGCGTAAAAAAGGCAGCGACAAACTGTTCAGATATACCTCGAGTCCGTTGTTTTCTGCGAATAATACGACGGAAAGTAATTGGAAACCGACGAAAATATTTGACGCGGATGTTGAGGATTGCAGCGAGAAGACGGACATTCCCAGGATATCTATTCCCGACGAAGGATTTGGAGATGGACTCCTGTGCAAGGTTCCTCCGTTATTTATATTCTTTGTCTACCAATCGTTCGAAACGTGCGATTAAAAACACGTTTCACATTCGTCAGCTTGATAATCGATAAACTGTCGTATAAAAATAATACTTTTTTGTATTTTACCTAATTTCACCTCGTGGAACCGTGGAATCGTGGAATCGTGGAATCGTGGAATCGTGGAATCGTGGAATCGTGGAATCGTAGATCTGTAACGGAGCAAAGTTAGGGCCGCTGATACTGCTGGAGTGTCAAGAGTGTCAAGAAGTCTATCACCCCCTGTGCCATCAACCCCCTGTCGTCGACATCGATGTCTACGATCCGAGAATCGTGTGGCGGTGTAGAAAATGTATGGACACTTCTTCAGCAAACTCTGTCGTTGCGTTCGATGAAAAGAGAGTGAAAAGATCTCGTCCGCTGAACGACGATGGCAAAGCCAAGGAAGCTTCTGCGAAGGTGAACAAATCGAGCAGATTGAATGGGAATCTTCTGAAAGATGAAACTGATATCGCTGATCAAACTTCGTCCGGTAAATATATGTGCCTCGGTGTCATACAGAATGTTTTGTAACTGGTTGTATGAGAGGATGACTGTTTTTTCTGTCTGAAAAAAAAAATAAATAAATAAATAAATAAATAAATAAAAGATGTGAAATAAACGTGCATTTAAATATATCTTGACTTGGAAAATGATTGAATCGATATCTCTGTTTATTAACGATAGATTGATGAAATTAGATCGAAATATTCCTACGACAGATCAGGAGATTATCTGTAACGTTTCTATAAATGTACACGTATACGCGTAGGATCAGTTACAAGACACCCACGTATCAATTTGTTTTTCAATTTCATTCATACAACGTGAAATAGAAAACATGTCCATGATTTTCATGGATTTTCTATATTTTAGATATTTCTCAACGAATTGGTTGCGTTGGTGAAGTTGCATCGATTACAAAAAATTCTTTCTATTTGAACCAAGAGACGAGGACAGGCTCGTCGAGTCAATTAAGAAAACGAATTGGTTCGAAACTTTCAGTCGCTCGTTCTACGATAAAGTGATACGATTTGTATTGCCAGTAATTGAAAGAAAATAAAAGATGGAAGAACTCGAAACGACCAGACAAGGTACATGCACGGTGGTACGCTTTATTTAATTATATTTAATTACGTATTACATGAACAATGGAGAATCCATCTCGAACGTTTCTCGCTCTCTAAAAAAAAAATCCACGCAGTTTCACACTTTGCTCTGACGTGTCAACGCTTCGATCACAGTATAGGGCGCGTTATTTAAGCCGATTATAAACGTAGCTCGTTACACTGATGCAGCCAAACCAACCAATCGTAAAAATAAATTACATTTAGTAGAAGAAAACACCATCACCCACTCTATCGACGGGCTCTAATTTTGCTAATTAGACTGTGAATATTTATTTATTATGCAGATTCGATTCAGATTCGTTTCGTTTCACTTGCTTAACTAATTACAATCAATATTTTACTTTCGATATTCGACTTTTCTTTTCTTTTTTGTTATCTTGAAACTTTCCACAGATGCATAAATATTCGCAATCTATTGGTAATTCACGCAAGCAAATTCATCCATCGTAGTCGCACGGCTCGTTCCGTTTGCTCATTCGTTTTCTGTATTAAGGTCAACGGAGTTCAATTACCTTCGGCAGACATGCCGAAGTTTTAGTCGGACTTGACGCTCGATCACTTTCGCTCTAATTGATCGTGCGTACAAGAGAAGATCGAGCTACAGGCGCCAGAAAATTACAGCCGCGTGCACACCTTGTTCCGTGACAAATCGTCCTTCTCTTTCTTTTAATCTTGTTTTGTGTTCTACCTTCTCTTCTACCGTGTTCGATTTACAGAATCTACACGACCCTATGTAATCGTCACACACACAGCAGTTAGATTATGATATTTTCAAATCAAATTTTCCGGCTTCGTCTACATATATGTCAAAAGGTTTTTTAAAAATAAAATTAAACGAAAGTATAATTCAATAGATTTGAGCATTTTCGTCCATAAAAAGACTCGATAATATTTTTTTTTCAGTTATCATCGTCAAATTTTACAAGTGTCCTTTAACATTAGTTCAAAAGTTCAAGAAGACACCACAGTACGTGCAATTTTCCATGGCAAAGAGAGTTCGATCAGAACAGGAGCACATTCTGTGATAACGCGTGTAACAAACTCTCAATTGAAATTAAAAAAAAAACAGCAATGATCCCGAAAAATTGTAAACAAATTACTGCTACTAGAAACTGCTCTGTAAAAGATAACACGTAAAATCCTATACAAACATAAAAGCACAAAGAGTGCTAAAACAGCTACATATTTGTGCTGATTATCACAGAATCGTCGATCGTCTACGTAATTCACGTACCGAGAAAGAAAAAGAAATAGTAGAAATAGTTTCTACTTTGCAACAAAGTGAAAGAAGCATAATTTTCAAAAGGAAGCATACAACATTCGCGTGAAAATATCATTTATCAGGATTTTTCCTATCTTTATCCTCTTCATATTTCTATGTACAACACATGAAAATCAAAACTCCAATCATCCTATCGAATCGATATGTTTGTCGTTACTCTCTTTACTTTATTATTGCTGATTAGAATGTTCAATCGAATCTACGAAGTTCCTGGTACGCGAAATTTCTAAATCTTTAGCGGGGAAGGAGGGGAAAAAAATATAATTATTTTCAAGTCTCGCAGCTGTGAAGTCATTTCAAGATTTTTTGATGATTTCACAATTACGAGACGCATGTACCTGTAAATAACTATACGTAAAACATCGACTCGTAACTAAATCTTGTCACTCTAAAAATACAAAAAGCACGAATAATAATAATAACAATAATAACAACAACAATAATAATAATAATCCTAAGAGCAGAGCAAATATTTCAATTAATTTCATCAGCTATGTTGTTCTCTCTTTAATCAATTTCAGAGGGAAGGGGTGTCTATCATTTTCGTACCTAACATTTTCTACCAAATTCGATCTTTCCAAGATGAGATTTTTAAATATTTAACTCGTGTCGTCGAATGGTAAAAAGCTCTTTTCAAAAATGCTAATGTGCGTGTATGCATGCAACGATTCAGAGATGTTAAATGAACAATACTACGTGTGTCTCTAAAATTTTTCATCTTTCGTCTTGTTAATCGCAAAAACGGGATATTCCAATTTAGATGATTGTTTTCTTTCACTGATTTTTGGCACGTGGCAAAAGAATAATTTTATTTCATCTTTGTTTTTATTTTAAATTTATCTTGGGGAAATGGGACACGTAAGTATCGTTCATGCGACGAAAAAGATCCAAAAGTCGAATTTTAAATTTACTAAATTAGAATACCCCTCTGTAATCTTCGATCAATAAGCTGTTGTCATCGATCCCTTCGATCCGAGTATTAATCGCGATAAAAAGTTTCTCACGCTGTATTTTCAATATTTTTGGCTATGTATCTGTGTATGTGCATTTGCTCTATGTACATGTGATTTAGAGAGAGAGAGAGAGAGAGAGAGAGAGAGAGGAGACAGAGTGAGCAAAGTGTAAATGTGACAGTTTCAATAAATAATTGTAATTATAGTGATGGTATCACTCTGCTCCAGAACCCGCTTTGAACTACTTTACATAATAAATAAACCTGTTATTCGAAGAGTCGCAAGGAGACGTTCAACCTAATTCATGACAGTGTCATCGTGCCAAGTGGCTGACATCAATTAAACAGAGATTCTGACACATGTCAAGGTTGCTCCACGTCGTGCTCTGGCATCGACATGGACGATGCTGCTTTACACAAATCGTGTTAGATTTCTCTCGTTCCTTGACCGCGACCGATCGTTTGACAAGTGTAATGTAATGATAACGCCTATGTACAAGCTTCCTATAAAATCAGATACCAAGATGAACAACGGTGGATACAATATTATCTAGTTTAAATATACACGTTAATGTAATAATTTCGAATGTAATGTCTGAGTGAATCGTGACGTACGATAGGTGTTGTTTCGAGACATGGGTGAAAAATTCTGAACAATTGTTTGAGAGACGATCCTTTTCGTCAAAAATGAATTGCAGAAAATTAATAATTGAATTGAAACTCGTTTCAGCTATGCTGTATTTATAATTGGAATAATTTTCATAATTACTCGAACGAATAATAAGAAACAATCTCTCAAACAATCGATCAAAAATTATCACATCTCTTTTCAAACCTCCTATACGGCGTACATTACATTGCCTTATAAAGACAACATTTTTTAATATATATATATATCTATATGTATATGTATATATGTATATATGTATATATATGTGTGTGTGTGTGTGTGTGTGTGTGTGTGTGTGTGTGTGTGTGTATATATACATAGAGCAGTGTATGTTTCATCTGTGTGCAGCAAGTGCGGAAAATCGTTCAATTTCCAAATATATTTGAACAAAATAAACTTACAAAAACGATTTGTCGCGAATAAGTGAATCATTAAAGATATTCTGTCCTATCAGATCGAGATCCCAATGTAATATATATATATATATATATATATATATATATGTATGTATGTATACGCACGATATCTTTAATCATCACTTGGCACGGATTTTAACGTTCGGTACCAATAAATTAATTCACAACAGTCTGCGATTACTTCTATATGGCAATTGCAAATGCTCGCTTTTGTGTTACGATGGTAATCGTCAAGATATGTCACTCGAATGATTGTACATGATTTGCAATATTCACGTGCTTTTAAACACTCGACAATTCAATCTACAACTTAGCTTGCAATTCGAGATATTTCAACAAAAAAAGTAGCGAACATATTGACGTCTGTCAATATAAAAAAATAGTTTCCTATTCGAAAATATACCATGCAAATACACTTGGATATATACTCGTTTGCATTTAAAAGACAAAATCATTTCAATTTTACTTACGTAACGTCGTGGTAATATATACAATCGTAGGAATTTGTACAACTGATTCCAATAGTGCACTTTATCACAAATAGTTTTTCTTGTTTCTCATTTAATGCTCTCTGTGAAATATTTAACGCGAATATCTTGAAAGGGAACATGTTGTTATAAAATTTAGTACAAACAGTTATTCGAATTAACTTCGTCAATTTGCTCCGTATTTTTTGGACGTAATAATAATCGTGCTTTGGTCAGGAATATATCGTACAAGGTAATCATCGATTTCACTTTCTGTTTTTGCCATTTTCCCATTTTCGTCGTGACTATTTAAATGCCAATCGTGTTGTACTTGAGAATCATACGCTACGTAAATGAATATGCGTAATTCGTCCTTATCTTCGTGACACAATATTGCTACAATCCACATTACATGAGTATCGAGTAACTGACTGATTGGTAACTGACTTTTGGTTGTATTTTTCCTTTCATTTTTACATAGTGTATGATTCGTATGATATATATAGACACGATAAAATATATTAATAGTATTATAGCTGTACAATGATGAATAACATCTCTACTATGTATATCTTAAATTAGGATTACGTACAATTATTCCATGAACGTACGCAAATGCATCCTACATGCTAACAATGTGTCAAAAATTCATGACATTGTGAACGATAATATTACTTTTAAAACAGGTAAAAAAAGGAAAAACAAAAGAGAAAATTGTAAAAAGACTAGAATAAAATGTCGACTAGAAATCTCACTTTTTAAAAACTAGAGAAGCGATTTAAAATTCACGATAAATAAGCACATTTTTTACTTCGTGCTAATATAATACTTCTTTCTTCAATAAGAAATAAAATATGAAATTTCATTATTTTGGACTTTTATGTTAAATATTGTTTGTATGTAGGATACATATTTGTTCTGTATCACTACAAATTCTCACTACCTAAAAGGCCATTAAAGATTATTTCTCATTGCCTGGGAAGATACCAGTGCCATACTTTGGAAGCGCTAGATTTTTTTTTTAAATATTTTTTCTCTTTTTGGCTTTAGCTTTCAATTGTGCCTTTTCGTAATTGGAAGGTGTATTTAAGATAAAAGTCGTCAACTAAGCAAATGCTAAGCTCAAAACTATCTTACGTATTGCAGCATTACTTAAAACGATAAAATCAATTCTATTTCGCTAAAATCTGCTAATAGAAAAGATATTGTGCTTCGAACCGTGTATCCACTAAACATATAAAATATCTTTTAATAAAAGTCGTCTATTTATATAATTTAATTATTTATTCGAATAAGTATATAGTTGATAAATATTAATTTAGAAATACTTTTAAATATAAATCGCCATTTAAATCAATTTACAATCAATCTGAATAAGTTACTTAGAAAAGAAAAAATATTAATTAGTCGTAAGACTGTTGTACAGATGATCTTGCATTCGTAATTATTTTCCTTAAGGAAATAAGGAATATATTTTCAATATTTGATTGCGTTAAAGTTTTGATTTCATTTATATAATGTACAACCATTTTATTAAGAAATATTTACCAATATTTATCAGTGGATACTCAGCTATCTATAGTACGGTATTATATATGGTATCACTTTTGGCAATAGCACTTCCAGACAGTGGCAGTAGGCACTTTGATGACAATAATAAGATAATAATGAGTATAAAATATTACAAATTAATCCACCTTTAAGGCAGACAAGCCATTTCCAACAATCAGCTGCTCCTTGGGAAAGTCTAGAATTACAGTTACATGAAAACCCATATTTGCAGAGGCAATCACATATTCGCACAAGGAAAACCAGCTAAATGCTGTTAAGAAAGATATTATAATAATTTAATGATTTGTAATTTATGTATAAAATGTGTAAATTCTCTTACCCAGATCGTGACACAGTAGCCTGTGCTTTAGGAAGAAAATAATAAGTCCAACAGTACTAACAAGACTAGTTATAAAAAGTGCTTGTTTGTACTGAAGACTTTGTGCATTTGGTGTTACGAGACGACCCAATCTCACTTCTGTTAGCATATATGTTAGAGAACTAATCATAAAGAGGATGAAGATCTTTTCATGCACAGCTGAAAAATACCGTTGTTGCATTATACAATTTATCCTTATACAAACATTCTATTTGTATATTTTACATTATTACTCACAATAATTTTCCCTATTAGAGATATACGTGACTCCACATAGGGCTGCCACTTCTGCAATGTTTAACCAATAACATAGATTTAAAAGTCTAGAGCCCATAATTT
Source organism: Melipona beecheii (assembly GCA_032399605.1). Classification (NCBI taxonomy): domain Eukaryota; kingdom Metazoa; phylum Arthropoda; class Insecta; order Hymenoptera; family Apidae; genus Melipona; species Melipona beecheii. Next base: position 538,051 of record JAUCMO010000186.1, on the reverse strand, counting down.
TGGAAGGTACGTCTTCGATTGTTTTAAGTATTTTATAATAATACGAATGATATACACTGGCAATAATTAGACGTGGACCTATGTGTAGCGCTATGCTTATACGCCATAAATATCTTTGAGGAGATATACCGGTAATAGCCGAGATCGATGGAAGTACATTATAAACCTAAAATCAAGAAGAGACACGTTAGAAGATTTTAGAAGAATTAAGAGAAAGATCGTAGACGTGCAAACATCATACTCTGCAGTGTGTTTCGTGGATATCATCTTGTTGAAAGATATATGCTGTAACAAAACAGACTAAAAGCGTGACAAGAGGTAAGGACACTGTTGCCAAACACAATTTTTTAAATGATATTGCCATGTGTATGGAACTTTTATTGTTTCCCACATTATTCAGTTCCATAGTGAAATTATCTTGGCATTGGTTTACAAAATAAAAAGCAAATGTGAAAAGATGCAAGATCCGGATCAGTCTACATTAGGGTCACGTCTCTTTTTAATTCTCATTAAAGATGTCAAAAAATTCTTTTAAAAATTTCATAATATGCCTGCAATAGAAAACAAATTTTATATTAAAAAAACAACAGACAACACGGAAACATACTGAAGCTTAGCCAGTATTTTTAACACATTTATAAATACAACATATATATATCGTAATAAAGATAAAATTGACATTTCAATAACAATATTTGTCAACTATTCTTAACAACAACGTACCAAATACACATCATTGTCGCAATGAAATTTATTTATAATCGCATTATTCGTGAATTTTTATCAAACATTTCAAAAAGATATGTTACAGCAAGATTTATGAAATAAAACAAAAATAATTGTACAAAACAACGAAAACTATGATTCTCTTGGACTCTCTTTGCAAGTTTTATACAAAAAATGATAAATGTATTTAGTTAATTATTCTATTTTCAGAATTGATTTCGCGGATAACCTACTTTTTCTATTTATAGCAAACAAAAGCACTGTCACGGGTAACGCGGTGTTCGTGACATTTGGCTGGAGCCGATTTATTATGACATTCTTGCACAGAACTCGCAAACAAGGAGCAAATTTGCTTCGAGCGATCAACAATTCAATGACAAAAAAAACCTTTAGTTCGTTAGGAAACCACCAACGAATATATTTTCCCTCTTCCTTTTCGCCTTTTTCTTTAAAGTACAAGTATGAGGAGTTACTTCACTCCAGTGGTTATATCTACACAACGCATTGTATGCATATGTACTTTGGCTGTTACTTATTTGTTAATTTATTTAGCGAGCATCTATCATCAAGATCTTATTTGAGCGATTGTGATTTCTCGTTGAGAAAGACAGCCGTGCATTTGAATTCGTACAAAATAAACAGCGCATATAATGGACAGTTAAACAAGTTCTCGAGACTACATTCTTGTCAAAGTTTGCACAACACGTTACATTTTCAAATCAATAACAATTTATTTGAATCAAGATTCTGTTAATTGCGATTTCTTCATTCATGTTCATTTATATTCTTCATGCAGAAAATCGAGAGAATTTACCTTGTTCTTTATGTACAAACGTGTCGTCTGCTAATCTGCGAATTTCTGCTCGAAAGAATGCCATCTATGTTTTGTCACGAATGTTTTTAGAGCATCTTAAGCTAGCGCCAATTTCAAACTCCGCAGTTATTTTTCTGTATCGCGTTATACGATTGTAATGACTGTTGGTTGATGGTTGTAGTTACTATGTAAATAAAAAAATTAAGAAATTACAGGAACAGTATACATTGTGGAATGTATAAAACAATTTTTAAATTTTATTAGAAATATAATTACAAATATCGCGACTGAAAGTTTATCTCGTTTGTTTCCCCTCATACAATTCTGGTTCCATCTCATATTCAATTTCGACTCTTGGGCGAGTTTTCTTTTGGGATTTCTTCTGTTTCTTGACGACAAACTTTTTCGCACTTTTCTTTGCTGCAGGTACTAAATCCTACAATAATACAATAATTTCAAATACAGTCGTATTATAAAGGAAAACAAACGTAAATAGTTACAAGATTAATTACTTCGATATCGCTAGCGTCAGATACAAAGTCATCAGATAATTCGATTTCTTCTTTTTCCCCTGAATCACTATCCTCGTCCTATTGAAATAGATCAATTAATATTAAATATAAATTGTACAATTATATTTAAACGAAAGATATACATTACCATAGATATTTCTTGGACATCAAAATCATCATCCTCATCTTCTTCGTCAGTTTCTGCTTCCACAAAATAAGGTGTATTTGTTTCTTTTTCTCTTTCATCTGCTTCTAATTCCAATTCCACTTCTTTCTCAATTTCTAGTTCTTTTTCTTCTTCTTCACTTTCAGCTTCATTTTCACCTTCAACTTCCACAGCTTCTACAGCTTTATCAAATACTTTTTGTGGGAAGTTGTAAACATCTTTGTACTGAAAAAAAAATAGGGTTGGTAAGGGAAAAAAATATGACAGAGATGGTAAAACGATGGTAAAGAAAGAAATACACACCATGCCCTGTTTTAATCTTTCCATAAGTTGCTTCTCTATCGCAGTATCTAATCTTGCAGCAATAAGAGCCTTTTCTTCCCTGCGTCTCTCTCTTCTTTCAATTTTCCTTTGAATTGGCACAATTTGCTTTTGCCTTCTTAACCTTAATTTCCTCATACGTATCAGATATTGCGTGACTTTTATAAATCTTTGCTTGCATTTTGCCTTTATAAAACCAGGCCAGTACAGCAAATTTTCACTGATTTGGTGCATTGCTTTTTCAAAATTCCTAGAAAGTTTTACCTTCTCCCATGCATTTTTTGGAAAATGTATTCTGCAAAGTGCACAATATGCATACAGTCATAAAATATACAATTTTACATTGCATCGTAAAAAACACAAAGTTTTTACCTTTCTGCTGTTCTCATATATAAATAGATAATACCATTTTCTTCTCTAATCGTGGCATATTGACTGTTTGCAAGAGGACAAGACGATCTACTACACAGACCAGTGAGATTATATTCATTGCGACAGAACCTCTGTGACTTAGTGCTGCAGAAATAAGAAATAAATTAAAATCATATTAAACAAAACTGTTATTACGCTTCTTAAACTGTTACATACTTTACTTTAAAAGAACAGAATGATTTATTGATGACACTCCACACAACCTGGAACAGGTATGAAATTGTATAAAATATAAAGAACAAATATAAATAATAACTTTTGACACACTTACATCGTCGTGCTGCATTTTGATTCTTAAATATTACACCATATGTTACAAAGAGATACTGTGCTAATCATTTAAACATTTACAAATACTATTTATGTGAAAGACACACGTGTTGTTCAAGTTTCTAAACGCCATTATAGGTTATGTTCTCACAAGTCGCAAATGATGGCGCTGAATCTTAAAGCGGCTGTATTTGAATTTAAGTTAGAAACCGTGAGAAATATTAAACAATGTTTAGAAATATTACAAAAATGAAATAACAGTTTAATTTACAAATTTGACTCCAATATACAATGTAGTTTGCGAAAAAATGAATACATTGAACATACATTTGAAATAGGCTCTTGATCTATTGAAAAAAATTTGAAAACAATTATTAATACACGTTGAAACGAAAGCTAGGGGTCTAAAATAGACGACAAAATTATAAAAGTTAACAAATTATATTTCTTGATACGTTTTTTTTTCATAATTAATGCAAACTGTCACATTTTGGACATGGTGGCGCCATTGGTACTCATTAATTTTAAAAATGCTCATTTCTGCATTTTATGGTGCAAAAGTGGCATAAAACGAAAGCCAAGGACCTAATTAGAAAGTTCCAATTATAAAAGTTTACAATTTACTTCTCTACGTTGGTTTTTTTTTGCAAATGAAAATTTCTCTGTTTTACGGGGTAAGAAACACTAGTAAAAGTTAATCAAGAAGAATAATTTGTGAATTTTTTTTAATCGAATACGAGGAATTCTAAATTCGGCTAAATTACATTTGGAATTAAACTACTATCCTGAATTCACTGAAAGAATATTTTTCTGTTACAAGAAAAGCATCAGCAGCCAATTTAAAGAAACAACGGTAGACTGTACTGTACGAGATAAAGTTCGTTCAAGGACACAGCATCACAGCGAGAAGGTTCGTCAGCGATATTTTAACAGAGAATACAATCAAAAAGTAAAACAAATACTATAATAAAACGATTGTAACAAGAATAACGCCAACCAGTATATGATACAAGCAGTACCAACAACAGAATAAAGCGAGCATCAAAACGACCAACAACCTAGATCCTAGCCGTTGTAAAAAGAAAAAGTCCCAATTACATACATACGCGTAAGAGAAATGACATGGTATAAAAGATTGTTTTTTAAACTACTTTTACTCTCTTACATCTGCTCCTATTCTCTTTTCTTCTCTTTCCTTTCCTTTTTCATATCTCTTTGCTTTCTTTCTTTCTCTTCCTCTTTTTAACGTTCTTAACTTGACAATGCAGAAATATGTATGTAAATATATTGCTAATACCATATTTGTGAAATGAACTCATAAAGAGTCCCAAGCGTGTTCCCTTTAATAGAAAAAGAAAAAGAAAAAGAGAAAAAGGAATAAGGGCGACAACGACAGACATATTGTGTGACAGACATCCTTCAATTTGTTCTATTGAATAAAACTTTCAAATTTTAGATTTTTAGAATTCCAGTAGAAAATGGAAAGTACATATAGGAAGAAAGTTGAGTATCCTATTTTTAAAGATTCATTTGGAGAAGTTTACAAATTAATCTTCTTAATAAGGCTTTTTAACGAATAAAAGTTTCCTCTATTCACTGGCATTACTAGCACTGCATATCAGTGAATATTATTTTAATGTTATTGCTGTCTTTGTCTATTGATGGTTCTGCCATCTGAATCACTCTAATTTTCGAGTGGAGCTGAAACTAACAAGTTCGATAGATGGCAGCACATGCACTGGTCAGAGTTTCTAATACTACATCTATAATTCTAGAGATTTCTGTAGCAGTGATTGTTCGCAGTGCAAGGATTATTGTGCTCTTCGTACGTGTCATCCAGCATTATCCTTTTTTGAGTTGAATATAATTTCCGTATAAACCGTGTTAAACCATAAATTTACGTTTATTTAAATATTTTTTCTCTCTTTTGTGTGTAGATTGGGAGTTAATTGCGAGAGAAATTTTGAAATATTGGAGGACAAATCTTTTCGTAGCGAAATGGTAATAATTGTTCTTCTTAATCTGTTTTTACATTACAGTTTTCTTATTTCGTTGAATAATTGACATTATTTTGTTGATTTAACATTCAATTCATACATTTAACAATTCATACTCTTAACAAAGTTAGAATTGAACGGTTATTTTTGAACGTGTTCTGCGCATCCCGTCGTTTGAGTACTGCGCAGACAATAAAAGTGCGCCATATTTGATTTGTTCGGAGTATATTTAAATCTCTAATATGATGAATATCCACAGTATAATTTTTGTAAATCGATTATATTGTGTAATATTTATATATGTCTGATAATATTAGGAAACATTTTAGTGTAACATAATATTTTATTAATAATATTTGATAATAATAATTTAGTATTTCGAATTTTTAATATGATACTTTTAATTATAATTTTGGAAAAGCGTTATTTTTCTAAGCAAACACTTTGCTTCTAAACATATATTTCTTTTTTTCAGTATTCGTTTTTGAGTCGCATGTCTCGCAAAAGGATGATGTGTTTCCTGGAGTTGAGGAATGTAAGTATCTTTGTTTGTTATATTTCAATTTATTTTATCTTTTGTATATTCTATAAATTATGAAACGTTGTACATTTCGTTACAGACTTTTTACAACTTCCATTTTTCCCTGTTTTCTGGGAAATATGTAGTAGTGCTTCAAGAATGTAAGTAACTTTATATTTTATGTTTAAACTAATTCTACGTCTCACATTTTACTTAAATTATTAAAAGTGAAAATTTTAAACTTTTCGCTTTTGAACTGTACATTATCAATAAAATTTGATAGTGTACGTTTAATAGTAATTTGTCTTTCGTTATTTTAAATTTTATAAATAATCAACACTGTTTTTATAATGTTGTATATAATATTCTATGTTTTGTTACAGATCTCTTCTGGACTTTACTTCTTCCACTTCTCCTATACCAACAGGACAACATCGATGACAATGTTCTTCGCATCAACGGTGAGTCTCATGTTTTTTGTTTCATGTTTTATCGCTCAATTATGTCGTAATGCAAACGAACCGAATCAACACGGATGAACTTGTAACAAATCTAGCAACTGCGGATATTTATTACAACCGCGTGTAATGACATTTTCTTATTTGCGTTTTATTTAGATTAATTTAGAATAGGTTTTCTTGCACGTTGGTATCTTTGAATTTCGCGTTTCAGTATTTTATAATGGTATTCTCCAACTTCATTTCCATGGCCAACCATGAGTATGGCTTGAATGATATAGATGCTAGAATTATAAATTTTAATTAATATTTAATTCCGTTATTGTTATTGTTCGATTTAAGTATTCTACAGAATTTGAGACACGTGTTACAAATTTTTCTAATCCTTGCAAGATTGTATCAAACTTTACAAAAGTGCAAGAAGACATTTCACGACAGGCAGATTTTAGAATGAAAGAAATAATTTTAAAGTTGTTTTTTCTCTTTCTTTTTTCTTTTTAACGATCAATGGATTGAACTTTGCGAACAATACGAATTTATTGGAAGTTTTAACACATTTTTGAAAGAATAGATAAAGTAATAGATAAATCGAACAACTCAAGTTGCAGGGCATTGACAGAATTAGCAAAATTAATGACTATAAAATTAATAATAAGATTTAAATCAGTGGATCAATGCATTATTAATCGATTGAATATCTACGCACAAACCCAGAATATTGGAATAATCAAATAATTTTTGTGTGTAACAATGTAAATTATATTTCAAAGGGGTTGCTTACTCGTAGGAGCAACCCTCGGCAAACTAATCACTGGATAATGGACAAATTTATATTCGTGCGCCTACCCATCGACCCTTGACGTTGGTAAAATGTCATCTCGCGTACAATTATATACTTCTATCCATTCATCCATAATTCCATTTACCGTCAAGTCAACTTTCTTAATTAGAGAATCTTCCTTTAACACTGGAACTACCGTCCCTAAACGTATCCCTTCGTTGATGATTTTAATTAAAGCAATATCAGAGATATTTGAATAAAAATCGGTGGCAGTATTCTCGAACCTGCGTGTTTGCTTATTTCTGGGAATTACGAAAAATGTCTCGGCTAAATGTCTTCGTCAAATTGACGAATATAAATTTCGTCGTTTGTTATTCTTTGAATTTTCTTTCAATTTTTGTTACGTACAAAGATGGAGAATAGGGAGCGAAAATGTTTAAATTTCTTTAGACTAGAATATTCGTTGTATTAGAATATCGTGGAGTTTCTTTTGTATCGAGTTCGACAAGGGGAAAAAATAAACAAACAGCGTCATAACGTAGATTATTGAGCTCGCGTTAGAAAGAGCAAAGACTATGTGGATAGAAGATCGAAGCCCAGAGGCGTTTTGTACGTTTCTGGTTCCATGTCCGAGAGAGCATGCTTCCGCCTGATCGCCCACATACATTTTCGTTAAAACGCGTGTTCCGTTCGTTTCATTAATTTTAATGCCCGCCGAGCATTCTGTTCATTTCTGCGCAACATATGAATATGGGATTCGCCTGTATCCTTCTCTCTTTCTCTCTATCGACGAATAGCGCGTAAAATATACACGCGAAATTCTCCAGCGTGCACGAGGACACCTGTGTCGAGGTTGTTTCAAAATTACAGATCGGCCAAACAGCGAATGGTGGAAATATCGAGACGAGAATATATTCGTGTCTCGGATCTATTTCCTCTAATTCGTTATTAACGTCTGATCGATGTTTTCCCTCATTAATTCGTTGACGACTGTTTCTGCAAACTTTTGAAAACTGCTCTGGTATTGTGGTTTTGCAGAAAACACATCTCCCTACATCTGCGACGAACGAGTACGCTGCGAGTACTTTTGTCTTTGCGAGCGTCGTTTTCAGTTTTCGTTTTCTTCTTCCGTTCGCACACTGTGCTCGATCGACCCGTGATTCTGAAACATCCTGTGCACACACGAGGCCACACGCGCACACACACACACACATACACACACGGTCGCAAACACCAGAGTGCTTCGGTTTTCCACGCCGGTGTCGGCTACGTATGAGAGAGCAGTGAGCTCGCTCATGCGAACACGGCCCCGGGTTGGTTGATATTAATTAATAATCAGAAACAGATGCGGCCTCAGCCCGCTCCCGGTTCCATGCGAGGCGGCTTCGAAACGATAATTATTTAAGTCTCTCTCCTCGCCTCCATCGGCCCACTACTACTACTACTACCACCACCAACCAACCAACCAACCAACCAACCAACCAACCAACCAACCAACCAACCCTTCGTTCCTCTCTTCCTCTTGCAATTGCTCGTGCATACTCGCGCACAGCCAGCCCATCGGGCTGGGCTCGTCTTCTTCGTCTCGCGCTCCTCCACCTCCGGTGGAAGTTGCGAGGAGGAACGCCGCGCGCGCGGCTTCTCCAACGAGCGCAACGCCGCGTGCTAATTAAAGAGCATTCGCCTACGAATTTTACGCGGCTCTCGCTTCGTTATGCACGGCCCGTTTGCCCCGGCACCCTTTTCCACAGCCGCTGTTAACCCCGGCAATACCCCGGAGACCTTGTGCCACATTTTATTTTCCGTTCGCTTCCGTTCGCTTCCGTTCGCTTCCGTTCGCGACCGATCGCCGCGCTTCTCCCGCCGCGGATTCTCGGCGAGTCGAGAGATGATTCGCGGTGGTGCTACGCGAAAGAAACGGGAGATCCAAGGGATTAGCGAGTGGAAAAAAGGAACGAGAGGAACACGTTATCCGTATTGGATAACACTTGGGACAAGAATAGGATTGCCTTTAAAAATGATTATTAAGATCGAAAGATAAAAACACGGTATTTCCTCATTCTTCAATTACTATATCAAACTCCTAAAACTTTCTTTAAAATAAAATTTCTTTGCTCAAGGTATCGTAGAATACCCCTCAGATAGAAAAGATAGAAAAGATAGAAAAGATAGAAAAACAAAGAAAAGGGAGGAAGAAAGAAGGAAAGAACTCGCAGTGCGTGGAATCGAGGGAGGGGTGGATGGGGTGGATGGGGTGGGGCGCGACGGGGAGAAAAATGGAAGCCTGATGAACAACGAACCGCGTCTCGTCTCGTGAGATCTCGCTGGTTACTAATTACGAGGATTTGGAGCAGAACGACACGCGTTAAAACACGTCGAACTGGATTTGCAAGGATGTGTGGGAATCGTTAGGTCCGGGCTGATCGAACTTTCTTTCTATCCGGTTCTTTCTTTCTTTCTTTCTTTTTTTCTTTTTATTTTTCTTTTTCTTTTAGGGGTGACGGAGGGTTCTAGGGATTTTAAGGATTATTAAGGCGATATATCTGGTAGGTATAAAGTCGATCGAGATTCTTGAGCCGGTATTTGAGTGGTATATTGTATGTCTTTTGAATGACGGATTTCATCGGAGGGGGGGAATGAATCTTGAATCTTTGGAGATGAATTTGAATTTCCACCATTAAGTCGATATTTAAAATACGTTCCTTTGCGTGTGTTAGGTATTTTAAATATGCATCGTATACGCGTAAAATGTTGGAATAACTTTTCGCGTTAGCCGAAAATTTATTAACAACTAACGATATTGTACATCCATTGCGCAAGAATGCCCCGATGGACAGCTTACCTCTAGTAAGTTGTCGGGAAAAATAAAAAAGGAAAAAGAAAAGAAAAGCGACGGAAAAGAAGAAGAAGAAGCTCGAACGAAGATTGAGAGAGAGAGAGAGAGAGAGGAAAAGAGACGAGAGCGGCGAAATCGTTTCAGCGCAGGGTAAATAAAGTTTTAAATTTCCGCAGTTCCTTTCGCGCTTCTCCCCCGCTTGGCGCCTCCACTATCTGCATAATATATCTCTAATGTGACGGAGGGAAAAGAGGGTGGCAAAAGTTGCCTCTGCCCGGTATAATGTAAGGAGAAGGGAGAACGTGGTGGGTTGGAGACGATGACGACGACGACGACGACGACGAGGGCGAGGGCGAGGGCGAGGGCGGATGCTGGTCGAAGAGAGAGAGAGAGAGAGAGAGACCGGCCCTCACAGGAGGCACGGTGCTTAAATAACGCGAGTTTGGATTTATAGTAATACTTTTATGAAATAATGTTAGTGGCGGATATTAAGGCAGACACTGGGAGCGTCGCTGGCTGAACGCCATCCCTTCCCTGCTTCTTCGGATTCTTTCCTTATTTTCCTTCTGGCGTACTCGTGAAAAACTTCCGGCGATTTTTCCACTCCTGTCGATAAGTTTTCGTATGAATTCGTTGGTTACCACCGCGTTCTAGGAAACACGCATCGCGTGCAGCGTTCCTCGCGATACGTTTCATCAGAATGCAGAGATCGATTATGAATTCAATTAGCAGGCGTCCGTGACTCTCTCTCTCTCTCTCTCTCTCTCTCTCTCTCTCTCTCTTTGTTAAGAGGAAAAATCGAAACAAAACATTGTAGAGAAAAAATATAATTTACCATAGACGCGTCACTGAGGTAAGAACAGGCGGCGACCTATCGATAACAGAATCAAGAATGTTAAGAGAGAATTTGCCAGGAATTGGAGGGAACCATTTCCGGTTCCGGCTGTTTGAACGTATTCGACGAGAAGGATCGGTACTTACACCCTCGAACGAAGGCGACACTTGGTCGTGATTGCGAGCGTGACGGAGGGTGAAAAAACTCCGGCCATCCCCCTTTTTTCACACTTTTCGCCGCTCTCGTAGGCGACGCGACGCGACGCGACGCGCCTAGGTGAAAGAAGACGCGCGCGAGAGATAGCGAGAGACGCAGTGCCTAAACGAGGCGCAAACCTAGACGATCTGCTGATTAGTCGCGAGATTTCGTCCGTCTTTCCCCTTTCTTTTCTCCACTCTCTTCACCGTTCTCTTCTTCTCCACTCTCCGTCTTTCTTGACGAACATCCTTGTTTCGCGCGACGACGATCGAAATTCCTCGAAGAGAAGAGAAGGGAAGAATAAAAATTTAGCTCTCTCAGATTGCCTGCCTTTCACTCCCTCGCGAGCAAACGAAGGATTCTCTCGGATTCTCTCGGATTCGATTTGACTTGATTTTATTCTGCCGTGAAATCGTTCCTTTTTCGTTTTTTTTTTTTTTTTGTAGACTAGAACCGTAAAACGTTGGAGAACGACGCGTTTCTATTCTTACAAATTATTATTATTATTATTATTACCAACGAAATACGTAAACACGAATGTTGGAAAATTTGCACAATTAAAATTGCAATTTGTAAAATTGCAAGCAATTGCCTAGCGATCGGCCAGCTATAATAATCGAACGGATGGCAGGACGAGGTCGCGCGTAAAAGTCAATTCGGCCCTGAATATCGGCCCACTTTGCGGCGGAGCACGTTCGGCGTGCTAAGCTTTAGCGAGCGGGTATTTTCACAAGGCGCGTTCTGTCGGAGACTTTCTCTGTCGGCGGGTACTCGCTCATTAATTTTTCACGCTCGTCCCACAGTCTCATCCCGGCGAGAGCCGGAGAACTGCCGCCGCGCCGGGGCTCTCGCGAGCGCACGCGTTAGGACTTGTTCGGACCTTGAGCGCCCAACGAGGCGAACTCGCGCGAACGGGAATCGCTCGCTCGCACGAGCAACCCCATAAATATTGTAGCGACGCGAGCCGCGGGAGGGTTTTCTGACTCGTTGGCGCTAATACGAGCACCACTCTCTCTCTCTCTCTCTCTCTCTCTCTCTCTCTCTCTCTCTCTCTCTCTCTCTCTCTCCTCCCCCTCTCCCTCTAGCTCTCGCTTCTGAAGCTCCGAGGGCTTTTTTCGCGTCTGAAAAATACGTACCCGGCATAGGTACCCGGCACAGGGCCCCGGAGGCTCTGTGCGCCGTAAAACGAATTAAACGAAACCTTTGTGCTGCCCCGCTACTTTGACACCTTCTTTCCAGGGTCCGCGCCTTACGTCCGCGTCGTTTAACTCGCTTGCTAATTCGCTCGCGTGTACGTTAACGCGCTGTCCGTTCGCCGCGGCCCTTTATCCGCTTTTTGTTCTTCTTCTTCTTCCGAGGCACGGTCAGCGTCTCGAGAAACGTATTAAATACTTTCGAGATTTTTCACTGGCGAGAAGTACGTTTAACGAGACACGTTCAAAATGGTTTCGCTGATATTCATATCAAAAACACACGCGCGCATACACGCTTCTACAGACCTTTTTCCTTTCCATTGTGCACGGCTAAAGCTAAAGTAAGGGAAAAGAAAGACGAAACGTTCGAAAGAGCCGAAAGCACTTGGCTCGACGTTAAAATTCACGCGAGTTCTAGATCTAGGACAGTCGATTCTTTCGAAGATATTTCACGTTGAAAAATCCCTGGTGTTCCCTCTGTCGCGTATGCGCCTCTCCTCCCCGCGTGTTTGCTTCCCTGACCATCGAGAAATTTCAAATTCGTCGAAATCTTTTCGTTTCGCAAATTCAAAAGTCATGGAAGCAACACGTTTGGAAGTAACCGACGCGGTGAAACGGCTATCGCGAAAACGAAACGGAACGGCGGTGTGCTTGTTTCAACTGTCCGGCGTGAACGAATCGAAGAATTACCGGAGGCAGATTCGTTTCCGGAAGAAAGATCGATGGAATGCCCTCGAACGAGAATTGTGCAGGAAAATGCGACGTAGTTGCAAGAGGTTTAACCGTTTCTTCGTTGGTCTCTTCGTGTGCAATCGATTCTTCCGCTATATCGGCGCGGACCACTTCAAGGGACAAGAAGGTACGCGTGAACGCTGCGACCGGTTGGAAAGAAAAGAAAGAACAGAAAGAGAAAGGGAGGGAGAGGGAGGGAGAGAGAGAGAGAGAGAGAGAGAGAGATGGACGAGTAAACCACCCCCAAACAAAACGTTCGTTTCGCTCCGGCCACCCGTGGCTACACCGGTACAATATTTACGGGCTCGCAAACCGCCCAGTGATTTTCACTTAAGCGAATTCGCTTCGTTGACGATTCAAGATATATACCCGTTCGAGCACGTTGTTTCAGGCTCGAAAGCGAACACGCGCCGATCCGGCGCGTAAGAACTTGTCACACGTACGGATGTTTTTGAGGGTGCACTCTAGAAGGTGCTTGATCCTTCTTAGTTTGGTAAGGATAGGTCAGAATCCTCTGACACGTCTAGCAATTTATCAGACGATGGAAAGTGGCAAGTTTCGTTCGTTGTACACCTTGCTTTGAAAGAAAAATTATTCCCTGATTAATATAGGGGTGGGTTTGTTCATCGTACGGTCCTTCCTCTCTTTCTCTCTCTCCAAAAGAAGAATCAAGTCGCCGCTTTCGCGCGATTTTTTCGTGCAATCGGCAAGAAAGTAGGTAGTCCATTATGTCGGATTAGTATTGTGATTGTGTAACCGACGTGATGTGACTCCATTATAAAGTGTGCTCGCGCGTGTCGCATTATGTCAACGAAATACCATTCAATATGATCGCCGGCTCCCTTTCCCTGTCTCTCGTTCATTGCCAGCGTGCCCCGACATTTGGCGCTCGTTGACATTGAATTCGCGCGCTACGCATCGACTGTCAAAAAGAAAAGAAACAACGTTGGAAAAGTTGAACGCGTACTTTTTTCTCTTTTTCTTCTTCGCCTTTTAACTTCAACGTTCGCCGACAAGTTATTGCAAAATGTTCGAAGTGTGTAAAACACAGACGAAACGATTAAATTTTGGGAGGGAAACTCTCAAGTTAACTTTCAAGGAGTGACTCGCGAGAGCCACAATCTTCCTCCATCTGCCACAGATCGTAGATTCTTGGTAAAATAGTTTGGACAAAGATCGAGGCATCGAAAGCCTCTTGGAGGAAAGAAAGAAAGAAAGAAAGAAAGCGAAAGAGCGCCGTTGGAAGCGGAAACGGGGCGCGGTACCGGAGCGATATTCGGGCTCGCTTAGGATCCAGCCGACGCGACGCTCGCCGTCATACAATTTATTGGTAAACTTTGCTAGCTTGTTAGAGGGTTACGTGCGCTGGGATAAGAAATATCTAGAGTGGTATCCAGAGCCTAGCATCGCCGGGGCAGCGATGCTTCCTCTCTTGCTCCACTCCTCTTCTTCTCTATCCGCCGCCATTCGTGTTACCAACATTCTTTGTCGCTGTGTGCGAGCAGCACCGCAGACAGTATACCTGGAGCAGCTAGCAGCAGCGACAGCAGCAGCGACAGCAGCAGCAGCAGCAGCGGCAGCAGCAGCGGCAGCAGCAGCAGCAGCAGAAGCAGCAGCAGCAGCAGCAGCAGCAGCAGCATCAGCAGCACCGGCGGCAGCCCCCTTGGCTGGCTGTAGGGTTAGAATACCAGAGTTGCCTCCATCGGGCCACTGGTCTGCACCACTGGCTTCGACGCTCTGCCAACCACCGGCACAACCTCCGCCGTCCTCTTGCCTCCCTCTCCTTCCCCTCGCTGTCTCTTTCTCTTTCTCGTTCTCTTCGCACAGGCAAAGTTCTCTTCTGCTCTTGGCGGACTCGCTGCCAAGAATATGAATATCAACACCCGTTAGCCTGCGGATACGCGCCCGATTTCTACCCGGCTTGCCTTCGCGCCTTTTATTAAAGGTGATCCGGATGGGAGTGAAGAGAGCAAGAGAGACAGACAGACAGACAGACAGAGAGAGAGAGAGAGAGAGAGAGAGAGAGAGAGGGAGGTAGTGGAGCTCGAGTTTGTTTATTGGTAGATTGGATTAACTCTCTGGTGAAAATCTTCTATTTTTGGACTTTGCTGAATATCGAAGTTTCGTGTTTTTGTGCTACCAAGTTGCTGAGTTAATTTCGACGTGATTTAGTTTTCAAAAAGGAGGATAATTTAGACTTGCTTTCGAACAAATTATAAATAGACTGCCGATTTCGTATCTTCTGTACAGTCTGTACGTATGAATCGATCGTGACAATATCCTCCAATGAGGAGAAATTGTGAAAAGACGACATGTTATATCGCAAATATGAAACTGCTTCGAAAACTGGAAAGTATCGACGCAAAAGCACAGATAGTTTGTTACTAGGGCAGTTGGATTAAGGGGATTTGACAAGTTTGAGGAAATGAAGAGGTTTTGAACTGAGAGATGATTGAAGTTTCGAACTGCGAGTGGAGTTTTGAGTTTAGGTGATGGATGGTCTTCTCGAAGGGTGTATTTGGATATAGGTATATTTTGTTCTGCAAAGAAATTTTCGATGTAGATAATCGAGCTGAATATTGGGATCTCCAGGTGTGGCATTTCCACGAATAAATAATAACGTCAGACTTTGATTATTACCACCATCATTAATATTATTATTATGAATTATTATCCTTGTATTTATATCATTCATCTCCATCGATTGATTTTACAATTCTTGTCAATTCTTGGATCTTTAAATTTTTATAGTAAAAAATTTTTCATTAAATTATGATCAAATTAATTTATTTTCACGATCAATTTCAATTACCGTAATTCTATTGATTCTATCTTTACCAGTTTTAGCAGGAGCAATTACAACATTATTATTTGATCGACATTATTCGACCAACGTTTGGATTAATTTCTCAAATTATTATAAATGAAAGAGGGAAAAAGGAATTAAATTCTGTATAACAGAGGATGACATAAATGTAAAAAATACCTACTTTGTACGGTTTCGTTTCATTTTCTTTCAATCTGCTGCTGATAATCTGGAAAATAATCTCGAATGGCTTTTAGTAAACGATCTCGCAAGAATAGGGTTTAGGTTAGATTAAGCACACGTCACAATTGACGAGATAGTGTACACCAAAGTTTCAATGTATACTTACTAGGTACGTGCATTGTGTAAAGTTTCATTTCTTCCTCTTGACATCGCCTCTCGTATTCAGCGACTCGAGATACCTAGAAAATTAGAATCGCTGTCGCAGAATTTGAAATTACCAACGTCACGAGATATTTTCGAATAGCGCGTTACGCCGTTTAACAGATTATCGTATTAGCAGCTGCAATGCGGCGGTATTTTGCGAGAGAAACGAAGCGCGGATATGCAGGACTATCTTTGTGTATAGCAGCTAAAAGTACATATATATATACGTGTATATACATATATATTGTACGTACAAAGAGAAAGAGAAAGATCGGAATAGACTTGTATATCTACGTGTATAGCACGTTCTAAAATTGCATTGTACGATCTGGAATTGCGCCCTGGAATCCTTTCCGTGTGGATTTTTACAAAAGTGCCAAAAATCAAGCGGCGAATTTTTTCCTCGCTTTTCCTCGATATTCTTCTTTTATTCTTTGTTAATTGCTAATTTCAATTTCCGATAAAGAGCTAGTAAAAATGTAACTTGTTCGAACACAACGCGTTTAATTTTCCACACACACACACACACACACACACACACAAAAAGAAAAGAATATTTTTTTCGTCATTTCTTACTTCATTTTCCGTCTAATTGACCTGAATCTCTGAAACACCTTATATGTGTGTATAGAAAGAGGACGAAGCAGGGGTTGGGGGGAGAAGATTGAAATTCCCTCGGGATTTCGCTGCCAACAGCGAATTCTCTGTACGCGCTTTTCTATTCCTGTGTGTGCGTTTACTTCTGTGCCGTGCGCATCGTACATATACATATACATATATAATACGTAACGAACGAGGCAGAGAAGGAGGTGAAAAGTGGGAGGGCAAGGGGGAGAGAAACGAGAGAAACGGTGCCGGGGACAACAATCATAACAATCTAGTTAAACGTTATAAGGATATCTCGCGCTAAGAGGCGTGCCAAGCGTTGCATAAAATCAAATTGTACGCCGAGCCGAGAAGTTATTGTCGTTTCTCATCCTCCGCTCAGTTTTCGTCGCCGAAAATTCAGCCGTTGGATCTCTACCTCTTGGAGTTTCCCTCTTCTTGCGCCCTCCTCCTTTCTTCGTCTCTTCCTTCCGCCACAACCGTCTCTTCCTCAACAGTTTCCTTTCCTCAGCGTCCTTTTTCTTCGAAATTGGTTTCTTTTTTTTTTTTTTTTTTTTTTTTTTTATCTTTTTGCAAGTCGGGAGCGTCAGTTAACCCTTTTTGCAAAGCGTAGGTTTCATTTTGTTTCGTTGATTCCAAATTGTTCGCATTGAAATCGAGACGATCGAGTCGCCAATTTTGACATTTTTACCAAAAGGACCACATTTTTGCAAATTTTTTGTACTTTTTTCAAAAGCGAGATCACATTAAGAACGGCGATATTGGTTTCTCAAACAGTAGACACTTAAGACGTTCGTCGAAATCGAATTCCATCGTCGTAATGGTCCCCCCGTAATGGAACGAACAAGCGAATTCGTAATGAGACTTTCTGTTCCGTCAACGATATCGGATAATTGCGTCTCTACTGTCGATCTTCGAAATAAGGTAATGGAGAACTCACGAAATCGGCTTGAGAGGTTAAATTGAAATTGAAATCACTCGAAATTACTCGCAGTCTCAAGGACTATCGAGAAGGTTGATATCCCTCCCTCTCTCTCTCTCTCTCTCTCTCTTTCTCTCTGCCTTTGGAATCGAATATTACCCGACGCTCGAAACAATCCGTTTCGTTCGATTCGCTGCTACTAACAAGCACGAAGCTTCTTTCTCTCTTTCATCGTTCTTTTTCCACGCGAAAAGCGTTTTTATTTCGAAACGCTGTCACGTGCTAAATGCGTAACTTGACACGTTGATTGCCACGCGAGTGTAGTTTATTATTAGTATTTTGTGCATATTTTCCAACTTTAGCTTGGATCGAGTCGAAAAGATGTTACAAAAGAATTTAAGGGTGTGTAGTATTCACAAAAGCGAACGAAATCTGTCCAGTTAACGAAGGTCTGCGAATCAATGCTATCGGAGCAATTTACGATTTTCCGCTCTGGTAACCAAGAAAGTGACTCGCTTCCATTCGCTAAATTTACATAAGCAGACGTCTCCGTGTACGTGCAATCTTACTTTACAAAGAGTAAACTCTTTAATTTACTTTCGTCGGATAATTTCTTCATATCCAAAATATATCCAAGAATTTTATTTCCTACGGTTCTGCGATCCGTCAGATTCTCATGTACGGAGTGCATGCGTCGACGACGAGTTGTTACAGTGACTCACGACCAGATAGACTACAATGTCTCAGCACGTTATCCAGCCTGACAAAGAGAGAACGGAGTACAAGTAAACGGACTTCACCTCCGCGACGATCGAGAAGGAAAGTGGTCGGTTCGATCGGGTATTTGTTCATCGACCGGATCGTCACCGTGGGACGTATCAAAGAGATGCTAGATAGAGAGCAGTTTGGGCAGAAAGCAGAAAGGGGTCGAAGGGACTCGGTTCTTTTAATTACAAAGGCCACTGGCGATAATTGTCGTGTAGTTGGACCAACATTGTGACTGCATGTTTTCCCGCCACGCCCATCTCGGTGTTCGTCGCAGCAGGCCAGCCTTTTCTTCGTGTTTACTCTGCCTCCGTGGGACTGTGCCTCCTCGGATCTTTATTAACCGTACCGGAATCCCGATCCTAACATCGATTCCGCTCGATTCGAAACTTTTTAATGGCCTCCATGGCGCGTCCACCTTCCGTGAGAACCAATTTCTTTTTCGGCAGTCGGATCCGAAATTGCTCCCGATTACTACTACTTTTGACTTACGATTTTTATGCAAATTCAACGCGAGTCAATTTGGATCTGACTCTGACTGGGTTTGGAAGGCGGAATACCCCGTCGATTTTGCTCGAAAAGAAAAGAAAAGAAAAGGAAAGGAAAGGAGAGGAGAGGAAAGAGAAAAAGACGAATGTCTTTCCCTCGTTCGTGGAAACTCGATAGCCAAAATATTGAATTTCGATGGAAAAGGGGCTTTCGATGGACGCGGTTGCTTTTAAATCGAGGATGCGAGAAGTCGCGCAACAAAGAGACGGTGACTCTTTTCACCCTCGTCTCTGTTCTTCCTTTATTTCTCACACGCGTCCCTCTCCTCGTTTCTTTCTTCGTAGCGAGGCTCCCTTGCGAATTACGCAAGAAATCCCGCGGCGAGGCCCGATTCTAATCGATTCTTTGACTCCGACACGCTTTAACTCTGCCCCGCGGGCATTCCCTAACGAAGACGTGCTTTCGCCCTTTCTTCTTCCCTCTGTCGATACCTAGTTTTTTTTTTTCTTTTTTTCTTTTTATTCCTTTTCGTACCAAGTTTCCTCTTTCGGACGATTTATCCCGCGACACACTGTGGGAATTTCAGTAATTTTCTACGTACTCGGTTTATTATATTAGGCAAATTACTCCGTAGTCTGTCCAAAGAATTTTTCAACGCGTAAATCATCTACGATAAAGAACTGTTTAAAGTTAGCGATAGCTCTGTGCCTGTTTCTTCTTCGAAGGGGAGGTGAAGTGTTTGGCCAGAGCGTATTTCCACTGGTGGCCGGTGTGAAAAAGCTCGGATAAGTACGTTGGTCCCGTCAGTCGGCGGCAGCGGGACACACGGTGAATAAGAAAAGTGGGAAAGCAGGGGAAACGTGGAAATCTGCGACGCGACACTTCCGGGGGCGCAGCGGGGTCACTCGACATGGCCCATTGAAAGTTGACCAAACGCCACAATGTAATTCAGTCTAGGGTCATCGTGTAACGTGCTAACGTGCGCTAATGCGCCCTTAACGAACCCCTTAATCCAATTTCGTGCAAAGTAACGAAATTATGTGGCAGCGAACCGGAAGCTGTGGCCAGCTTACTGGCCACGCTTTCTCCTCCTCTCCTGCTTCGAGTGTTCCTCATTCACGTCGTTGACCATTGTCGTGATTTTCTCTCTCTCTCTCTCTCACACACACACGCACACACACACACAGAAAATCTCGTTTGTCGCGTTCTCTAGCAGAGTTTTGACTCTTTGTCGATTTTTTGAAAAAAAGATGTTTTGTGTCTGCTTACTTACAAGAAATTCCTTGATTGTCAAGTCTTTTGATCTTTTTCTTTTTTTAACAAGTATTATTAATCAGTCTCGTTGCTGTGTTATTTTTACTCGTCTCCCTCGTAAATTCATCGCATTGTCGAAAAAAAAGCTGTCATCCGATTGGAGAGAGACTGTATTTGATCGGCGTTGCAATATTCGAGGGAATCGAGATTATCAGTGGTATCTTGCGAGATAAAGTCTTACAACAGCGTCTGCCGGATCTGTTTAACAGTCATGGGGTTCGGCCCATATGTGCCCTAGGACGCCACCAAGGAGGATTGTCATCAGGGAGATCCGTTATCTCGGTGGCACTCGTTTCTACGTGACGTTCCATCTCTCTCTCTCTCTCTCGCGCTCTCGTATGTGGAATTCCCTCTTCCTTTATGGTCTGCTCGTGTGATAATAGAGATGTCATTCTGTCTGTGCTTTGACAACCCCATAACACGGGCGTTAGCGTAGCTCGTCTGAAACTGTAGCGCGCCACGCGTTCCCTGGGGATCTTTGAAAATTGTCGTTGCACGCTGCGGTTTCGCGCTTCGCCCTTTGGATTCCTCCAAAGTTACAAAGTTGTTAACCAACGTTGAAATCTAACAACCAGACGAGCGAAAAGCGTTTTCTAATTGTAAGAAAATGGAAATTATTCTGGAAGCAAGAATGAATCTTTGGATCTTTGCGTGCAACAATTGTTGCACGGCAATCTGTTTCGCGTGAGACGTGGCGAACGGAATTAACCCTAGAGCGTAGTTGCACGTACGAGAGAGAAATAGTGGAAGAAGTGCACTCGACGACTTTGACGGACCAACAAAGAAGAAAAATGGCTGAACACGAGTAACACGGGTTCAGCCGTCGTATGACGATTCACCGTCGAGTGTTGAGGATCCGATAAGGCGGCTTTTAAAGTCCTTTAAAAAGCAATACATCGCCGAGGCGACGGACGGTGAAAAGAGAGAGAACTCTCAATAAATATCTCGTGGATCCTGCCGGCACGTGACTCCCTTATCCTGCCATCTTAAATACTTGGCTGCGCGTGTCGGTGTCATTCCCATCGTCGCATTAACTCGTACAAATACAGATCGAGCGATCTGCCGATTTAAAATTGCTAAAATCACACGACCTTGGCGTAAAATCTCCATCGTGCGATTTCCTGAAACTTGCATCGCGTCCAGGTATTTGACATTGGTCAAATCCGAAACCGGTCTGAAGACTGATTGTGTAAAATAAAAATTAGGCACGAGACATTTGCTCTCTAAAAATACTCGATAAAAAATTAATACACCGCGTGAATAATCATCTTAAAAATTACCGAGTGACTGAATGGAAGCTCGCAATATCGCAGGGAGATAAGCCAGGAAAAATTTGTAACTAAACAACCCTATAAAGCTTGGTCGATATCTCTGCCAATATCCACATCATCCCGAACACAATTTCAACTTGCCATATTTCAAAAAGTTCGCGTGTATCGTCTATACAGAGTGTCCCAGAAGTTTACACGTTTGAAAAGCATTTCCAAAAATGCTTCTCGAATGAAAAATCAATTTCGTCGTAACTTTTTTTTTTTCCATAAAACACCGACGAGCCATTTTCTTACTCTGGCTCGTAAAACTCGTCGATATCGTTTCGTGGAAAAATCCTGGATCACTGTGTGCATATGGGATACCTGTGTTCTCCACGTATGTACGATATGCATATATGTGTACATACATACATACCTACAGAGAGAGAGAGAGAGAGAGAGAGAGAGAGGGGCAAACGACGATATTACAAAATTATCGGTATACGTCAATGTTATCGGTGCTAGGCGTGCAGAGCGGAGCACGTAGATACACGGCGCGATATGCTCGGCTGGTATAATAGAGCCGATCGGGGCCCCTACGTGAAATGCAAGTTCCCCATAGAATAGATTTCCCTCGTGCAGGTCTCCGGTGTCCGAGATAATGCGATAACCAGGTTTACTACACGACTATCGTCGCCGTGCGTACTCGCCAGCCGATCGATTGATGCCCGGCTACCCGCTGCAAATAAATCGTCGGACCACGGCAAAAACTCCACCGATCTGCCGACGACGACGCCGCCGCCGCCGCCGCCGCTGCCGCTGCCGCTGCCGCCGTCGCCGTCGCCAATTTCACCGGTCTACCACTGCAAACCAATTGAAAGTGAAAATGCCGCTTTAGACGCGAGCTAAAGCTTTTTGGAGCTTTGGAATTTTACTCTAAACAAACTGGTAGACTTTCAATATTTTCACATTTTGGAATTTGAAAATCATTTGTACACTTGTACACGTCGCCCATTATATATCAAGTGCGAAGGTAACAATCAAACTGTTTCCTCGGTTCTTAGGCATGCGAACGCTTTTTTCATCGCGCACGTTCCTGAGAACGTTTGACCGGTGATTGCAGGGTGAATTTCTCGTGAGTTTGCTGCATTGTCGCGAAAGAATAAGGGGGGAGGCGCTGCGGCCGTGAGGGGTGCCAGTTATTTTTCCCGGGACTCCTTGGCCCCCTCGGAGGGGCAGAGCCCGGTTCTTCCTGTGAAGATTTCAAATTACAGGGTTGAGAAACGGCGCCCCCGTCGAGGCTCGCCCTCCGCAGGGGGCATCACGAAAACTTGCACGGGGACACCCTGCCTGGACGTCACTCGGCGCACGTGATTCTTTGTTCCACGCTTTTCTCTTGACATATCTTCCGCTCCACTTGCCGATATTATCGACACGGCCACCCGATCGTGGGTACGCGCGCCGTTTCTTTAAGGACCGATAACAATCCGATTCCTCCTTTCCGATCCGCGATCTCTCCAAGAATTCATTCTTTCCCTTTCTTGATTTTTTCGTCTTTCGATCATCTCCGATTTCTGACAGTTTAGAGTTCAAAGTACTTCGAAAGTTTGTGTAATTAACCCCTTAACCTACAAGTTCCGTTCCAACAGTCTGGGCCCAAAACGGAAACAGGATCGCGCAGCCTTCGGGCCACTCGACGGCTCGGCAAGTCGGTCCTAAGTTGCACTAAACGCGCACGACTTACGGAATGTAAATACATGTGTGTATTATTTCTGTGTGTATACATGTGTGTAATATTTGATAAGTAATTGCAACCTGATGTAATAATTGTGGTAGATATACCACAAAGGGTTTATTATCGATCGCTAAAATATAACATAAATCAATAACATTTATCTGCAATTCCTGAATAAATTAGCATAAAAAAATCAATAGCAAAAAATTAATAATCTTCAATGGTATGATATCGTTCGAAACATACCAGTACATGTAATGGAACTTTGCACCTCTTGCACTCCCACGTTGTTTCACTACGTTTTCTATTTTTCGTGCAAACTTTACAAAGTCTTGATGGCCTTAATTTTGATGCTGTTGGGTCAATATGTTTAGGAAAATGAGCACAATGTTTCGCGTGCAGTCTCTCTGGTATATCTCCGTACGAAAATTTTTATGTCAGGAGCTCTGGTAGTTGATCTTCGTCAGAGTTATCATCAATAACTAATCGCTTGCATTTTTTTCGCACAGAACGTGTAATGTCACTATTGTCACTTTCGGTAGCAAAAGTATCAACACAACTCGCACTGTTCCCGTCACAAAATCATCTTTTTAAAAACATCTTGTGGGGATTCTTCTCTAATATTTAAGAAAATATATTTCAACGTGCGATCGCGACCGAGAATAACTGATTACGATACAAGGAGATAATAAGAATCTGACACGTGCGAGCGCGACCGTCGCGCGACCCGTGATATTTACATTTGGCTCGATCATTGTATCGGAGGGCATGCCCGTAATATTTACATTTGGCCCGAACGATGTACTACGGGCCTGGCCCGTAGTAGTACGTTTTGTCCCGAATACAAGAGTACGAGTCTCGCACGTATCCATAGGTTAAGGGGTTAAGCGTAATTAATTTACGATCGTCGCTCGCAATCAATTCTGAAAAAGTACGTTCAAATGTCTTGGACTGGAATTTTTTTTAGAAAACACGAGTCAGGTTGGACGCAAGGCAGTACCGTCGTATATGTATTATATATTTGCAAAAAGAGTTTCGCGAGCAACTGTGTATCGTTCGCAGTTATTTAGGAAACGACTGTGCGGAAATACGACCGAAAAAGGGTTGGATGTCTGGTGACGATGCTCGCAGTCGTTAAACGGGGGTGTTTAAAAGAGAAGGAATTTTCTTTGTGCACGGGGGCCACGTAGAGCGTCCGGCTCTACGTGGTAGAAACGGTAGCGTAGAAAGACGAAGAGACGTATTATTAACCGGACGAGGAGCGGCAACAACACGCGACACGTCGGCTCGGGGACCAAGGCGAGACGACGAGCAGTCGAGTGAAAATCACACCGGGGGACCAGACACGCGTGTCCCTTTGACGGCCATCTCGTACAGAGGGATGATCCTTTCATCTCGCCGACAACATCTTCGGATGCGTCCTTATGGCTCGCGTCGCGAATATTTTCATAGGTCCGCGTTTCCGAGTCTTGGAATTTGTTGGTCACTTTCCGCCCTCAAGTAGCAGTAGTAGTTTCGAGATGTCTTTTCTTTCAAACTTTCGCACACGCTCCAAAGTTTCTAGCTAGTTCTACTCTACGGAGTTTGATCCGACTGCGTGTCAAAATTGTTACATTTTGCAATAACCGTTTTTATAATGTAACAGCGTGGTAACCTCGTGTTGGTAACAGCAGCAGCAAACCGCAAAAACCGTAGCATTCATCAGCGAAAATCTATCCTCCGTTCCGCGTCGATGTATTCCGCGCGGATACAACCGCTAATCCGCGCAAGTAAATTTCACCAGAGAACAGAGCATTTACCGCGAGCGGGTTTACACTGGCCGCGTTAATCCTATTCGCATTGTTTTTTCCAATTCCAGATCGTGCGCGAACCAGCGGTGTTCGCGATGACGTGCAGAAATTATTTCACTCTGCTCTGCTTGAGAATAAAAAAAAAATTAAAGAGAAAAAGGAACGGGTAGCAAAAGCAAAGAGAGGAGAAAGTGAAAGAGAGAGTGATAAAAAGTGGCGCTCTTTAAACGATAAACCACATCGTGATCTTCAAGTTTCCGAGCTTCGAAGCTTTAGAATCTTAGAATCGTAGAATCTTAGAATCTTAGAATATTTAATATTGAAACAACACGTTAAAAATGATAAATATCATTAGATATTTGAGACTGAAATTCTGAGCATACGCATTTGTCGCGTGTATCGAATTTGTTTTCACCGCTATGATAAAAAGGATTAGATGCGGAATCTCTGTTTTTCACCTCGGTGTTTCACTCTTGGAAAAAACGTGGAAAAGGGAACAAAAAAACGGTGGAGAAGGAGCGGGTAGAGACGAGGCAGCGTGTGCGTGAGGCGTTTTTAATGCGTGTTACCCGGCGGAACCGCAATCCGCTTTTGCGGCGGCGGCCACTGGTCGGCTGGCCCACTGGTTGCCAGTTTCCGGTAACGCGCTTTCGCGCAAACTGGCGGCCACGGCTGATTTCGAAATTGCAAAACATTTTCACACTCTTATGGTTTCGACGCCACCGCAGTCCCTCTGTGTTTGCCTCTTTTCCTCCCCTCCGCGCCTCTCATCCTCCATCCTCTTGTTATTCTCTCTCTGGCTTTACATTTTTTCCCCATTTTTCTCCTTTTTCTCGTTTTTCTCGCGTCCCCTCTCCTCTCTCTCTCTTCCTCTATTTTTTTTTAATTCGTTTCGTTTCGTTTCGTTTCGTTTCGGCGGTACACTCGTAATTCCCGCGGTTTTGACGCTCTCCGTCAAAGCTGCCGAGAGACAAAGCGAACGCGTCACGGCTGAATTCAGCCGACGACGTTTTGATGCGATGAAAGGAGCAACCGAGAGAAGTCGCGTAATTGTTCCGCCGCGCCATTCGATTTCGTCCCCGCTCGTTCTCCAAACTTTCGCGATGAATTTCTAGATAGAAGCGCTAGATCCTCGGTCGACGCTGCAAAGAGAAACGCGCCCTTACTTTACAGCGCTCTGTACTTTTTCAGAGTTTGCTTTCTCAAATTTTCCTCAAATTTATCCTAAAATGTCCAGTCGCTCGCGAGCAGACGATCGCGCGATTAAAAGGCGAGATAAAGTTAAGCCGCGGCAGGCCGATTTCCTGTTTAATTGTCAAGCGTTTAACCAAATTCGGCCGGTGGCAACGAGAGGCGGAGAACTGGAGCGTTCGGCACTGGAGGGTCGTGTCATTAAATTATTCCGGAACGTGAGCCCGACGGGTGTCCTCGATCAGTTTCTGCGCGTAATTCGTCAGAGGAATAACTTGGAACATCTGACTTGCAATAGTTGAGGATTTTTTTGCCCATCACTCTGAAATCAAACGTCGCGTCGTACGTTCTTCTCACTGTTGTCTTGGGACTCGACGTCAAATTTTTTATTTCCACCGTGAACTAATTTTTTTTTCTTTTCTTTTTTTTTTTTTATATAAAATATTTCTTCAAAGACTTTTAGTTTTACGAATACTTCAGAAACGAACGACTTGAGCGAACGTTTGGTCAAATGATCAATCCCGTTGGAGAGGTTGCTTAGCATCTCGCTACCTTTTACATCATGCCCCTTTCGTTGGCACTTTGTCACGACGACCCGGTTTCTCTACGCCGGCACGTGCAAAATTTTCAAGCGCCCTCCAGGACATCGGAATCGGGCAGAAGCACGGGATTCGAATCACTGACTCCGAAAAACGATCTTTCTCGTTGAACGTGCGTGTCGGCAAACAGAATCGTTCGCTGGAACAGTTCCGTTGCGTCGAGCCTCCGGCCTCTTCTCTCTCTCTCTCTCTCTCTCTCTCCCGCTATTTTCTCTTTTTATCTTTCTCTCTTTTTCTGTTTTTCATCCCAGAGGGGTTTGTACCGCGGTCGAAAAACGTCAGCGGCAAGAACTTTCCGCGGACAACGATTTTTCCTTTTTTTTCCTTTTTTTCTTTTTTTTTTTTCGTTTTTGAACGCGTGCCGAAACACTGTTTCGCTTTCCGTTCCAGCAAATCCCGATTCCCGATAAACGCCTCGTGTCAAAATGTTGTTTCGCCCGCAGCGAATAAAATGGATGGGGTACAGCCGTGGTCTTTGCAGCCATTTTGTCGAGAACTCGTACGGAAAAGTGAGGCATACACACGTTCGGATAATTGACGAATGAGACTTTTGAACGAAAACTGCGTTTCATTGCGCATTGCCTGTACAACGTGGAAGCACTCGCTCGTTATTGATTCGGCAAGATAGAGGATTGGTAATTGAGAATTCTTAGGTCTTTGATTGCACGCCTCGTGCTTCATGTTGTATTAATGAGTGCAATTGTAATCTCTCTGTGCAATTAGCAACGCGGGAAAGCGTCGGAAGGCATCGCTGTGCGTTGCTACGCGTTGCGTCGGCGCTTTTATTTTGTTGATAGCTTTGACTCTCGTTTTTGCCGGAGACGCGCAGTTTGGTATCGTTTGTAGAGGTTCGATCAAAAGAAAACGAGAGACGTTCTTTGGCGAGAACGGCTAAACTCGCGGAAATAAATCGAACGTTTCAGCTTGTGTAAAAACGAATCGTACAAAGAGCCCAATTAAATTTCATATTCGCAGTCAAAACCATGCGAGAAACCATGGAAGCCGTTGAACAGAAGTCGAAACTGCAGGAACGATTGCCATGGTTAGACATCGAACGACAGGAATTGAGCGTACAAGCGTGTTAACCTGGTGTATATACGGCAGAGAGAGAGGAATTATAATATAATGTCAGGGAGACGTCCCGCGGCGCTAGACTGTGACTAAATCCGCGGTGCCCATGCAGTGTTTACACTCGAGATGATGCCTCGTAATGCTAATACGCGAACCCAGGGTTGGTACAGTGAGCGGCCTCTCCTTCGGTTTCTTAATGCTCAATCGCAATCCAATGAAAAGTGTATGAATGGCAAGCGATTATCAAGTCGAGCGGGCGCCCTCAATGTGTCCGCCGAGGCGTCCGCGCAACCCTGCTGCGTTAACCGACGTCGAATCCGGACCAAATGCTACGAATTCGCCGCCTTTCCCTCTCTCCCCCCCCCCCTCTCTCTTTCTCTCTCTCTCTTTCTCTCTAGTATATCGTTAGGTTCCCGTTCATTCCCCTCTTTTTCGTTTCGTCCGCTTTTCACCTCGTCCATCGGCTCTTTTCGGTTCCCTCTTTTCCTGTTTCTTTCTCCTTTACGAATTCATAGGAGAGGAGATTCGTAGGGACTCGTAACGGAGAGCAGCAGCACGTGGTCGAATTTCCGGCTCACTCAACGATTAGGATCGGGTCAGAGAGCAATAAGAAACGTAATTACCGTTGTTGGTAAACGCGAGATGGCGAGAGATCGAAGTAGAATGATAGATGTAGCGTTCATCTGACGTCTGAGGAGGAGAAAGATGGAAATAGCGGAGGAACGATGCCAAAGTCGAACCTTCAGTCGTGTGGAATCTCGGCAATTACGATCGGTGTGATCTACTACTAACTAAATCTACTTGACTTGAAATGAAAATTGGAAGTTGGAAGAACGAGTTACGTTACACGACGCCATATTTTCGATCAGTTCCACGCATTTGTTTTTAATAAACAAAATGTTAACTTCGGTAAACAAGAATATTTAGACGACGATTGCAAAAGCAGGCGCTCTCGTTGGAACTTCAAAATAATTGACAGAGTAATTTTACAAAAGTTACAATTTCAAAAAACGATTCGATCGCTCTGTTAGGAGCGTGGTAGCTCTGCTTCCGATGTTCCACCGATGTCCCCTCCCCTTCGGGGGTAGCTGGTTCGCAAAAGAAAGCGGTTTGTCGTTGCGGCCTTAACCACGATTCACGGTTCAAGCTCACGCCGATGATCCCTTTTATCCAATCCGTGAGGAGCCGCGAGGCGTTAAATCCCCCGGGAAAATCTCCGTGGCTCTGAACTCGCGCTCCTGCTAAGTCGGTCAGCTCGGTCCAGCCGAGTGAGAGGATCACAATACCGGCACCGGGGAATCGGGGGTATCCCAGCCTTATTCCGTCTTTCCACGTTGTGTCCCGGAGCCTCGCTGAAAATTAGTTGCCCGAGAAATTCATGTTAATGTCGAGCAATCGACCGCGATCGCCCGTGAGCCGAAAATGGCCGACGTGACGAGCATCGTTGAAACGCGTGTTCTCCAAAGCGAGTTTCTCCTTCGGTTTTGTTGAAAGGTGTTTGATCTTCTGTCATTCGGTTATTTCGGAAGGCGAAACGGCAGGCAGGGTTTGAATCAACCCGGGAAAGATCGTTCGACTGTGATCGATCCTTGTTTGACATTGCAGACAAATTCGGAGGCGTCCGTATGTACGTTTCTTTCGGAAGAAATCGGCCGTTCTGGGTTAGGCCTTTGATTTGAAAGAAAAGCGAGTTGGTGGTTTATTTTGGATTGGAAGCGATTTTTCGATCTCTTCTTTCAATTTCCGGGACCGACGTTCCAGGCAACGTTGGATTTATAATTAATGCTGAATTAATTCGTGGATTGTTGTCCGTATTCTGTGTTTTATCGTAGTGTGTTGAAAGAAAAATGAGCGAGAGTAAAGAGGCTGAAAGTCCAGACGAATCTTAACAAACTATACTCTCGTATAATCATTTATTTAATAATCTTACCCGGCTTAATAATGTTGCGAAATTTCGACAACGCAGTGACTTGAAATCTCTGGCGAATTTCGTAAATAGCGCGATTGGAACTGGGTTATCGGCTTCGCCGGTACGATCCTCGTGGGACTGCTGATCGCAGGATCACTTCACATTTTAGTAAAGACTCATCGCAAGATGTGCGTCCAATTGAAAAGACCGGTTTTACATTACGACGAAGTGGTCGTTGCTTGTTTAACGACAGGCGTTCGAAAGCCTTGTTTGTCGCCACGAGTCGCCACGAGTCGCCACGTTCGTAAAAGTCACACGTCGCTCGTCTATTGCCACGATGGCGCAACAATTTTCACAAAGATTTGCCTTCGAATTATTAGTAGAGGGAAAAACGAACGAAAATGATCGTCGTTTGTACTCTGTACAAAAATTCGCCATTTTTTGAGTATGGTCGTCGATCGTTTTAATTGGTACGTTTCATTCTTAGGAGCGAAAGAATTCTCTCTCGAGCGAATTCTCGCTCGAACTTTTCAGATTTCTCGTCGACGGGAATTATATATATATATAAAATTATCTTTTATATATATATATATATATATATATATATAATTCTGCATCGAATAATAATTTTATTCGATAGAACGTAGTTCATTCCTTTTTCCTTTATTTAGATAAAGATATTTTTATAAATACAAAAGACAATGGCGCGATGAAAAATTTTTATGAGAATTTTTCGTCTTTCCTTTGCTTGGAATGTTTGTATAATTTTTCTCTGCAGCGTTAAATGTTAAATAATTTCATTTAGAATTCTTCCTTTTCTCTTCAACGCGTGTTTCGCGTTTGCTTTTTTTTTGTTCCAACTTTCTTCCCATTTATGCAAAAAACCTTTCTGTTTGTATTTTTCATTTTATGTTCAACAAGAGCATTGATTCGATTTTCTTCTACTTTTTTTTCTTTCTTTTTTTTCTGGTTCTCCTCGTCGACTTTCTCTTTCACATTTCAAGAAGAACTCATAAAGTAGTTTGATCGATCACAACAGACTCTCTCCTCTTTCTCACGAGCAAACTTGGCGGGAATCGATCAATCGATCCACTTGCAGTCCATCACAAGCTAGATATTGCCAAAGTTTCAGAATCTATTTTCGGAAAATTTAGTATAGGTAGCCCAGTTTCTCTCGTGGCGCGCCGCAGTGAAACTCTTGGGCGCAAGTATTCATCGTTCTAATAGGGGATGCCTCGTTGGTGAAAGTCTTGAACTTTCGATCGATTCTTCGAGTGAAAAAACAAACGAATGTCACAATCTTAAAAATTGCCCAGAAGTAAACTATGTCTGCATATTCATATTATGCAAAAATTACATTTTTTGCAAATGTTTGAAACTACTACGTGGCACGTTAGATTCTGGAATTTATTCCATCCGTATCTGTAGAGACAAAAATTATAGGTAAAGGTAGCCAGACTTTCGAGCGATTGTGTAAAGTCGACGGAACGTAAACCAAAATTACAGGTTTGTTGGCGGCGATAATTCCTAAATTGGATTTATTCATCGCCGTGGTCGGAGCTGTTTGTTCATCGACTTTATCAAGCATTGTTCCAGTTGTACTCTGTACATTCTAGTACACTACAACAATTATGGCACGCTGAAATGGAGATTAATTTTAGGATTGTCTCTGTCGAGTCCGTCGCGTCCTTTATCACATTGTGCGCCATCGTAGTCAATTGTCGAATTTTTCAGAACTAGGTACGAACTACGCTACGCATGACCTTGTTGTTAGTATTTTAAATCAAGGAGTTAATGATTGGGAAAGCCTGCAAATTCTTAGTAATTGCAAATTGTCTCTGTGACAAAGACCACGTGGTAAAGAACAAACGAAAGACACACGGAATACCGCGCCTCCCCCGGCAAGACGGAAGACACCGTCTCGAGGCAATTGGACAAAGCAGCGCTTAATCGCGTCAGATCATTCATCCGTCAATGGCTTATCAGATGCGCACGAAGGACGGGGACACACGCGTGCAAAGGTATTCGAATGCAGAGACGCGTGTACACGCGCGCGTAGAAATGCCGGAGTTAACGGCTGGCTACGAGTGGGAGTCGCCTCGGGAAGCAAAAGGGAAAAGGAGGTGTACTGGCGGGACATGGAAGGGTGCTTCCGTCGCAGCGAAGAGAGGACACAACCCCTTTTAGTGGCTAGCATCGCGTCTCTCCGCTCCCTCTTTACCCTAACCGCCCGTTCACCCCTTTATTCTCTCTCTCTCTCTCTCGCTCTCGCTCTCGCTCTCGCTCTCTCCTCGGCTCGAGTTCGCTCTTACAGACTGGCTCTGGCTAGCTGGCCGTTCATCCGTTTGCCAGTTCAAGGTGGTTGCGTTCATTACCAGGGAATATAACGGGTGGCGTGGGAGTTTGGAATGACCGACATCGTTCACCACTTTGAAACGTCGCGAATAAATTACTTATCAGTAGGATCGACCGAAAGTATATAAAAATGTATTGTCGCATCATCAGAAAAAGAGGAGTTAGAGAAAAAGTGGAGTTATTTTTATAAAATAACCAGGTTTGTTGCAACTTTTATTTGCTGGTCCAAGATGCTAGTGAGTAATATCGCGAGTAAGAGTACAAAAAGTTTCTTAAAGTGACTTTCTTCAAACGAGAGAGAGAGAGAGAGAGAGAAAGGGAGGCAATTGTTGCTTTGCACCTGTTAGCGTACAGCCAAGTGATTAAGAGAGGATTATGGGCACGGAATTGGACGAGCACGTGCGTCTCTTTTGCGGTGTAAATAACGAATGGACGACAGGGTGTCCCTGAGGTTTTTTCTTTTTTAATTGGTACGAACGCTGGCCATCCCTTGAGTAAAATTGCAGGGATTAGCCGTAGGTTCGAGTGCACGTGCGTTGAAATGGCCGTTAATTACGCGAGCGTGAACGGCGAACTCTTCAACCGGAATCGGTTCTTCAAGTTCCAATAATAAGAGCGCTCGGGATTATTTCGAAAAAAAAAAAAAAAAAAAAAAAACAAATGTGTTTCAAACAGCTTCCAACTCTAATGTACTCTGATAATTTTTACAAAATTTTACTCCAATTTTATCCCTCAAATAAGATGGAATGATGATAAATTTGAATCATGGACGACTACATATACACGTCTACGAATTTATAATTTATGGACGAGCTACAAAAAATGTAGGGTTTTTTTCTTTATATTTTAACGTGACACTCGTCGCTCAATTTACCAGTATCTCGAATTTTCCTCAAACCGTAATGGATCGTCCATTTATCCTCGTTCACCGTATAACGAGCGTATCACTCGAAGAAATCCGACAGGTGACGATATTTCCAGCGAGAATGATTGGAAGCTCGCCGGGAAAAAGGAGCAAACCGAATAAAGAAAATGAATGGCGATAAGCGGCGGATAAGCGGTGGAAGGATATTAACCAAGATGGCAGAGGAGAAGCGTGAAGGAGGGACGGTTACACGGTGCGTGGCGAGCGAAAAGGAAGGGACGGTTTGCCTCCTCGTGGCTTTCTTCTCGTGGATATTCTCTCTCGTGCCTGCGTACGAGAAGTCGAAGCTAAGGTGAAGAGCCTTAGCTGGCGTTCGCACTGTCGGAAACGGAGAACCGGTCTACCCTTATCTCGAGTTTGCAAGACTGCCTCCAGTAATACCCCGTGCACGGGGCTAGAAACCCCTTACGAGAACGAGAGCCCCGTGAAATATCGCTAAACGGCTTGTACCCCTTTCTCCTACTTTGGTATCGCTCCTCTTTCTCTATCGTCCTCCTTCTTCCTCCGCTTGAAGTATGAAATCCCTATCGTTTCCTGCGAAAGGTTTCAGATACTTTGCGAGACCTCGCATCGAGGCGTCATTTCGGATGGTGTCTAGTTTCTGAATTGTGTCTTTGAAAACTTGAAACTTGGTTTGTCGTAAGACGCGTGAAGGTCCAGTTTGGTCATCACCCTCGTATTTAATAGGAGAGGAACTAGAAAAGGAAGCTCGAAACTCTCGTAAAAGAAGAAGAGCGTGTGATTGCGCGATCGAACGATAGGCATCGATTCGAATTCGTTAATCGCACTGTACTTTCTTGAGTACTAACTCGAAAACTCGCTGGAGAACGCAACGCGACCCTTCTCGACAACGGCAACGACAACAGCTCGTTACGTGCCAGCCATATTTGACATGGCTCTTCCTCTCTTGGTCCTAATTTTCAAACTCGTCTGCCGTCTTGTCGCGCGTAGGACAACCCAAGAGGACTCCACCGTGTAGATAGAAACGAAAGAGCCAACAGAAACAAAGAGAGAGAGAGAGAGAGAGAGAGAGAGAGAGAGAGACAAACAGAGACAAACAGACATAGAAAGAGAAAGACAGAAGTCGTAAACGAGGTCGAGTGTCGGCAGCGTATAATTTCGATGACAAGCAAAGGGGGTGGTTATATCTGTCTCTCCGTCTCTGTCTTTTCACGTTAGACTGCGAATGGTGAGCGAGCCCTGTGTGATTGTATTAATTCAAGCTACCCTCTTCTCCCATTTACTTCTCAGTTTCCCCTCCGCCCACACCACCCACCCACCCACCCACCCCTGCCCTGTTCCTCCACCGTTGGGTTCGTTCGCCAGTGGTTGCCACGATCTCTTTCCTCTCCACGCTTCTCTTTCCTCTCTCTTCCGTTGTCGTTCCGCGATGGCCCTCACATCCTCCAAGCCAACCCATTCGACTCTCACCCCCGCCGACTCTCTCTCTCTGCTGCTGCTATTCCGCGACCCTCCTAAAGCACGACTTCCGGAGGCAAACGAAGCGTGCGAGCGTCGTGTATAATGAAGCGCGCTCGTTCGTTTCCTCGCCGTTGTTCCAGGCGTCGTCACCTTCCTCCGTGTTCTTCTGGATATCCACGCTTCCCTGCCCCTCGAGATCCCTGAACATGGACAAAT
The DNA here is from genome assembly GCA_032399605.1 of Melipona beecheii. Lineage (NCBI taxonomy): Eukaryota > Metazoa > Arthropoda > Insecta > Hymenoptera > Apidae > Melipona > Melipona beecheii. The sequence continues at coordinate 503,508 of JAUCMO010000186.1, read as the reverse complement.
TTAAAGCCGCCCTTCTGTCGTTGGAATTATAGCTCTCGCTGTCTACGCGCTTCTACGCGCTTCTACGCGCGCTCTTTCCGCGTTCACCGAACGAACGCGCGAGATTTCGGTCGCTGTTGAGAAAAGGCTGGACTTTTTTTACTGGATTCGCGTTTCAATACCAGAGAGTTTCTTCGTTTCGACCCAGTGGTCGACACACGCGCGCGCGAGAACTTGCGGTGGCGCAATAAGAGCACCTGGAAGAAAGATTTCTGTCCTTAGAGTGGAACCGGGTTACGGGGGTTTTTTAATAAAATCAGGTGATCGTTGAGGCGTGCCAAATGGAAATATGCACGTTCGGCCGAGGGATTTTGCGGACGGGCGAGAGAGAAGCTTTCCCGTTTGTAAAATGGGGGAGGGTGCGACTCGATAACGATGGAATTCATTCCACCCACACTCTCGAACGAGCGGAAGGGATGGTGGCGCAGGCAGAGAGAGAGAGAGAGAGAGAGAGAGTAGACGGATATGAGGAGAAAAAATTATTTCTTTTTTCCTTCCGTTCGCCTGAACGTGTATCGTAATCAAGGAGGCGCGAGGTGGATTAGCGATTCGATATCGCCCAAGGTTTTTTTCTGGCTAGCTTGACCGAAGGAAATTTTCCGCGAGGCCAACCAATATCCTTTCGGTTGATTTGAGAAAAACGCCGGACGCTCGCGCGCGAACTCGGGCTTCGGCTATAATTCTCGCGGTTCTGTTTCAGTCCGTTTGATTATGCTCCGCGACGCTTTCGGAACGGTAGCTCTCGAAACGTTGTTGCAAATTTTCATCTAGATGCAAATACCTGCGATTGTAATTACAATAAATATTTACGTCTCTCGGAAAAGAATTGATCGTCTCGTGTAAAAAGGAAAGGGTGCCCCAAATTTTTGAACGTGTTATTAATTAGATCGGATTGAGGTAGGAATTAAAAATTTTCAACACTTCGTTCCAACTCTTGGACGAAATATTCTTCTCGAGACGAACGGGCGAAACTCGACGATTCGCTTCGACCCTCCGCGGATCTGTGGAAACACGCGATTCGTTGGCGCGTCAAAGTGTGTCACGATGAAAGCGTGCGGCGTACATGGTGAAGTCGATAAACGTGACAAATGTGGAGGGTACACGTTCGACGAGCGATCGTGTCGAAGGCGAACGTCGAAGTTGCTTCGAACACTTATGGGCCGCTATTCGTTTTACGAGGCTTCTTATCGGGCTGCTGCCAGCCCATAAACGCATCTTTCCCATACACCGGGCATTCTGACGCATTTACGTGGTGAATGTCACCCGGTGTGTATTTATCGAGTGCCTCGCGAACGTATAATACCCGGTTTATCAGCTGGGGAAATATTATATTTCGCGAGAGAAACGCGTTTCGATGTGTCTGGTGCGATTGCCTTTCGAACGTGTCTACGTCTACAAAAAAGTTACAAATTACTAAGGAGAAAATGAGGATTTATAAATTTATAAGCAAATAGAGAAATTAAATCACACCCTCGATAAACGATTAAACCACGAATATTTACACACTTTTGGGAAATTTAAACTTCCAGAAATCTACAAAATCTACAGAAAATATTTTTCCATTTCTTTTAGTCGCGTTCTAATTTTGAAAAATAAAGAAAAAATTGCACAAATTGTTCGCGGTTTCTAGTTTCCAATATTAATTGCAAGCAAGTTGCAACTCACGGAGAAAAACTTCAGAGGTTCTTCCGTTAGAGAGAACAGAGAGCTACCATAGTCCAAACCACCGAGTAACCCCAAGATTCCTTCCAACCTTTGGAACCAACCTCTTCCACCGTTCGAAGAGACATCTCGGTATTCTTATCTGCTAGCTGCAGGTTATCGTCGAGGTCCGAGATTATGAATTAAAAGAAAAGGAGGGTTGAGGAGGGTGGATAAGAGGCAACATCATTCCCGTTTATCCTCGATTCGAGAGTATAACGCGCGCGAGGGCCACATCGACGAGGGTAAACGCGACGAAAGCGAGACGAAGACTCGTTTTAGCTGAAAGAAGGACGGAGAGAGAGAGAGAGAGAGAGAGAGGGAGAGAGAGAGCGGGCCGTCTGTCGTTTTGTATATCTACCCTCGTACGGTGGAAATTTCGTTACGGGGGTGATTTTCTGCGGGGGATGGCCAGCCCCGTCCCCGGTTTAAACCTGATTGGATGCAGAGTTATCTCGCGCTGCGTTACTTCCGGATGATTGGTCGCTGCGGTCGTCATGACTACCTCACCACCACCACCGACGCCTCCACCCCCACGTGCAACATCCCTGTACACCCCTCCTAGCCACCAGCCACCCCTTTGTCGCGTCTTCGTCGCGCCAGCACCCGTGCTCTATGCTTCTTACTTCGTTTCACCCGCTTCGTCCCCGTTTCAATTTTCCCAGGTCTTTCCTTTTTTTTCCTTTTCTTCTTTTTCTTTTTCTTTTTCTTTTTCCTTTTCCTTTTCCTTTTCCTTTTTTCTTTTTTCTTTTTTCTTTTTTTTTGGAACCTGTCCGTTTCTTTTTGTCGTTGGAGGCACGTGGAGACACCGGCTGTTTAGATAACACACCAGAGGCATATAGGCTGGACACACTCCGAGGCGAACATGGTTCGCTCGGGTTCGCGAGACTTGTATGTAAAAAGGACGCAAGTCCGACGGGGTTGATCGGGATAGGAGTTGATTGGAACTGCGACTTGGCTAGAAAGTTGAGAGTTGTTGAATCGTGTCTGTGCTTTCTGTATATATTTCTAGCCACAGATTATATAAAAGTATATATTTATTTTTACAATTTAACGATATAACGATATAACAAACGTAAATGGAAATTATTGGACTCAAGAAAAGACTCAACAAATGTTGTAAAAATAGTCAAGGTTGGCGAAATATTGTTTGCAAGCGAAAAATATAATTTTTTAAGACGAGCGATGTTTTGACATCGACTACTTGAACAAATGAGTATAAAAATTTCGGTAACCGGGGGATCGATCGACAAAAGTCTCTTGGCCAATTCATTTGCGGAAAGACGATATCTCGACGCGTAGAGCACAATGAAGGAGGCAACTCGAACAAACAGCACCCTAAACGACTAGAATCGAGCGTGGATAATAACAAGACACCCTTGTACGAATAATAAATCTCTAGCCAACAACATAATCCAGCGACAAAGGAAGAACGACGGGCGTGACCGGCGTGTCGTGGCTCGTTTCCCGATCGTGAGAGATGGAGACGTCAACTTTTGTGCGATTCGTCTCGGACCGCTGCTGTCGAGGACCGAGACGTCCAAGTGGCGTGCAGCGAACATTTAGGATTCACGCTCGAGCTGTCGACTCAACGACACGGCTTCGTGATTTCGAGAGTCGACGCGTATATACGCGACAACACGTCGATTTGCGGCGCGTGCTGCCCGGCCATCCCGATAATTTCGTTCATTGTTCACCACGGGATCGAGCGAGGCCGCGACGAATCGCTTCGCGCAGCTGAATGCCTCGCGTCTTCCGCGCGGGCATTGTATATTTCGGGGAAACGGTATGATTAGATAGATTAAACTGCGAGTATTCCTGCAAACGCAGGAATGTGAGAGAGGTGGAGCGAATAGCCAGACAGACTTGCTTAACTTGCTCGACTTGCTTAAAGCAAGTTAAAATAGCAAGGAACGTACGTAGATGTGAAATTCGGAGAGCAGAGCTTTTCATTTATATCGATTACATTAAGAAATAATCTCAAAGGAAACACAAATAATAATTCGATCGGATCGTACACGGCGATCGATTCTGTTGCAGAGCAGAATTGAAAGCGTCGATCTATCAGCAACCGGGACTTTTTATGGAAATGACAGAATTGTGTCGGCGAAAAGGGTGTCGAAGCAAATAAGTGCAGTCGCGATACGACGCCTGTTCGGTCGCTAACAATAAGTGATCGATGGTCGGGTTCCTGACTCAGCAGACATTCGCGAAACCGAACACCATGGGTGGGATTTTTGCGCGCAAATATGCGCGCGACAGACGCCAACGAGCGTGTGCCCTAACGTGCCACGGCGTGTATTACCTAACTCTGTTGATGTTCGCACGCTTGCACAGCTACGCCGAACAAAAACAATTCGATCGATCGAGACGATTAATTTGCGAATGTTTTTGCTGACTCGTAGGAAAAACATTTTTGAAGGAAAAACGTAACCTAGAAAAAGTAGAAACCTAGTTGGCAGAAATTTGTTCCCTTTACTGTTGGAGAGTGCACGCATATGCAGAGCAAAATGGTAAATCAACGTTCAGTCAATCAATTACGAGTTACAGCTCTTTAGTCACCGCTCGAACGTGACGTAGCGCGGAGCGCGGAGCGCGATTACGCGAGATAAACAATACGCTGTGACGCTGTGTGTGACACTGTGACGCAGTGACGTCGAAAGCTTGAAAAAGATATCCGTCACGGAGAGTTTCAAAGTAATTACGCCGGCGCGGCGGCTGCGGACTTTCACGGAAAGGGTTCTATCCACGTGTAAACGATCTCGCGGGGTCGTGTTCTGGAGAAAAAGGAAGAGCTGGGTGTTCCCGGTGAAACCGTGAACCACCCAGAAGTGTAACACTAACCCTCGGCTCGCGCGCAGAAATGGCCGCTCAACGCGGTGCAAATCCTAGACACGCTGCGCGAAAAAACGCGTGACGCGCGTATAAGATGACCCGACGACCGGTCACCTGCCGTTGCTTGCCCAAGACACTTTACACCGGCGGCGATACAGGCGCTCAAAGAGAGCCTGACAGATGACCGTCGATGGGAAATGGACCACCGTGCGCGCACGCGGTGAAAATTATACGTCACCGTGCTGATCGTCGTTTGAATCTTGATCGTCTCCGCCGTAACAATCGCCGTGAGAATCTTTAGCACGATGGAATCTCTCGGATGCTGCGAAGGTATGTTAAACGGTGACGATGCAGGGGCTAAGGGAACAGAGTGAAAGATGTGCGATGCAGATTTATTTTCATCTTCAAGCTGAGAGAGTTGACGCTGTTGTTTGTAGTGCAATCAAGTTTAGTGTAGAATCTTGGCTCGAACGGTGACGAATAATACTGATACAATCGAATAAATTACTTTTGATTATATATTCGTGTATCGTTAAAGTACAAATACCAATATGAAATTTTAAAAAATGTACGAGCAGACAATTGTTGGACGATCCACGATTCAAGTAAGAAGGATGCCGAGAAACACGAAGGATGTCGGAACGATTCCGAAGCCCTTTATTTCGAATTAAATTCCGCGCGCGCTTCCTAACGAGGGTGCAGCCACCCACCCACCCCCTCCTCCTCCTCCTCTTCCTCCTCCTCACCCTTCTGTTTATCTTCAGCCGGTGCACGTTGCGTGGTGTTTACATGCGTAACAGAGTCCCGTGACAGAGTCTCGCAGTCGTCACTTTGAAGTGTCGCATCTGCGGTTACCCAAGAACACCCTGCGGTGAATATCGTGGAAATGGGTGGAGAGCAACTTTGCGTTGCTATTTAATCCCTTCGCACGGGCGCGCGTTCGCGAGAGCCGGTAACGCGATTTCCACTGGAGAGAGATTTTAAATCCAGGCACAGTTTCATTGTGCCGCGCACCCTCTCGATCCCTTCTTTGTACAAATATCTTTGTACACGCCAGTTTGAAGAGACATCTTCCAGCATGGCAAGGTGAACACTGTATGGGTTGTAGTATATTTGTATGCTTCTTTTTGTCGGTATGTTCTTTCTCCTTTAGACACAAGTGGGTATTTGCGGTTGGGGGAGGGTGTTTCGCTGGCTTTTGAATGCAAAGTGTTGGTCGCCCGGCTATGGTTGAATTGAATTAGAATCACTGAAAGCGCAGAAGCAACTCTGCTTCGTTATTTAAAAAAGTAGTTGCTGCGAGACTACTTTGTCTGACAAATAATGAGAACTACGTGTCTTTGGCTTTTAATCGTGCAACTAAACGAAAAAAGAAGGAAAGAGAGACGTTCGTGCGAAGCAACAGATTCCTATCCTTTGGCAAGAGAAGCAGCTACTCGAATTTAATCCTACGCAATCCCACTCATCGTCTCTCCGCACGCACATAATCTCTCCATGGAATTTTCTTCCTTTCTCTAATCTCAGTCTCTCGACACTGATCCTGCAACAGCGGTTCAAAGTGTTTATTGTGATTTCTCGTAGGGTGGATCCACCCCCTCGTGACCTCTCCACTGGCTCATGTGGGAACGTTCGGGATTTCGTTCGAAGAATGCTAGGAATTAAGAACACTCGTCGTCTTCTGGTGTCAGCTTATGGGGCATAGCAAGGACACTTTGGCTTCTTGATTCTTCGAAATCATTTCTTCTCGAGTAACTTACATTCTTTAGATTTTTCTTACAAAATTTTGTTACGTCGTGCATCAAGCGTAAGTTCTATTGCGCAGTCATCTCGACTGCGTTAAATTCCCATTTTCTTGCAAAAGTTTTCCAAAATTCTGAATATTTCTAAATTGAAATTATCCACGTCTGTGCATAAATTTGCCTAAGCGTGAAGCGCTTAGGCAAAGGAACGAGAAGGCGAACTTTAATAAAGCGTCAACACAGACGTGTACACGATGTACCCCAGGGTGTCGAATAATGGGGTGTTCCTGTTCAGTATCGCTATAATGGTGTTTCTCTCTCTCTCTCTCTCTCTCTCTCTTTCTCTGTGCTGACAATAGGTCGGCCAGGTCAAGTGTGCGTATACTAATCATGTTCCTGGTCAGGGCCGAGGTCCGAGAATGTACCGAGGAAATGCCAACTATGCACGAGGCACAATGCCCCTCTCACACTTTTGGCCAGATGCTATGGATATTTCGAACCCTAGCTGTACCAGAAGCCAGAGTATACGTTACGCGTTACACAGCGAAACGTTGCTCTGTGTCGATAAGGATGAATTGATAGGAAGAATTTCCTACGTTTTTTCTGAAAAATCCAAAATTTGGTAGTATCTTTACATTCGTAAAAAGTTTCTTCGAGATTTCATTGGAAATTAGCATGCACACGACATTTCCTCTTCCCTTGTTCTTTGCTGTCTTACATCACTTTTGCGTTGTCTTTGTCCCTGTTCTGTGAAAATCGCATCGCAATCGCGTGGCTCGCACGCATCAGACCATAAAGGTCTTTATCACTCGCGAGAAAGTTGGCCGGTATCAAACGATCGAAGCGACGTCCATCATTGAGAAGAGGAGAAACAAGGAGAGAGGAAGAGAGAGAGAGAGAGAGAGAGAGTGATAGACGCTCGGCAAAGACAAACGAGAGGTTGGCGCCGCGTTATCGGATAATTTTCGTGGATTCCGGGCTAAACTAGCGAAATGATGGATCGACTTGCGGAATAGCGGCTGAGTCGGAAGATCGGTAACGTGTGAAATTTTTGAAAGGCAGGTTAAGCGCGATCTCGCGCTCGGCCGTGCGTGCACGTTAGGTACACACGTTGCTCCAACAATTTATGATCTTCCAGTCTTCCGATCTCTCTCTCTCTCTCTCTCTCTGTCTCTTCACTTCTGGCTTCCCTCTTCCCGCGAATTTTCTCGCTTCTTAATCCGTCGCAAATGGATTCTTTATCGTTCGGTAGAAACGAACAAAAAGAAAGTGATTTTGTTCCAAATAAATGTTTGCACAACATTTTTTGAGTTTGAAATACATACGCGGATAACTTTTGTTATATTATTATAAGAATATCAGCTCTTCTCTCGATTACTTTTCCCAATTACTGTCATTGTCTTTCTAAAAATGATATATTCGTTAAATCTCCTAAATATTCATCAGAGATGGTAAAATTCAAGTCTGTCAATTCTCTCTTTCTCTCCGGGGGTGGGTTTCCCCATCTTCTCTGCTAGCAGCAACTCTCGAAATCGCGTCAGCATTTAGCCAGCAGTATATTAGGCGAAATACAAGCGGATATCCTCTCACGGGCCATTACTGTTACCTTTGATCATCGCATGACCGGAGAGTGGTTAACGCTGCGTCATCAGAGCATGAATTTCTCTCTATCTGCCCAGTATAATTTACAATCCGTGCTGGCTTTCTCGCTGAACGTCCGAACCTGGATAGACCTTCTCCTTCCTACCCTACCCCACGGAATCACCCTACCAGCCACCGTTATCGGCGCGGGGGTTAAATTTTTCGTCGAGATTCTTCTCTCCTGCGAATCGCTGTGTCAGATATAATACCGAGGCTGGAAGCGTTTGTGCAAATTCATATTTTTATCAAAGGACTACTCCCCCTGTGAGCACGGGGGTAGAATAGGCCCTGCGTGTCGTAAAGACCAAAATACGAATGTTTTGGGGATTTTAAGAAATTTGTTGCTAAAAAAAAAAGTTAACTTACCAGTACCAGGAAATCTTCAAATTGTACGTTTTGTTTAAAATAACATAACGATGCCGCGTGACGATTCGATCGTGCGAGAATATTCTTTATGGACAAGTTCGAGCCATCAGAGTCGCTGCTCACCCCTCTAATATTAATATTCGAGCAAGCCATCGTTTACATGTTAATTATTAGCCGATGGAGGGCATCGTCGAGGCTAATGTTTCGCAAGCGTTGAACGTCCACGGTTTCGGAACAGCCTGTTGCATGCTGGCACACACAGAACTGACGTCATTTCCACCACCGATCGCTGCACAACGCAGAGTGGGGTGGAAAACTGACTGACTCAGGGGCGTTGATGGTAGTGGGGCAAAAAGGGGAATATAACGCTCGGAGGGCGTGCTTGACAAAGGCGTGGTTACCGTGTTCCCACCCAACAATAAACAAGCGACTCTGACGTTAATTTGTTTGTTTTTACCCTTCTGCGAGCTCTTTCGCTCTTTTGCTCCTTCGCGCGAGACCTGAGCTTTCTTTTTTCTCCCCGCTACGGAGCCTACCTACTACCTTTCACCTGTCCTTGTCCCCCGTGTGCGCGCGGACAGGAACGCTCCACCGCCAGCATACATCCTACATGGGCAATATTTTGAAGACGCGGTCAGATTTGATAAGTAGATTTCAAAGATTTCCCAGAAGATTTCAAGGAGACGTGGCACGTGCAATTTGGACAAACTCTGTGCTTCACACGGAGAAAGAGGCGAAATGTATTACAGCAGAGCTCTATCTAGTTCCTAGACTACTTCACCGATTAGTTGAATCAACTCCACTACTGTCGTATTAATTTTGTATAAATTGTAAATGGTTTGGAGCAGTTGTTAAGAGAAATGAAGCTGAGCGAAAAGAATTTAGCTCGAGGAGATGCAACAAAGATGATATACCTATTTGGTTGGTTGTTTGGTTGGTTGGCTGTTAGACGAGTGGTTGAAATGCACTTGAACGTAATGCTTAGAGGAACTGAACATTCAAGAGAACTCAAGATCCATGGCATACTTTTGAGGGTCTCGGTTTACTTTTTGAGTAGGTATACCTTCTGAAACTTCAAATAAAACTCTGCACTGCTTCTCCATCTTGTTGAAAATTTGTTTTCGAATTTTTAATTATATTAAATTTTCGTTGTTTCGTCAAGACGAACTTTGACGCTCTTTTCTATTGCAAACGAGATGCAATGATTCAGAGTTCCATTCAACTTGACCATGAATATTCTTACGAAAAAGAAGTCGAATTTTTCGCACCAATTTATTGACATTGACGTATTACGTACTTACGTTTACACAATTGGCGAGTAGACAAATTGATTCGATCTTCCATTTCTTTTCAAAGAGAATCCTGTGATTGTTACAGTAAATTGGCGAGTCTGTCACATACCACGTAGTAGAATACGTGGGACGTTCTACGTATGGCGCAGAAACGTAACCAAATCTATCTAGTTGAGAGATGTAAGAAGTTGATCACACTTTCTTTCCATTAATTTTCTTCACTCTTTGTTCTTCTCGTCGTTGTGTTGCACTCAAACAAATTTCTAAGTCTATCAAGCCTTACATTAAAGCGTTGCGATAAATTACAAATCATTTTGCAAGCGTAACAAACGTGAGAGAACATATCAAAGAAATGTTTATCGACAAAAGTTTTATCGGTATTGGTATCGTGGTTAATTTTCATCTTTCAAGATTTTTTATTTTTACGTTGATTATATTTAGATGTAAACCTACTTGGGTATACTTAAATTAACCTAAATATTTTAGGAAAATCACAGGAGGAGGAGGAGGAGGAGGAGGAAAGTTCGATCAAGCGAGAGGAGAAAGGTGTGACTAATCACAGCCAGTGTGGAAATATTATCCCATGCTGATACAGATCCACCCTAGATATGAAATTCGTTAGAATCGATCTTAGCCGAGCGGCGGAGGGATGCTCGGAAACGGGGAACGACTTGACCTTGGCTGGATTCACGCGTAGCTGAGCTAACGCAAAATCGAAACGCGTTACTTCCACAGCGTGGATCTCCTAAAGCTGGCTTCACATCGTGACTTGCAATCTACAGCCTCCTGAAACATCATGTATCCAACTGGTAATGTCTAAAATCATATTTTCACGCTGTTTTATCTTGTTTCGATCGATCGATCGTTTCCTTTCTATCTCTGTGTATAAATTGTACGATTCTACAGTGACAAGAAAGAAGTTTTTATCGTATCGAAAAATACCCTGTTTTGTTTAAACTTATGCTTGTTGGGGTAAAAATTGAAGTTTAATAGTGATTAGACGTTGCTAGAAAATCAAACGATTCGTTAATGATCGTAAGTAAAACGTTTTGACAGCACGTTTTCGCCATAAATAATAGTGGAGCACGTTTGTGGAGCATTTAGATACACGGGAATCGTAGTAGTTGGCTTATCATTGTCTTCAAAGACTAAAAAAAGATTCGAAAATTTCGCAAATACGAAATGGAATAGACCCGCGTGACGCTGTCAGAAAGGAACTGAAAAGGAAATCGGTGGTAATTCGTTGTCGAAGGCGTTTTCGTGTGAAACGAGCTTGTTTCTTAGTAAAGGGAGGACCTAAATGTGGGCTCGCGCCACTGACAGGGGTTGATGCAGTTATTCCTTTCCCTGCCGGGCCACCCCTCGTCTCGAAGCGACTCGCGGGGTAGTCTGTGCGAGCTCGTCACAGAAGAAGAGAGGGTGACTCACCCCCTCGGTACGCCGTGTACTTTCGAGTGCATAGCACCCACAACCGAGCCACGGGTGACTAGATACCGTTTTCGCGTAAAGGGGGCCACTGGAAATTATATTTTAATACGTCCACCCTTGGACTTCCAAGGTGAGAACCTGCTCACCACTCATCTGCATCATCATCTACTGGGGTAGATGTTTCTATGACAATGAATTTCTGAGAGCTCGATCAGGGGTCGAATTTCTTTCCAAGTTTTCCAGGATCGAATAAGAGCTGCTGACGCGTGTCGATTACTCGTGGAAAAGATTGCCAATGAGAAACGTTTTAACAAAAATATATTTAAATGTCAGAGAGTTTGTTCCGAATCTTAATTTTCGATTCTTAATTTTCCTTTAAACTACCTAAACTCGGTCTAGACCAGACTCTGAAAATAAAGAAATCGGAAAATTTCTTTCTTTCTTCTGGAAAAATTTGTAGATCGTAGAGTTAAGAACAGAGATGTCTTCTTCTCTGGTCTTCCGGAACGAAACCTAGGCTAGAAACCCATTGGATTTCTCCAAATTTCACTCGTTCGAAGAATCCAAAGGGCCGGGAAACTCATAAAAATAATTCGAAGGCAGTGATCGTGGCGCGCAAGTAGGCAGTCGGTCTCCATCTGGCGCGAACTTATCGCACGCACCCTTTTCCCAACTCTGTCGAACCGCGTCTGCGCAGCGTAGTTGTACCACGCGCCCTCCGATGAGCCTTCCGCACGGTTGAGCATTTCCACCATTCAGAATCGATGATGTCACGAAGCGGAGCCAGCATCCCCACTGTCGAGCAGTTTCGAGGGTGGTGGTGGCAACGTTGCCCTCCGCCCATTGGTCCAACGTACTTCTCGGCACCAACACGAATCGCGGGGTCGCCAGCACGACCCAACGAGAGTCCGCAAGTCGTTGCGTGCCAGTCCGTGCGTGTGCTTTACCTAATAATATTTCCACGGCCAGCGTTGCCCGCTCGCTAGTGCTCTCTCTTCGAGCTTCTTGCCTTCTCTCTCTCTCTCTCTCCCTCTCTCTCTCTCTCTCTCCGTCTATATCGCACGTTGTCTAACCCCCGTGTGTGTGTGTGTGTATGTGTGTGTGTGGAAACACGGGGGTTCTCTCTCTGGAGAGAGAGCCAAGAAAGCAGAAGAATCACGCTGCAGAGCAGCACGTGTGCTGCGCTCGTACGGATCGTACGAGCCACCCCCGTCACATTCTGCTTGCCACCAAGAGTTCAGCCTCCGCGAGGATTTAATTCTGCCCGATAATCGTCGATAGAACACCTAGTGTTCTCTCACGTAGTTCGTCTCGGTTCGCTCCGTTTTCAAAATCGACCAGTTCGTTCGACCAGTCGGTGAATTTGGTGAAACGAACACGATTCTCTTGGAACGAGAAGAGATCCGATTTCCAAAAGTAGATAAAGCAGAGAAAGAGAGAGAGAGGGAGAGAGAGAGAGAGAGAGAAAAGAAAGAGAGAGAGAGAGAGAGAGAATCGTAGATCGGTCGATTGAAGATTTTTGGTTGGACTTGGTCTTGGTCTTGATTTTCATCCGGTGTTTGTTGTTGAAGTTTTCGCGAGAGACGTGTAAGGGACGATAAGTTGCACAGTGGTAGGAAACGCGAGTGACTGTAACTGACGCGACGAACCTGGTTTCGTGAAAATTGTGCCAAAGTGCAACGATACCACACGTTGCTTATTCCGGATTCCTTGTGCTGCGCGCCCTGAGGAGGCTGGCCGGGCGATAGGCAGCGGCCGACGGCAGCTTTTGGTACGTAATCACGTGTCTTCGTTTCAACGAAGCACAACTTTTCTACTTTCCTTAAAAGTTGACTGATCGACGTTGGATTATCGATGTGATCAACTCGCGTCTCATTTGTTCATCAACTGTGGGAAAAAATTGTACTTTGCGTATTAAAATTAGATTTACCTTTGATCGTTGATAGTTAGTTGATAATTATACTTTATACATACGGTCTGGTATGAAAGGGTTATTAATGGTCAGTCGAGTGATTATTCTCTGAATGAATTAAAACAGTACAAAACAGTGTTTCGTAACAGTTGACATTTCTTAAAGTTGGACGAAGAAATGATTATTTTCCAAGTCGTTCAGTCTGAACTTTTGATCGTTTCGCGACACAGTCAAACGTTGATTAAAAAAATTAGAAACGTGCAGATAATTTGTATCGAAGTCGTAAATTCAATACAAATTATCTTTGTTATAAGTTTATACATCGAAAGCAAAAATGAATGAAATAACGTTAAATTCGATTCGACGTTCTTAGTCGAGATTATTCTGCACTCCGAGTCAGACGAAATTATTTCCTTCGAATCATTAACGTTAAATCGAGCAGTGAAGTATTGAGAAGTATTAATTCGGTTGACTGAGTTTTTACTTCTACTCGGGATTAATGAATTTGAACAAAACTTCTTGCACACGCTGTGCCGCAGCAATGTGTTTTCTTTGAACAAAAAAGAAAACGACAAAAGCGAATACATTTCAGCCGCGTTCTCTAAATTCAAAATCGACACTTTTCTCATTTGTATGGGCATTCGTTTGAATTAATTGTTAATATAGTTTAAAGTTGCTGAGAGAGTAGCGTAGAATTTCGTGAAAATTTTTCCATGAAAAATCTGAAATTGAAGGTCGGCGAAATGCGGATAAAATAAAAGTTTTCGCGCTTGTGCCTTCGTAAAAGTTGATTGTCGTTGGGTCGCAACAATTCGTTCGATGGGTCTTGCAAAAAGATCCATCTGAGTGTTGTTCAAAGTGTTGCGTGAGGAACAAGGGAAGGGAGACGAGACACGCGTGCAAGCGTGCGGGAGAGATGGCGAAACAGAGACGGTGAAACTCAACGTACCGTTCAATCACATTCATCCCTGATATAACGCGCCCATAGAGGGTGTATTGTGCCTTAAGCTGTATTATACGGTACGTGTATGCAATCTGCATCCTCGCACACGCACCGTGTAGTCGCGTTCACCGCTGATACTGACTATTAAGCGGCAAGACAAGCGAGAGGGTTGCTTCCTTTCGCCGGCGTCTATTTAGCGGAACACGTCGCGCGAGCTGAAGAGAGAGTCACGTTTCTGAAAACCGATTACGCGTCGCGTCGGAAAATACGCGCTTTCCCTTCGACGCCGCGAACCAGACCCTATTTAACGACGAGTAACGAACCGATCCGCAAAAGAAAAAAAGAAGAAAAAATACATTCTCGACTGGATAAATATTTCATTTGCAGATATTTGGATCGTAATATCGTTGTTTGTCTCAGAAAAATTAATACGAAAAGGTTTAGGTTTCTTCCGTTCGAAAGAGAAAAGGACAAACTCGAAACTTTCGAGCTGTAACTAACGTAGCTACGTATTTGCTCGTCGAATGCAGCGTCGAATAATCTCTGTCTGACTGAACGTTCCCCGTTTCCCTGTATCTCTCGTCGCGTGGTTCGCGCAGTATTATGGTGTAATTAGGCAATAGACTACATGACTCGACGTGTAAACCCCGTGAAGCGAACGAACCCGGTATATCCGCGGTGAATGCCTCGCGTACAAGTGTTGGACACCCCGCGGTGACATTCGACGTGCACATTGTGAACGTGCCTTTCCCTCGAGTCGAGGGTTCGTTATTCGCCGAGGCTCTTCTCGAGCGGTGGTTCACTCAGTTTTCGACGCTTAAAAACTGTTTTGTGCCTGCGTAGGTCTACCACGTTACGTGTTGACGAGACAGGCGTGTATTGATTGTACGTGAAGAGGTGATCGAACGGTTCGAGGATGAAAGAGATTCTATAACCCTTTATGCTCCATCTGTTTCGAACAATCGTCAGCTCGGTTGCTCGGCAGAGCTGTACCGACGTTTCATGAAAATTAGCTTTCTCGTTTTTTTAGAACGGCGAGCGAGAGATCAATTGCGGTTTGCTTCAGGTAGGAAGATTCGTAAGGTTAGATGCTGCTGATTTTTCTACGCTTTTGCGTGGAAAAAGAGAAAAGAGAGAAATACTTGATTCGTACGAGTAAAACAAGAAAAATTGGAATCGTGACTACGGAGAAGAGGAGAAGAAACGTTTTAAGAACGTCCGTTGTAAGTAGAGATTTTCCTCTTGGAAGACCGGAATTGCATTAAAGCAAATCGTTTTACACGGCTGGAGGGGCTTCCGTAAGATCTATAATCGTTTAACGGCCAGTTAACTATACATATTGTTAACGTGTCGTTAAACAGCCGTGGATATCGCGTGAATGATGAATATATTAACGCACGTATGTGCATTAACGTTGATCAATGAAGCGTCCAGCGATTCGTTACACACGTATATGTTAAAAACTACCATTACAAAAAATAAATTATCCTGTTTCGCGTGACGAACGACGCGCACCCAAAATCGAAATCCGCGCAAAAATAACACAAATAACCGAGCCGTGAAAAATGTATTTCAAAATCTCTCCTTACCTTTTCTTCGTTCAGATCGTTTTCTCTCCTCCTCCTGAGCGATACGCGATTATTATTTATACGTTTATTATTAATCGATGGAAAGACGTTGATTCAGAAGGCAGAAGGTTGAGAAGAAGGAACGACAAGTTTCATTTCACTGTGGTGTGGTTCCTTCACTGTGGTATGAATTAGCAGGTATGAATCGATCGATTAATTCGGTATAAATTTCGCGTATTTCCCTCCGTCTATGGATTCGTGGGAATTATTAATTAACGCGCGTAAGCGAAATAGAATGGCGGCGGAAGTCAGTGCGTACGGTGGCGCGAGCGAGCAGTTAATTCCTGCGGGTTTGCTCGTGCATTACGTCGGGAGGGGATGGATTTAGAGTGCGTCGCCGTGCTGGTTTGCCGGTGGTGATGCTGGATGCCGGTGCCATTAACACTGTTTCGCCGGAAATGTAAAGCATAATGCGCTGCTAGCTCGTGGATATGGTGCCTATTACCATCAGCCTGTATAACGCGAACCTCTGTCGTTGTTTCGCAAGTTGAAACCTAACCGAAACCTAACCTAAACCTAACCTAAACCTAAACCTAATCTGAACCTTGTAAAATCTAATTGTCCTCTTCATAAAAAGTTTATTCAATTTTTATTGATGACACGTTGTCGACCGGAGGATTTATCTACTTCCAAGTGTAACAGGCACGATAATGCGGAAAATACGAACGAACGTTATCGTCTTGAAAACGTTGGATCAAACTTTCGGTTAATGAAACGTTTCGACACGATGCAAATCGACGGAAGCGAGTGCACAGAGGTACATAGACTGTGTGCCGGAGTTCACTAAATCGACAGCTTGGCATCTTGTAAACACAAACCAGCGCGATCTTGTTTGCGCTCAGTCGCGCATAATCCGAGGTAATCCTCTTGCACAATATGCGAGTGCGATGTACTTTTCTCCCTTTCTGCTTTTCCCTCGCTCCGCTCTCCTCTCGTCTTTTCTCGTATTCTTCTCGATTTTGTTACAGTCTCACCTCCGTCTCACGTTCGCTCTCTCTCTCTCTCTCTCAAGGAAACGAATAATATCGTACAGAAACTTGGAGGGAGCGAGTGAGAGAAAAGTAAGTAATTTTCGTCACTTTTTCCTATTTTTCTGGCAATAAAGAGCAGTGTATTTTTAATAACATCCTCTCTTTCTCATCCTGTTTGATATTCGAACAACGGCTTTGCAGCAATAAACGAAACCACGTCGCAATAAAAAGAATCTGCCAACAATGCACGAACGCGTGCGAGCGTGCTGGTTGATAAAAGGAAATGCACGAGGTGTCTCGTCGCTTGTCCGGGAAACTAAAACGCGTAACGGGGCGCTTTGTGAGCCGCGACGAGATAAAAACGCGAGAGAATGAACTAATTAGGACGTAATAAATCCTGAAATCGTTATTTTTTGCCACGTACTGTCGAAGCACGCGAGCGCGACAGAGGCAAGTCGCGTCTCAATGGGCCGCGAAACCACGCTGCCGCGAGCGTGTAAAAATGAAACGCGACCATCGCGGTTGATCGTCACCGTGTCGACTTTTATTCAGAACGATCACGAGTGCCAAAGTGAATTGACGATTCAACGCCAGTTACTCGGTGAATGAGACGCGCCGAGTCTTTGGAGGTGCGACGATTCTCCGTTGGTTTCGAAAGTTTCGAAAACAACGTCGGTACTTTTTAGAGAAAAGAAAGTTCTCTTTCTTTTTACCTCAATTCTTCGTTTCAAGAAGCAATTGTTTAAATTTCTTCTCGATCCAGTAATCCGAATCCTCCGTCCTCCCTTTGACACTCTCTTCGTCGACTTTAACAAGGAAACACAATGCATTTTGAAACCGATAATTAAACGATATGTACACGCAATAACTCTGTCTCGCAAACAAACGAAAAACCTTCTTCGACGTTGTTGAAGGGGGTGTCGAACCACCTCCCCCGGTTTCCTTTGCGATTGATCAAGAAGAGCAAAGTCACAGACAGAACCTCTCTCCTCTCTGTATATATCCAGATCGATCCCCGTTTGTGCGCTAATTATCGCGTCAACGTCGCCACTCTCGACCCCTTCGCGTTTCCGGGTGATACACCGTTTCTGTTTCTTTCTTTTTCTTTTTACTTTTTTTTTCGCTTTAATTCCTCCCAGTCACCGGCTGACAGGTTCCAACAGACGTTGCACATTACACACGCGTTCTGTTCAGAAGCGACGCGAGGAGGGTAATTACGACACTCGACGCGTCGTCACCGTTCAAAATGAAGAAATACTTGCGCGTGTACACACACGCCACGTGTACGTACACACGGCGTGCTGCTGGCGCGGGAGTGCGCGTGTATCTAAGCTTTTAAAAAGGGTTTTCGCGTCGGCAGAGGAACGCATTGTGGCCCTTAAGTTCTCTCGTAGGATGCCGATTCTTTTGCTCAACAAGTCGTGCCTTTTCTAGAGCCTTCATCGGCGTCGTTGTTGCTTGATATGGAGCCAATTAGAACGCAGGGACACCTTTTCAATGTTCGTTACACAGTACGGCTGCACGGCAGGTAATTATGGCACGATTCTCCTGTCGTGTTCGAATTAACGAACGTCTATTAATTAGGCGTGAGGATGATACCGGCGAATGTAAATGTAAATGTAATAGGGGGTGGTGTTGGGTCGATTACGACGTACGGTGATGCTTGCACGTAGATGATGCGAAATAAAATTTTTGAGAAAATCAAAAAATCATACTTGTATATCTACGAATAATTCGAGACTCTTGTGCAATCTCTTGTATCAAAATCTACACCAGCTGTTTCATTACGGGATAGAACACTTGTCGCACAACACCGTGTTTTTAATTATCTTGGAGATAGTCGAGCCACGCTCGCAAATTTACACAGATGTTGACGATGCGATCTCGTTTTTGGAACTAGATCCGATTTTAAAACGACTGTGTCGCACGGGACACAGTTGGAGAAAATCGTTGCGCGTGTACGGAATTTATCTTCTCACTTACTTTCGCGGTACATCGATCGGGATAATTTTTAAAATAAATTTTGAAGAAAGATTAAATTTTTATTAGAGGGCGAGGGAGAGGAGAGGGAGAATTTTAGGTGAAAAATTGTGGAACCTCCGTGACAGAGTTGAACGCGCGGTTGGTTAAATTGAAAACGAAGATGATTTTAAGTAGAAAATTTCATTGTTTCAGTGACCGGAAGTGCCTAAAGGCCCGAAGATTCTGCCTTCGCAGCAACTAGGCGCTGCGGTCGCTCCATGGCCGGGCGCCACCGGCCTCCTAGCCTCTGTCACCGCTGACGACATGGCACACAAAGGTAAATTTCAACAGAATTTCTCTCCTACGTTGCTCGGGATAATTAGACGAGTTGCAGCGAGTGTGACAAGTATTCGTACGGTAACTCAATTTCAATAAAAAGTTCATCGACAAATTCTCAAAAAATTCAATAAAAAAGCATTGTTTTTTTTAAAGATTTTAACAAAAACAGAAAGTGTGTGCGTGATGCTTCGAAATCTACAGAATGAATTTCGTATTCGAAAAAGTGTTATTCGAAAAAGTGAATTCAGTAGGAGAAATGCGTAATACTTTTTACACTCGAATGAATTTTTTTAAAAATTGAAAGATAATATGATACGCAGAATTGTTGGCATAAAATGTACAGCGTGAATAATATCATTTAGTGTCTAAATTAATTAATAAAGTTGGAGTTTATTTATTATGTGGGTTCTTCGCGTTGAGTCTAGGCAAGCGGTTTTACCATAAACTGGACGTTTCTACTCACGTTCCTATGCACAAGCTCTGTCGCAAGGAAAAGATTGCACGCAAAGCATTTCAATGATTTTCCGTTTGCTAGCGGAAAAAGTTAAAAATCGTTTCGACGCTACTACCAGGGGAATGAATTTCACCGATTGTATCGTCAATTATCGAATAACAGAAAGAAAATATTATATATATATATATGTATATATATCTCCGTCGAAGGAATTTAATTCGCGTTTATTAAATTCTTCGCCTCTTTACGCGTCTCTGTCTTTCACTCTTTTATGCGTTAAAAGGTTATTGAGAAGAGGCGATTATAGCAAAAATATTTGCAGTCCTCCAAACTGCAAATGCTTTTTACATTTCCAGTTGAAAGATAACTCTGCCTACTGCAGTAGATAGAGTGCTATGTCGAATTTTCGTCATAAACTGAGACGACGAAAAAAACACGCGAATCGCTGAAACGATATGTCGCGTCGCGGTAAAAGCAATTATGTATTCTTACAATTAGACAAAGATCCGACTCGTGCTCTTTCACGCCAAATTTGCCGCGCCACGACACTATTATACCACCGGCGGCGTATAATAGCCGCATACAAGGCATTTAAAGCGAAAACTCGCGAAACTCGCGGCGCAGCGAGCCCCGGCAAATTGTACGCGGCCTGTACAGGAGCAGAAGCAGAGGCAGAAGCCGAAGAGAGCTCCGAGAGAGAGAGAGAGAGATGGTCGAGGAAACTGCGAACCGGGAAATAGCCGTGAAGCCGAATCGAAACGTCCGAGAATCAAGAGGGAGACGTTCGGTTGATGGCT
The DNA here is from genome assembly GCA_032399605.1 of Melipona beecheii. Lineage (NCBI taxonomy): Eukaryota > Metazoa > Arthropoda > Insecta > Hymenoptera > Apidae > Melipona > Melipona beecheii. The sequence continues at coordinate 483,461 of JAUCMO010000186.1, read as the reverse complement.
AAGGCGTTTAACCCCATTAGTACTGAATGGAAGTTCACCGTGCTCTCTCTCTCTCTCTCTCTCTCTCTCTCTCTCTCTCTTTCTATCTCCTTGTCTTTCCGAGTTTCCTGCGCGTCGCGTTTGCTCGAGCTCTCTTAACACGAAATCGGAGGGGGCTCCAAAGAGGATGAACAGACGACGTCTCAAGGCTTTCTAAAGCCGACACCGAGGCTCCTGCCTTGAAACTGGCTGCTGCTCACTTCACGTATTGATTTCCATTCTCTTACGCCTTACGCTCGCCCTTTTCCGCGGATTCTCTGCCCCTACCCTTCCCCCGTTGTCGAGCGAACATCGACACTAAAAAAAAAAAATTCACCCGTCGAAACGAAACTAAACCGATAACCAAATCGCGCCAGTTGTCATTTTCTTTTTCTTTTCTCTTCTTTTATAAAGATTTCGAAAAGATTCTCGAAAGAGTAATCAATCGATCGATTGGATTTTGGAAAATTTAAAACAGGCAGAAACGACAGAAACTCTGTTGTTGGTCGTAACGAGTCGGCTCTCGGTTCCGATCCTTTCGCGGTATCCTTTTTGCGGCAGGAGAATCTCAAAGTGACGTGTTAAATGGTCGATAGGAATTAAATCATCGAAGAATCTACAAGTGAGCGAGCGGGAATCTGCACGGTGCTCGAAAATCCACGAGTTATCTGACCGAGTGCGGCTCAGTGGGGTGTGTAGCGTTAAGTTGGCGTTAGCTCATCGAATCGCTTCGATGGGAACGACGTCGGCCGCGATCCCGCCAGACGAGGGTTTTGATCGATCGTACGTACAAATCGTATTTCCGGTTTCTCCTCGTCACGGGAACAAATCGAGTTTTCTCTTTTACTTTTTTTCTCTTTTTCGTCTTTCTTTTTCTTCTTTCTATTTTCTTCCCGTCGTCTTCCTTTTCGTTCGGCGATCGTTGTTTACATGATCTCGTATTGAATTTGAAACTAATCTCGCCTCCTACGTTCTTCGATCTTTCTTCCATTTGTAATTTTCTAATCGATCTGTTCGAGAACGACGTAATAATTTTTCTTTCTCTTCAACGTTGAAAACAGTTCTAATAGTGTCGAAGAAATAAAATTTAAGTAGTTACTTCCTTTTGTCGAAAAGTCTGTCCTTCCATCGGGAGAAAGTAGCAAAATGGCACAACGTGCTACGCAAAGTCATGGAAGCCGGTGTCAGTGATCATCGTGTTTGTACCTCCATCCGGAGCGAAAGTATTTCGTCAAAAGTATTAAAAAAATGGAGGAGTTTGTGAAACACAGTAGAGATGGAAAATTCTCTTTCGCGAGAATCGGGCGTCGAACGAAATAGTTGCAAGAAGCGAGGCGTTGGTAGGGAAATCAGATTGGCTATCAGATTTAATCAAGTTTTTAGGATCATTCAGGGCTAAGGTGAACGCGCTAGCCCGCGTGAAGGAACTCTGAGAGTAACGACGAGGACTTGATTCTAATTTCTGGGCGAGAGTTTTCGAAAGTTTGACAAGTCCCCGCGTAGTTCGCGAAACCGAGACTCCATAAATTCTGTCATTAATTTGCTAATGGTTCACAACGTTAGCAGTTCCGCTAACAAGCCCCTAATTTTACGCCAACTTTACACATTCTTCGCTTCCTCGACGGGAAAGGATCGAGTCGAAATACCCGCGAGACTCTGCTACAATAAAATTTATGAGACTCGCACGAAATTCGCGCGCAAACACTTTTTATCTTTTTGTTATTATGAAACAGCGGGATTTTTTACAATTTTTGTTCTTCGCGTAGTTTTTCCAATATCAGGGTTATAGATTTTTTTTTTTTTTTTTTTTTGCCATAGGTTTCATTCAGGTGTGTTTTATTGTTTGAGGAATGGCATACTTTGTTCACCCGGTGGACAGTACGGTCGAAACGAACGTTCCATTTAGTTATAAAGTTGCGTTCTCTGCTATTCCGATTTAAAAACGAGTTTTCACAAGTTAAGCTCGAAAGTGTATATTTCATTTTTCGACGCTTTTACGGTAAAACGAGTCGTCGATTTTTAAACGCGAAAGCGTCGTGTTTGGATTTAGTTTGCATTTAGCGGTTAACACGTACGTGTAGCGCGTATTCGCGACACAGTATCGAGGATAAAAGAAACGCGGTGTTACTATCTTTCGGAATTCAGAAACGATCGACGCCTGTTTTTCGCCTAGAAGGCTCGTTTCCCGGGCAGGGAAATCTTTTCGCGTAAGAAAAGAGGGAGGAGGATGCGGGAAGCACAGCGATCTCCTCTTTCTCTCTCGCTTTAACTTCCGTATTCGTCGACTGTATCGATCAATTTCAAAAGTTTCGAGCGTCCCTTTCCTCTGCTACAAAATCGTTTATAATTCTCGTAACGTAATCGTAACCGGTGGAAATATCGCATCTAGAAACGAGGCAAGCGAAAAGAGAAAGACAAAGAGAGAGAGAGAGAGTTCCCTTTGCAGCGAAGCGTCGAGGGACAAAAGGAGCCTCGCTTCTTCTTCGCCTCGGCTAAGAAACGAGAGCAGCAACTGTTCTCTGTGCAAACACGCTGCCATCGACGACGACGACGACGACGACGACGACGACTTCTAACTGTTAAACGAAGTAAAAGAAAAAGAGAAGAGAGAGGGAGGAAAAAAAGGGAGGAAAAGAAACGAAAACAGAGACAAAGAAGTATCAGAAGAAGTAGCAGAACACGACAAAGTAGCAGAAAGAGCAGGGCAAAGGAAGCTATCCCCCTGTAAAGGTCTCTCTGGGCGAGAGAGAGAGAGAGAGAGAGAGAGAGAGAGAGAGAGAGAGAGGAAAGAGAGGAGAGCTTTGAACGTGGAATTCCACACAGTCAGTGCACCCCTTTCTCCTTTCAGACGGAAGAAAAGAAAGAGGGTGTCGGTATTTTTATGTGGGGGCAGTTACGAATTAATTGAATGACACAGGAGAGGGAGAGAGAGAGAGAGAGAGGGGTTGCCGCCTCTCGAGGACGCTGCCTGAGGAAATATGGCTGAGGTATCAAAGAAACCTTCTATCTGTTTTACGCGACTGCCTCGCATTTTAAACAGAGCCTTCTGCTCGTCTCTTCTTCAAACCTTTCTCGCGTTTATACATCGAGACTCGCACCCTTTGGGTCTTTGGTTTGAATTTTTCTCCATTTTCCGAGGAAAAATCGACTAATCCTCCGACTCCTATCCGACGGCTGACCACGGGCTGACGACGATGCGCCGTCCATCGAAACGTCGAAGCCGAACGTCGCAAGACGAGAGACGGCTGCCGATGGCAGAAGATAGTCGGACGTGGAACTGTACGTCTCGCATCAAATGTATTCGACTGTAAAATTCCCTCTTCAAACAGAAACGGGTGGCTGGCACATTTCGGCGACTGGCTAGGTCCAGGCTGAAAAAGATGGGGGTGGTGACCCGGAGGAATTCCCGGTCCAATACAGCCGAGAGAAAATTCACCGTTGTACCCGGCACACGTACGAAATGGCTCGATAGATAGATAGCCGTAAAATCTACGGCTCTGCTTTGCTGGCTCCGTGCTGGCTTCGAAGACGCCAGTGCGAGGAAAAACGGGACTTTGTACTTACCCGGTACGTCCACGCTGTATACCCAGAGGCTGGTGCAGCCTCCAGCGAAGCCGCAATGGCGGAAACGAGCACGCGACTCACAGCCATTCTTCGATACTTGGCGATACGACGTCGGATAACACGTCGGATAGCACGTCGGATACCACGCGAGCCGTTACGCGAGGAAGTGGTTGGCTGATACCGGTTTCGCGGCGACTCGTGCGTGCAAAATGCTGTTCCGTGAAATTATCGTACCACGCGCAGCGTACCTTGGAGTGGAAAAGACGTTTGTATCGTTGCATTATCGCGTCTGTGCTCGCGTTACACGATACGCGAAACTTGAAATTTACAAATTTACGAGGTCGAGTGAAATTTTGACTGAAATTTACGAATGTGTAATTTCAAACGCGCGTGACGTTGCTCTTTTACTTCTCGTCTCGATCTCGGCGATGGATAATTTCCATCGAGAGGACTCTCGACGCGATAAATTCAGCGAGAGGGCAGCGTTAAAAGGAACATCCAATCGCGTTACGTCTCCCGGCGTCTCCCTCCGCGTTCACTTTTCCGCGTTAAATCAGTGAAACGATCGCGACGACCGTGAAGAATCCATGAAATTCCCATCGCAATAGCTTCACGTCCTTCGCGACAATGGCGAGGGTCGTTCTTTTCTTTCTTCGCGTTAATGAGCTCCCATACTAATGCACTTTTCTATTCCTTTTCCCTTCCCCCTCCTCCTCCTCGCACATTTTTACTTTCGTCCGTTGCTAAAGTAGAAACATTTTTTTCGTGGAAGAAACGTCAACCCTCGGGTGGTGGTATCGTTGGAGATCGAAAACGTTGACGAGCTCCGCTCTTGCTTCAATCTTTATTTCGAGGATCCTTCTGCGAAATTTTGTCGTTCCGTTGATGACAAGCGACGACGCGACTGCAGCACGCGCTGTATGACTAATAGCACGAAGAGAAAAACCGGCGATGGAAACCGCGCCCTTACGGGACTGCCGCGCGAGGAGGGTGGCTCTCCGAGAAAATAGCGACAGCGTGAAAAGATACTGCGACGACGACGTCGCCGTCGCTTTTGTCCGGCTGGTGCACGCTAGCTCGCGACAGAGTGAGATTTAACTTTAATCGGCGAGACGAGTTTTCCAAATCTACCGAGACAGATTCCTCCCTTCCTTTTAACGTTATTTCCGCATGGTTAGAAATACCTTATGAAAAATTAATATCACAGTATCGATAACCTTTGACCGAAAGTGTACGATCTGGATTTTGAATACGTATTGTGCACACTCGAAGAAGAGGAAGATAAACAGGATTTCGAAGGATATTGTGCCACGCGAGCGAAACGGTGGCGATGGAAGAAACAGCGGGACTTTCCGATGGATCTAATAGAATCGAAAAAAAAGAGGGGGAAGAAAGAAAAAAGGAGAAAAAAACGACGAATGCCGTGCTGAATAAATATTTTGACAAACCGCTTCGGAGGGGCCCCAGTGGTACCCATAGGTACCTCGACAACTGTCGGCCTAATTTTCCCCTAAACATTTCCGGAGATTACATCGGATTCTCATTGTACTTGCCCCGTGGATCGTGGATTTGCTCTCGCAACGGAGATCCGTGTAGTTTTTGGACCGAGGTAAGCGGCGAGTCCTCGATGCGCCGCGTAGCGTAGCTATGTTGACAATACGTTGTCGATGGGACGCATTGAAATTTGATTATTAATTTACTTTTGCCAAGGGAAAAGTAATTATTTAGATCTCTGGCCGTTTTTATTTTCGCTATTTATACGGAGCAACAGGGACTTTGAGCCGTCTCGGCTCATATCCTCTTGAACGAAACTTGTCTGTTTCGATATCTCTCGTGTATCTCTAGTGTATCTCTCTGAATCGAATTGAAACTGTAACTCGATAAATCGGCAAAACCAAGAGCCGAACACTTCGTTTAGATGTAACTGCCATACGCTGCTCGTCAATTTTTCATTTCTCCCCTGGATAACGAGATCGCTGCTCGACGTTCTAAGGTACAGACCTGCTCGAAAACAATCGTACGATGCGTGCACGCGTACTCGCTTTTGGTGTGATTGTACAAATTTCAAATAGGCATATTCCGATAATCACATCGTACGAACGTGATTTTTGAAAACTTTTACTTGTTTCATCCTTCGTCGTGCCGATCAGTGTGCAAGAGTGTTGGTTCCGCTATCGAAAAAAGAAACTAAAAATTCCTAGAGTTTTCATCGTAGACTGTACGGAGAGATCTCGTCAACGACGTCTTCCACGGAAGAATCGTTAAACAATCTTCAGCAAAACACTTATCGTACCAACATCGTAGCAACAAAATCCCCCCCGTTCCTTTGAACGAACGTTTACATTCTCCCATTCGCGTTTAAAGTGCACGTGCACGCTGCTCGGTTCTCCGTATAAAATAACGAAAACTCGGGGGAAAAACCCAACTTGGTTCAAGTGCAATTTCCCTGTTCATCGTCGGTTGTTTTCCCCCCTGCAATGAAAATGGCGACGCTGCGTGAGGAACAGACGGGAAACGCGTGGATCGTTAGCGAATACGACTTAACAGGACGATAATGACGTCGCCACGTACGGATTTTTCATTCGATTTTCTGAAAGGTTCATTTGTGCACCACTGTTCGTCCCTCTCCCCTTTCTCGTCTTTTTCCCTCTCCCCCACTCTTTTCCTTTCGTTTCGCGCGCGCTTAAACTCCTCGGTACAGGAACACGCTAGTGCGGTGAAAACATTTCTCTCTCTCTCTCTCTCTCTCTCTCTCTTTTCCTGAAAAGGACCCTCGAGTGGTCCTCCACTTCACGTTCTCAAAGTTCTGGACCGTTCTCCGCGTACAACAATAACGATTCCACCCGCACACCTGCTCTCAGAGTCTCTTCAGGTCCTGACTAATCTCGCCGAACGTGCTCTCGCTCTTGCGTGTCTCACCCATATTTCCCTAACTAGGACAAATCGCCTCGGCTCGTGGATTTTTCTTTTTTCAACCTCCTCCTCGAGACGATTTTGTTTGATCTTTTTGCTTTTCTCAAAGATCATTAAGTATCGTCGTTTACGGCAATGTATGTTTCACTGCTCGCGTAACGTTGTCGAAGCAAGATTCGTTGTATCTTGCGTACAATCTCCGTTGCGTAATCTCCAAGTTTCGGCGGAACGTCGGGAAAACACCGGTCGGGACGTGACGTCGAGGATAAAGGCCGGATGGCTGGCATTTGATTTCGAGAAATACTAGACGTAGATCGACAGCTACGCCTGGCTATTCCCACAGCTGATCATTCCGATACGTGAGCTAATTATGTCAAAACCCTCGGCAGACACGAGTCCCATGGGAACAAGCGGGAACCGCGGCGTCGACCACAATACCATAGCCAGTCGATGTCATTGTGCACCTTGTGCCCGATTGTGCTCACGTTAAAAGGCCCCTTTCCTCGCCTTTATTTCCCGGTAACGCGCTTCAACTCTCTCTCTCTCTCTCTCTCTCTTTCTTCTTCGTTCTGCGTTTTTCGCAATTCAGCTATTCCAAACTGTCCCCCGACGTAGAAATCGCGATTAGGATTTGCTCCGTTTTCCAGCTCTGTGCGAATTCGCTGTAGCTGCGAGGATTACGAGTCGTCGAACACATGTCGCCTCTCATTGTACACGCGGGATTTCCCTGCTTTTTGCTTTTTGCTCCTCCTTGCAGCTATTTTGGGGTGTCGGGGTAGTTGAAATCGAATATAATAGCCGGCTCGTGGCTAAAAATTATCCACGTGGTAAAATGATTAACGTATTCAGAATCGAGATCTCGCTGTTGAAATGGTCGAATTTTCGAAAAGTTATCAACGTTGCGCCCGAGTCCGGAGACTGGTCGATGCGAAGATAACGAAGGTAAACGGAGTGGCGGTCGGTCGACGGAGAGGAGAGAGAGAGAGAGAGAGAGAGAGAGAGAGAGAGAGAGAGAGAGAGAAATATGTATATGTGGTGGATAGCCTAGGAAGCCGATGGACGTATCTTTTCCACGCGATGCACCCGGAGAAGCGGCTCTGACAGATCCGTTGGCGTGGAATAACGCGTTTACGAGCTCTTTGTCCGGTCCGCTTTGGACCAAGGACCGCCTCGTGCTACCGTTGCTGTTGCCGCTGCCGCCCTGGCTGTCGTCGATCCAGATCTATCCGAGCAGGAAAGCTCCAAGGTGTACAGGTTAACCCCGGCAGGTAATTGGATAATTCGGGCCGGAACAGCCAGGAGCAGCAGATTAAGCGAAAAATCGCGGACAAACGTCGCCGATAGCTGACGTGATTTCGCATTTGCATTCTTTGCCGTGCTACCGCCTTTAGTACGTTTTCGTAAAAGGATTTTTATGAAAGAAAAAAAACGACGTACAGCACGCGCTGTATTAGTTCCAAACAACGCGAGACCTAAGAAAAGGGAACCTATCCCTGTTGGAATATAAACGTTCGAGTGCTATCGAGTAACCACCTTACAAAACACGAACAACAACGACAATCGACGATATCCACAAGAAGCATGCACTACCTATGTATACGCGGCTCTCGTTCACAGTTGACGCCTTTCAGAGAATCATCCCCGTGCTCCGTTGACCCCTGAGCAGAAGGTGTACATCTGCCTATAGAGCAGATCCCCTCGCTACAAATCGACGATCGACGATCGACGATCGACGATGAATCGAGTTGTCAATGCACGGCCATTAATAACACTAATAACTGTCGGCAGCAAATTTTCGGGAAAACGTCCTTCGCGTAAAGATCGAACCCTCTTCCCTCGGAGAGGAAAAAAGAAAAAAAGAAAAGGAAGAAAGAAGAAGAAAAGAGGGGAACAGGATCGCGCGTATACACGGCTGAAGAGGTACTAGGTGGGTCAAAGCATGCGGCAGATTGGCTACAAACAGCGACACAACAAATACTCGAGTCTCTTATTGTGCGAGGACTAGCGATGGGATCGAGTTTAGTATGCCTCGCCGACTGCACTTCCTTGTTCAGAGGAAACAGGAAAGAAACGTCGAATACTTGAAACTTGAAACGCCAAATTCTCCAAATTTTCGACATTTTTATACATTTTATTACACTTTTAGCCTTTCGGAATTTTCACGTTTGCCAAACGTGTGACAAACTTTGCGTGCCTAGGGTTCAAACATCTTTGTATATCGGTAGGAACCCACCAATCGAACCCATCGCTAGCATGGTTCACGGTGAAAGAAGAGGATGAATGTTTGAAGAATTCCTCATTTTGAAAACATGTCCGCAACAATGACGCTATTATGACGATCCTGCGTAGTCGTTCTCTCGACTCTACTCTCTTTCTACTTTTCCGCCGTTTCTCCAATATTTTTACCTGCCGGTCAGTTTTACACGTAGCCAACCCTCGTCAGAATGGTTTCGCTGTTATGTGTCTCAATATAGCGCGGTAAGATATATGGGATCTCGGAGAGAAAGAGAGATAGAGAGGAGAGTCTCTCGTTTTCTGAGAGGATGATTTTGCCGACAGAATGGAGAATGTTTGCCGGCGTCATATGGAATTTTGTACATGTTCGACGCTACGAGGTTGATAGATTGCAATTGGTCTTTCGGTATTGGCTCGTCGCAGGTCTGAGGGGATTCTGTAACAGGGGATTTTATAGATCGTTGTAATAGGGGATTTTATAGATTGCCCTGTTACGGGTACGAAACTCGTGTACTTTCTTATTTCCCTGTCAGCGTCGATCCCAGTGGAGAGTGCAAGGTTGATTTATCCTTGGGTCAATCGTCCGGAATCGTCGTTGCTTCTCGTTGGAAGAACTTTTTTTTCTTTTTTTCTTTTCGTGACGTTTAGCGATCGAGGAAAATAGCAGCGGCAGAGCGACGCGCCGTGGATCTTAAATTTGTGCGTTTTTAAATTTGTGCGACGGCACCAAAATAGAACTTCTAACGAAACAAATACAACTTGTCGTATTGTAAGCTCGTTCGTTTCGATCCCGTTGCTACACCTGCCGCCGTCGTTCCTCGGTCGATACATTTGGAGTTTGTATTTTGAAATATCGGCGAAAGGAAGTCGGACGAGACGCAGGATCGCTCTCGGTCACGGCCCTCTTTCATCCTCTCGAGCGATTATCCTCGCCGAGTGCAGAAACGTTCGGCACCGCGAAGGTACTCGAGGCCAAGTGGGCATCCCTTGACTCCTCCCTCTTGGAAGTTCAGCGGCTTGAAATGGTTCCACGGGGCAGGGAATGTCTTGTTCATTCATTCCCCGGAAACACTTGTACGTCGAGCCGATTGAGACACCAACAACGGATGAACCGACCTTAATCGTTCGCTAACCGTTTGTCATCCCGTTACAGAATCCATTGTTCAGACTTTACAAGTTGCCTCCGTGCCAGTAAAGTGTCTCTCTCTCTCTCTCTCTCTCTCTCTCTCTCTCTCTCTCTCTCTCTCTCTCTCTCTCTGTCTCTGTCTTCGTTTCAGATTAGAAAGAGCATAGTTGGCCACAACTATGACGTAAAATGACCCGACTTAATGGACGCTGTATCGAAGCTTTCTCGTTCCTTGCTCCATTGTGAGTCCCGTCATTGTGTCGTAGTCGTCAAATTTTGGAGAATTTTTCTGTTTCGTACGTGACGAATTAATCCTGTAATTCTAGTAATTCGTTTCGTACGTTAATTCGGGGTAGTTTTTGGCTGTGTACATTTCGCCAAAGAAAAAAAGAAAGAAAGAAAGAAAGAAGGAAAAAAAAAGTAAAAATTCGCGAATTTACCTCGTCGAAGATAAATGGCTAGATAAACAAAGTCCGGGGGGGGACGAACGTTCTCCTCTTCCTGTCGATGGGAACACCGGTAAAAACGAGCGAAGCGGTGTCCACGTCGGCGAGTAAAAGAGGGAAGCTCGTTTACAAACGAGAAACAGAGCCTCGCTGACGCGACGGCTCAGAAGGCACATTCATCATCCGAGGCAACTTCTTATTCCTGCCACGTTGTAGCTTCCCTTTTTCTTCTTTAGTTTTATCCAACTACGTCCAGGTGGTCCTCCGTTAATGTAATCAATTACACGGAACAATGACGGACCAGCTATTGAAATTTAGGCGATCCTTTGCACGTCGCCTGTCCTTCAGTGTCGCGCTATCGTTTGTAAGCGTCTCGCATACGCTTTCGAATAAAAATAACGTGGCCAACGCATCGCGAAATATTTCAACGTGATGGTATCGTACAGATATCGTCGGCCAAACTCAGTCACGGTGGACTGAATTCGACGAAAGGGACTCTCGGTTTTTCCAGCTAACCAGTTATAACGGGCTGATTCGCTATCGGCGGTATCATGAAAAACAAAAGAACGGTGATCAATTATCGATTAAACGAGATTCTACGTAGAACGCAATTTATCATACTGTCGGCGGAAAGTCTCGGCCACGATGAATCTTTTCTTGGCGAAAAGCCGCCAAAGAGAGTTTCGCCGTCGTTAATCGCTTCCTCGTGTAAGTTTCCAGCCAGTGAGGGAAGGGGTTTACGATTTTACTTCTCTCTCTCTCTCTCTCTCTCTCTCTCTCTCTCTCTCTCTCTCTCTCTTTAACGATACTTCGATGTACTGTTCCACGAAAGAGAATGGAAATGAGGGACGAGGGATCTTTGAAAAAGATCTGAAAAAGTGCGGATTTAGCGTAGCGAGTAACTTGCTCCGAGGGAATCTTCCGTGGCTGTTTGAGAGAATAATAAATCGACTCTTGCGACATTACACAGGAATCGAGTGACGGTCAGATTTTCTTAAAACTTCAAATAGCTCGAGCTTTTTATTTTCTCTGTCTCGTCTTTTATTTTTCATCTACATTTTTGACTCTTCTCTTCCTTCTTTTTTCTGACTTTCTTTTCTCTTCTCCTTGGTTGTTTTTCTTGGCGTTTACAGCGGACGCGCAACACGAGCAGAAACTAACGCTCTAGAAATGCACGCTATTTGCTCGAGTTATTATCGCTCGTTAAGGACTGGCATTCGAAACTCGACAATTCACCGTCTTTCTCGCCCCTTTCGCAACGAGGGTCGTACAGAGAGAGTGCAAGAAAGAGACCAAGAGAGAGAGAGAGAGAGAGAGAGAGAGAGAGAGAGAGGGGGGGAGGGGCAAGGGAGATTTAGCGACATTTGCCCCTGTTGCGTTTTTTGGTTGTTGTCCCTTTGTTACCGCGTGTTGCCCCGCGTTTCGCTCTTGATTTATGAATACCGATGTGTTAATAACCCCGTACAATTGATTACGCGCAACACAGCCTCCTTCAATTAGAGGATACTTTGCTGCATTTCATTCTACGACACGTGAATGTGTTTTCTGGCCGAAATTTGAAAAAAAAGTTGCGAGGAAATGAAACTCGAGATGAAAAAAAAAGGGGGGATCTTGTAGTATCTTTACGCGTGTTGGCTCTGTTTATCTACAAGAGGGTACAAAGTAACGATGAAGGGGCACGCTCTCGAGTCAGTCGGACCGTCATAACTCTGCGCGTATTAGCAGCGCGCGATGAAGGGGCGCGCTCGAGTGGCCATTCTGTCGGAGAACGTGTTTTGATATTGTAACGTTTGCATTAAATATCAGTGGGAAGGGTGCCGAGCTCTAAGCCTGTCGTTTATTAGGACTTCATTAGCCGTATTGGATCCCCTTGGTTTCCCTTTGCTGTTTGCTCTGGCGCCGCGGTTATTTCAAATCCATCCAGTCGCGAGGCTTTTTTATACCTATACGCGCAAATACGCACAACGACAAGATTGCAAGTATTCGGTATTTCTTCTCTCTTCTTGCCACTCGGTGGGCACTTTTACTTTTTACACGACAACGCCGTGATAAATTACCGGTTAATTCTTCGTGGGTTAAAGAGAAGATGAGTAGTAGTAGTAGTAGTAGTAGTAGTTCACAATCGATAAACTATTTTTAAAGACGCTGTCGGCGTCTTCGCGCGGGATCTATAACTCGAACGTTTCGTGTCTAAATGATACGTCGTGGCGGCAACGAGCGATTTAAATACCTTCGAACGCGGTCGAACCTTCTTCAGCGTCGTATTGAAGAAGCAATAATTCCCGAGGAGCGTTCGGTTGGCAGGTATTCTTTGCGCGAGAGGAAAGTTGGCAGGACGACCGGGCAGGCGACAAAAATTTCCAGACGGGGCTAATTCGACGCGTTGTCGTCGTCAGCTACCCCCCGAGTCTCGGCGCGAATTATAAGGGAGATTTACGAGCGTATGCGATTGACGAAAGGGGGGAAGTGGAGAGAGGGGAGAGGATGGCTCACGGTCGATTGACTTTCGAAAATGGGGCTCGCGCGCGCGAATCGCCCAGACGATTCCTCCCGATTCTATACCTAGCCGATACGAGTGTGTTCCTTTCATTCGAAAAACCTTTTTCTCTCGTCCCCGTTTCTCTATATAACTCACCAATCGGCAACGTGTAAACACGCGTTTGCGTGCACGTCGTCGTACTTGATAAATTAAACCCTCCTCCCTGGGAAAAGGAGGTTTTCGTTTTTCGAAAGGAAGATCTCGAAAGGATCTCCGGTGGGATTGTCTTCGCTGCGAAATTGTACGAGAAAAAACGAGCAGAGATTGTTTAAATTTCTCAAACGGTCGAATCGATGATTTTCATCTGTGAAGAAATCTGTAGCGACAAAGTGTATAAAGAGTCTTCTGTTTGACTCGCGTATTGTTCAAAAGTAAAAAGATTCAACTTTTGCGATCCGCAGAGCGAAAAAATTGTCAAGCGAGTCTCTCCGTCTCTGAAATATTCTCTCACATTTTCACATGTAATAATACCTTCGTCGTCATAGATCATGTATCTTCCCCTCCTCGATTCGAAATCTTCCGTAAATAAAAAAGAAAGAAAGAAAGAAAGAAAGAAAGAAAGAAAGAAAGAAAGAAAGAAAAAGAAAAAAGAAGAAGAAGAAAAGAGAAGGAAGGAACGCGAGGAGGAAGAAGAGGAGAAAAAGGAGGGGCACGGGTGTTCTTTCTTCTCTGGAAGCTGTTCGTTCTCCAAGAGGGTTGAACGAGCGTGGCTGAGGGGTTGGCTGCAGGGCGTTAAAACGTTAGCGAATCCCATCGTAGATAATCTTCGACTCATTGTGTCGGTGACACGGCGAACACACACGAAAGTCGGCAGCGTTCGGTGTCGTCCTCGCGAATCTTTTATATTCCGGCAGCCGCCGTGAAGAAGACGGGCCACCGTGTCGCAGCCCTGCCACGCCTTAATTTTTTTTTGGGGGGGGGAGAAATTTTCCAAGAAGAAAAATAGAGAAACTTTGCAGATCGGTGCGAGGTGCAGGTTTTTCTTGGAAGAAAATATTGAATAGTCGTAGATATAGCGATAAAAATATATATCAAGGAACGATTAATAACGATTAATAACGATTAATAACAACGTTGCGAAGAAACGATTTGGCAAACGATCTTCAGTCTTAAAAAAAGAAACGTATATAATTGCTTTGTTAAAACGTTAGGATAAACGTCTGGATGTCTGGATGGTGGACGGTTCGTTCATCGACGTATCGTTTTATTTTCAGGTCACAGTGGCGTGAATCAGCTCGGAGGTGTGTTCGTCGGCGGTAGACCGCTTCCAGACTCGACGAGGCAAAAGATCGTCGAGCTGGCGCATTCGGGCGCGAGGCCTTGCGACATCTCTAGGATCCTACAGGTTAGCAATGGCTGCGTCTCGAAGATTCTTGGGAGGTTGGTTGAAATATTGCTCACTTTGCCTCTATTCTTATTTCCCTTCCCTAGGAAAATCACTCGGGAACGTTGGAAGAAAATTTCTCGATAGATTCGCTAGACTCGGAGCGAGAGTCGTCAAGGTGTTGTACCGTATTGTACCGCAAATTATTATTATTGCAGGTACTATGAAACCGGATCGATCAGGCCCAGAGCGATCGGTGGCAGTAAGCCGCGCGTAGCCACGGCAGAGGTCGTAAGCAAGATCTCCCTCTACAAGAGCGAGTGCCCGTCCATCTTTGCGTGGGAGATCAGAGATCGCTTGCTCCAGGAAGGCGTCTGTACCAACGATAATATCCCTAGCGTGAGTACGCGAGTTTTCTTTGATCAAGTTTTCAACAGATTTTCCATTCCCCCTGTGAGCTATTCCACCAAATCACAATTTCACACTTCGAGCTCGTGCGTTCGTGTAAACTCGAAATTTGATCGAAGATTGCAGATTTCGAATCTGGGTCCGATAGTTGTAGCGTTGAAAATAACGCGACGAATAATAACGCACAGTTATTTATCTCGACCGAACGGAGGATCGGAAAGAGACCGCCATTACAGCGGCAAGCGCGAGCGGCGAGCTTTACGCGCTCGCGTTAACGGAACATTAAATGAAACGGGCGCAAAAAGGGGCTTGGAGCTTTGGGTCCAATGATGCTTTCCACTGTAACAAGGACGACAGTTTATAAAGCATGTCGCAAAACACGCGTAATGGAGCTCGACTTTTGTAGGGTGGAGGTCGTAAGCGCGCAAGCGTATTGTCAACGGGGCTTTCTGCACGCGCACAAAACAGAGAAACGCATTTGCATAGAGAGTCGAGGGAAGTGGGAGGGCCGCGGGAGGGATGGAAATCAGTTTTCTGCGAGGTGACTACAAGGGTGTGTTTATGCCAACCGATGAAATCCCTGTGTAAACAGAGATGAACGACACAAATTCCATCGTTGTCGACCCATTTCTAGCTATCGTATCGCGAACGAGAGTAATCTCATCGTTCACGCCGTTAGACGCGAGAAGGTGGAGATGTGACAAAGTGATTTCGAAAAGTACTTTTCGAGAGAAGAACTTGAGAGAGGACGTTTGTTCCGCAAAAATTTCTTCCTCCGGGAGAATTCCGGAAGAAATTCTCCGGACGAACATTCTTATTAAAATCAACGCGCAGCATCGAGGAATCGCGACGAAGGGCTGAATTTCGCGGGACAAAGGAATCAATTAAGAAATCGCTGGCGGTGGTAGGAATAGCGCAGCGGATCAAAAGGAAATTTTTCCCTCCGGAGGTCCTCCCTTTTTCTTCGTGATATCTCCAAGAGACTCGCACTCCACCCCCTAATACGTAGAAAGCTCGCGACGGGGGTGGAGGGGTTGCTTCTCATGGTGGTCCCTCGTTGCCATGGATATTTGCATGCGTCCAATAAACGGTGGCTAAGGGGCTCTCGACTCTTGCTCAGGGTAAAAAACGAAAGAGGGTCGCTAAATTCTCTTTTCCTCTCGCAGCCCTTCTTCTTCGTTCCCCCACCCCCCTCCCCCTCCCCCTCCCTCCTTTTCTCCTCCACCCCTTCTCACTACTCTTTCTTCTTCGTCTTTCTTTCCATCGCGCCTTGGTAATGGCTCCGAGGTGTACGTATATACCCGGCAAGATGCTCGAGCAGGAATTCTCCAAGAGAAGGGGATAATACCGAGACACAGGACGCTTTTTTCATCACCCTTTTTTTCCCTTAAAGTTGCGAGGAAAGTATTGGAGGCAAGATACCGTTTGCGAGCGTGATGGAAATAGGAAACGATTTAACAGAGACTTTTTATTGTCGCAGTGACAAGAGCCTAGTTTTCGTATATAATTCGAACGTTTAAATTAAAAATATTTATCGCTGAAACTTTTTACTAAACCAAGTAGTTTTCTTTTTCTTTTTTTGTAACGTGGTAGATTCGAGGATAACAAAGATTCGAGATTTGAAAATCTGAAAAAAGAAATTGGAAAAAAAGAGGAAGAAACAAAATGTGGATCAAACTAAATCATCGTCTTGGCTGGAACGGTCGCGAGAGAAGAGAAATTGCTTCTATCGCGAATTTCCTTTTATTTCTCGATCCGCTCGATCTACCAACTCCACCTCTTTTCCTTGCAACCCCTTGCAGCGCGGCGACGACGACGACGACGACGACGACGACGACGACGACGCAATAATTCTCGAGCGAACTGTACATAATGGAATATTACACGGGCCATTAAAGAAACGTTAATCTTGGCCACAACAAGTTCAGAAGCGCTTACAGGATGCTCAAACGCGGCCGGGATTATACTTTGTACACCGGCTTTGATCCTCCTTCGCCCTGGAGGTTGTTTCATTCTCTCCTCCCTCCCTCCCTCCCTCCTCCCTCTCTCTCTCTCTCTCTCTCTCTCTCTCTCTCTCTCTCTCTCTCTTCCTCCCTCTTTCTCTCTTTCGTTCTATTCGACCCTCCATCCGCGTAATTTGTTAAAGCGCTAAATTCCGCGATCATCCCGCCCCGTGTCGGAACACGAGCTTTTCCGCTGGAACTTACGCCGCCCCCGTTTAGGTTAATTGACTGCTCGTTTTAATTTCTCCGAATGTCAGTGTTTCGTGATTTGCCAACAGTTGGAATGGAATTCTTGGTGTTTCATTAGGCGCTTGTGTAAATCTGTTTGGTAGAGATACGGTTTATGGGTCTGTGCGTTTGACGCGAAGATGTAAAGTCACGCTCTGGAATATATCGTTACGTCGTTTAATGTCGATGCAAATTATCTGCAAGCTGCGCTGAAAAATACTCTTCGATCCCGAAATTTTTCTCCTTTCTCTCGTCGAAACGAGAAGAAATCTCGGAAGCTTTCTCCCGAGCAGAACGGAACAGAATCGCGCGGCGAATCGAGAAACCGGAACTGGAAGCGTCGACGCGCGACGCTGGAAATGAAACGGCGCGACGGCGCGCGAGCACTCTTCGTTTTCTGCCTCGATAAGGAGCGAAATAGCACGCGAACGAAATCGATTCGCTAACGTCGCTATCGTTCGAACCGTCTGCACGTTTCCTCCTCGAGTTTCGTTGTATCCTTTCCTCTCCTCTCTTTTCCTTTCGTTTCCCTTACTTTCCTTTCCTTTCGTTTCGTTGTCCTCGAGTTCCGCCGCGTCGGAAGCAGCTCGTAGTTCAGAGGCAGAAGAAAGAGGGAGATGAGAAAACGGGGGATTGGACGGCGGTAGCAGGGTAGAGGAACGTATTCCAAGCGGGTCGCGGTGATTGAGGGAAATTTCATTATTCTCAGACATTACCCCCGTTATTGTAATGCCATCAAATTGGATACGCTTCGTACACCCCCGTAAAACGGCCGGAATATCCTTGAATATCCGGAGCTGCTGCCGCTTGCTCGAGAGGACGCCGCGAATATTTTATTTCCAATTCGGATTATTTTCAATTTTTTCAATCGTATATTTTCTCTCTCTCTCTCTCTCTCTCTTCCTCTGCATGTTGTAAATCTTTCGCCGATTCTCGTAGAAACGTCAGGCCCAACTTGGAAAAACCAATATCAAACGAAATTGGAAGCCGCCGGTAAAAGAAACAAAAGAAACAGAAAAATCTGGAAAATCCTTTGGGGAACGAGTTACTGTCGCGAAAAAAGCGTCCAATTACTCCGGTCTGTTTAGGAAGTAGAATAAAACGAACTAACGAGAAAGAAACGGACAAAAAAAAAAGAGGTAGGCATTCTTTCTCTCTTTGAGAACGAACGGGTGCACGATCGAATGGACAATGATTTGACAAACCCGAAACGGCTGCAGGACGTGGCGTCGGATTCGAAATGTCCTGTGAAGCTTTCGCTATCCGTTTCGTCGTCGAATGCCGTTTCAGTCCCCGGTTGGATTTGAATCTGGCACCCGGCGTGGCGGACGCGTTATTGGTTTACTCGCACCACTGATTCCGGAATACTATCAGTGGTTCTCGGCCAATTCTCCAAGGTACCTGCACTACCTCGCTAAAAAATTCTTCCGCCGCTTTAATTTTTCCATTGTCAAAAAATTTCTTGTACAAGTGTTGGAGAAAGTGTTGGGCATAGAAGAGATGGGCCGATTGATCGAAATAGAAAATTCTTCGTTTAACTGGACATCTTTGTACATTGAAAATAATACTGAGGCTAGAAACTTTTGCAAAAAGAAAAAACAAGTATTTAATTTCTAAAATTTCTTTGTCACTTGGGACTTTTATTGGGAAGAGTTTTCTTTTTTTTAAGAATTCTTTGCCGTTTTATTTTTCTTCTTTTTCATTTCTTTGTTTTCAGAGTTAGTGATTTATTTGTTACTCCAGATGGATTGAATCGAGTCGAAACGGTATTTCACGGTATTTAGATTTCTACCAACTATTTTGTTTCTACCGTGAGTGTTGTTTTGCCAAAGTTTCGTTGACTCGGATAACAAAGGATAGTTACGTAATAACAGCGATGATACAGGAAGAAGTTTTCTAAATCAGCAGAGAACCACTGTCAAACGAGATTACGTTCGTTGAGCTGGCCAGCCTGACCGCGATCGTTCTTTCCGGGAGTTGACGTTGATGTCTCACCCCCAATGAACACTTCGAAATCACGAGTGGTTTCTATATCTACCTCTCGATCCAAAAGTTAAGGTTGCTTCTCGATACTTTTCTACGATATTAAAAAAATCAACGATATTTATTTCGCCGTCGAATTCTAATCGAGACTCGCCCCCTATTTTTTCATCATTCTTGATAATAATAAAAATCAATCGTCGATGGAGAAGACTCGGTTATTCGTCGAAACGAAGCGACGCTCGAGAGTCGCTTTCACAGGTAGTGACCACGTGACATCTACACCATCGTTGTTTCCTCCTGGCTGGCTGGCTGGCTGACTTAGGGGTGGAAAATCACGGGCACCGCAAGAGAGTCGAATCGGGGGATAGCACGATTTCCCGTGGTGGTCGAGCATGTTCCTGTAATTAATAGTCTCCCGCAGTGAATGGACCGTCTCGGGGACGTGTTTGCACGCTATTTCCACGTGTTAGAACAAACTGGACGAACGTTTCAACGACCAGTAGTCTCTATTAGCATCCTGGTCACGCTTTTCTCCATTTCTACTGCCGTGTAGAAATTCTTTCTCTCTCTTTCTCTTCTACTACAATTCTTCGTTCTTCCTTCGTTTCTAGAAAAGAAACTTTTTTGAAAAAATAACTCTCTAAAACTTTGCGGTAAGATTTAAACGAATTAGAGATCGTAGGTCCGTCCGTTTCGATACTCGCACGTAGTGGCAAGTGACCGCAACAATGCCAACCAGAATCGAGAAATAAGACTCAGCAACGTTGGTCGGTGGCGCATCGAGGGTGTAAGGGAGTCAGATCTCAGCCAGCAGAAGAGGCAAAGTAATGGATGGCTGGTGGAAGCCGAAGCGAGTGAATTGTTGGCCCCTGTACGTCCGCCTTGGAGACACCCTCGGCTCGGCCTGGCCGCGTAAATCAATGCACCCCTTCGTCCTCTCGCGTTACCAACCTCGTAACCCTCCTTGCTGTGCCAGCCCCCTCCCCTCCCCTCACCCTCACCCTCTCACTCTCTCTCTCTCTCTCTCTCTCCCCGTGTCCTCTCACGGTCCTCTTCTTGGTTCCTAGACAGAGACAGGCGGCAGGGACAGGGTGTCGGAGACGTCCGGCTACTGCATTATGTATTTCTCAGCCGAACCACCACTAACTCTCACCCTTTTTCATCTCCTTGGTCCGTCGTTTCTTCCTACGCTTTCCTCTTCTTTCTTTTTCCACCGCTTCGTTTCCTTCGGGCTCGCACGTAAGCTACGGTCCCCCGTATTTCCATGGCCGATCTTTCACGGGAACTAAAGTCGGTGAAGTCTTCTTTCTCTTTGGTCTCTTTCGCCTCTCCTCTTTTTTTTTTTTTTTTTTTAATCACTCGAGCGTCGACGATTGGCCTACGTATCCTTATAATATTAATCTTTAGCACGAACGTAGGATCAAAATATTGGAATGAATTTACCCACGTTTGTCAATTTCATCCGTGTGAAATTTCTGAAACGAAAATCGTTACAATGCCTGTTTAGAAGACGGACAATCCGTTCCATGCACGTGCATGTATCGCATCAAACTTATCTTGGCGAAAAAAAAAAAAAACGTAAAACGGGCCAGATGAAGACGAACTATAATTCTTCAAGGCGAGAGAGACCAGTCTGACGAAAGCAAAAATAAAAATATACAGCTCGGCAAGATCGAAGTGTCTGATAGCCTCTTAAAAGGGAAATGTTGAAGACAATCGGTCAACCTGTAAACCGATATCCTTCGGGTATACCGGTCCGTGCGCGTATAATTCGCGTACGAGCCTCGTCTACAAGATGACACACGGTCGTTTACGCACGTCGATCGTCTCTGATTGGACGGGACAGCCGCCACACGGTGGTTGAACTTGAACGGCTCGGTATAAGGTTGCTGGCCCGGTTAAAGTTGACGTTAACCGCTTCGACAGAGGTATTCCTCTCGTCGGCAGGCCTGCAGCCTGCAGACTTTTCCGTCACCGCGTTCCGAAACGCGGTTCGCTGTTAGTTGCTCTCCTGCCACTAGAGAAGAAACAAGCGTAAAATTCTCGATGCAAAATTCTGACGTCATCCTTGCTCTTGCGCTGCGAGTCTCAGTGGCGATCATCGTCGTACAACCGATGATGCGAGATATAATCCCGAAAAAAATCATGCACGTGACCGATGCCCTCTGGTTCGAGGACCGTCGATGAAAAGCATCGCTCGGATCATCGTAGGAATCCGGAGGTGGATAGGGGTTGCTGGTGGCGCGTTCTCCGTGATGCGTGCAGGAGGCAATAACGCGCGACGCGTGGCGCGCTCGCCGCTCCTCTATTACTTTGGGGAACCCCCTGGCGCGTTGCTAAATACCGCGTCCCCCGTCTCACTGGCGAACCGAGTACCACCCCATGGGCGTCTTCGAGGCAGCAGCCCTTCCGTCGCCATCGAGAACCACCCTACGTCGTTCCAGATTAAAAGCTGTGATTATACGTGGCATCAGCCGCGTCCGACGCGCTAGCGACGGGCTCGAGCAGGTTTCGAAAGAGCGAAATGAAATTTTGAATTTGAAACTTGCAATTCGTAATTCCTCGAATATGGCTGGCGACAAGCAAATGATTTTTAAACAATTTAGGCAAAATTGTTGTTCGAATTCGACAAGACGGCTATAATTCGCTCTCTGATGATATTCTAGGATATTCTTTCGGGCCGAGTAAAAGTGAACGTATTTCATCTCTCTCCGGTCCCCGTTCCATCCGCTGCCGTTTCACGTTGCATTTCAGAATCGGCCTTTCATGTCTCTTCTTCGCTCGCGTGTTCCACTCTGTGCCTTCTTGTTTTCTTCCGTCTCTCTTTCGCCCTGTATCCGTTTAAATTGCGAATACCGTGCGTTCCTCGACTTCTATTTAAATGTAATTTGTATCTTGCCTGCGCGATCGCTCGCGCTCCCTCCCTTCCACTCTCTCGTCCCTGCTCGTGATTCCTTTCTTTCGGTGGTTCGCGTTTGCTTGGATATCATCGTGTGAATTTCTAGCCACGTGTTCCTCTTGGGTCTTCTTCTTGTCAATTCAATGCCGCGATATTTCTGAAAATGAATAGCAAGGCAATTCCTTCTTCTCCTCAAAAATCTGACGTTTTTTTTTTTTTTTTTTTTTTGTACCCGAGAATCATTATTGTTTCAGTTTTATATTCGTCACGAACGAAATATTCTTTTTTTTTAAAGTGGGGGGGGGGTCGATCGTCTCCGACGAGCGTTACTTTCTCAATATATAAGAGAACCGTGGCGCTCGGAAACACGAATACCACGACGTGACCAACGGCTCGGCCAAGTTTCTTGGTGCTTCGGACGATAAATCAAAGCAACGGCGATAACTCGTAGAATAATGGCCGGTTAGATAACTGTACGCGGGAAAAGATCGTCTTCGTTGGCCGGAATTGGTTTTCGCGGCTAGTTCTACTCGATATAGAGCCAGTCGGTTAATTTATGTCGTGATAATTCGATTGCCAATCCATTGCGAAGCATTCTGTTCGGAAGACACACGATCGACAATCGCTACACTTTTCGTTTAACGTTTTTGACAAGTTAAGTTCGATAGAGAGTTACAACGTCAGCGTTTGATTTCGGACGGAAGGGTGAGTGGTCAGTTGAATCGACTCGAGTAGAGGCGAGTACATAATAGAGCTGTCACGTTACACAATCGTAACGGTGCACGCGTTTCACGTCTCTCTCTTTTTTTGGGCTCCGCTCTCCTTCGACTTGATCCAGACGGGATTTCCCACGCGGTATGGGGTGACTACGCTGATATCGTCGCTGCATAGGGTGCAAGATTTATACTGCAAATCGGCGTATCGACGCGTGCCGCGCCGGGTTCACCCCAATTTCCACGCGCGCGAATTCGTTGCGATCGCAATTCCAAGTAATCGGCGAAAAATTGCGCCATTTGCCTGTTTTTACGTTTGTTCCGTGGGAGCTCTCGTTCGTATCGCAAAGCTACGACTGTAGATTCTTCTGTATATTTAACAGGGAATTTAATAAAATTAAATTAATAGAAAAATATACGCGGAAAGACGCACCCGTAAATTGTCTCATCAAGGACAAGTGCTCTGCTCAGGCAGGATTTCACGCGTTTCTTCGGTGGCACGCGTTGCCTCGGTTCCATTCAGCGCGAATTAATCCGTGTCGCTTTCGATACGTCCCAGGCTGTCATTGTATACGCGTCATTGTATACTCAAAATGCAAACGCAAATTATACCCATTACGGCGTGAACCCAACGAGAGGCGTGTTTAGAAGCAGAGCGTTAAATCATCGTCAAGTGTCAAAGTGCGGAAACCGCACAACACGATATACTCTTATTAGGTGGTGACGTATGGCGGCTGATCCAGAAATCACGTAACCTGTGATTTAGGTGCTCGCACTGCGCTCTGTGGCTCCTGGAGCAAGAAGGGTGATTTAATGACAGGTTACGTGACAGATTTTCTTTTGTACCACGCAACAGCACGCGGCCGCGTTTCGTGCCGCGAATAGACGTTTATCGTTATTTAGCGTACAAATATTATTTGAGTAATTGTTTCATTACAATTATTATTTCGACAGGATCCAATCTTGAAACACCCTGCGTAGGTAGACTGGTTCGTAAGCGGGAGTAGAGTGTATCGAGCGAAGGGTGCGACTCTTCTCTCGTTTCCCCATTCAGTTCACTTCCGTTATCCTGGGGTTTGGACCAGCCCCATACATCGCGGCTTTATTATGACAAAAACATCCTGAAATAGTAGCTGGTCCACGTTGCTTGGCCCAAGGTACTTTACTACGAGGGTTATTTAAAAGTCATGAAAGTCATAGTTACGGATGTCACGCTGTTCTCGCCGAACGACTCGGTCATATCCTGTTTTGTCACGTCACGCTTCGCGCCACCGACGAACATCGTAGCAAGTACTCTGCGTGCTTTGAATATTTTTACGCGTCGCAGGTTCGAGTGTTTGTTTTAAACTTTAAATTTTCCACAAGTGCACAAATGTCCACGGAACGTTTAACGAAAACGTGGCAATGTTTAGGTAGAAAAAACAAAAAGTATGATAACACGTCGTGTTACGACAGACACAAAAGAGTGATGGATATAATCCTTGGTCCGTGCCATTCGTACGAAGGACGACACGCGGCGAGGGCTCGTGAACACGTTAGGAACTGTAAGAAGAATCCGGTGGATCGATGAAATTAGCATGAAGCGTGAAGAGGGTGGCGACGAAGCCCGTCGTCGAAAAGGGTGTAGATAGGATAGAGACGTCATAATATTATCCTCGTTACGATTCGATAACGATGATAATTCGACGATCGTGCGGATTATCTCGAAACGAACGCGTTGTCACTCTCGTCAAGAATACAAATTGTAATTATAAAAAAGAAATACGTTTATATTTATATTTTGTTTTTGTCCCTAAAGACTGCAGAACAATTATTCAAACTTGATCAAACGCATCGACTGCGATGTATTTCCGCTCTCAAAGAAAAAAAAAAGAAAAAGAGAAAAAAAGAAGAAAAAAACCACGTTGACAGAACGTGAAACTCCCTTTATTCACGATTGACCGAGGAAACGTGTCACCAATTTCAATGTTTGGCAAGTGGTTCGCCGTAAAACGTACGTACGCGGGTCGTGGCATTGTGGGATCGATTTCTAGTATGGTTACGATTGTCACGATAATGACGAGGGTGACACGAGGGCGCAAATGTTGTCGTGGAAATGGAACGAAGCAAAAGGATATTCGCGGTGAATAAAAAAAAAAAAGGAGAGGGAGGAGAAAGAAAGAGAAACGAACCAAACATAGCCAGGACACTCGATGTCACAGCGGGATTGTCGTTTGACTGGCACCCGTTCTTTGGAACGTCGGCTTTGTCGCGGAAAGAGAGAGAGCGAGCGAGCGAGCGAGCGAGAGAGAGAGAGAGAGAGAGAGAGAGAGAGAGAGAGAAGCTTCTTTGCCGCAACGACTTCTCATTGTACTCTGGAGCTGGTGACGTCGAGAAGTCACTCGACGTGGACGCTTTTGTACGCGTTTCGTGGCATCGCGTTAAGACGAAAGAGAAACCAAAAGAAACCCAAGAAACATCGGGTTTCTGTTCGGGCCGGCCGCTGGAAAATTGGAAATATCTCTCTGGATTCTGGTTACTTTATAAATCGCCTGGGAGAAGCTGGAGGTGGTGGAACGTGGAGGTTTCCCGTTTTGACGCCCCTCTGAAATATTTCAAATTTCCACGCACAGCGATGAAACAGCTAGAGAAACACGGTGCAACAGCCGAGTCGACCCGCGCTCGGACTTTTATGCGAATTCATATTTTCCCGAGACTATAGTTAATTAATTCTCCGCGATTCTTTGCACTTTGAAATTTCCTACAAATTGCTGCACAAAGCGTTGTTCTTACGTGATTTCAAACGCGAATGAAATCCTCCTGCCGTCTCTTTCGAAACATTTTCAACGTAAAAATCACCGACGGAGGTAACGTGTAACGCCATTATCTTGAAAAAAAAAAAAAAAAAAAAAAAAACATTACGTCCCGTAACCCGTTGCACGGGAAAAGCTCGATATCGAGAATGTTGATAAGATAAAAAGGAGAGGAATCGAGGTCCAGAACGTCAGAGGACATCGAAGACAAGTCGGGGGAAGAGTATCAACGACGTCTGTTTCATGTTTGGAACGTGTTCGTGATAGCAGTGTGTCCGCGTGTGCACTGAGGGGGATGACAGTACACTCCGGCTCGTGGGTCCGAGATGTCAGCTCGCTTCAACGCTGCGGAACCCTGACACCGGGTCTAACAAACCTTGGGGAACGAAAATCTCCCATGGCCAATCCGAGAACTTTGCGCGTAATCCTTGGACACGCGATTTCTCCTCTTCGCCTCTGCCACGCCGCGTCTCCCACCAGACTACCATCGGCTATATAGCGTGTTTATGATATTTCTCGGGGATCGTTCTTCGTTCGTTCTTTGATATTTGCGAAAGTGACAGACGCAAATAATTTCGTAATTTCTAAACTTCCTTCACTTCTCTCGCAAGTTGCGTTTGCGAAAATAACAATTGACAGTCTGTAACTGTAATTTTGCAACAACCAATCCCTGCTACTTCTCTCTCAAGCTCTAGTGTCGCGTGAACAGCTGGCGACGCACACACGGAGGAAAAATACAGAGGTTTGGGAAATGAATTGCGAAACTATCGGCAGCAGGGGAACGTGGCCCGCTTTAGCTCGCTGGAATTCTTTTACGACTTGGCTGGGATTTATACGAGCTGTAAGTGACAGAACCGACGAAGGCAGCTCACGTCGGCCCGAGGATAAATAAAAGATACGACGCCAAGGGGAACGGAGAGAGAGAGAGAGAGAGAGAGAGAGAGAGAGAGAGAGAGAGATGTACACGGTCTCCAGTTATTTCTCGACGCGTGCATACTTCCACTTTCCGAAATGTAATTGCGTTCGTTCGACGAAACAAAAGAGAAGAGAAACTGAAAGAAATTCGTAGGATAAAACGTAAAAAAAAACGAAAGATACTTTTAATAGTATCTTTTACGTGGTACTTATATGGTCAAATATTTGTCAACTGAAGCACACACGTGGCCCACGTACGGTTTGAAATTAACTGTTGGAAACTCGCGATCAGTCCAAGGCAATTCTCCGAGCAAAGGAGAGCTGTGCCTTTCGTGGTGCCGAGAAATTCTGCTTAATTTTCCAACGAAGACTTGGAAATTACACGACGCTCTCTCTCTCTCTCTCTCTCTGGTGGTACTTGCGCGTCGATCGGCGGAAGTAGCATCGCGCGTGTAGAGGCGTGTTTCGCGCCGCAGACGCGCGAGTGCGTACTTAGGTTGGCAGAAGCCAAAGTCCCCTTGGAGTGACGCGAGACGGATATAATTGAAGGCGGAGGTAATTAACTCCCTCGTGGAGCACACGCCGCTCACCGCATCGTTTTAATTACCGCTCTCATCGCATTTCATCGGGCAGAAGCGCTCTCTGCCCTTCTCCCCCTGCTCTCTCTCTCTCTCTCCCGCTCTCCTCCCAAACTCCTCTCTCCTCTCTATCTCGATCGAGAATCGAGGTGTTTCGCGTGTTTATAATAAATCCAATACCACTCCAGCCAATATGCAATCTGCTAATAAGGCGTCCCTGGGAACCGATACTTATCCACGAGGATAAGCGCGATTCGAGGTAAACGAGCGACGGAGATCTCTTTCGCGAAAGCTCTTCTCAAGCCGCGTGTCCCCGCGCAGCTCGTTTGCTGGAGATTCCTCCGGAGAGTTACACGTTGATTATAGATAGATGATAGCGAGTAGATCTTGAGAAATACGAGATTGTCGCAATTAGTCGGTTTCTGAATTTCAGGTGTCATCTATAAACAGGGTGTTGAGAAATTTGGCGGCACAGAAGGAGCAACGACAGCAGCAGCAGCAGCAGCAGCAAGGAGTGGCTACTGTCGGCGTTGGAGTCGGTGCTGGCAGTCCAGCTGAGAGCGTTTACGACAAATTGAGGCTGCTGAACGGGCAAACCACTGGCTGGCCGAGGCCCAATCCATGGTAATTTAAATACTTTTTCCGAAAATTTCACTTGGTGGTTTGTTCGCGTTTGAAAAACCTTTGAGAAACTTTTTGTGAAATTTCTTTGACAACAACGTATCTTCTCGTCAGTCTCCTCCTCCCGCGTTTTACGGGTGAAAATTCTCTCAAAGTCCTTTTTGAAGAAACGAGAGGATAATTTAGTCGAGAAAGAAAAGACCACAAAGACCGCGGTCTCTTCCGTTTCAAAATTTTATTTCGCATTAGGTATCCATCTGGAGCTGGCAGTCCGTTTCCATCCCTGCAGCCCAGCTTGAGTCCGAGTCATTGTACAGCTCTGCCGCCGGATCCTGCGGATATTCTGCACGCAAAGAAGGGTAAGTGAAACACCGATAAGTTAAATTACGTTTCGTTTAAATCAGGCGTGCGTCACGCGTCCCTCTTCAGGATCTTCGTTCGGAAATTCATCCAGAAAATTTCTCGCGCGCGCGCAATTCACTTCTGATCAAATCGGTTCGTCTTAAATCGTTATTTGGGAATTGAAAACGAAAGGAGAAACCGGCTTCTCATACATACATTCCCCAGAAATTTATCCAAACCGTCGGATTTGCTCTAAAACGCATAAATAATGTGTGCAATGCACCTTCGTATCTGCAACGTGCGAGTGTACGTGCCACACGTTCAAGCGCAGTAAGGCCTTCGCACGTGTGTAAAAGTGGCCAGAATTGAGAAATCCAGGCAAGAGAAGAAAGGTGGAGGGAGAGGGGGGATGCAGGCAGTTTACACGCACGGCGAAGGGGGGGGGGGTGAGAGGGTGGTTTCGAGAATAGGGGGAAGAGGCGGCGCGTTTTAATTAATTAATCTGCCGGCTGAAACGATACTAATATCAATGTAATTCCGTCGGCGGGCCCCGCGGTTCGCCGCATGCGTGTGCAGCGCTTTTCCGGTAATAATTGTTACGTTTAAGCGAAACGAGAAGGACACAGACGAATGGGGGGGTGTAGGGGGTTGGATAGGGTGGAAAGCGTGGTTGCAGTCGACCGACCAACCCACACGAAATTGTAACTCAACCGACGGAATATTCTCTCTCTCTCTCTCTCTCTCCCTCTTTGTGTGTGTATGTGTGTGTGTGTGTGTGTTTTTCTGTCTCTCTCGTACTCGTTGAACCAACCCCTTGTTTGCCTCTCTTTCATGGTACACGAGCATGCACGCGTTTCCCTTTGGCGGCATATCAAACGCGCGATTTCTTTTTGGCCGGGCGTTTTCCACCGCCACCGGGTGGCGGATAGTGTCACGAGCAGCGAAAAACCAACGTGTGCGTCATTTTGATTCGTACGTGCGCCCGTTTTTTACGGTCGAGCCGATGAAATCTCACACCGTCTACGTCGTGACGCGACGTTTGGACGGTGGAATCTTAGAATTTAGAACGATCGTTGGATTTTTGGTGTGGTCGTGTTTTCAAAGAGATACGATTAAAAAAAAGCATGTATTTCAGATACTATCGAAACTTTACCAACCAACTTCGATAGTCGTAACCGTTAATGTTTCGTACGACAAATATGCAGGTTACAGGTTTATTAAATTACGTACGTTCTTACGTACGAAAGATGTCTACGAAAATCAATCAGATTAATAATTTCGCGAGGCAAAGTCGTCTTTCCGCCAGGAAAGCGTGATTAATCGAGCCCCTCGATTCCGCGCAGGACGCGTTATTATTATTTTGTATTCCAGAAGGATAGAAGGGATACAATCAAATATGGTAACTGTTGCGAGCGTTCAACCGCACGCGGACCCCGAGGGCCGGATTATCTCCGCGTAGCTGCGGGCTTGCCACCGTTTATAGGATAACCCGTGTCAGGAGGGTAGTTTCTCTCTCTCTCTCTCTTCTCTCTTTCAATTTGCTACCTCTCCATTTGCCCTATCTGCATCCCTCTTGTCTGAGATTCAGTCGGTTCGTCCTCGTCCTTCGAGGTTTTCTCCTCTCTGTCGTTTCGCCCGCCAGTTGTTTCGACAGCGACCGATTCCGAGAGACGGAAGTCGCCTCGGGCCAATCAGAAACGACAACTGGCACACCGAGGTTCCCCGAGAGCAAAGCGAAAGCAGATTACGCCGCAATCATCGCGCCCGATCCTTTACCAACAATCCACGTTGCTCGCTGCTTCTCCAAGCTGTCGACAGTCTCAAACAGCTCCATTTTCATCTTTTTCTTGAAACAAAAAATTACGAAGAGATGATCGAAATGAAATATAGAAAAATAGAAATTTGCGATTTAGTCGTACGTCTCCTGCGCAAATGTTTAGTTCGCGTCGATCTAAATCGTTTTAGTAAATCAGTTTTTCCAATTGAAATGAGAACGCAGCCGCGATCACGTCGGGCAGATATTGAAATTCTGGGATGCCATTCAGAACTCGCCGTTCTTTCTATCTTTTTCTTCCTCTTCTTCTTCTTCTTCCTCCTCCTCCTCCTCCTCCTCCTCCTTCTCCTTTTTTTCACTCTCCTTCCTATCGTTCGCCTCGTAGCACGGGACCCGAGAGGTGAAAAAACAATGCCCATACGATCCGAACCCCCTTTCGTTTCGATCGAGCACCGAGTCTCTTTGCGCCCTTGTCTCCTTTTCTTTCTTGGCCTCTCTTGTTCATCGTCTCTGGCGTCGTCTCTCTTTCTCTCTCCTCTCTAGTTTTATTCCGGCTTCCTCTCCTTTCTCGCCACCCTCTCTCATAGAATTCTCTTCTGCATGCCGCTGCTACTGCCGCGTTTCGTCTCGTCTCGTCTCGTCTCGTCTCGTCTCGTCGTCTCGTGTCTCGTGTCTCGTGTCTCATGCAAAACGGCACAATGCAACTCGGGGATGCATTGTGGATCAGCCTCAGCAGACACCCCGCCGATACCGACGCCGACGTCGACGAGATCGCGTACAAGACACCCACTGATCTGTCCTGCCATCGTACATTTAGTCCGTTTAGTCTGATATTTTCAAGAATTGACAAATTTTCAAAGTTGAAATATGAAATAAGAAATCTTAGTTGGTCGATCAACCGATTACCCAAAAAATTTTTAACTCGTCGCGAAGCAACGATGTTACGTTTTTCACTGCTTTTTCGCTTCCTCAAAGCGTATCCACGTCTCTTCCAAATACCTAACCTACATACTGGCACTCGCGTCAAAACATGTTCCAAAACATTCGCTCCGTTGTTATTCTCTCTCTCAACGTCTCTCTCTCTCTCTCTCTCGGCAGTCTCGGTCCCCAGCGATTCCTCCAGTTCCGTCGTGAGGGGCCATCATCATTCTCGCCAATGGAAGGTGAGCACATAAAGTTCTCCGCGGTTGATCTCTGGCTGAGATACAGGGGTAAAACAATATAATGGCCGCCCTGGTGCACCCAGGAAACCGAACCTGGTACTGAGAGCATTATCGTCGACCTCTTTATCTGCTGCACCCGATCTCTCTCTCTCTCTCTCTCTCTCTCTCTCTCCCTATATATACATATATATATATCTTTTCTTCTTTTTCTATTTTCTGTCGCAGGCGCGTTTTGTCGTCTCTGCGTTTCTCTGCTCTGCTTCTACCACTTCGTCTTCTGGAGCTCCCCATGTCCCAGTAGGTAGGCACCGTTGCAACGATGCGAAACCTTTTATCGTCGAGCAGGACAATACGCAATATCTCTCTCTCTCTCTCTCTCTCTCTCTCTCTCTCTCTCTTTCTCTTTCTCTTTCTCTCTGTAGCTCTCTGTCTTTCGTCGCTGGTTTGGTTCGTCGTGGAGTAAGCGTCGTCCTCGTTGTCATTGTTCTCGCCACTATCGTGGATCCTCGTGGAAACGCGCGATCCGCGTATTAATGGTTCCCCGATAGCTTTTGTATACACGTTGTCTCTCTTTCTCTCCCCCTGTCTTTCTCTTCCACGAATGGTGGATCCTCCCGCGGAAACGAAGAAAAGGAAAAGTTTTTTTCAAAAGAAATTCAGAGGGCTTTTTTCTCTCTCTTTTCTTCGTTCGTTGTTCTTTTTTTTCGTTCTTGCGGCTTTTTCGCGTCTCGTTTTGTCCTTTGACCTTCATTGTCTGACGAAAGCGGAGGGATCCGCGGGAATTGTCCGACGAGACGACGCGTGTTCGACGCTCGTCATCGAGATTCTCTCTTTCAACCTCTAGCTTTTGAAAATAATTGCGTCTTTTTCTCCTCTTTTGGTTCTAATCCTGCGCGACGCGTTAAGGTTGCAATTGAGTCCTCATTTTCACCACATCCTCGACAATCGCTTAGAAGAACCACTCAGGGGAAATCACCCTCTCGGCGTTAGATCCACTCGAAACGTCGTTCGCGGGATTTATTATTCGACACAACGGCGGATCGAAAGTTTGCGCGTGGCTGTCGCTTGTTTTCGTGGGCTTGAAAGCTTGATAGATCCTCTAACGCTCGTGTGTGCGCAGGCTCGTGTGTGCGCGGACAAAAAAAATTCGAAAAATCAAAAGTGTCAACCGCGTATTCGCTGCAAGTTATTAAATAAAATAACTTTTGGGAAAAAGAAGTTTCAGAAGCATTCTTCCGAGACTAAAACTCGAAAATGGGAATTGCCCGTCCCATTGCTCGATGATCCCGTCGTTAGATCCGCTGCGGCTCGATGGGCGAGCGTTTGCAGAACTCCCCCCCACCTCATTCTTGGCTTTTTATCGTTCGCTCGGCAGCGTAGATACTCATCGACGTGGCCGGTTCCATCGCGCCGCGGACCGGAATAAAACGGAAGACAAAGGAGCGTGCTGCTTGCCAGGATAACGCCGCGCCGCGCCGCGCCGCGCTAGCTTGACGGAGGCGGAGGCGGGTGGTAACATCGTCGTGGACGGTAACCGGAGCCACGACGGGAGGTCAGTCTTCCAAGATTGACGAACACGATAAATCGAGCGCTGGTGACACCGGTTTGAATGACTCGACGCGACAACCCACTGACCTGCGAATCCAATGCATAGAGTTTCTCTGTCGACGCTGCCGAGACGAGAGACCGGCCAAGAAACGTCACCGGCGAGCAACACCTTGTAACTACGTTCCGTTTTACGCGAGGATCGAGGAACGAAGTTCGAGAGGCTTGAAACCTTGACGATTCGAACCATCTCATCGAGGACGATGGTCAAATCGTGAATTTGTGCGTTTATAGATATGGAAAGTTGGGTTTCGTTCGATTAAGATCTAACGAAAATTCGCTCGTAACGTCGCTCGTAACGTCGCTCGTAACGTCGCTCGTACGTTTGACGTCGTTTTTAATAAAGCGTTCGGTGTTCTCGACAACTGGAGCCACATTTCGGGGTAGCTTCGGGGGGTAAATGATGATGATTTGAACAAAAATTGCAACTCGGACGAATGCCGCGCGGATACACGGCTTCTAGTAAGAGCCAATTGTTCCAATTTTGTATCCTCCGTTTATCTTCTGACAAACGGTGATTCGTTCGAAAGACGAGTGAAAGTGCAACGAAATCTAGAGGCGCGAGTATGTTCCTTCCGCGACAGGGAGAAGAGAAAGAAAGGTTCCTCGACGCGTGTAGCGTGAAAAAAGCCGCGTGCATGGACACGCAAGCAATTTATACGGGCCGAGTAAAAAAAAAAAGATGGAGCGTGAACGTGGGCGAATGTCAATGCGCTCGCATGGCGGACAGAGCGAGCAAAACGCATCGTCGAGCTTTTGCGGTGAGCCATGCGCGGTGGAGGCTCTGCGGTCTTCCGCAGGGAGAAAAGTTAGCCTATATCCCGTCTGCACGCGCGTCTGTCTACGTGTACGAACGCCCGTGTACACCCACCTACGTCGAAATAACAAACACCAGTGTTTTTCTCTCTCGTTCTGTTTTGCGATACCCACCCTCCCGCCCGTACGTACGTACACCGGCGCGTGTGCGTTTGTCTGCGCGTGTCTGCGCGTGTCTGCACGAACGTACAACCGAGCCGTGTATGCGAATCATTCGATACCGCGGTCAGCGCTATTACGAATTCCCGACCGCATCTAGAAATCGATGGTCGAGGAAAAATTCTTTCGTTCCAACTAGTTTGGAAAATACAGGCCGGAATTCGCAGATGAAATTCCGCGGCCGCTGCAAATACGTGATCTGGCGCACCGTGATCGTTTCGGCTATGGCCGATCGATTTCCAACGTGTATCGCTCGGTTTCCAACCGACCCAACGGGTGTTTCTATCCCGACCGATCTTCCGGTCCCGCCGCTGCGCCAATAAGACTCCATTTTATGCACGAGTTTGCTCGTTATCGCATGGTCCTGCTGTGCCGTCAGTCATCGGCTGACGCTGTGTTTTTTCGTAAAATTGTCGTGGATGTCGTGTTTTCGTTGCAACATTGGAAATGGAAACAAACGAAGGCGTGTGAATCGGTCGATCGATTTCTAACCCTCTTGGAACCCAAATGAATATTTTTTTTTTAGTGGATAAACTATATAGTTTCCGCTCACGGAGACACCGAGAGACGAGAAACAATAATAATCCACGTAGCGGATTACTTGCACAGACCAGCGGCTGCCGAAAAAAACAATTTTCCACTCGCTCCGACGATCAATCTTCCACCTTGGCTAACTCTTTCTCTCGCCGAAGACGACAATAAAGATCTATCCGTCTTCGTCCCGCCCCCATCCCTCGTGTAACTCTTTTTGACACGGAGCCTTCTCGTCTCGGGGCCAGGCCATGCTCAATCGAGGGAAGCGCGTGAGAGGGTGACAAAGTGTCTCAGCCGCGAACGGGATAAGAAGAAGGGGCTGTAGAGCCGGGGTGTCGAGCTACTGCCAGAGGAGAGATCTCTCTTTCCTTAACCATCGTTTTCCTCGCCCGAACAGAGTACAGAGAGAGAGAGAGAGAGAGAGAGAGAGAGGAGGGGCGGCTCCAGGGTTGACTGATCTGCCTCGTAATGCCAATCGATATATGAATGTATATAAGTAGCGCGTTCTTCTTCTCTTTCTTCGAGGCAACGGTCTTTTAGGCAACGTTCACACGCGCGGCAAACGTGGCCAAAACTCCTGCCGCCCCGCGCCGCCACCGGGGGATGAATATAACGTGACTCGCGTGTGAATAACACCGAGTACGTGTTACGTGTGTATAAAGATCCGCGCGAAGATCCGTTTTGTAAAAGGCACTCCGGCTGCGACTTCCCGTGCTTCGAGCCGTAGGCGGAGTTGGAGGGTAGCAGGCAGTTTAAGGGGAAGTCGTCAACAACCCCTTGGATTTTTTTTTCTTTCTTTCTTTCTTTCTTTCTTTCTTTCTTTCTTTCTCTCTTTCTTCCTTTCTCTTTGTCGCCTCTTGCCTCTGACTCCCCTTTCTCGCGTTTCTGCCGATCTGCAAAGTTTCTCTTTTCCCTAGCGAGCTTCTTGACTAACTTTTGCACGTACACGCGTGTAACATCGTTGGCTTTGTCTGTCAACTTCACAAGCGGTGATAAATGCCTTTTCATTTTCGTTTGTGTTGTGTTAATTAAAAAAATGGGAGGACAGGGGAGGAGAAAACGAACAGCGGAAACGAAAGATGTCAGCAGTCAGATGTCACGTTCGGATTTGCAAAAGCGAATCGGGAATATTAGGTCGATCGCTCGTCGAGTGAAGTCATACGAAATTCCTCGCGCATAGGGATCATAATTCAATCGTCTCTGCTACGATGAACATGCTCGTCCGATTGTGTAACATTATGTAATCCCCCTCCCTCGGTGATTGATCTGCCTGCTAACGACACATTGACTTGTGTAATTGATAGCGCGTCACACGCCACGCGGTTAGGAGTCACCTTGTTTTTCCATTATTCTTCGTTCCACGTTTAGTTGCGTCGTTTCGCGCAAAACTTGCAATACTTTTCACTCGACGCGTGTATATTCGAGACGCAAGTTTGTCTCGATTAAATCGCGGCCGATCTTTGTTCGCACCGCGACCCACATGAAGAAAAAACAAAAATTGCTCGTCGAGCAACGAGATCGCGCAAAGTGAAAGCAAACACGGAAAATGAATCGCGATCGATCTGGAATCGCCTGATCTTCCCTCCCCTCCCCGTGCGCCGTATTCGTCGTTAACAAAAACATCGAAAATCCGTGGCACGGAGCGTAGGAAGCCGGGAGGATTCCTCCGTCGAACCCTCCCCCCCTTGCATCCATATTAATTCGGCGATATTAATCAAGCAGCGAGTTCTCGCGTACAAAGGCTCGAACC
This sequence comes from Melipona beecheii, assembly GCA_032399605.1. Classification (NCBI taxonomy): domain Eukaryota; kingdom Metazoa; phylum Arthropoda; class Insecta; order Hymenoptera; family Apidae; genus Melipona; species Melipona beecheii. The sequence continues at coordinate 448,013 of JAUCMO010000186.1, read as the reverse complement.
GATGTAAGCGCAGTAGGAACTTTATTGTTTTGGTACCCTCCGGTTCAATATCGACGTGCCCTGTGACGCAATGCGTACGTACACTGGTTGCACATCACCCTCGCGCGTCGCCTATCCTGCGTATGTATACGTACGTATGTACGAGCGCGCTCGTGCGGCCGCGCGAGCGTTCAAATATTCTGAAAACTCGACGAAGCAAGAGCTGCTACGTGTATGCACGCGACAGAGAGCGTTGTGTGTGTGTGTGTGTGTGTGTGTGTGTGTGTGTGTGTTTGCGTGCCTGACGTAGACGTAGACGTAGACGTAGACGACACACACACGCGCGCGCGCGCGCGCGCACGCACGCACACAAAGGCGGAGAAACGGAAGGATCACAAAGGGTTTTCTCGTTGCGAGCAAGCAGCCAGACGGGCAAGTAAAAGCAGGTGCCGACTTCGAAAGAGAGTCGAAAGAGAGTTCGACGTGGGCTGTCGACGGGGGGGATCTCCAATCACTGGCAGGCAGCGTCTGCCATACGTGGGAGCTACCGCTGACTTTCAGCGGGATCTACCTTCTCTTTCCTGGCGCTCATTGTTTTCTCTCCTCGCCACGCGAGAACCCGGCAAGCTGCGAGACAGCAGCGAGACGATATACGTGCATACAGTTGAATTCCGTCTCTCTGCGACGGAAAATAGGTCGTTTCTCCAGCTCAAGAGAAAAAAAAAGAACAGAGATGAAATCTTCTATCTATCTCGAGTTCATTGAATGATTGATCGAGGAGCAGAATTACGTTTACGAGATAGAACGAAACTCTCGAAAGAAAAGGGATTGCAGAGCGAGATCGTGCGACTTTGGAGGAACCGAAACCGAAACCGAAACCGAAACCTGAGAATCGAGCTGCACCACGACCACCCGCAAACACGGGAAAAGACTAAAGGGCACGAGAGGAAGAAAAGACGCGAAAAAAAGAAAGGAATAACGTAATGGAGAGAGAGAGAGAGAATTGTAAAAAGAGGTCAGGGGCGACGTTTCGTTGCCGGCGAACGAACCTGACTCTCTCCTGAGTCCCGGATCTGGGGGTTGCTCTCGTTCCTCTCGTTCCTCTCGTACTCTGCGATTGTGTAGGGGCCACGAAAGGGGGTAGCTCGGTCTTCTCGCGCCCTTGCGCCGCGGGCATCCCGGCGTTCTCTCTGTGTTCTCTCGGTCGTTTGTCTCGCCTCCGCGAGTGTCCAGATTAAGAAAATAGCGGGAGGCTCCCGCAGCGCGTATGGGAACCTGGCCAAGCCAAAATCCTCAAAATCCCACTCTTCACAGTGGGAACCTTTGAACAGAAATTACCAGAGAGTGCAGGATGTTTCTCATCGGCGGAAGGAATTATGCTTTGAATTCAATTTTTTAGTAGCGCCGAAGCGGTTTAATTTATTAATTTTCTGGAACTGAAGCGGGTAATTTTATGAAAAAGTAAAAGATGGTAGCACGAAACGTAACTTGATACATAATTCGATGCATTTATTTCGCAGTTATTTCCCCGCGAAAATACGCACTAGTCGCATTTTCTGTCGTCGTGATAGTCATCGGTAGATAGACCGGATATTTGCGTGTTGAATTTCACAGTAGTCGTTGTTCACGACGCAAGGGTAGATTTATCTGATGGAATATAGCGATCGACGATGCAGCTGCAATACCGTCTCTTCCTCCGTTTCAGGGCTGATTTAACAGAACGATTAACGTACTTGAGGATGATTCATCTAAAAAGTGTAGCGTTACATCGGTAATTTGCGTAATCATCGTTTGCGCCAGGGGAAGAATAATATTTAGTTTCAAGTTCTTGTATTTTGATACCAGGTCGAGTGACAAACGCACGAGAGTCGAGGAAAAATTGGTAAATCGCAGAAACCAAAGTGACAAAGGCTCGGAAACAGTAAGAGTAAGCGACTCTGACCTTAAACTTGTAATAATTTGGCGCGAAACGCCTAAACTCGTAACGCTTTCGCTCTCGCTTTGTGTACTCTCTCTCTCTCTCTCTCTCTCTCTCTTCCCCCTTTTTTCATTTTTTCTGTTAAAAATAACACCTCCGGAACGAGAAGACAGAGAGGGAGAGAAGAGAAAGACCGTCGCGACAGAGAAACAGGGGAGTGAAAAGTGGCGGAGGTTACTTCCGGAAAAATTAATATCTCGTGGGAAGGACGATGTACCGGCTGTTAGCTCAAGTGCAGACGTCGCGAGAGCAGAGGGGACCACCGACGGGAAACTTTGTTTTCCCGAGCAACTTTCAACGATGGGTTCAAATACGTCGCACGTTGGTTCAAACGTTCGCCATCTCGAGCGAGAAAGAGAGAGAGAAAGTAATTCGAACGCGATAGTAATTCGCGCGAGTACTTTGATTAAGTATTGTTCGAAACAAGTTCGAAACTAAGAGCAGATATCTTTCGGGAAGAGTTTCGAGCTTTCGTCGAGTATCCCAAAGAAACTCTGATTCACGACCTGAGCTTCCAAACGACCGCAGAGCTCTCTCTCTCTCTCTCTCTCTCTCTCTCTCTCTGTCGACTGAATTGGTTTGTTCTTCAAGATCAGTTTAATTGGTCTTGACCGCTTGACCGGAGTAATTGGCCGATCCGAAATTCGGTTTTGAAACTAGCTGCTGGTTGAATCTTGAGGCCATTTGAAGGCCTCCTCGAGATCTCTTTGTTCCCGGCCGGACGGCCAGCCATTGTTTAATGTTTGAAAAGTTCGAGCAGTTTGCAGTTTGCTTCGATTGTTTCCACGTCGATTGTTAAAGACAGGCTCTCTTCGCGAAGATCCTCGGATTTTCCGATTGCGTTAGCTCTTGCCCCCAAACTTTGAGAAATAATGGGAATTTGTATTTAATTAGACGAAAAATTGTGCGTTTGAAAATGTTTGAAATGTGCGTATTTGCTAAATACCACCGATCCAATGCACTGTGAAGCAAGAAGCAATATACATATATAACCATTGTTGGCGAAACGAGTCTCTCTCTCTCTCTCTCTCTCTCTCTCTCTTTTCCTCTATTTCTCTCGTTTCTTTTTGCAATTTTTCCGCGACCAGCAGGATCAGATAGGAAAGGAGAGGAGAGGAGAGGAGAGGAGAGGAGAGGAGAGAGGGAGACAGAAGAAAACTGGTCCCGCGGTGGTTGCGGGATATGATGAAAAGCACGTCGGTGAGGGACGCGAGGCGAAAGGGGAAGAGCATTTTGGTGGGTTGGAACGTGGCTGTAGAATTTCAGGAGGATCCCTGACGAGGGATTGGCTGTGTCGGAGTGAACTTATGAAACGGCCAACCCCGGTAGAGTCGAGCGAGATATTAAATTTCTGGAATTTTGCGGTTAGGCGCGTCTACATGCCGACGGGTCTGCCACCAACACATCCGCGTTTCTCTGCTCCGCGTGTCCACGTGCCGCGGCTAAGAAAATTCTTTCGCAGGATTTCTCCCATTCGACCTCGTCTCGATACCTCCGTCTAGTAGTTCCAAGTAGTTACCGAACGAGTAACTTTTTTTAATTGCTTTTCCTCTTCTCCTCGTCCAGAAGATGACTCCTCGTACAGGAGAGATGACTAAACTCCAAACAAAACAAACAGATTTCGTTTCGTTTCGAAGAGAAACACGAAATTGTGCAGGAATTGTACGGAGAGCGCCAAACTAGGAAGGATGCAAGAAGTATGTTCTCAAGTCAACAGCTACCATTTGCTCGTTAATATCATCCTTGTTACTTCTACTCCCGCGCTTCGCATTTACAATCTTCTTAAAATTAGTTTTAAATTCAGGACCTCGGCATGGTCCTCGTCAAACGTACGAGTGTACGAGTGTACAAGTAAGGTTACAAAGTGAATTGAGTCTCCGTTTGAGTTACGGCAAGGTTAGGAGATATCTAGAGTCGCTCGGTCCAGCGTAAGCAGCCAACGGAAGCACACCGGCGGGATTGTCGTACTGATACTGCACTTGCGTGGCGACCGGTTGAATCTCCAATTTTTGCGGTTTCGACTCGGCCGACGGTGCTGCTGCTGCTGCTGTTGCTGCGATCGGGGCGACTGGAGCGACGGACACTTGCAGTCCAGCTGGCACGATCTGCAACTTTTGCAGGGGGGCGTACGCGTAGATGGGCCCGCGGAGAGGTTCCACGTTCTCCGCGCGAATCTTGGCAAAGTACCTCATCGCCTCGATGTTCTGACGGCTGACGTAACGGACGCGTTGGAGACGACCATCGGGAAGGGCCACGTAGTACTCGCCGGACTGTTGCGGCTGCTGTTCGTCGACGACCTCGTCGTCGAGCTCGTTGACGGAGTTGACGGGCTCGGACTGGAGAACAGAGAAAGTGAACAGAAATGACAGAGTATTCGATCGACTTCTCGCTTTGGAAGTCTCCGAATCTTGCAGCTAAAAAATTTCTTTGTCTAGAGACACTATCTCAAAGTTGCTACGTTTTCTCAGTTTGAAATGTAACACAGGCGAGACAAATGACAAATCTATTACTTCTTAGTGATTTCTACCCTCATTTTGAAATGGAAAGTGAACTCGTAATTGGTGATATCGTTCCGACAAGTTGAAGAAAGTATACACTGTGCTAATACTGTGAACCAGTTGAGAATCTTTCTAAAAATCCTAGGCACCCGAGAAACTTCTTCCTCGACGAGACCAATTTCATTTCAAACACCTTCTCCACCTGGTTGAAAGAAGCCAAGCAAAGAGACCGGCAAATGAAGAGGGAAAAAGAAAAAGAAAGCAGAGAAGCTCAAATTTCATTCGTGTTACGTATTATCAGACTTGTTATCGTCTTATTTGGTACAACGAAGGAGAAGAAAAGAAGATTGGAAGTGTGCAGGGCGCCCGTTTGGCACAAGGCTGCACGAGGTTTCCACGGAATTTTAAATCGCGGTTCCAGGGAATCGTCCGTTCTCTCTTCCCCCTTTCCCCCTTCTGCCTCCGTTCTCCTTTTTCGGCCGTCTTAACGACATTAGTATTCGACTCGTCGTTTACTTTCGATCGCTGTGCAGGCACGCGTGCGCCTGCCCCGCTACCAAATTCAAAAGCGGCGTGATACAATCCGTGATGCAGCGATCCGTGATTTCGGTCCCTTCGGACCGATCGTTCTCGTTACCTCCCTTTCGCGTTGTTCCTCCAAAAATTCCGCCAAACCGACTTAATTGCTCCCCCTCCAATATTAAATTCGTTGTCTCCGACTCGATCCTCTTGAAACCAACGTTCTTCTTTCGAAAGAAAATTTTTACGCAAATTTTCGCGGAAAGTTCGCGACCGCAAAGTTGCGCGGGAAAGAGTTTTCCGATTGCGATCGAGATTCTGTCGTTTTGAAAACAGTGATGACGGAGCTCGAAGCAAAAAGCAAAATTCCCTTACCTCGGAATCGGTGACGCTAGCGACCGTGGTAACATCCTCTTCCTCGGTGGTACTTGGCACTTCGGTGGTGGTAGTTACTTGCGGCGGTCCGTACTGTTGTTGAGGAACGACCGGTGGTAGTCCGTATGTCTGTGAAGGCGCGCTCGAAGCTCCCTGTTGCTGTTGAGGTACTCCGTATTTCTGCTGAGGAGCAGCAGGTGCCCTGTATTGTTGCTGAGGAGCAGCAGCAGGTACTCCGTACTTCTGTGGAAGTGTACTAGGTGCCCCGTATTGCCTCTGGGGAAGATTGAAGGCTGGACCAGCTGGTCTCGATCCGGATGGTGGGTAAGGTGCGTTGGCCGGGATGGTGGTTTCTTCTTGCTGTCTGGCAAAGTAGAATTGTCTCTGCTGCGGATGATACCTCGGTGGCTCTGCCATAACCGTGGCCATCAGGAGAGCGAAAGCGACGTAGACCTTGGAAAAAGAGCGACGTAGATTTTGAAAAAGTTGAATATTACGTTACCAAGTTGTTTATGCGCGTGTGTTTATTTCAAAGATGTTTCTTCAAAGAGTAGAAACGTAGAAGAGTGGAACAAGTACCTTCATTTTGGCGCTAGTGTGTTACTCGGTGAAGCTGTCGAGTTGACTGATTCCCAAAGTCGACGGGCCGGATTATATATACAGCGAGGCTCGTATGCGTGCTGCATGTTTAAAAAGAATCGTACCGCCGGCTCGTCGGCCATCAGGCGACATTGACCTCCTAAAACACTGACGAATCCTCGATCGTTGTTGGCTCACCATCCGGTCGCCTCGTACCTTTGCTTTTTCGGTACCCCGCGACACGTACTCGGTGAACATCGTCTTTTTTCGACCTATTCGAATTGGATTTGCTTCTTGTGTCTGTCGTAGTAATACTATGGATAATTAAAAAAAATAGAGAAGGTATATCAGCACGTTCAACTGCACTGATGCGGGATTCGAATTTAATCGCTAAAGTTTTTATTTCTCTCTGCTAATTGAATTTTTAGAAAGTTACGTACGCGTGATATATTGTCCAAAATTTAATCGAACGAGTTATCGAGGATACCACCCATAATGTCGTTTTCTTCAAAATTAACAAACATTAATTTAGTCGTCGAGTGACAATAATTTTGCACAGCGTCAAAAAACGACATTATGGGTGCTACAATGTTCAATATTGTAATATATTATAATATTATTATTATTATATATATTACACCTACCTACATGTATAGCATCGATTATGCGACGATTACGTGTCGATTTAATATTAAACCAGACAACGAATCGATGACGGCACGCCGTAGTCGCCGTCCTAATTGATTCCTCGCACGCAACACGCGTGACTGTGATGATTTTGCGCGCTAATGAATTCAGCGGTGTACTCGATCCTCGAGCATCACTCGGAGAAAAGAAGGATGGAGAGGGCGTGCGCGGTGATATCAGGGCCGAGTCGCGCCCGTTCATCCTTCGGAATTTATAATACGGCAGATACAATTCTGTCAGCGGCTGATTCGTGATTCACGCGACAGTACCGCGAAAGAATCTCGTGGCCAGACGTCGCAACTCCGCGGATTTCGAACGCCGTCGGACTTTCAATCTCGAATTTCGACTCCTGGAAAAGAGAATTATTTTTAGTTTCTTGTGTACGTATAGTGTAGTTCTATAAATGGCGTATCGTGGCGAGACAAAGAATTTCAAAACCAAGAACTCTAATGGACCCAACGATAGTAACTGAGAGTTGAGAAACATTATCACGTTGTCATTCCAGAATTTCATATTCAGTGTCACGTTCGATACGTTAAAGTATCGAACGTGTCTCGATCTTTGTCGTTACGGGCCTGGTGTGTTCGTCGGGGAAATATTTAACATAAAATCGTCCAAAAGTAGGAACGGGTAACCGTGACTCGCGGAATGTGGCAATGTCGAAGGGCGATCTCGCGAGAGAGAAAGAGAGGGAGAAAGAGAGGGAGAGAGACGAGTATAGAAGAGAAGGAAAGGAATAGCGAGAGTGGTAGGGGCAAGCGGAGGGGTGGCCCGGCTAAAGCAAATTATTCACACTCAAACGACTCCATTTCAATATCGGGCCGAGGCCCAGGGACAAAAGAAGGGCGAGATGCCTGTCTCCCTTCTGCTTTCGCTTTGCCAGTGCCCGATACCTTTGCCTGCAGCCTGCAGGCTTAACTCTCCTTTTTTCCATCCCCCCCCCTCTCTCTCTCTCTCTCTCTCTCTCGTTCTCGCTGTTTTTTTCTCTCCCTCCATCTTTGTCTTTGGTTTTCTAACCTCTTCTCTTCGCGCTCATTTTTCTACGTTATTCCACTACCGCTCTGTGCGAACGTGTGTATATGTCGAATACACTGTAGAGAGAAAGAGAGAGTCCGCGATAAATCGCCATGACGAGATATCTTTGACCTTTACGAGGTGGACTTGTATAGAACGCTTCGAGTTAGCGACAGTGGGAAAGGATACGTTACACGCGAGAATCTGTTTTGTAATTTACTGACATCTCGATCGACTCTGCTCGAGAATGTACGTACGTATCGTGAAAAAAAGCTAGAACAACGCGCGAAATCCTTCGAATCCTGGCGGATTGCAGGGAAAAGGATTGAAAAGAGGATTGGAAAGCGGGAAGAAAAGCAAAATCACGGCTGCCGAAGGCGACAGAGCTGCGAGTGTGAGATAGAAGAAAAAAAAAAAAAAAAAAAAAAAAAAAAAAAAAAAAGAAAGCCGAGAGGAGAGAGTCCAGTCTAGGGCCGGAGTCGCGTAATTGAATATATTTAAGCGCGGGAGGGACGTTTGTGCGGATTCTCGGCTTACAGGGACCCCCATACCGAGGCAACGTCTGCCCGAGTAAACTGGATTAATCGTCTATGAAGGGAGACTGTAACCCCCGCCGACATTCGTTTGCAATCAGATCCCTGTAGGGAATTGGCAACAACGCGAGTCTCTCTGGGCCTTGTTTTCGTTCGTTGTTGTTGCATCGATCATAGCGACGGGATAGCGACGGGATCGTGTCGTCGCGAGGGGATAAAAGTGCTACGATGATAGCACTTGCGGAGATAATTCCCGTTTGGACTCTGGCGATCTCGTCTCCGGTGAAACGAACGCGGCGTTTGAAATCGTACGAGCATAAATAGAAATCTATGCGTGAAAACGAGAAGGTTTCGTGGTGAAACAGGCCTGTTCGCTATTCAACCGAGACACCTGACGCGACTTCTAATGACTGTTCCACCTTTTGATCGATGACACGAGTCGACCTAGTCGAGCACGTTCGTCTCTCCTTTCCTCTCCACTAAATTCGCTCATAAACGTTCGCACGAACAAGTGGTTTCGCAAGTGACCGTGGCCAATGCCGATTTCGACGACACATTTCGCACGGTCAGGTCGATTCTGTGACGATTATTACCACTTCAACTCCAAGAAGGTTTCAGTGGTAATAATTTTGTTAACAATTTATTCGAGTTTTTTACTTTTCGAGAGGAAAATACAATACGAATCGCGGTAGAGAGAGAGAGAGAGAGTGGAAATTGCGCGTTTCGGTAGCGGCTAAACCAAAACCACCGGTCGATGGTCGATTTTATTTGGACGACGCGGCCCCTGGGACGAACGAAGAGAGAGGGTGTATAACGATAGAGAAATTGTTTGGCTACCAGTTGCTTGCTCCCAAAAGGCTCGTTTTGCAAGTCGTAAACGAATTAGGGCTTTTCAACGCGGCCATTCATCCCAGCCCAGGGAAGAGATCACCCTTGGCCATTGATTTACATCGCGGTTAACGGGGTGGCTCCCGATACAAATTGCCCGTACCGGTGTACCCATACCGGTCAATTGCTTTTAACCTTCGGCCAAACGTAATTTAACCGTTTCCGCCGATTTCGCTGAGGCGTTAATTCGGTTGTTTTGAATTTTCGTTTGAACAAAGACTCGAACTGGGTGTGTGAGATTGATCTTGGAGAGAGATCAAAGTTTTCGAATAATCATTGTCGGACAATTTGAAAATATTTTTAAATTGAGAGTTGACTACCGCTAAATTTCTGTAGTTCGTAAGATAACACCTGAGATCGGTGTAGAAGTAAGACAGAGGTGCAAAGACCGTGAGAGGAGGAAGAGAGAGAGGCGAGGAGAGGAGAGGAGAGGAGAGGAGAGGAGAGGAGAGGGGGAAGTGGCGAAGGAGGATGACGGCGCGAAGAAGGGGTTGCAGGAAAGGGCGGTTGGAAGTCTCGAGGCGAAACTTGCAAAGGTACATCGCGACTCAAGAGGCCGGAAGTAATCGCGTGAGTTTCCGCGCAGCGCAAATCTACGTTATCATCGGCCGATTTCACGGCATTTAGTGGCTGCCGAAGATTCCGCTGGCGTCGGCCCGTGTTAAGAAGAAAGATACGAGAGATCGTTGCTTTCGAGTTACATTGTGCTCGGATTACGGAGAGAGTATATCACGCACACCAGCAACGGAAATCTAATCCTAAATACCCGTGTATACCCGTTAATCGATACACTTTTACTCTGATAGACACTCCCTCGTATCTTCCAGAGTCAAAGATAAACTAAAAACTAGAACGACAAATGTCGAAGGGATTCGTCCAACATTCGCGGTCACAACAACTATCGCGACAATCTGACTCAATGTGGAATTGGAACTGAAAAAGAAACGAAGAGAAGAAAGAGCTGGATGAGTGAAACCGATCGAAGACGCGTTTCACCCGGAAAGGAAGCGGAAACGCGGCGGAAGGAGGACGACGCGGAGGAGGAGAGGGAAGACGCGGAGAAGGAGAGAGCAAACGAAAAATGAAATGTTTCAAATGAATCGCGTAATAACCTCTGTAGCCTGTTGGTTTCTTTTCTCCTTCTCCCGACGTTCATTCTCTCCCCTTCGTTTGCTCTCCCTATGGAAGAGCTGCTTATGTATTCCGGTGCACGGCTGGTTGCACCACTCCTAATGGAGTTTCCAATATTTTCCTTTCCGTCGACTCGCCTCTGTTCCTCGTTTCCCTTGCGCTCTCCTCCTCTTTCTCTCCTCGCCGCACGTCTCTCTTCTCACCGCGTTGATCGATTGCCAAACTCCTTCCGCTTAAACGTGCCCCTCTCTTCTATCTCTTTGGCTCCCTTTCAGCGTCTCCTCCTCCTCCTCTTCCTCTCTTCTCGCAGCAACCTGGTGTGCTAATTGTCGGTTAGCTCGTTAGGCTTCGGCCGCGACACTTCCGCGCTTGTTGTAATTGCGACACTTCCGCGATTATTTACAGTTTCTTCTCCGCGAGTAGCGATTTCTCGGGGGAAGCTTTTAGCTTCAATTTGTAGGAAAGAAGAAGAAGAAGAAGAAGAAGAAGAAGAAGAAGAAGAAGAAGAAGAAGAAGAAGAAGAAGAAGAAGGTTTCTTGTTTTTCTTGCAAAAATATTATTTTTTACAAAGGAAAAGAAACATTGCGGTATAAACCGGGATTTCTCAAAGTGTGTGATGGGCGTAAGTAAATTTGGGGAAATCGCAGAAATTTTAACAAAATTAAAAAAATTGGTACGAACGTTTAGCTTTGTCTTTAATACACGGCAGAATTACACTCGTGCGTGTACCAAAGAATTGTTTTCTCTGTGATTTATCATCAGCGAACGTTTATTAATTGGTATTCATTAGTTTATGTACCTCTGCACCCAGATATTTCGCCTATAATAAATGTTTGCTCGGGTAAAGGGGGTCGCCAAGTGGAAAAGTTGGAAAAGCCCTGGTATGTGATGTGAAAGTAAGAAACAGATTGGAAATTGGTTTCGAAAAGAAAAGGATCGAAAGCAAGTCTTGTTACGTTTGGTAAATTGCCCTTTGATTATTCTCTCACGCGTGCGTGAGCGTATGCATAAAACGCGCGCGTCGTTCGTTCGAATGGACCTATAAAGCACAGTCTATTTGCATTCATACGATAGTACCATAAACACTGCTGTGTAACATGTTCATTGAACGTGCAGCGTACAGCAGGACGGACGATTTCGTGTTCTTTCCGACCATTTAACATTAGCTGCCGCTCGTGTTTATGGTCCATCATACTTCTTGAAACGCCGTGAAAACATTACGACGAAAACGTTACTGGCATAAATGAATGGACGTTACTACGAAGCTACTGTTTCAACCCTCTCGCTGTGTAATAAAACGGCAAAGAACTACGAAATGAAAGCGACGCCGGTGCTGATGCTCTTTGTCGTTGAATTGAATTATTTTTCACTACGTCGAAACGCTTGTTGCGCTTACTCAGTTGTAGGAATTTTGTTCAGTTATTAATTCGATCGATTAATCCGTTTATTCATTTGCTTCCGCTTTCGAGAAGAATTCCCACCAAAGATCATTTTAATCGTTTCCTTCCTCGCGACAACAACTCGCGATTAAACGAATCTCAATCGCAGCAGGCGTGTAATTAATAATCTAGCGATTAGAAAGAGACGATTAATCTACGTGGCGCGAAGATTAATTCTACCAACCGCGTGGCAGTGGTTCGCGCCAAAGCCTCCCTTCGAGTATAACATATTTTTCTGCTCGTTTCGAAAGAATTAAAAAATCAGATCTCCATATTTATTTAAACTTTGAACTGCCATTTTCCTCCCGGTTGCCTACCTAAGAATCGGTATCCAAAATGATCGCCTTCGTTTTAAAAACCAACGACGACGTTAATAGCCACGTATTAATAGTTTGCAAGAAGATAATACCCTCGTCGAACCCGCTAATACGAAAGTATCGGAAAACGATTCTACATGTATACGTACGTACGTATGTATACGTAATATGTATGTGTGTGTACAAAAATTCTCCAAGATCGCTTTTAATATTTTTTTTTTTCGTGGCTGGTGCCGCGCGAAAGTGATTACGAGGGTAACAGGGTCCCGGATATCGAGTGGCTCGTAACGACTGATACAAGTTGAGAAGGATCATCCCTTCTGGCTGCGATACGTTACAGCCTAGCGATGGGATCAACTTCGGGACGCGCGTGCCTCGAGATTCGGAAAGTCGGAGTTAAAGTCAGACACTCTAGGAATATTTTGGAACTTTCGAATCTTTCAACTCTGTTGAAATTCCAAAGCTTCGAAATTTTCAGAGTTCAGAGTCTTCTCGAATTTTCGGGTCCTCGAGCTCGAGTACTGCTCGTGAACACACTCGAGATATAAAATAGTAATTGCAAAGTCGACAAGTTGATATCGTTGATATCAACTCGCGGCGTGTTTGAGCCCATCGCTGGTTATGAGAAAGCCTAGAGAGAGAGAGAGAGAGAGAGAGAGAGAGAGAGAGAGCGAGGGTTGATCGCTATCGTCCCGCGGGTGGATAGGAATTCGAGGTATAATCCGCTTCGGTCTAATGCCTAATCCCACGGACAAATTTATTGGATTCTCGGTCCTTAATGCCAAATATGTGTGCGCGATCGCGGGGGAGAAGTTTCGAGCCGGGAAACACTCGCGGTGAAAACGATTACTTGTACCGAGTGTATCAGTGCCTTAAATGCCGCGGTATTACTTACGGGGTTGCTTCCGCTCTTAATGGCAGCTCTCGTAGCTACGTAAGAGAAGTTTAGAGTGGTTGTTGGAGCAATTTGCAGCAGTAATCAGCTCTCGGTTTGTCACGCACTTGCCACGCTCGAGCTCCTTCTGTGCCAAGTTCGAATTTGTTTATGACGTTCGTTGAAACGAAATGTCGGCGGTAGTCTGTCGAGGATGCATCGTACGTGTCCTCTTTTAACCTGGAAGTAAGTAACTTCTGCACGCGTCCCTCTCTCGACCTTTCTCTATCCAGAAACCACCCCTCGAGGCGTACCCCCTCCCGATCCATTCCATCCATTCTTTCGGCCGGTCCGGTCCGTCGAAATGGTGAATGGCCGTTACTAACGCATCATGGCCGGCTATTGTCACCGACTGGCTTTTCTAGTCGATTTCGAAATGATAATCGCGACGCAACGCGGGTCCGAGGGGGTTGTTGCGAGGTGTCACGCCGGAACGAGTGGCCCAATGTGCGTGATCTTTTTCATTTCCCCTGGCGGACGAGCCACCCCTCGACGCGCGGGATTCACCTATGGCGTGTCGCAGCTCGCGTATGGGGTTGGCTGGACCGAGAAGGAAAAAGAAGAGGGAAAAAAAAGGAAAAAAGAGGGTAGAGAGGGTAGTGGTGATACAAAGAGCGCGGGCAGATAAGAGAGAGAGAGAGAGAGAGAGAGAGAGAGAGAGAGAGAGAGAAACGTGGTTGGCATTAAGCGTTATTAGCCGACCCTTAATGCCGTGGTGGCCGTTTTTGTCGGGCCGAATACGCGCGGGGCCCGAAGCTGGTGACTTCCCTCCTCGCTTCGATGAACATCGCACGGTAATTCCACGGCTAACATCTGTATCATTGCCAGCTATTCGAACATTCGACGCGCAGCCAACGGTGCATCTGGTGGCCCCCTTTGCCCCTCGCTTTCGGCTCTATCGTTCACGCCGTGACGATTTCTCCCGTGTCTTTCCGACACGACGATCGAAGTTCGGCACGTTCTTTTTCTCTCCTCCTCGAAGAAAAATTCTAGGAAACGGTCTCGAGCGAGAGAGAGTCGGCGGAGAAATTTGCGACGAAGTAGAAGAATAACGAGACCGTTAAAACATCGAGTCCTTAAAACTCGAGACTCGTAAAGACTCGCGGGCCGATGCCCGATGCGGCACTTGGTGAACCGATGGCGGTGAAGAAAGAAGAGAGAGAGAGAGAGAGAGAGAGAGAGAGAGAGAGAGAGAGAGAGAGAAAACGAAAGAAAAGACTGGCTGGGTAATGGCCGCGAGCACACGAGTGGCGAACAGGGGCCGATTATTAACGCCGATAATGGCCGTCGTCGGTGCACTTAACTAAACGTCGCCACTCGGTCGCTCCCCGGGAATTTTTTCTACGTCGCCCACTCGAACGAGGGCCCACCGGCTGCTACAATGGCAACCGCGAGTGAAGTCGCCACTCCATGTCGCCGGTGTACAGAGTTGATTGTTTCTCGTAACGCGCGACCAATCCTCGAGGCCGATTGGAAATATTCGCCAACGATCACGAGCGACAAAAGGTACGCTCTTTCCTTTCACGTTTCAAATCGCACGCGTGCCTTTCGCCGGCTTTTTAACTTGAGCCTCTACTCGATTATTCCGATTATTCCGATTATTCCGATTATTCCGAAACTGAATGCTACTTTGGAAGTAGTTGCACGCTACTACCGAACGGCGAGAGTTTGTCCATTATACGAAGTTGATCGGTGGTCAAAGTGGCGAACACGAGTGGCGCGGTTTGTTTCGTTGAAACGTTTTTAATACGCCTCGGTTGACACCTTGTGTCGTCCGTTGTTGTGGCTTCTTTGTCGTTGATGTTGTCCACAGACCATTTAACGAAAAGTGAAAATGGAAGTTTCGAACGTTTCTAAACTTCTTTTTCAACTTCTTTTCTTTTTTTTTTTTTTCTTTTGGTATTTTATCCACGTGACAGCTGAGGAGAGATGACGTATCAGGCAAAAGGTTAGATCACAAAATACACCGGGCATTGACCCGGTTTAAAAAGACAAAGAGAAACGAAATAATAATGCCTATTGTTGCGACGCGGGGTGGAGAGGGGGGCGTTAGCGACGACGTATTGCCCCGGTCGCGCAACGGCGGCGATGGTTTTCATAATGATATCGCGGAGGAAGCGAGAGAACTCGAGAGATAATCCCGTAGCCTCCCCTTTCATGGATGCGGTTAAGGTTCATCCTGGAAAGCTGGCAGGGAGCCACGTTCCTAGTACTAAACTTCTCGTGGAATCGGAGGGCTGTTACACCAAGTTTCCACTACAGGATGTAGAATCCAGAACAATGTGGAACTTCCTCCTCTTCCTCCTCCTCCTCCTCCTCCTCCTCCTTCTCCTCCTCTCTTGCTTCTTTCGTCGTCTATCCTCTATCCTCTGTTCCCTTTCTCGTTGTCTGCAGCTTCCGCCTCCGGTTAGTTCCTCTCGCTTTTTTCCACCTCTCACTTCGTTTGCCCCAGTTCTTCCCATTTTCGTTCCACCGATTGTTCCTTTCCATCTTTTCTTTTTTCCCCCCCTCTCTCTCCTCCCCTCGGCCGTTTTCGCCCGTTTTGTCTATCTTTCCGAATTTTTTAAACTTTTCGCAACTTTCAGCCAGTCTCCCCCCCTCCGAGTTGCTTCCTGTTGCTTTCTTTCAGTTCAAGTAGCGTATTTTGGTGATACTCGACGAAAGTGTCCCTTCCTTTGCAGTACACTGTTTAATGCAAATTGTTTAATGCAAAATTTGCAAAATAAGCTCGGAAGAACAATTTGTAAACGCGCGCGTCTCTGTTTTAAATTGGAGAGCGAGGGGGAAAACGGCCGCCGATGGCAGCGAACGTGAAAATGAAGTCGGCCATCGCGCTTCAGCGGGCTTGAACTCGCTGGTTGGCGGATGATGCGTTGAACGACGATACGAGAGACGATTCGGTTGGGGCGAAAGACCAAGGACAAGAGTAAGAGAAACTGAATGGATGGAGTGGATTCCCCACCGTGGACCATGGATACGTTCCCCTTTCGCCTTCCAACATCTGTTGCGATCTCCTTTCGTTTCTTCCGGGCGCGTCTTCTCTCGCGAAATTTTGTTTCCTTCTTTTTTTTTCCCTTTCTCTTGAAGCTCTCTTGAGAATGTAATCGCTGAAAATCGGTCGGATGACGACGTCTGGATTCGAATAACAACGAATTGTGTACGATTTATTCGAGTTTTAACTACCGAATTTTAGCCTATGAATAATTGTTTGTCTGTTGCTCAACTTGACCAGTGTTATTAGGCCTAGTTCCTGCGTTTTTTTTTTTTACGCGCAAAGAATTTTTCCACGACTATGGAACACAGTCGAGTTGAAACCCACTTTTAACAGTGGATTCCTCTCGTCACAACAGGCTGCATGCATACGAGGCACGGCAAAGTTCATAGGTGACTCGAATCGATTCGATAAACTAAAGCCGCTAGCGCTAAATGTAAATCACTGACGCAAAGACTACAAAGACTGTAAAGAGTCTGTTGCGTAACCAAGCAGCGTGACGCGATAATTAACAAAGTTGTTCGAATCGAGATCGTGGCAGGAGCGGTTGATTCGAGACAGCTCGAGACAGCTAGAGAGAGGCGTCTCGAGAAAAAAGGAAACGGCACAGGGCTCGACAACGGAAGTTGGCAGTTGGTGGACCTCCCATCGAGAAATTGTTATCAGGTTTCCATTAACGCGACTCGAAGACTCCCCCGGAGCAAAGACTTTCGCGCGAGGTGGAAGATTATCGTTGGGGGAAGCGAAACAAAGAGGAGGCTAGGCCGTGAAGGTGAGAATTAAAGGGAGAAGGTGAAAGATGGGAGCCAGAGATAAAAAAGCGAGAGAAAAAAGAATGTGGTAGGAGTGGTAGCTGGGAGTAAAGGAAGAGAAAAGAGAGAGAGAGAGAGAGAGAGAGAGAGAGAGAGAGAAAAGGGTGGCACTTTGCACGGATGACAGAGGCGTATCGGTGCAAGGGAGAGAAGAGGGACGGCTGGCGTCGGGACGCTGCGACGTCTTATCGTCGTGCGTCCCTCTTTCCCTAGCCAGCCATTCCACCAGCTTTTCCCCCCCCCCGCCCCCGCGTACAACCCTCCAGGCAGTTCTCGTCGTCGAGCCAAAACCCAGTGACGCCTCGACGCGCTCACCCAGAAACCGACGATAAGGTTCACCCAGCAACGCCTCCTTTCCCCCCTTCGATCCTCCACCCACCCGTCCTCCACCCACCCGTTCTACTCGCGTTTCTACGTGCACGTACGTGTACCTATCTATACAGATATATATATATATATATATGTGTGTATATGTATATGTATATATAGACATATATACGCGCACCTACGCGGCGGAAAATCGTGCACGCACGTGGATATTTATATAAGAAAACTGACGAGGGCCTCTGTCGACGACCCTTGAAAAAGAAGGAACGAGAGAGAGAGAGAGCGGCAGGGTCAGTAAAAAGTCGCGACGCTCTATAGTCACGCGATCGATAGGGTTTCCTAGCCGATTTTCTTTTTCTTTTTTTTTTCTTTTCTGTTTTTGTTTCCTTTCCTTCGTCCCTTGTAACAGAGAAATTTAGGATTTTCCATCTGTCTGGAAATTTTCGAAAATCCAAAGTAGTCAGCCTGCACATGGATTGTACTACTTTGGATTACGAAATGGTTGCGAAATCTGAGAAGTAATTATCTCCGATAGGCAGATCATTTTCGTAGCGAGGGCGCGCAGCGTTTGCAGCGGGAAATAAACGACGGCAGTCAGGCGAGAATTACGTACATTACGTGGATACAACGAATTGTGAATTAAAATCGAACGCTCGTGGGCTTCGATTGTATTTTACGCCGGTGGATAACTCTGTAATTCGTTTGTTGTTTCATTTCTGTTGCCTTTTACGTGGTAAATTACGTGGTAAATTACGTACGGTTTGCGCGTTTAAAACACGCCGTGACAACAACAACAACAACAACAACAAAACTACGTTCAGAAACGTAGCGCGTTTAAAGAAAGAATCGTTGCGAGCTAATGAGGTAAATCGATATCATATTTCCGTACATTCGAAAGTGCGAATGATAATGTTTCGTGTGACTTGCGAATCTTTCTTTGCAACTGCGACGCAAATTGTTTCTTTCAGTGGCGGAACTGGAGGGCGGCGCACACTCGGACGAGACGAACAGCGGCGGCGACAACAGCAACGCCGGAAGTGTGTCCGGAGGCACGGACGACGACCAGGCGCGCCTCCGTTTAAAAAGGAAGCTTCAAAGGAATCGCACGAGCTTCAGTAACGAGCAAATCGACGCTCTCGAGAAGGAATTCGAGAGGACGCATTATCCAGACGTATTCGCCAGGGAGAGACTCGCTGGCAAGATCGGTCTGCCGGAAGCTCGAATACAGGTGACTATTATATTTTATACCCGCACATTTTTTCTTTCGATTCTCTTCCTTCTTCTTTCTCTCTTTTCTTTCTTTTCTCTCTTTTCTCTCTTTTTTCTTCCGTATTTTCATTCACTCTTCGCTCACTCGTTTCTTTGAAAATTCATTTCAAAGGTGAATCTGCTGTACTGCTCGAGTTGCGCGACCCGTGCGAGAAATTCAGAAAAAATGAAAGTTTCTTTTACCCGGTGATCGACATTTGTCCATTGTAGAAATTAAATTAAATCAAATTACGTTCGTAACGTAAAATACCAATGTATCTCAATTACCAAAAGGCGCAACTGCAGAGAGTTGCCACTCCAAGCCAGCCGATCTCCGACTCGCGAGATGATTTCCAAAAAAAAAAAAAGAGAAAAAGAGAAAAAAAGAAAAACGGATCGAGAAACGAAAGACCGAAAATTAGGCGGAACCTGTAGCCTAGCGATTGACCTGTATCTTCGTCTGTCTTCTCGTTCACTAACTCAGGTGTGGTTTTCGAATCGGCGGGCCAAGTGGCGGCGCGAAGAGAAATTGCGCACGCAACGGAGGGACAACCCGCAACACCAGCAGCCACAGCAGCAACAGCAACAGCAACAACAGTCGCAGCAGCAGCAACAGCAACAGCAGCAGCAGCAGCAGCAGCAGCAGCAACAGCAACAGCAACAGCAGCAACAACACGCTGGAGGGGTGAGCCTGGTGGGTGCTGGCCATCCGACACCGCCACCAGCCTCGAGTATTTTGGCTAGTCAACCACCGCCGCAAGCACCACCCTCTCCACCGAGGATACACCATGGTTTCGCACCCACGGCCGTTTATCCGGGAATACCCAGCATGCCAGACTCGTATAGGTGAGAATCAACGGTCGTTTCTTCCACGGTGCTCCTGATGTTTAATCCCCTTTAAACCGGTTGTCGTTCAGCTGCTGGAGAAATTTATTGGATTGAATTAGACAGGTGCTAAATATATCTTACATAGTACGAAGGATATAAAATAAAACAGAGTGCTGGAAATTTTAGTAATCCGATGCATGTCAATTATTGTCCAATTAGTCATCTGTGTTATTTGGGGATTAAATAGCAGCGATACGATGACGAGGATGTCGATCTGTTATGGAAAAATTTGTAAATCTTTATTCATGAGTTTCCCACGACGATATGATCGGATATAGGAAGAAAATTCAGGGTTTATTTGACAAGACGCAACTGCAAAAGTTTGATAATTATTTTTCTAAATTAGTTTTTTTTTTTTTTGCAATTGAGAAATTTGCCCGTTTATGGACACACAAATCCTAGCGGTGAACCGGTGAACGGGACAACGGGTACTCGTGCGGCGTGGCTTGCCGACGGTGCTGCCCTCTAAGCCAGTGAAATTTTATTGGAACTAAAAGGCAAATTGGAAAACTCCGATAGATGGAAGAACTTGCCACGGTGCACTGTCAGTACATGTCGGTAATGTGTGTTCCCGCTTTTTCGAATAGATGGCAGTACTTGGACAGTCAATAGACAAGGAGCGCAACAGTGTGCGACAAGGACAGCAATATAAATTAGTTCACCGGTTCACCGCTAGGATTTGTGTGTCCATAAACGGGCAAATTCTCAATTGCAAAAAAAAAAAAACTAATTTAGAAGAATAATTATCAAACTTTTGCAGTTGCGTCTTGTCAAATAAACCCTGAATTTTCTTCCTATATCCGATCATATCGTCGTGGGAAACTCATGAATAAAGATTTACAAATTTTTCCATAACAGATCGACATCCTCGTCCGTATAATATTTAATTTTTCTTGCAAATGTATTTAAAATTTCGATCAAAATCAATCGCAAATTAACAATTATCATTGTTGAAGGTGTACGTAATAAGTTCCATAGGCAATTTTTGTGTAATCAATTAATTATTGGTAATTATTACAACGAAACCATGTGACGTACAATTTATGAATTTGCTTGCATAAAAGATAAGAACAATTCCACAATTACATAAAATGTAACGTACAACGTTACGTAACAATTGTCTAATGAAGATCTGAATGAAAAATCTTGTAATATTCTAATCAATCAATACTTGTACATTATGTTTGTTGTAATCTTTGAGTTATCGCAATTTCAAATTCCTATACAACAAGTTCTACGAATAACGTAACTAGACTGCTATTTTTTTTATTTTTACATTTCATGAAAAATTTGGATGTACAACCGCTGTGCAGAAAGTATACATGCGCTATGCGAAAACTTTTGTGTTCGTGTGAATTCGTAAAAATGTACGAAAATCTGCAGTCTGTACTACTCGTACATTGCACGAATTTCTGCTGGTGGGAAATCTGCCTGTTTCTCATCTAGCGTTTGAGTACTTTCGTAAAATCTTGCAGTCCGATGACGTCGATGCCGAGTTTCACGATGTCCAGCGGTAGCCAGCAGAACCAGCACACCACCAGCAGTATGTCGTCGTTGTCAACAGGCGGTGGGATGGGCCCTATGGGCATGACCGTGGGCATGACGGTGGGCCCGAGTCCCGGAGCGTGCCTTCAGCAACGGGACAACGGGTACTCGTGCGGCGTGGCTCGTCCACCGAGTTACGAGCCCCTTCATCTGGGATACGGGGCACGGCCCACGTGCAGTCCCACCCAGCCATACCACACCGCGGGCCTGAATCAGTACAATCAGAATACCAGTTCCACCGGTGAGTGTCTACCGCACTCACTGCACTCGCTGCTTGCACTTTAGCCGATGGACTACCACGGATAACACGCTATCCAATCTCCCGGTAATGGATTATACTCGCTTCTGCGTTACCGCAAGGTGTTTTTATCGTTACAGAACTCCATTCCCTCTAGCCTGTACCCACATGCATAATAATGGTTGTTAGTCTCGCTGAATTTGGATGGTCGAGTTTGGCTAGCTCGAGTGGTTCTTAAGTTTTGTCGTGTGGTAATTACGGTTTAACATGGTCTGTGTGTTTGTTGTCGTCGGATTTAAAGGGACACGCTACATTGAGAATTGATTCAGTTATTCCTTCTAAGCCTGGAATAAAGTTAAAAAATGGAATGAATCACTCGTAACACTATTAAAATACCACAAGCTTAAGAGAACGTACCAATCAATTGTGAATTCTACATACAGTAAAATTCCTGAGAAAATTCTAACGTTAATTGGAATATTTTAATAATAGTTTATGTGATTAGCGTGGTAGTTTTATTCTAAAGATCCGTAGGTTTGAAGGTGACGGCATTTTTCTTTTTTTTTTTTCTTTTTAGATAATATACTACGGTGTACATTTCTAGGCCCAATATAGAGACAATTAAGTTTAAAAAGATATGGTAAAAGGTCATTTTAGGTCGCAAAAGGTCAAAAGTTAACAATGCGGAAGAATATACTTACTTGTTAATCATTAATGTGATGTTAAACATGCACGTAAACATTCCTATCTGGATAGCTTAGTGTCAAAAAAGTTATAAAATTATGTTCCAGTTATGTTGATCTCGAATTCGTAAAATTGATCATTTTCTGTATTTTTGTTCTTCGGACGCTCAAACGCTTTGAAAATTCTCATCTTGAAAGATTCTTAATCTCGATACCGATATCCTATGTCAATATAATCGCAATAACATTGTTAATATAACACGAGAAATACACATAACACAAGAAAACCCCTGTATCTAGCATGTTTGAAGAAATTGAACGAAAATCCTAACTTAACGCGCCTGGATAATTTGAATTTGATTTGAAATTTCTCACAGATACGAGGGTTTTGTTGTAAATACGCCAAACGTAATGTGTGTAAATTCTCACCAATGAGATATATCAGTTAAATAAGCGTAATTACTATTCTTCTCTTCCAGGTCTGATATCGCCAGGTGTCAGCGTGCCGATCGCGGTACCGGGTCAACCAGCACCAGACATGGCAGCGCAATACTGGTCCCCTCGGCTACAGTGACCGTGGTGGTCGTCGGTGTCGACATCCTCTCCGTAGGCTTGAGCTTCTTTGACTTACGTTAGTCTTACAAACGTTAGATACAGGAGAACGCAAGGAGAAGACGTTCGAAATCGATGAAAGGGCAGCTCTTGCAATCGTTCAGTAAAAAAAATCGTTCTGTTGTCGACAGCCTTTGACCAATCCAAAGGCGATTTCTCTTCAAAATCACTCGAAGAACGTACGAGAAAGGAGAATAAAAAAGTGATAACGATGATAACGATGATAACGATGATAATGATGATAATGATGATGATGATGATGACAAACGCCACGTCTGACGATAAGATCTATCAAACGTAAGAAAATAAATTTTGCGAAAAGTTTCCTTTCACGGGAGAGATGAAAGTTTTTTTGCGAATCGATCGACGTGTACGAAGGTGAATTACAGAGAGATTCCCAGTTGCTTTCTCCCGCGCTTACTTTTTTCAATCCGACTGTTGAAAACAAATCGAAATATTTACCTTTCAAGTGCTCGTACACGCCTGGAGCACGAGGAAAAAAATACTTTTGTCTCGAACGAATTTACGAAATGCAGATGTTTAGAAGTCTTTTAGTCGTAGACTCGCGCATCATCGATACTCTAAAAGAGGAAAATGAAACCAAGACGAAAACGTTCAGAAAATTCACATACTCATCAGTAAAACAATCGAAACTATTACGGTAGTACTGTAAAGTTTTATGCCGCAGAATTATCTCCTGATAATTATCTCTCGTTTATGTTTTCTATATAGCTATCGTACTTCTCCTACAATGCTACAGACCAAAGAACTCGATTGGACAAGATTGTTTCATGAATTTGCCAAATAAAACTTGTTACAAATTTAAATTATATTTCTATGATTGCAAATTACGATGTATTAAAATTAAAATAAATCATAGGTTATACACAATTTAAGACATCTTTAACTTAAAAAAAGTACTCTGTACAAACCTTAAAGACAGCGAAACAATTTTTCTCAAACTAACCTCAAAAGCAGTTGTAAAAAATATAAATCCTTGGCCAACAAATTCCTCTGGTCTCTAGTATGATACATAAAATAATTCGTAGGACGCGTGCAATTTTCTTCTCAAATAAAAAAAAAAAAAACCTCTTGTTTGTGTCGCGAGTTACGATTACGAAAAGTACTTTTAGCAATGGGTCAAAGTGGCGCCCAACCCGCCAGAGTATCTCCATGGTAGTCCATGACGACACCATGATGGAGAAGTTTCTTTGTAACGAAGCTAATAGGTATCGAAATGTTTCAATATGTTGTTTTTGGAATGTTAGCGGAATTTACTTCACGAGGTATTTTCGTTTCGATGGTAATTAAGTAATAATAGGCAGCCAAGGTACTATTATATTTGGCTTATTATCGACCAGCAGAAATTGAGCAACGTACGTAGAGAGGTCTTCGAGACATTCGTTCCAAGCTGAACGTTTAAAATGTTCTGTTGTAAGCGGCAATATTATACATAAAATTTGCGAATAAATCGAGAAAATTGAAGACTAATCATTCATAGACGTATTACTTCGCATTTCAATCTTACAGTTATTTTTCCGACCTCTTTGTTAACGCTACATAGCGTGATGGACGATGTTACAAAAAGTTTTCTTTAATCATGCACAAAGTTTTTTCTTTTTCTCTCTTAAAATTTAAAAGTTCAGAAACTTTGAAGATCTGAAATGTTGGAAGACTCGACGATTCGAAAATCAGACTTAAACTTAAATTTGAGAGCCTTACCCTGCTAGCTACGAATCTATTTTCATTTATCGATCGAATTTACAAGTACGAGGACTGCTCTCTTCTAGTCATTGCCCTTTGAAATTATTAATTAATTAGTTTGTTAGTTTTTCCACATTTTTAAAGAAAACTTTCCTAACGTCTGACGTATTTTCTCACGAGAAAAGTTTAATCGAAATACTTCGTTCTTCGATGCGATCGTTTAATTCCAAGCGTCGTCGTCGTCGTCGTTGTCGCCGTCGTCGTTGTCGTCGTTGTCGTCGTTGTCGTCGTTTTTTTTCTCCGACCACGAGACGGCGACGACTTTGCTCATCACAATATAAATTTAAAGAAATAATTCATATCGGAATCGGAGCAGAAAACGAAAATTCGAGGAAAAAATTTGTAATTTGATAACCAAAGGGAAAGGAAATTACACATGGGAAAATTTGTGAAAGAACAGCAACAAAAAGAAAAGAAAAGGAAAAAATATAGAGCATTAACGAGGAAGAACTCGTTAGCAATGGGGAGAATCTCGCAGAGATTTGAAACCACAGTTTCTTAGACGTAATTTCTATAGGCGAATAAATAAAATAAAAAGAAAAAAAGAGAGGAGATCGTAAAAAAAAACATAGTTTTTAAGTCGGTATTATTTATATTCGTGTAAGAAGTCGAAGAGAAGCAAGAATAATTGAACGTTTGTTGTGTGTACATCGTAAAGAATATCTCGACATTTATATTATAGTTGATTCCAATCCCCCAAATATCCGATTAAAAAAAAGCGAGATCGAACTCATCATTTATATCCGGTGGAAGATTTTGATCAGTCAGAATGACGCGAAACCAGGTATGTTAACCGTACGATTATGCATTCAAAATAAATAGTGTGTGCATTCAAGTAACATTCAGTTTAATTTCACCACTTACCTTTCACTTATTTTGGACTTCTTTGTTTCTTACCTTATCGCGTAGCATTTCCATAATTTAATCTTTAATCTAAAAGAATATATATAAGAATATATAAGGTTTGTAACAGAGGAAAAGAGGAACGGAGGTCCAGTAGTTTTTGCAAATGTAACAATCGTATATTTGTTCCAATTTAATACTATCCTTCAACACAATTCGTATCAGAAGGTACTTGGATTTATTCTTGGATTATTTCCAAAGATCAGAATCACCAACGTAGAAACGACCAACGAAACGAACGAATCTTCCAAGTCGATTTAGCCTACTCTAATTTCCCTATCGGCGAAATGCAAATCGAATAAAAAGGAATAGCCAACAATTTTCTCAGATTTTAGTTTATTTGTTCAAGCATAGATTATATAAGTTGATTAAAAGAAAATTCAACGTTCTCGGTTAGAAATTGAAAAATTGAAAAATGTAAATTTCTAAACAAATTTCTCGAATTCATCTTGGAAGTAAATCTTACTTGAATTTTAACCCTTTGCGGACGACGACTTTTTCGGCCGGGTCAGGTAGCAGGACGAGGCGATTTTTGCAAATACGTCGAGCGTCTTACATGGAAATTATCTTACAAAACCGTTATATTTCGATATATTTATCTATATTTACACATTTAAGACTATAAC
Organism: Melipona beecheii; assembly: GCA_032399605.1. Taxonomy (NCBI): domain Eukaryota; kingdom Metazoa; phylum Arthropoda; class Insecta; order Hymenoptera; family Apidae; genus Melipona; species Melipona beecheii. The sequence goes on along the minus strand of JAUCMO010000186.1, from coordinate 422,504 downwards.
TTTACAAAAATTGTAAAATCTATAGTTTCGTTTTGTATGATAATTTATAAAACATTGACCAAGATAGATCTTGGCTCATCTGGACATGTATCACAATAATAGGTTATCTCGTGTCTTCCACCTTCGGTTTGTTTCGACTAGAACAAACTTGCAATCCTTCTTTGTACCAGTAAGAATTACATGAAGCTTTCCGTTTAGACGAATTTCGTCAGAGTTGGAGGTCGATCTTGAAGCTCGATCTCGTGGTTGTCGAAAATCTCCTCTCAATTTGTCTACCAAAGTTTGTCGAAAGTGCAAATGTGTATGTGGCTGTTCGTTTCTCTTGCCTTTTTATTTATTTGTAGAGAATGTACGAATTAATTAAACAAATTTCCAATCCCCAAAAAAATAATTTGCGCCACCACTTCAAGGACTTCCTCATAAAGCCTCATTCACGTTGGATTTCGTCTTGGACCGTATCAAAACAAAATTCGTCTTCACTAGAGTTGAGTTCACTTGTGAAATCCATTTTTTTGTCAGGGTTCAAACAAAATCACTCTATACAAATTCTTCTGATGTTTTCGCCACGATCGCCAAGTCTCAACTAATAGACGGAGCCATTGTCAGAGCCACAGTTTTGGAAGAATCTTTCAAGATATAATAGTGCGTTCCTATCGGTTGGAGATAACGGAAACATAAACGCCGATTGTCGCCTCTCACTCGCCACTCGTCCTGTCGTGGCGATCCAAACGCCGTGGCGATCGAGATTCGCCTCTCGTCCGCAAAGGGTTAAAATTATTTTAAATTATCTTTAGTTACTTAAAATTATTACTCTCTCGATAAAACTGATAAAATTGATTTTCCTACGTTTTGTTTTGTTAATTTATATTTCCGATACTTCGTGAAACTTTCCTCGGAAGAGTTCTCAAACTGAGACTTGAAACTGACATTGAAGCAACCGTTTATTAAAAATGTGAATTATTTAATAATAAAGCTAATCAAAGTACTAGAGCGGAGAACTCTTCCGGGCTTAAATAACTTAGCTTGAAAGCTTCGTAATAATTCGAAAATAATAAATAAAAGAAATCGAATACAGACACATCGACGATATCTGATTCAATTCTATTGAAATTTTTTTACACGGCAAAGAACGTAAGTAAGAACATTTGAAAGTTAAATCATCAATTTTAATTCAACAAATGTTTTGTTTGTTTTATTTTTATTACTCTTATTAAGTATAACCATGATTTAAAACTTTGTTGATTTTCTTATTTACTTATTTTCTTAATTTGTCTCAATTTTGAGAACCATTTAATATCATGCAGATAAAATAATACTTAAAAAATGATTACTAATGGCGTTAATTGTTCTAAATATTGTTCCGAAATAAAAATAATTAGAACAAAACACATGTTCAATAAAAAGTAAAAAAAAATATGATCGAAGATAGCGAATCTCTAACAATTTTTAAGAAACAGCTTAACATTACAAAGACGAGTAAAAAAATTATGCAAATGCATTCGTTTTCAAGAACAAAGATCGTCGTAATCAAAAAATGCTGTGCATAGAGACTGTGTTAAATAAAATAATAAAACACTAGTGTATTAAAATTATGTCATCGTCGAAAAAAAAGAAACAATCTTGGACTAATAAATCAACAATATCGACGAAACTCTCGCGAGTATCAGATAAGAATTATTTTCCCAATTTATTTCATCTATCAGCGCTGTTTTTCATAATTTTCTGTAGAAGGGAGAATTTTGGGAAAAATCGAATTTTAAATTCCGGCAATACTGGAAAAAATTAAATGTCAGAAAACGAATTCGATGGAACTGTCGAGAATCCTTCACGTTCCTTCACAAATAAACGGCATCCAGAAGACATCGGTAAAGTCAGCTACAAAAGCAATCGAATTCGAAAATACGATCCTCTTCGCCCTTTACCAATTAAACACGATCAAATTATCTAAGAATTCTCTTTACCTATTAAAGGGTCAACCTACGACAACAACTGTCTATTCGTCGACCGTTCTCGTCTCATTTGCGACGAAAGAAAACCAGAAAGACAGAATAATCCCTCAGTCGCCTCGAAATCGTAAGTGGAAAGTAAGTCGAACGATGAATTTTTTTACCTACGTATTTCTCCACTCGTCGATAAACGACAGAAAGAGAAACCACGAGATACGAACAAGTATCGTTCCAGTATGTACAGTGTGCTCCTTAGCCTTTCCTCCAAACCGAGGTTTTATCTTTGAGCAACGCGTCGATGTCGTTCAAAATATCATCCGACGCCATGTCCAACGTTAAATAATCCTCTTCGTTTATATTCAACAAACTATCCGCTTCTTTGGAATCTTCTACAGTGTCAACCGATTGCACGTTCTTTTGCTTGCCTCTCTCGATCGGTATCTGATCTTCGTCCGTGCTGCTGTCGCACAATCTGACCTCAACCTCGTTCTTCCTGGACCTACAGGTCGAACTCGACGATTCCGATTCGTTCAATCTCACCATGGAACTGGACTCGGGACTCTTTCTACCTGACTCGTCCCTCTTCTCCTCGAGCTGCTCCTCTTGGTCGGTTCTCGCGTCTCGTTCTTCTTCACCCTGAAACGAGCTCAACCTCTTTGGAGATCTTCTGAGCTTAACAGGCGCCACGCTGCTCCAAATCGCGTCACGATCGTTCGGACACTTCATCTTACGCCTGCGCTTCGAACCGTCTTGCTCGAAATTTTCACTCAGACGCCTTTTCACTCCTCTGGCGGAAATTGTTTCTGTACATTCGGCCAAACTGTCCACAGTGTCTTTCCAAAATTCCGTCGAGCTCGCCGCTTCGCTGTTCCCGGTTTTAGCCTTCTCGAGGCTTTTACCCTTTCGGCGGCGAATTTCGTCGAGTGTGAGAACCTCGAAGTCCAATCCCTTTCTGTCGTTCGAATCTTTGTTCGCTGGCGGATACGGGGAGATTCGTTTCGTCCTACGAGCCTTCGTGTTACCGTCGCCAATGCCGCTCTGAGAGCCCTCGGCCTGATAGGAGTAGTAGGCGGCACTCTCGGCTTGAATCTCCTCCAGACGAATCTCCTCGTATGTCTTGCAGTACGGGACCCTCGGCTGCGGCTTTACCGGAGACGATACACTTTCATTGTCCGACTCTGGAAGAAACATATCACGAAATTGCGAAAATTTACTTCGATATTCGAGGATGCTCCACTTTTGTTGGTTAGACACCTTGGACACCCTTCGTCTCCATTCAATCATTATTATCCCATTTCTCTAGAACATTTTACAGCTATTTGAAAAATATCTCTATCCGTCTGTCAGTTTCGATTTGATTTTTGAATATTCCGTTCAGCATCTCTCCAAAGCGTCTTTTTAATTAGAATTACTTCAAAGGCTCTGAGTTGACTCTATGTAAAGCGAGCGTACTCCGAGTTTTGATCGCAGATCATTTCTATCGCATCGTCTTACTATCAATTTTTTTTTTAAGTAGACTTAAGTAGCCTTTGATATCTCCGATTAACACGTTTACAGGGGAAAGTTTGAGTTGGAAATTAGAAACAAGGAGAGTGTATAGTACAATTCCAATACTTTGACCGATTTCAATATACTAACTGTTGGCCGATCCATCTTTCTCTCCTCTTTTTTTCTTCTCTCTCTCTCTCTCTCTCTCGCTCTCTCTCTCGCTCTCTCTCTCTCTCTCTTTCTTTTCGTTTTCTTTTCGAGAACGAACAATTCATCATCTCCTACAATTTAAAAATAACTAGCACTACATTTACGAACTCTTTCGATCTTTTTTTTTTTTTTTTTTTTTTGATCAGGTAATCTATGCTTAAAATCCAATAGGTGAGTTATTATCGTCGTCGTCGTCGTCGTCGTCGTCGTCGTCGTCGTCGTTATCGTCTCCTTGTGTTCTGTTCTCTCTCTTATTTCCTCTTTCTTTCTCTCTTTGATTCATTATTTGCTAATTCTTTCTTTTTTTTGTAAAGTCTCTTTGAAAATTCATCGCTTTTGGATTTCTCTCTAGAACCGTTCCAGGCTTCTATCTCCATGTTTCATAAAATACAAGCGAAAAGTACTCTACGAGCCAACCAACTTTATAAAAAAATTCTTCTTCCTCCTTCCTCCGTGCAAAAGTCTTACGGCCATTGCGTAAAATTGAAATTTTTTTCTTTCTGCTTCAAACTGTTTCTAGTTAAAAGTTTGTTTTCAGTTTTCAAACTGTGTTTAATCGAGCTAACTGCAGAAATTTAATTTAATTTAGAACTCTATACCCAACTAAATTGAATTGTGGGTCAAGAAATATTTCTCAATTGACCAAAGACTTTTGCAATATTTATACAAAGGATGAGAAAACGTAGACGAACGTTCGACAATGACACAACACAGTCGAAGAATCATCGACAAAGGAAAAAATTCGATGACGAAAGAACGACGAGAAAAGCCGAGTTCTGAGTAAAATTGTCTTCTAATCTATCTGTTGCTTGGTAACCGTCGAAAAATGTCTGTTTTTCCTTGATATTTTTCTTTTCTTTTCTTTTTAATTAGGTACAATGTTTGTGAATATTTTACAAATTAACTCAATCATCCACTCGCAGTCACGTGGATCAAATAATTTCGAATAACAAGTCAGGCGTGAGAAAAAAATTATACACAGCGTACGTTATCACGCGAGTTTCGCAAATGTTAAATGTCGCAATGTTACAGTTTCCACGCAAAGAAAGGGATAGACACGTCGAGTTTTCTCACAGCAAAAAAAAAGAAAAACACGAATCACTATTTGCTTCGCAAATCAGAATTTCTGAAAGATATGGGAACGCAATTTAAAAGAAAAACTATCACAAATAATAATCGTTCCAACGTTCGAGTAACTCCTTTCGGAATTTACTGATCATTTGTTAACCCAGGGGAATGAAGATGACTCTAAAAGTGAAACATCGAAATATAATATAATATTTTGAATTTTATGAATTTTACGATCAAGAGTAAAGTAATAATGCATTCATTGCGTAATAATGCCCTGGATAAATGTAAAAATAGCTATTTGCGATAGTTTCAGATTCGATACAACAAATGCAAATAAAATAGCCATAGAAGAATTGTTCAACTAGTGTAAAAAGACGATTTAATTAATTTTGGAAAGCACGCGACGATCCTCCTACCTTTGTAATCGAGTTAGAAATTAGAAAAATCGTCTTTGTCACACTGGCGTTGTTTTCTCTTTCGTTTCATGGCATCAAGTTTATTGAAATTCAAATAATCGTCTCGGTAAAAATTAATATTTTTCATTCGTTTACATCGATTAGTATGGAATCATTTATCGCATATTCAGCGTATAATTTCTCTCTCTCTCTCTCTCTCTCTCTCTCTCTCTCTCTCTCTTTTTCTCTCTCGCTCTCGCTCTCGCTCTCGCTCTCGCTCTCACTCTCTAACTCTATAACCTTTCTTTCTTTCTCTCTCTCACTTTTATCATTTTCAATCGAATCTCTTTTTATTTGTGAAATTGAAGAAGGGACCAGGTCACCTTTTGTTTCATCATTAATCGCCAAACAAAGATTTACAAGTTTATCGTAAGCGAATTCAACGACAATTGCATTGTTTAATTTTGCAAAGAAAAAAAAAAATAATTCCATCCTTAAAAGCACTCAACTTTTTTTATTTTTATTCTTTTATTTTATTTTATTCGAAAGAAATAATTCTATTTTCTTTCGTTAATATCTTGCAATTTTCTCCTTATTGATGATAGGTCATTGAAAATGGAGGAAAATTCTTGAAATTGTCGTTGATCCAGGGATCGCACACGCGACTTCAAGGACAAATGCGTTACAATTCAAGAAGTAATACGCAAGTAAGTAACAATATATATATATATATATATATATATGTATATATGTATATGTATGTATATATATGTATATATATTGATACAATAGAGATACGGATGACAAATTAATAACGATCGCACCGCTGCGACGGTGACAGTAACAATAAATAAGAAAGGAAGAGGAACAAGACAGAAAAAAAAGTCATCGATCGACGAAGTAATATAGGTAATATAATTCGAATAGAGATCCATCTCCCGGATGGAGGATAATGATTTAAGAACAATAATTGCAGCTGGACGCACACGATAACCAACAATTGAAAAAAAAAAAAAAATAATAATAATAATAATAATAATAATAATAATAATAATTCAAAGATCAAAGAAAAAAGGAAAACAAAATGCACGTCGAACACTCCTTAAAAATGGAGAAGAAAAAAAAAAAAAAGGAAGAAAAAACACAATTCGAGATGCATGTTACAAAAGGGTGGGTGGGTGGGGGGAAAAAAAAAAAAAGTTGTAAAATTCAATACGTTGGAAGAATATCAACGAAAAGAACAAGAAAAAGTTCATACAAAGATCATTATTATGTAAATTGCAATATGATCCACCAAGAAATTTTTCTTTCGTAAACTATAATAGAAAACGAGAACGTCGATTATCGATCGAATTCGACAAGCGACAATGTCTCGAGTGATTTTTTTTTTTTTTAATCGACGACAAAAACCACTTTCAATCGATCGAATGATCCTCGCGCGATAATCGTTTGTAGATTGCGCCAAATCGATGTCGTTTGATTGGCTGAACGTCAACACGAACGAAACAAACGATATATTAATATTATACGACTATATAATAAATAGCGATTAAAGGTCGTCGCCGGTGATACGAGTCCAGCTACTGATCTTTTTTCTCTCCTTTTCTTTTCTTTCCTTCTCTCCTCGAGCGTTAAACGTACTATGTAGTTTAACTTTTATACCATTTCGTCTCTCATAAGCACGCACACACGCACTCGCCGAGAGGTGACACGCATTACAGGCCCTGTGCTTCGAAAAGAACAAGCGATAATTGCACTTGCTACACGAGAACGGGTCAAAAGACGATTTTTCAAACGATTATTCAACTATGCGTCTATTTTGCGGCAATATACCATGTCCGTTACTGTGTTTCTTCATTCTTTTTCCCCCGTCTTTTGCCATTCTCCAACATCTTTTTAACTCTCTCGCGAACACGATCCTCTATTTCTCGTTTCTTGCAAAACTATTACCGAAAACACAGCATATAGAAAATAATATAATAATTTCAATAATTACAGAATAATTACAGCCTGTAATTATCGAATCGACTTGTACGGTACTATTATCGCACATTTTGTTCTTTTTTTCGTTTTCTTTTTCTTTTTTTTCAAATGAACATTTCTTCCTGGAAAGACCCGCGATAACAAAACAAAAGAAAAAGAAAAAGAGCGAAAAATTGAGAAATTTTTCTCGTACATACACGCACTCTCTCACTTGATCGTCTATAATATACAATTTTTTCTTTTTTTTTTTTTTCTTCTTTTTCATGCTTATATCTGCATTTCTCATTTCCTTTCATCCCCTCTCCCTTCCCCGTTCGCGTTTCTCGATCTAGATCACAAGTTTTGTCTTTTTTTTTTTTTCTTTTCATTCGCATGTTGTGTTCAAGAGTTACATAGAAAACGAAAAATTCCTGCTTGCATCGTCTTGAGATTCAAGGTCGTGATTGTTAACGAATTCTTCTTTTCTTTTCTTTTCTTTTCTTTTCTTTTCTTTCTTTTTTTTTCTAACTCTTTTTCCGTTGTCGTTGCTTTTATCGAAATAAGAAAGAGAAATTCACTAGAAGGTGAAGACGAAAGTCTAGGCACTAGAACGTAGAATTCTACCCGTATAAAATCGCAGAATCAATAATAATCCTGAATTCATCGTTCGCGAGATCGATGATGACATTCAGACACGGCGACGATTAATCTCGATCGTGGATATATCGTTTAGCAGTTAAATAGAATATAATTACTTCGTCATGCTGTACGGTAGTCTCGTAATGCAGGTTACATTTAAATTTTTTTTTTTTTTTATTTTCATTATATCTCTTCGTGCGGATCTAGGCGCAAATAGTATTTCGTAATAAAAATAAGGAATATATGTATATTCATATATATGTACATATATATTCTTGTTTTCACTGGAATCTAGAATATTCTTATGTCGAGAAAATCTACGTTTTTTTCTTTTTTTCTTCTTTTTCATATATTTTTTTTTTTTTTTTCAACACTTCTAATAATAAACGAAGCGACTGTATAATCATTATTCGAGCACAACGCGACTAAAACAAAATTTACACGTACTATTCCACCAAGTTCCGCTCTTGTTTCTTTTTTTTTTCTTTTTTTTTTCTTTTTGCTTTTTAAGAGTACGTATATGTAAATATGTATCTGTGTATGCATGCAATACGTGGTATAAAGTCGCATTTCCCTCTTCCCTTAGGAATTCTCTCGTTTTCTCAGCACAAACGCTTATATCTCCTCCTCTATTATTCGCGTATATCTTCGCGTATATCTTATAAGTACATAAATATATATTTGTATTCGATATTCATGTACTTATATATATTCATATACTTATATTCGTAGATTTGTATTTGTATCATATAATGTTACTGCTCGACCATTCGTTTAATATTCCCACGCGATCTACATATTTCGCTTTCCACTCTAATTTACTTGATCGCTTGTTCATCGAAAGAAAACGAAGCGAATATCCAACACAATCGAATAAAGATAGTAGCGAAAGAAACGAATATCTAATTTGTAAAATGTTCCCCGGTCGAGAACGAACCAACAAACGTGTTGTTCATTAACAAATTTGAAGAAACTCGTTAAAAAGAATCGTTAGAATAAAAAAAATTCTCTGAATCCCAACGCTTTCGTTAATTTCTCATTCTCTCGTTCTTGTTCATCGTGAAGATTTCTTACATTTTCGATAGCTTAATTAAAAATTTTGCACTGAACAAAATATGCTGTAAGATTTTACGTTAAGATCAGAATTTTCTTTCTTTCTTTTTCTTCTTTTCTTTTCTTTTTTTTTTTTTTTTTTTTTTACGATTCAAGATTCATACAGCACTGACTCGATAAAACATATTCGTTTTTTTCCCCTTTTATGTATCGTTAAACATTATATATCTTTTGTGATTTCTCTCCTTTGTTTCGTTCGAAGCGAAAGAATTTCGACACGCTGCTATTAACAAATTTCATCTAAACACGAGCGGCAATACCGCTATTACTCGTTTTATACTTGTTCTCCCATATCATTTGAAAATTCGCTAATTCATGTGAAAAGCCAAAACATATGAAGGCATTTATCATTATTCTTTCGTGTGTGTATGGGCAATGTTACAAATCAAAAAGCTGGGATATCATTACAGCTGAATCGAATAGTGCTTATCCTTATAAACGAATTTTTCGTTCTTGTTCGTTCGTCTCGCCTTTATCATCTTTCTTTTTTTCATCTTCAAAAGAAAAACATTATTACGAATCGCAACAAATGCATGCAACATTACACTAAAAAGAAATACGCGTGTGTGCGCGTGTATTCGGGGCAGTATTCGACTCAAATAATTTCTTTCTCTCGGCTTACGCTACATCTAGCTCGAAGCATAACAGTATTAAAAATCAGAAACGAAAAACGATTAGTACGCGTTAAAGTGATAATCTTTTTTTTTTTAAGAGTTTTCCTCTTTTTTTTTTCTCGCAATTAAGTTGCACAAATGGTTTATGCTTCAAGCTTCAAAAGAAATGTATCTTTTTTTTTGGCTTTTTTCAAACGATCAAACATCAAACATATGAAAAACGAACTCAGTCTCTATTAAAAACTAAATAAACTACTTCACCCTAAACCAGTTTCAATTGATTATCAAGAATTCTGTGCGAGTTCAAATCGTGTGTGTGTGGCAAAGCGACGACCCATAGCTATCTTCTTATTTCATCCTGTATAGGTTCGTGTTTCGTTAGTGTTATAGCACAACGAAAAGACGTGAGTACTCCGATCTTGTATTTTCTATTATGCGGCATTCGGGAAAATTCAAGGCTCATCGCGCTGCCGCTGGAGAAAGATAGCCATAGGCAGTTAGAGGGCTACAGGCAAAGTTTAGATATAGCAGCCCCTGCAAAAATTGATATTCAAATCTACGCTTTTTTTTTTTTTTTGCTTTTTTCATTTTATTCTGTTATCTTTTTTCTTTTTTTTTTTTTTTTTTTCTTTAGCTTATGATTAGTTACCATGCTCGTTTTTTTAATGATATAATTACTCTCAACTTTTCTAATTGATAATATAATGGTAATGTAACCATAACTGTGTTCAAATGAATCTGATTACAACTAGTTAGTAAATTTAAACCAATATTATCAAGAACACAGTGTCATCGGATCAATCTAAATGTTGCATGTTATCCCTCTTCCCCTTTGGTATACACTGTATGTGTATACAAAATCATACGTGTTATTTAATCATTATATTGAAACAACACACACTTTTGACTATAATCTTTAAAATGTTATATACACAAACGTAGGGAATCATCTTTCAAAAAAATCCTTCACGTGTCAATGTAATTTTATAATCTTATTCTATCCAATAATAAAGACGACGATATAGATCACCTATTGCATTTTCACTACATATTCATAACTTCTTGCATATATTTATATATATATACGTGTATATATATATATATATATATATAATTTCATATATATTTTTCTTTCATTTTTTATGTAAGCTAAATAAAAACTATCAATATTTTATTATATGTATCGATAAATTCTAAGGAGTGCAGTCTTTATTATTGAAGAGGAAATTTAAAACGTATCTTGTGGAAATTTACAATACATCAATATGTATCTGACACTATCAAAAGCCATTACTATTAGCAAAATATTGTATAAGTTTTTAATAACACCGATGCAGCTTATGCTGTTTTCTCATGATGAACTTGATTTTTATCTTTTTCTTTCTTAAATAACTTAGTCGTATTTGTATATTCTAAATCAAACAAATTAAGTGCAAATCGATTAAGTATCGGAAATGTACTAACATTTCTGGTGCTCAATCAATATAAAAATCTTGTGATAACTTTTACTGCAAAGTAAAATGTATAACTTTTTCATTTTTGCACACAAAGTATTGTATATGTCGTATGTTTATACAATACTTTACACCGGTTTCCTTTCTTTTAAAAGACAATGTCTAGTTGTTTCATATAATTTTATCTGTGTTTTTCTCCCTTGTTTTAGTGTTTCATTAGTGTACTTTTTCTATGCTGGTTATTGGTCAATAGAAACTTACAGTGTTACAATTAGGACATTCCTGACAACTTTAAAATCGTCTGTATGATGTCATTTCGAGATATGGGAAAGGAAATCTTGATGTTTGAGGTTGCGAAGTTTGTTGAGTATGAATGGGTGAATATGATGGCTGTTGAAGCAATGTAGAATTTTGTTGATTTTGCAATGGGGATAATGACTGTCCCGGAGAATGTGAATGTAGGTTTTGTGGGTGAGAAAATGATAACGCATGATGGCAAGGGGAAGTCTGTGAGTTTTGTACATTAGCTTGTGGTATGTTCAAATTGTTTGTAATGTTGATATTGTTTAGTATGTTGAGACTGTTAGATACGTTATTAGGGATTGTCAGATTGCTCGGAATACTGAGTGCGTTTGGAATATTTATGCTCGTTTGTAAATTAGGTGGAAGGGAAAGAGTAGCCGACGTAAGATAATGTACGCTGAAAGATGGACGGGGGGGCTAGTAAAGCCTCATACCTTCTTCGAATTTGACGATAAGAGGATCAACAGCTGGACTGCCAATAAAACTGCCTGCTTCACTGCTTCCTCTACCTTGATCAGACTCAGTACTACTACCATCATATTTTGTATCATCTGTTAGCAATTGAAAAAAAGAATCTTGTAAAAAAATATTACAAAGTTATAACATATTGTAATCATAGTAAAATCACAATTTATAAGGTATTCTAAAATCAAAATATGATAGTATGCTCTGTGGATTTATTTAATAAAGAAAACTATGAAAACAAAAGTCTATACACTTCATATTTCATTAATTTTTAGTTTTCATTAAATATATAAATTTAATGAAATTAAATTCTGTATTTCCTTTCTCTCATTGCCATGTAACAACAGCTTGAATCTAAAATAAAAATCTACAATTGCTTCATACTCTCACCTTTTCTATGTTTGTGTCCTAACGCTCTTCTACTGCATACTGACATAATTTGGCTTTGGTTTAATTTGGTTAAATACCCTATCTGTTAACATAATAATCTTACCTTGACGATTAGACCATTCTTGGTTCATTGTTTTTGATGTCAAATCAAAATTCTTTACTGGATTAATAGGATCATTAGTAATTGTTCGAGCATTCTTATGCATAAATGAACAGTGTGGTTTTCTACAACCTCCAGGTTGTGTTTCCCAATAACATGGAATCGATTTGCGATTTTTCTATTTAAACAAATAAACATGGAACATTAATAATCTGTTTCAACTTCCACTTAATGAGTTATCTATTTTTAACATTTGATGCTTACTCTTAATTCCATATGCCTAAAGTTACAATGTTCATCAAAGCATTTACCCTGCTTCCAATATACGCACATCGTTTCGCAACCCAAAGCAGACGGTTCATGTCTAAATGGACAGTTATCACCCTACAAATAAAATTATAAATTAACAAAAGTGACAAACAATAACAAACAAAAAATATATCAAAAGTATAGTAATAATAAAATAATGGAGAATCATGACTATTAATAGTTGCAGTGCTCATATATGTCATAAATATACTGCAACTTGATTATAATTGTCAAACATTTAACAATTAGTATTGTTTCACATAATTTCTAACAATATATTATGAAAGTAAATGTACAGCTATTTGTACATAGTAACAAATTATCACAGCTTTTAATGAATATTAAAATCATTAGCGACAAAAATTCGGACACAAAATAAACGATAAAAGTCCGATTTAAAAAAAAAAAAGATTCGAAATAATCATGAAACGAAGAGAAAAAACTTCGTGCAACATATAAATAACATGATTTATTAATTATTTTAAAACGAAGGATATCGTAGAGTCTGCCTCCAACATGGCCGATCTAACCTCGCGAATTCAATATATCAGAAACAATATGGAACAAATTTATTGAACATTTCGAATTTTGCCGTGATGATTGAACACAGTGAACACTTCATGCATTTTGTGTAGTACATACCTTTGTGCACGTTGAGTAATAGAAAAAATAACAGTCGGTATTCTTATGACTGTGCTCCATTTGCAAAAACCGATAGAAAGATGAGTGATCGTGTTCTTTACTGAAAAAGAGAAAATATTAAAAACTATTATCGCTATGAATGTGACATTCCATAGGGGAAAAAAGGGGGAAAGATTAAAGTAAAATGCATGTTACCACTTCGTGCGAAACATGATTACAGCTTATAGTGTATCGTGCTCAACCGCCAGTTCCAATATTATGGGAAATTAATTTGAATGTAGAAGTATCGCAACCACAAATATTTGTACTGACGGGAATGACCTTTTTTTCACTATGTATCCCATATATATTTGTTACTTACGTGTGATGGCAGTGATTCCTCGGATGACTTCTTTTTTGCCCCTTCGCTTTGACCCACACACTAAATCAACTCGCACACAGATTCAAGTAAATAGTTCGACCGTGGCACTTGTCGCCCCTTTCGTTAAAGACGCTATTTGCTACAGATACGATACCGTAAACGTCCGAAAAAACACGAGAACACACGATCGTTTACGCGCCTTTTTCAAATTGAAGAGTAGCGTACAAAAATATTCAGCATGATACTTACTTGATAGTCAATACTAAAAAATTTGTCAAAAATTCAAATTTTACTACTTTATTTACATACGTAAATTTAGAACAGATTATCTTATAAATCGCAATACATTCGTTACGCTATGTATTTAAAGAAAAAAAATACAAAATAGTATGTTCAGCCAAGGAAACATAAAAAAACAATTTTTTTCGAGCTGTATACATCCAATTATTAAAAAATGTTATATATAAAATAATTAATAGATTAATGCTTTACAATTTAAGTGCATACTTAAAGTAATAATAGTCATTAAGTATATAATAGAGATATTACATAATACTTTATGATGTAATATTATATAATATTGTGTTTTTATAAATAATTTTATAAATATATATTTTTAATGTTTAATGTAAAAATTTATTCTAAAATATTCATATAAAAAAACAAAACAAATTTTCTTAACAAATATATAATTTAATCAAATGAATAGAAAGAAAAATACATCAAAATAAAGATTTAGAAATTACTAAAACAATACTTCGAATTTTCTTTTTATTTCGTTATAAAGATAATTTATATCCAATTTTTCGCATTTTTAAATGACATATATAGTTTAGAAATGATATACATTTTATATACAATAATAATACAATTATTTTTGATAAAAGCATTTGCAAAAATAACAAAGTACAATATCAATAAAAAGGAAGTATTTTAAACTAGTATTTTTAACAAAAACATTTGATTAAATTATAAAATATAACAATATAACAAATGTACAATATTTAAGAAGATTAAAATATTGATCTTTCTGAGATTAAAAATACATAATTGTATAGTAAAACAGTGAAACATTATAATTAAAATTTGAACATTTCGTTATAACGGTAAGAACATATCATCATTAAACATGATGCGAATATTTAAAACTTTCGCATTTTATTTTGTTGTATATTTAAGATAGATACGATATGTACATATAATTATAAATATACAGTCCATTCCACTATAATACATATAGCATATTTTCACAATAAACTGAAATTTTGCTGTTTATATTTTTTGATCATGTCCCATTACATTTTAATTTATTATTATTACTACAATAAAAATGATAAAAAATTCTTCAATCATAAAAATTTGTATATAAAACTTTAAATAAAAAATTTTTTAAATATAACATTTAAAAAAATAGGATAGATATAATAATGCGATAATGTAATGTCTGGATCTAATTGCACAATTAAATATTTCTATTTAAATTAAGAAAATACCATAGAACATGATTGAGATTTTTATGTTCTACACAATGCTTAAACGTAAAAAAATTGTACTTCCAATATTTCACAATAATATGTATTAATTACAAAATTTTATTTTACATTTACTTTTTTAAAAAAATTAATCTTAATTTTAATAAAAGTGCTAGAGTAGGAAAGACTGTTTTTCTCTCTTTTTTTCTTAAACAAAACTTCATAATATATAAAAAAATTTAATTAATTAACAATTCCCATTAATACACAAAATTAGAAAAATACCTCACTGTTTTTTAACAAAAGGATTGGCTAGCAACCCATCCTGGAAACTAAATTTACTACAATGATGAAATATTAAGATATCACAACAATAGTGAGACGAAATTATTAGTCTAGTATAATACACTACTAATTTTGGTTTAATGTAGTTCAATACTTTTCATTTCCAAGGGAAGATGGTAAATATCAATCAATGTATACTTTTAGTTTAATGAAAATATAAGGAGTGACACGGGAAATAACATCGATTTTACAGTCTTATCAAAACATTCTAGATTATCACTGTATATTTTATATTATAGTCATTTCATTTTTATCACGCAATTATTTAAATCACTGAGTGCGTGTGTGTATATATATATATATATTTACACACACACACACACAAGAGCGCGCGCACGCTCGCATGTACAATCTCTTCTCACTGATTTCAATCTAGACAATCTACTTGTAGGCTCGAACAGTTTATCATTCAATATCCATTAATATCTCACATTTATTACATTATATTCTTCCATTCAGTTAAAAGTTGCTTATGAAATTCGTCAGAACATTTACGATGAGGAGAACGAAAAGCATTAGTAAAAAATTTATATTCAATTCTTTGTTATCATACTAGGTAACAACCACTGCTATAAAACCAAATATATATTGCAATAATTTAACTAGCATACTATAGTTTATGTATACGTATCTATATATGCAATAAATAATATATATATGTTATATATGTTATATATATATTATATATATAACATATAATTATATTATGCGTGTGAATGTATGTATGTGTGTGTATGTATGTAATGCGCGCGCGCGCGCGCGCGCGCGCGTGTGTGTGTGTGTGCAAATATTAACAACCTCATATATACATCACTTTTTAATATATGTCGCATACATATGCTATCGCATATAATAAATACGAATGTAGAATATTCATTTCATCAATCCTTTGTTTATTTGTTCATTAATGAAAATGCTAAATACCGACTACTATTGCCATTATTTATCGCCTTGTACTTGCTCGTAGTAAAAAAAAAAAAAAACAGTGTTTTTCACATAAGTTATGTCTTATAGAACTGAATATTTTTTTTAATGATTGCACTATTAAATAGCTGCACGGCAGTTACTAGCATAAATATTATAGACAAGATAATATAGAAAACGCGGAAGTGAACTCAGAAAATTGTTGCTTGTAACATATAAATATATTATTCATCTTCCCTTTATAAAATTTAAAAATCAGTTTAATATACTAGATTCGTACAATAATGCAAATCCAAGCGTTCTAACATGATGTACCTCTTCCTTTTCAAGTTAAATAGAGATACTATGAAAACATATTAAATCAACTGTGTCAAGTTTCATTTTCATTTTACTTGACAGTTAATAAAATTATTATTATAACTTATTCGAATTGCAACATTTGGAACAATCAAAACAACTGGTATGCTATCTCTTTGATGACCAAGATGCACGAGTACCACTGCCTGGATTATTTCCAATTATTCGATTTTGGAGCTCTGTTACTGTTTCTTGCAAAGCTCTCTTCTCTTTCAGAAGTAATTGTATGTCTTCTTGTGCTGCACTTAAATGAGATTTTATTACATTAGACTCTTCTTTTATACGTATTAATTTCGCATTTTCTTCTGATAATTTCTCCAAAGCATTAAGGCGACGCCGGAGCTGTTCATTATCTGATTTTAACTGTTTGCTAGACTGTCTCAAAATACTTAATTCCATTTCGTGATTTATATTTTGGGCTATTTGAGTATCACTGTTTGTAAGTGTTTCAAGGGAATTACTCCTGCTCAAGTTTACTAGAAATAAAATGTCTCAATTAGATTAATAATAGATGTGGAAAAATTTTATAGTAATCTATAAAACACATAAAAATGTTATGCTTCTAATGAAAAATTACTTTTAACAAATTAGAAAATTAAATATTTTTTATTGAATATATATATATATGGTGACTAAATAATATATTTTATACTATCTAAACCATTTTGTGAACATAATAAGCAGTGTTATAAACCAATGTGACAATATGACAATATTTTGTACCTGAATGTTGTATAAATGTTGTTCATTCGTGCTAATTCATAAACTGCATACATTTTAAACAATTTTCATAAGCGTACGTGATAATAAGCGAAAATTATTTTCTTTTGATTTGATAAAAAAAAAAAAACATGCCTGATTAAATATAAATCTAAAATTCTATTATCTTATTAAACATTATCAAAGCAATAAATGCTACTACTATTTTTCTAGTTGTTTTGTATAATGCTCACATTAGAAAGGCCATCTGAATGCACAGAATAATTATACAATATATAATATTAATTTTAAAAAAATAAATAAAAGAATTTGCCACTTAAATGTACTTTAAAAACCTATTATATCAAAGACTAACTCTACTATAACTAACTATATTAAAAATTATATTTTCCTCTTATAAAAATAATAAGTGGCGAATAATAATAGCAAAACTTCATTTTAAATTGTTACCTACCAACTGGTTCGATATGAAAAACTCCATTTGCATCTCGTACTATCTTAAGCTTTGCAATATTTAGATCTATAGGAATTGGTCCTGGCGAAGTTATATTATTCGGAGGACGATCTTCGTTTAAACGTAAGGATATACTCTCCAAATATATCTGCAATAAGAAAAAAAATGATAAAAATATAAGTAACTAAAAGTAAAGGTAAAATAAATAATATGATAAAATTTAACATACTTGCAATGGTATTGGCCTAGGTATAATTTCATCTTCAGTTAAGTCAGTAAGCCCACTTATTGAACTCATAGACAAGGACATTGATATATTAGTAACTTTAACTTCTAACTTGTCTTCAAATAAATCCAAAACACTTTGTCTGTTATGTACATCAACACTAGAAACATCTATCTCTTCTTCAGTTACATTATCTTGATTTTGATTTTGATTTCGAGATAAATGCTTATTACTCATAATTTGACTTGCTTGAGACAATTTCCAAGAATCTGACTTGCATTTCAAATCATGATCCAAACGTAGTTTAATACATGATCTACAGTTAGAGTCTGACGGTAATTCGACCCAACCTCGAGATCGTGCACTGAATTTTGTCTAATAAAAAACAGAAAGTATTAAAAAATATATGTATGACATTGAAATCATATCACAATTGCTACTATGTGACAGAATATTCTCTTATCCTTTAATCAATTCATAACGCTTTAAAATTAAACTATAAATATGAAATTATAGAAAATAAATCATTCAAGGATAAATTATTATTTGCATATATTAAATAGTAAGAACAATTTCTTAATATTAACTTTTTTATAAGCAGACTATTTTTATGGTATGTAATATGTAACATTTAAATAGAAATATTGCAATTATTAACTTTTTGTCATATTAATATATGGTAAATTTTACATAAAAAGCTATGAGAATTTATTTTATAAGCAAGGTAATTTCATTTCCTTATAATTTATATAAAATACATATAATTGTAGTTGTATTTGAAAGCTTCTCAAATACATTCCAGCTAAGCATTATTTCATACCATGCTACATGAAGTTGTTATACTTTGAGTACACATACTATGAAATTAAAAGCTAAGAAGCTTTAAATCCTTTATATAAAACTAAAAATGTATACTTTTAAAATATTTATATAATTTGTTTGTTTACAGAAATAGGAAAACAATAATAAAATATTTACTGCTAATTATGCAACTTAATAATTTAATAATGAACTTGCACGTAATTGTCATATACTCTACAAATTTATCATTTATATTTCAATAATTAAAAAAGCACAAATTATCATCTACAGTTTGTTAAAACGATTAATAAGAAATTTATATATATGCAATTTGTACAGTATAGTAACATAATTCAGAAGAAATAAACATGCAATAAAATGTATACAACACAAGGCATTTAATACAAGATATATGAGTACTTTGCCAATACCTTTCTTTTGATCTGCCACAAGTGCCACATAAAAACATTCACAAGAGAAGGAGAGACGCAGGAGAAGCATGCAAAAAAGTTAAAGACAAACATTGTATAAATATACATATATAGTATAAAAATGTTTGTAATGTATGTGATATAAAGCTAGAAATAAAATTGAAAAAGTTTTATGACACACGAAATATGTAACTAGGAATAAAATATTAGTCATCAATACATTCCAAGTTTATATAAAACAAAAATCATATATTATCTGAAAAAGATACTGTATAACTATTTTAATATACTCTTAATAAATTGTAACATATTGTAACATAAATTTTGGAGCAATATTTTCTGTATAAATGATTAAATCTGTGTTAAATCAGAAATATATCAAGTCTGTACACGATAAAAAGCACTTTATACAGTGTATAAAAAAGAAGTTAAAACTTCCTAATAAAATTATTATATGAAAAAAATACTAAAGAACAATATAATTTTGATTGCAGCAATATTTAAAAAAATTTCAATATTTAAATCTATTTAATAGATTCAAAATAGCATATTGTATGTAATCAGCAAACAAGAAATTTATAATTTACATAAATAGAATGTAATCTTACCTGAAATTCATCCCATGGAATAGATGAACATTCGTCGTTACCAATATTTGAAATTTGAACTTTAATAGAAGATGCATATCCAAGGGATTGTTGAATAAATTCAACTTTAGATAACTTGAATGTTGCCATAGATACCTAAAAAGGATTTTATCTAATCAAGATATTTTTTTTTTTTATTACGTTATTACATTATAAAACATAGACTTACAATATCTTTTCGTTTACACACACTATCCATAGATTTTTCACTCTGAGTATCAGGAGTTTCTTCCACTACTTCGCTAGCTTCTTCTACTGCTGTTATTCTAATTGAATTATCAACAGAAAACATTGCATCTAATTTTTCTTGATCTTGAAGATTAATTAAAACATAGTTTTCACTATCAGAACTAACATCGCTTCTTATAGACATAGTATCACTACTACCATCTTCTGGAGATGCTTTCAAAGCTGAATCGATAGATGTCATCAAGTTACTCAATCCTTTTTTCATAGAAAAAAGACCAACATTGAAATTATTGGAAATGAACGGTGTATTTGAAGATGAATCTCCCTTGCTGTGCTTATGTGTAATATCAGCAGCATATCGTAAAGTAGGCAATGCTTTCTCCTCTTCTACACCAATGCACTGTTTATCATACGTTACATTTCTTATTTGCGCATTATTTTCATGTTTATTCGTACCATTTTGTTTAAATGTCACAACAGTTTGAGGTGTATTAGAATGCATAAAATCCATTGACAACATTGACGATATATCACTCTGTGGCGTTATCGTTTCATTATTTATATTAATTTTTTTACCGCTGCTCTCAACTCGTTCTGTATTTTGCCATGGAATAGATGAACCTGGAATGTCATCTGCTATGCTAGATGAATCTGGCATAACAGATTCCAAATCTCCTCCAGAATTTTCTTTACCAGGAGTATGCGACGGCATAACGAATGTTACTTCTACTTGAGGTATCAATGCACCAATAACGAGTGAACTACCGCAATCGATTTTCAATATTTTATTAGAGTCGATATTTAGGTACGTTGCCATTTCTGATAGAACTTCCGATAATCTTAACAAGAACAAATATTGATAATGATTTATCTGAACGCTAACTAAATTGCTTATGTACGCAAGACCATGAATATCAGCGGTAGATTTATTTTCTGACGAATCTTTCTCTGATGATTTCATAGATATGTAACACCATAAAGTCAAAGGAAATGCATCAAGGAACGGTACAGGACGATTTTGTCCGACCGCGCGAGCACCGAGAAAATCTCCCCAAACGGGTTCCAAATTACAACACCATATGTCTTTAGTTTCGGTCCACAAAAGCTCCCGATGTAATTGACGAACTAATTCATTTACAGAGTTACTACTAAAATTAGGTGGTGGATGACGAATATTATCAGTGCCTACAATGAATAAATAAATGTGAAATGCTTGCATAAAACTATATAGAAAATAAGCACATATAGTTATAAAATTACCTGCACAATGTGCCAAAAATTTATCTGTAAGAACATGAAAATCATTCAATCTGTTTGGAAAATCTGTAGTAAAAAACATTTGACCCATTTGAAAAGCATTTACACATTGTGCTAAATCTGCTCTTGAAGATCTTTCTGTGGATCGAACATTTGTTATTGACGCTCTCGACGTCTGTATGTGCAGAGACTTTGGCCTATCTTTCTGATTAGGATAATCTTGTTGACTTTCAAAAACTATCTGAGAGTAATAATTATATTGTGAATATAATAGTAAAAATTTTGAATTATAACATAAATATCTCAGTACATACTCTTGGAAGTATAGCTTCAATCTTCACATCAAAATACATTAAATTAGTGGAAGTATACGTTGGTTGTTTATCCTTATTCATTAAAGAATGATATAAATTTAATGCAAAAGAATTAAACCACAAGCAGGAACAGACGTCAAAATTTACTTGGATAGGATTCAGTTGTACATAAAATTTTGGAGGTGGCACTAAACATTTACAGATGAAATTACAGATTAATTTATTCAAATTAAAATGATAACACAATAATTATGTTTACTTACATGGAAATGTAATATCTCCAGGATAGTAATAATATGTAAATTCAGCATGAACAATTGTAACATCTTCTGGAAGACAAAACTTGTCTCTGTCACCTAAGCAACATAAAAATATTTCAATAAAATGTAATAGAAATGTAAATACATTCTCCAATAACATACATGCGTTATGAATATACTCCATACAATAATAAAAATTCACATAATGTATATGTTACATATTACAAAATGCAAATCATAATGATTGTATGAAGTATTATAGTTTATATGTATTTACATAACATAATCCTTAGGACCTGTAAAATACATACAACAAATCTTTTCATCACAAGTCCTTTTAAAAGATACGATAGCTTTCTTATAAACAAATTATAATTTCTTTCTTACATAGTTCGTTTTTAATTTTTTGCACAAACTGCAAAATATAACATATATGAAAATATATGTTATATATTGAAAATATATTGAATATTAATTACAACAATAGAACTGTATCTTTTAAAAAAACATTTAAAAAATTTTACTCAAAATATCTGCTTTACAAAAGCAAATTATACCATGGTCATATTTAACTGTATAATAATTATGCTTCAGATTAATTTTACATTTGTCATTAAATATTCACATGTCTAGAATTGTTGTTATAAATGTTTTGTACCGAGTTGAAAATTAATGCTCGATTATGTAACAAATACGAGATGTAATAGCAACATAACACACAAAGCAACAAAACTTCTCAAACATGAAACTATGTTTAAGTGGTACTTATAATGCGATATTAATATGAATATACTACTACTGTTTATAATCTGTACCTGATGCATGTTTCTTCCTTGTTTGAGCTGTGCAATTATTAAACGAAATAATTATTGATTTTATATGGGAGCTTCATATAAAAGATAATTTTAAAAAATAAACTGAAATATTAAATAAATTAAATTGATTATTGCGAAATTTACACATACCCGTAACAAATTCTTTAGGTACAGGATTACGAGACGTTGTGGTTACTTTGTACAACGTAAAATCATCAATCCTTATTATAATGCAGGTCGTCATTAATTTAGCAAGTTGTTCCAAAATATAATTTTTTACTGGATTTCCACTGGGATGTTGAGATTTTTTTTTCTCATCAGCAGCTGTATTTACATTTTGTGACTGATTACCCTTTTCCAAATTATCTCCCAAACCTTTCGTATTATTAACTGAATAAGAACAACAAAAAGTTTTGTTAATAACTAACTAAAAACTACATTTGGAATTGATTGTTTACTTTTTAAATTATACGAACCTGTAACATTTCCTTGACTTCTGGTTAAAGGAGAATGCTGTGTTCTGCCAGAATCTATAAGATCCATAAACTGACTTCGAAAAGAACTTAACGACTGCTGTAACCATTGACTATGAGGTGTAGCATTTTCTTTATACTTAGCCCAATGTTTTCTATCAGCCATTGCTAAGTGATATGGATAATAATCAACTTGAAATTTAACTAGTGAAATTTGCAATGCACCTCCATCCTTTAAGTCAGGATAGGAGGATCTACCATCTAGATAGAAAATAAATAATATTAGGAGCATTATTGTCATTGTTATTGTTTTATCATATTTATTGTGTTATTCTAACGAAGAATTTAAATATACTCACTACCAGCATCATCACACAAATGTAAATCAATTCTTTGACAAAGGAAATGATATGACGTTTCTACAACATCATATCTGGTAAAGATTTTAGAGATAGCAGTATTACACTGATTTTTTGTCCTTGTTTGTTGAGATATTTGTGCTTGATATTCTGGCAATACCTGAAACCATAAAAATGATTTTATTTCTTTTTCTTTTTTTCTTTAATTGTTAAATATTTACAAACCTCTAGTTTTCTAGCTGCTTTGGTTTTACGTTCTAATATTGTAGCTTTTTCTATCAGACCACCTAAAGAGTCAATAAAATGAAGTGCTGCCTTCAGTTGTGAATCTGTTAAAACCCATAACAGATCATCTAATATAAGAATCAGTCTTGATCCCATAACAAAACAATCTAAAATACAAATGCATATATTATCTTTTGAAAAGAAAAAGAATGCATATTTGTTATGTATTAAAATATTTTTAACCTGATATTCTTTTCTTAATAGTAATCCGACATCTGGCTTGATTTGTAAGTAAACGTAATGGCGTAAGGTTTTTATCTTTAGTACTTTGTGCCTCTATTCTAACTGTTTGCCATTCCAATTCTTTAAAAATAAGTAACTGTCCACGATCAGGATCTTTTACTCTAGTAGTTCTTAGATCACACCGTTGCCATGTTGCAGATTTGGACTCCACAATAATGCGATTCATCTGTAACAAGATAATAACGTATAGTAGATTTTAGTAAAAATACAAAACTAATTATATTACCAATCAATGAATAACATTACATACTTGAACTGAAGCAATGAATGCAGGACTTTTAAATGTAACCGATACAGTATTAACAGTAACTGTTATGCCATCAATTACTTTATGTATAAAAGAATATTTTGCAGGACCAGTATAGGAAGATAGCCCTTGAGAAGATGATAAATCTCTTAAATCTTCACATGTTTCTACTTCTATATGAACTTCATCCAAACTCTACAAATATTAAAATCTAATCAAAATGTTAATATAACATATTATTAACTCTAATAATTTATAGTTATATTAATAAAAATTACGTTACCACATAAAGAATAAATATGTATAAATATATAATTTATATATATAGATACTTGTTATTTACCAGAAAAATAGGAACACTTCTTAACTTGGTCCATTGAATACGAAATGAAACTTTATTGCACCAAGCATTTGTTAATCTAAGCCACGAAGGTAACTCTAACAAATCAGTCAATACCGTTTCGTCAAGCTCCAAATTTGTCAGTTCACCTTCTCCTTTGAACGTGCTTAAATTTATTTTATCTGCAGATAAGTTCTTGGTAAACCTACAAATTTACATAAATTCTCATAAACATATTGTCATTTTCAAGTACCATCAGTAACTTGTTATGTTAACATGCAATATTCTTAATATCAACGATTATTAAGAAAAACAAATTATCAGTAATTTAACAATAATAACAATAATGCTAATTAACGAAATGAACAAGATTATCAAGATTATCAACTTAATTAAGGGTGGTACAATTTTTAATAGAAGATAATGAAATTCATTTGATAATTCAATTGTGTAAATACCTTGATAAATGTTTCAACAACTGTTTCTTTATTAGTGACACCATTTTTTATTATTTTCAATTGATTTCTACGATGTCAAATATGCGTCTCAACATGGTTAATTCGACACTACACGTACACAGCGAGCCATCATACATGCTACGATTGTCCACGACTTTCGACTCAAGTAGTAATCAGTAACGTCAGTAAGTACATATATCGCATAACTGAGTTTCTAGTTTCTTTCCTTAATTCTTTTTCTTCGATGTTCTCTTTCCTGAGAGTTTCTAACTTTCGTTTCTAAGATTAATAAAATAAAGATCCGGTTACGTTCTTATTATATTATTTTTTACCATAGAATATTAGTTAATTCGTTAGTATATGGACAAAATTGACCTATATATTAATATATTTATTCATCGTTGGACAGCGTAATTTCATTTGTACGCATCGCGTACAACTTATTTTTCGAGTTATGTTTTATAAAATGCAATGTAAGTATGTAGTATGATCAACGATAATTGTGATATGATCGATGATTATCGTATAATTGTAGTATGATCGACGATTCTATGTGAAAAAATATAGAATATAATATAGAATAAAATTTTTGCATACGGTATTTTATCTTCTATGAGATCAAATTTGAAAATTCATTCAATATACACAAACTTGATTAATTATCGACTGGAGACGAATACACAATCAGTAGAAGATTATTAAAAATATTCGTTTAAGACCTCATTCCGAAGAAAATAAGGATTTGAACGTGTCCAGTTAAGAACTAGTATATGTCTAATATACGCGAACTTGGTCAATTTTTAAATTTTATTTCATATTTTTGACTATCTTTTCCACGTAGAATTTTCATTTTATTATATATTGTTAATTGTATTAAATAGCAGTATCATGGCATCCTATTTTTTAAATATTTACACTAAAATTGATAATGCAATTTTAAATCACGGTGAAAGTGAACAAATCATTCTACTTACGATTTTACAAAAGAAGCCTGATTTCTCCTTTCTTCTTCCTCAATTTCCATTTAGTTTCTAACATGTAGATGATTTATCATTTTTACGAAATTAGTTTAAGTAAATAAATCTCTATTTTACTTCTGCTTATCAAGCAATCTATGTATACAATGCAATTATGCGCTGTCTTGTTTTTACAGCGTTTGCTTCAAATTTCATAAACTTTTGGAAGAAATATCGTCGCCATTGAATTAATACAAAAATAAATTCCTATATTTACACACATCAGTTGGTCATATTTGAATTTGAACTAACCTACGAACATATTTTTCAAATGTTTAACATGAAGCAAAACATATGTGATAATTCTCGAAGACAGATTTACGAATGTGACGTATTGGAAACTGTTAATACTTCGTGTTTATACTTTCTATCTTATCTGCTGCAATATCGGTGGTGTATAGTAAAATATATCAACTTTGACGTGATACATTTTTAATGATAATGTTATTATTGACTATCAACATCCGAGCCTTTGCAGCTAAAGTGCGCAAGTGCCTGAATAACATTAGGGAAAAGGACGATCACGTCGGGAGGGAATTTTATGAAAAAAAAGTTGCGTTTCGTCTCTACCATCCAGACTCAATGGAGCTAAATGACGGCGACCTTTGGCCCTAGATGTAAATTACATGCAGCAAATTCGAGACCAGAATTAAGATCGGTCGTCACATATTCCATTATATCTTTAAGGGGACTATAAGCACGGACAAATATCTTATCCCAGTTGTCCGTTCCACGAGCATTGGCCCTTAATCCAAAATCGCCTTTGATCCGTCAGCCATGATCAACTCACGTTGGTTGGAATTATAGATGTCGAACTCGTAGATATTAAATGAAGCGTACCGGCACCAGATGGAACTATGATGTAGTTGAATGTAACGACCTACGATCCCTCGACTACGAGTTTCGAACACTCGACTAGCACAAGCCGCAAGTAGCTGTGCGCCTAGCGTCGAAGTCCTACCGATCTTCGGCGTTAAGCAGCAGCAGAGTGTGCGGAACCCCGCTAGGATGGGTTTCAGACCAGCCTAGTAAGTTTAGTTACAATAACAGGCGTCTGGAGTTAGGAGTCGCTGCTGCCATCAGCCCCACTGATGAGTCTAGGCAGTGACTCCGAGACGAAACGCATCTGACCATACACATTGCCTATCTACACAACACCTTACTCCTACCCCAGTTTCATCTCCTTCCATACATCTCTTTCCATCCTTACCTGTTATATATATACCTACAAACCTGCCTTAGAAAGAAACAAGAATTGGAATGAGATAGTGGATGATTTGTTGTTATGAGAGGGACTCGTAGTGACATTTGGATATCGAGCACATGACAATGGCACAAACAAGTCGTACGTATCTTATAAATTAATAAATTATACATAATAATATATGCTAATGTAATGGTTAATTGTTATAGAAAGCATATGTTCAATATTGCCTAAAAGTATAACGAAACAAATTAATACATGTGAAAACAGCGAACAATATATCACGAATTTTCTACAAAATGCATTACCTCCCACTGATACCAGCTCGATAGCAAATGAATTAAGAAAGGTATGAATACGACAGGAATACGTACAGGAATACAGGAATTATCATATTAATCAAATTTCATATAATGAATATTTATATTTTACAGTCATTGATATTGGGTAAACACAAAAGCAAATGGAACAAAAAGAAACAATGCAAAGGAAAGTTATTAACTAATAGAAAACGTATGCAACTTGGTTTACGTAAAATTAGTTGCCAGGAGAATGATATGAAATACAAGGATTTATTACCATTGAATCAATTGTGGTTAAATTACATGCAGCAGCAAGTACTTGGTCCCAAGTTTCTCGATAACATTCCAAAAGATCCAACTAATCCAAATTGGGAAAATGTTAATCAACAGTTGATTAAAGCAGATTTTCATGGTGCTGAAATTTCTATTGTTGGAGCAAAGTGTCCTAGTCTGATTGGACTAAGTGGTATAGTTGTTCAAGACACTAAAAATACTTTTAGAATTTGTGGAAAAGATAATACTATACGAAGTATGTAATTTATATATTTTTTCTCATTGTTATTCCTTTTAATTATTATTAATATATGTTCATTTTCAGCAATACCCAAAGATGTTGTTATTATGAATATGCATTTGAAGAATATCAAATTAGAGTTCTTTGGAAAAGATCTTTCTATAAAACCTACTGAACGAACAATAAAAAAATTTAAATGTGGACGTATATATGAACTATAGCAAAATTTTCTATAATTTTTATAAAATTAGAAATAAATTTTTCTTCCAATATTAATATACAGAGCATTATTATTATCTTGCAAAATGTTATATTAATGTTATGTAACACATGAAGTAATTTATTTTGTAAAAAACATAAAAGCGTTAAAAACTTCATTAATTTAAAATTTAAAAAAACTAATTTTGATATTGATTGCCAGCTAAGCTAATAAAAATTAAGATAATAAAATATATATAGAATAAAATAGAAATACATTTTTTAAATAATTTGTTTTCCTTACTAAAAAATATTTAATCATGTTTGATATTGAAGTATCTGAAAAAATATTACTGATGATAAAATGTATAAATAGGATCATATAATTAATGTAAACTATGTATTCAAGTCATACAATTGTTTATTGAAATAAATTTAATAGCGATAAATGTCTCACATTTTATACTGACTTTCAACATTACAGGTATGTGATTTTGATCATGTATATGTATATTTGTGTAATTAACAACCAATTTTAGTATATTTATTTCTAAATTTACTAATATTTTATTATAATCCACAATATCCAAACAATGATACAATTACATTACGATCTTGTCTGCACAACAGGAGACATTAGATACATTTTTTAATCTACATTTTTATTCATTATATAATTTTAATGAAAGTGAAGTGATTATTGGGAATGTTACAGACTCTTCTTTGAATCATCTAATTTTAACACTTCTCATTTAATATATGCAGTTAAAATAACTGCAATTGTTAAATACCAAACGAAAGTGGCTCGCAATAGTTTATCATATTATTGCGATAGTACGATTTTTCAATTTCCAACGTTTATATGTATATAAATAATGAGAACAGTTTGCAAGTGCATATCACCTATTTCTTTTGCGATATATGACAGAAAAAATGTAATTCAAAATGTCTTATGCAACAATGTTGCTCTTTTAGGAACATTGAATGTAAGATATGCCAGAAAAAGATATTATTTTTTCCGATATATCTTGTACATTGATCCTGATTTATTAATAGAGCACTTTATACAAACGATGTGAATCACTTAACGAGCAGAAACGTCAATGATTCTGTCATTCTCTATATGTATGGAATCTGGAATCTTATCCAACTTGCATTAATACTCGTATCGTAATTTCATTACACATTAATACAATGATATAACAAACAATACATCCAAATAGGACATTATACATACACTGTATAAATCAAATACAATAAGTAAAATAAAAAAGTTGAAATTATATTTCTAGAAAAAATTAACACGTTAGAAATAAAATTATTACTTAGCTCGTATATCTTTATAACACCTTCATTTTTTTTACAAGTGTTATAATACTTTAATATAATGTGTACAAAAAAAAATAAGATAAGATCATAATATTGTAAGCCAGCATAAACAAGTTTCAGTACATATATCCATACATCAATATGACGAGATCGTTATAAAGTTTGTTATATTTTCAATAGATTAAATATGTTCTCTGTCTAGTAAGAGTATATCAGAGAGCTACCTTCATTATCGTTACTTTTTCTTTTTTTCCTTTTCCTTTAGAAGAGTATATAACATTACTATTCTATATCTCACAATTTGGCTGCCTGGTCAAATGCTAAAGTTATTTATCCATGCCACAAACAATAACACACATAGATATTAAATTTATATACTGATAGACATACAAATGTATTTCATATCTTACTATATTTAAATTTCTAGATACATTACGTACAGTTTACAGATTCCTTAGCTTCATTTCGCATTATACTGATGTACTGATATATGCTGCTTTCTTTTATTTATTTTGCTAGATATTTTGAGGCTCGTGTATTTGACTGCGACAACAACGTTTTTAATGAATCTAAATAAATAGATCCTTTTTTTTTATTACTACAAATTATATATATTAGAATAAAATTTTCCCACACTTCATTTTCCATTGGATGGATATGAATATAATATGTCAGCTTTGAGTAGTTATTGTTTCTCTCAATAATCAGTTAAATATTTTTAATCCAGTTTTGTTCTTCTTCTTTTTCTTTCTTTTTTTTTTCTTTTATTTTTTACTAAAAAGGAAGCACTTCGTAATTTGGTGACACATTTATTGAATTGAAACTTACAAGTATTTATTTTTAATATTGTTAATTTTATGTTACCTTAAACTAAAACTTTTGTTTCCAATACTTAAACAAAGGCACGTACGCAATACATCGATATTTCAATGAAACTATGTCGTATTTACTTCGTGAAGCTTCCAATTCAATTGATAAAATGTTTTAATATAACATGAATTACTAAAATTATTACTATTGCATACTCGTTTAAAGGTTTATTACATGACATCTTGTATTCACAAAATATTTAAGTATTTTTTTTTTTGTTTTCATTACGGTTATTTTCATTTTCCGTAAACAATGAACTTTTTAATTACTTTAACAGTAAATTAATTATTTTATAAATGTTACTCATAAACTAGAAATTCACGCTTAAATATTTCGTAGTTTACTTTGAATTCATTATCTTTATTTATGATACAATTATTTTGCAGCAACGCGTTTCTCTTTAATGATATTATTTTAGCATTTTATATAATTGTGAGCTATTGAAATAATCTGTTCTACCTAGATATTATAGAAAAGTAGATTTTGTTGATCTCTGTCACTGAACGTGTTGCACATTGTGTTTCACATACCATAAGCCTGGTACGCCGCTGCAGCTGGTGCATAAACGCCTTGCGGCGGTGCACCATATACACCTTGTGGTGCATAACCAGGTGCCATCATACCGGGTCCTGCTGTTAACATTAACTGAGGTTCCGCTATAGAAATAAAAGAATATATACGTAAAAATAATTCCACCAAAATATTTGCTTTTCAATTTGTTGAACGAGCAATAGTCTTCTTAAGGCGAAAATACTCACGCATAATCATAGGTTTATGTTCTTGGTGATCAGTTTCTTCCATACGTCGGCTTTCAGCTTCTTCCAACTTATCAACCTATTGAAATACATATGGTTAGCATAATTTTAAAAATCAATAATTAAATAATTAAATTGTAAATATTACCTTGCTAATATATTCTCGTGCAACTTGTATAAGATACGGCATAGCGAAATGTAAAATACGATGTCTCCACGCGAGTTCTAGAATAACATCTGGATGAAGTAAATCATAACAGTGAAATAGACATGCGGCAAAGCAATCCTTTGATCCTCTCTCCAAGAACCATTCCAATAATTCTTGAGCAACATCGGAATTACGAGATTCTGCTGCATATTCCATAGCATCTCTATTCAATTGACATAAATCATTAAACAATGAGAATGAAAATAAATGATGAAAATTCATATAAATAGAATCTTTAAAAATTTTAATGCAATTCACCTGAACAATCGATCCTTTTTACACAGTTCGACTGATTGTTTCCATCTATTATTTCCTTTATACAAATACGCGGCAATTCTCCTAAATTCAATTAATTCGTGTTTCTCCAATTGTTGTGCTAATGCGATATTATCAAAATTATCGAACGCGTCAATCGATGTTCTGAGTCCCTGATAATCTTCCTCGTCGATAAGTAGACCGTTTAATGCCTCATTAATTGCTTTATTATTTAACGCTTGAACTGACCTCAAATAAGGCTTCACAAGCTGTAAATGCCCTGTTCTTTTAAAATATGCAACTGATCTTGTATGATCCATGCGTGGAGCAAGTACAAGTAGTATATCATTCAAAAGTAGGGGTTTATATTCGACATAAAATTGTATAGCTTTGTAATAAAGTTCAACGTTTGCCACTTTAGTAATCACATCTTTGAAGTGACCTTCTCGCCATGCTTCAGTAGGATGTTGCATCATTGCAAGAACTGCATTATCATACTCTTCATATTTATCGTATAAAAATACAAGCTCTGCCCATAAATGTGCTTGCTCTGCTGCACGGAGTACCTAAATTTTTTACAAATAAACACAATATAATTTTTTCCTCATTTTGTTTATATTCAAACATCCAAATGTAATTGATAGCATACCTTTGGTATATTAACTCGAGACCAAAAAAGTTCAAGATGTTCTCTCATTCGTTGAGGTTTATATTTGCTATAAAGTATAGCTAATTCAGTGAACATTCCCATGTGCGCTCTTTCAAGTCCCAAAGCAGCTTCCAATAAATTAATAAGTTCCTCGAAGTGCCCCCGATCTTGGTAATAATTGATTAAATCTTCTAACTCATCAGCGTGTACGACTATGTGCAATCCACACATTTGCGCTAATCTAAATTCTCCACTATCCACACAGGCAAAGCAAACTTCCTTCCAAGTGCGAGTTGAATTCGCTTTGCGAGCACTGTCGACGGCACCTTGGAATTCTTTCAGATGAACAAGCGTAATAGCTAATCGTGCAAAATTCGATACATTGTTGTATAAAAGTTTAGCAGCATCGTACATTTTATCATCGAAACACCTATCGCCGATCTAAAAACGAATAATATAAATTTTTATTTAAGAAATGATATGAATTTACATATTTATATAATGTCCATAAAAATATTTATACCTTCTGAATATCAGCATGATTAGGACCAGAAATGAACTCTTCAAGATCTGCAAGTCTGTTGGTTCTTGCGTATGCGTAAATTAATTCGCTTTCAATGAAAGATTCACGCGCCTTTTTGCGAGCCATTTGCAAGTAACGAACCAAATCCTCCCAATGAGAAGTTCGATGAGTAGTTTCTACCACGTCTACATACGCTGACGGATCATCAGCCTTAATAAAACTGTCTATAGCTTCTTTAACTAAACCTTGTTGTAATTGTGCTCTGGCCAATTGAGACCATACCGGTGGTTCGTTACATCTAAGAAAATAGACATCATTAATTTTCAAAAATTGCAATTAATTGTTCAACTAATTATATTATTTAGTCAATCAGTATACTAAGTAACTTAGAAATTAGCTTAGAAATTCAACAAATTATAGCCTACCTTTCAGCAAATTCATAAGCTCTGTCTAAATTATTAACTTGCTCAATTAAAACTTGGATAGCTGAAGTATTCACGTCGAATTTCTTAAAAATGGCAAAAGCTTCTTCGTATAATTCATTATTAATAGCAATGTTAGCAATATCAGGAGCATCATAATTATCCAATCGATTGATATATTCCATAACACGCGTACGATCAGCTTTTATTGCCGTTAGAATCAAAAGATTTTGTAAATTGCGATGATCGCTAAATACGCTACTGTCAAGTACAATCTTCTCAAGAAGCTCGATTAGTTCATTTGGTAAATCAGCGGTCATAAACGCCTTAACGGTAACTGATATATCTTCAGGATCTTGTGTTTCTGATAAAGCTGTTTGTACGACCTACGAATAAATCTTTCGATAATTTCATAGCAATTGAGTAAAAACCACAGTTAAAATTACACAAACAAATTTTCATCAGATGCTCTAAAAATTATTAACGTTAGTTTCATCACTTTCGTTGGATTTAAACTCACCTGATCAATCAACGGCCTTTTGTAGGGGTTGCTTTCAAGAAGAACTTCAGCCCATAAATCCGGATCTCTACGTCTTACCAAATATCTAGCTTCACTTTTGAAAAGGCTATTCTCGTTACATACACTTATCAATTCCCGATCGCATTGACCACGCTCATATGCAATACAAGCTAAATGTGGATCACGTTTTTCACAATATTTTCCTACTACTCTACTGTCATAAAACTGATTCTCTCTGTAAAATTAAAATTCATTTAATAGAAAACTTCGAAATATTTTATGAATCAAAATGTAGACATTTACTTACTTAAGGAATCTTTCTGGGTTGTTATTACTATCAATGTATATCTTTGCTAATGCATTATGCGTTGCAGGTTCAACACAACCTTCATGAACACGAGACTCCAACCATGGAAGTAAGAGTTTCAAACGGTTTCTCTTCTCAACTTCCTCTACAAGTTCGTCAGTAGAGAACTGACCACGTACCACAAGGATTAAATTTTTTATTATATCTTCTGAACAATCTACGTCAAGCAAACCACCCACGACAACTGGTAGACGTGACGGATTTACCTAAAATTAAACCATCATTATAACAAAGAAAATTCTAGAGATGACAATTATGTATTAAGTAATAACATTTAGTAAATATAAAATTTATAACTTTAATGTTAAATTCAGGATGACGATTAGCGAAACTTACTTTTTGAACGTAAATTTCTATATACTTTTGTAGATTATTTCGATAAAGATACAGCACAAGATCATGTACAAAATCGAATCGATCGCAAACAATGATCAAAGGTAGCTGATCAGATAACTTTGCTTCTTTGAGGAAATTTTTTACACGTTCTGGATTGTAACAATTACTTTCTCTACAAATTCGTTCCACTTCTTTAATTTGTCCAGTTTTACAAGCCGCTTGAATATATTTGAAATGTACTTCTTGATCTTGACTGAAGTTAACAATAGATCCCAGGAAATAAAACAATCCCTCGTACGATTTAAAACTTTCAAATAGATCTGAAAATAACGACATTAAATACTAATACATAATAATATAAATATAAAATAAATCAAACTGTTTAAAATAACAAATTATCAATACCTATCAATGCTTTAGTGGTCAATTGCTCGTGGTATTTTGTTGCTATTTGAATGCAGATTTGTAAGTTTTGTCTTATGTTAGCAGTCAACATAGCTTTCAGACATTCCAAAGAATCTTCGACAGACAGTGTCCCAAAAAATCCAACAAGCCAATCCGGAGAAAGTAAATGTGTATGTACCACAGCTCTCTTAATGTCATATAAATCAGTATAATGCTCCAAAGCACGTTGCAGTAAGCCAGCTTTTTCACACAATTGTGCGATGTGAGCTCTGTCGTAGTGAGTGAACATTTGGTTCCCTAAGATGGCATCAGCAACTTGTGGAGCGGACATCAAATTCATTTCTAAAAGTCGTGTCTGTAAAGCTCCTTCACTTGGCCGGTTATTCTTCAAAGCATCCAACAAAAATGCTGTACATTGTTGAACCATGTTTTGTTCCATAAATATATCCACAATTTGATTGATATCAGCCAAAGGTTCATCGTCTTGCACTAACATTTGGGCAAATGCTACACCTTGATCTGGATTGATTCTCATGACATTTCTTAACAAAAATATATAATCAGGGGTATAAGAAACTTTCTTGGCATACAATACAATTTTCTGGAACTGGCCAGTTTCTGCAAAACATTGTATAACTTTATTAGGGACATTAGCTCTTAAATAAACACTGAGAGCTAAAGTCGGATCAGCTTGTTTCACCAGGTCACCCAATTCTTCACTACATTCCAACTTATCTTCTTTCAACCATTTTTCAAGAAGTTGCTTGCGACCTTGTACAAGTACTGGACGACATAACTCCAAAGATTCATATTTATTTAATTGTCCTTGATCTAGAAGTATTCCGAAATATTGCAACAAGGGTGATGTTTGTCCTTGTGTGGTTGGTACCTGTTGGAACCGTTGAATAGTCGCCGGAGTTCGAAGTATTCCTTTTGGTGCATTTGCTGCAACTTTGGCCGCTTCTGCGTACTGACCATTTTGGAAAAGCAAATTAAATTTCCTAACGAACAAGTCTTCAGCCCCTGACAAGTTATTTCTTACAGCCATTCGCAATGCAAGCTCAGAATTTTGTAGTACTCCATTTATATATGGAATTATGTTTTCTTCGTCAACGGACACAGATAATACTTGACCTTTTCGATTTACTCCTATTATACCACCAGATGCTTCATGTGGTGCAGTGACAAAAATAGTTTCTCCAGATATACGGTTCATAAATATACATGTAGCAGATTCGATATCATACATATGTATATAACCATATTTTGTTATTAAATATATAACGTCATATTTTGAGCTGACTTGCATAGCAACAGGAAAGTCATTTCCAGCTTCTGGTGGGAAAAAAACATCCACTGCTTTTTTTGGAAATGGATGATTACCAGCAGGAGGTTGACCTACTTCAATAATGTGGAGCTTTGCACCTTGCACCGTTCTAACAGCAAAGCAAAATAAATTACTCGGTTCTGCGTTCCCTTCCATTTTAAATTGGGCAAAAGAAGCAGCATGTCCTTCAATTGGTTGAGAACATTTCCTCTCGACAGAATAAAGTTGCATAGCACCAACCACTCTATTGTGCTGAGCAGAAATACCAATCAGTAGTAGCCATGTTTGTTTTGGATCAGTTCTATAATTAATTATTTGACAGCCATTTAACGATGAATGTCTGTCAAACATTTTATTTGGCGTAGATTCTCCTTCCATAGACCAATGGTAAACAGCAGTCTCTGTTACCAATGCTAAAGTATTTAATGATATCCACTTCCAAAAGACTACGTCCTCTGTCATTGTATGAGCTTTCATTTTTGACTTCATTTCTATGTTAAATATCTGAAGAGTTTTCATCGCTAGTAACAAGAATAAAAACATATTATTAACTTTATTATCATATTTCACATACTTACTTTAATTATTACTAATTATTACCTTTTAAAGCTATTACTTTACTTGCAGGATTCATGATTGCGGAATCTGCAGAGATAGGTCTCCTGATAGGATTCGCAGAATCGTTCATATCAATAATAACTACCTGTGCGGTGTCACCAACTTTCTCTCGAACACAAATGAATTTATCAGATTCCATTGTGAGTGTATTAAAGCTGACATTGTTAGCATTAATCCCAACAGCTGTGAGCTATAAAAAAGAAAATAACAAAAAACAGGTCAAAATTATTGGACAGCATTTAATGTAATTTCATGTAATCAAACATACTTAATATAACTTGATTTAACTTAAAGAAATATGTCCTACAAAATTCAACAGAAGCTATTACTGAACTAAATAATATTCCTCGCTAAGAATTAATTTCACCAGCTTCAGCAAAATGGGAGAAATAGATAAGTTAAATGCAATTTATCTGGAATGTGGAATAAAAAAAAATACGTGATACACAATCGTAATTAGAATGTACTTCAAGTGAAACCGCAACTCATCATTACAAAAAAGTAAATTATCGACGAAATTAATGAATCACAATCCAATTTCACATTGCTATCGTTAGATTTACGGAGCAATGAATATTTTCGTTAGAAAATTCACGCTATACGAAGACGGAAATAAGGGGCGTATGTGCCGAGTAGACGTGGCCCTCATTGATAAAAAAAAAAAGAAGGAAAAGAAAAAATCAATTAATTTCTTCTCGCCAACATCGCCGCCAGAAATAATATTATGATTAGTTAACCTCTAAATATTCTATTACGAACATTCGTGTAAATTGATTAAAATTTGATATATATAATGAACGGACATGCGATCACAGTATTATAACTGTCAAAGTAACGTCAATTCAAAAGAATTTTAACGAAACTCGCGTTTTCTCGTTACGACGATAAAACTGGCAGTCAGAGATTCGCCAAAGGAATGTTCGCGACAGCAGGACGATATCGAGAAACGTAGTTAGCGAGGACGAAAGTGTTTTGACGACGTGTCGAAATAATAGAGGAACCGGGTACGAAAGCAGGTCACCTACCTGGAGATGTTCTTGAAACCTTATGGGTAGTAACTGCGTCATTTTTCTGATGTTTTCCCAAAATTCACGAGGTTTTTCAGCCGCGATTGCCCAATGAAAAATCTATCACGGCTGTCGAACGTTCCTATATACAACTGTTTTGGCTTATGGTGCGCTCTTCTCAATCAGGAAACCTCGGTACAACCATCAGCGCACAAAACCAACTGACGCAAAGTGAATGCCGTCACTACTTGCCGCTGACACCCATCATGGCCGCCAATGACCGCCCCTCTATCTAAAAATAGTCCCTCAAGTACAAAAGCGTTCCGATCGATCCTATATCCCGATATTGCCAAACGTTTGTAAACGCATCCAAATAGTTACGACACGCAACGATCCTCGACCAAACGTCGAATGACCGCGATCACCGTTCCCGATCACTGTTCCGTTAATTTAAATATTCGCCAGCGTAAGAATACACGCAACTGGATTTTCTAGTAAATCTCTCTCGAACACCACCCCTTCCTTTCTTCAATTCTCATCCCCCACTCCTCCGACGTGAATGAAGCTGCAACGGCGCACAATTGGACACGTATATGTTTTCCATCATGTATATTTCCTCCATACAGAAATCTCGTCTCATTAAAATTCACTGCTACGAAGAAACGTTGATGGTATCATACTCTCTCTTTTTTTCGACACTTTGGAAATTCATTCGAATAATTTGAAGTCTATACAACTACTATTACATAAATAAACAATTTAATGTACCAATTTAATTCAATGAAATATTAATAAATTAAAAAACAAAATTTATTTCGAGTTAATGTCAAAACTGTGAAATACATATGTTGTACAAATATTATACAGCATGTTTTTCATCAGGATCATTTTAATCGAAAAGACCGAAACCCATGTCGTCATCTTCCGATTCGGACTCTTCTTTCGCTGGTTTCTTCTCCTCTGTAAAAACAAGTTGTGCAAATAATTATTATATAGTAATCACATTACATATTCACACAATACTACCTTTTTTCTCTTCAGCCGGGGCTGCAGCACCTCCTGCTGGTGCAGCATCTGTACTAACAGCTACAGCACCACCAACTGGCATCGATAATAATTTTTCCATTCCTGGAAGAATTGTACATCTTTTTATTTGAACAATTTGAAATACTGAAGTATCAAATGAACTGATCAACTCCATAAATTGGAACAAAAAGAATTATAATCGCGATCATTATTTTTTAAAATATCTCAAAATTTACAATTATTTAGGCTATCTCTCTGTAATAAATAAATCCAATAAATAAATAAGTCATTTCTTTTTAATAACAAAAAATAAAATTGAGAACTTCACATGGAATTGATCAATTTAATTTTTGGGAAATTGATATATTAACCATCTTACTTACAGAAATCAATAAAGAAGATAGTTTAAACTTAAAGAAGTCATACCTTGTGCAATAAGTTCATCAACTGTTTTTCCATTTAGTTCAGAGATAACTTTTTTCAGTTTTTCTGTATCTGCTTCAATTCCAACAGATGATAAAATTTTTTCAATATCATTTTGGCTAGGAGAAGCTTTTCCTCCTAAGGTAGCTAAAAGGTAAGCGGCCACGTAACGCATTCTGTAATAAGAAATATACTTTGAATTTTCTTTTAAATTTAATGCTTCATTATTGCTTACATTAACCTCTTTCAGCAAAAAAGTTCCATCACAGTTCTCAGTCGAAAGATGGTGATTATTATATGAATCATCATATAAAGTACATGTATATCATATATAAATAAGTTTGAAAATAAATAACACGAATTGATCTAGGAAAACAATTGGCATTAAATATATAAAAATCTAAATATAATTTTTTGCAACTTCTTATATTAAATACTATTTTTACATTTTAAATTATGAACAACAAATACACGTGAAAAACGTTCATCGTATCTTAAATCATCTTGTGTTGTAATATATTATATTAAGAATAAATTTAATTATTTAATGTATGAATATATAACATATCTAAAATACATAATATTATTTATTATAAATTACATTTAGAGATATATATTTACCTTTAAGCCCTGCGACACGAAACGCGTACACGCTCAAAATGAAAAGTATGTTCCCTCCGATGCAACGATCAAAGGTAAAGAACATAGAAGATGAAATTATGAAGTGAGGAAACGTCTATGTTTACTGAAGCGCCATCTATTACACTATAAATACAATATTAAATCTTCAACTTATATAATTTTCATTTTTACAATTATTATTATATACATTATATAATTATAAATTTATATACGACATTCTCAAGGTAAAAAGATTATTATTAAATAAAAATATAATGGTCACTTATTTCCACTAGATAAAAATGAAATATTATTTTATTTTTGTATATTCTTTTACAACTTTTCTTATTACTTTTAAATAAAGATATATATTTAATGTTATTAACTAAAACAGTAATATAATATTTAACGATTTTGACAAATTCATGTCAAATTTATTGAAAATTCATCCAAAGCTTTTTGTTGATATTAATCTACTTTCACCCTTGTTTTACTCTCATTATTGATACGAATTTGTATTTTTCAACAATCTGTAGTTTGTACCTACACGTACAAATACATGATATCTTCATAAATATATCTAAACATGAAAATTATAAATTTTATTTTATTTTTGTAAGCAATATTAACCGATCATAAGTTTTATTTGAGGCGTAAGGACACTAAAAAAAGAAACATATAGAATATTTGGCGTCAGTATAATTACTGAGGTGGTACTACTTTAATGTCAGATTTTGATATTTATTACATGTTTCATAGGATGATTTGATTTCCTTATCTTGTATTGATGGTTAGTCATTTCCTGTATAGAACAATTGAAGAATGTTGGAATGTAAGTGACTTTTTATCAATGAAAATCAATGATAGTGACGTGCTGTTAAAATTATGAGATTATTTCCTACCCGAACCGGTCAATAAATAATTAATCTATTCATTTGTAATTACTTATTGCTGTTGGCAATGAATCGAAAAGTCTTTTTTTTTAATGATATATTATATTAATATTTGGTTACATAAAAGAAGGTATACAAGTAAAGTAAAATTTTCAATAAATTATGTTGTATGATAATTATCCCAGCAAACACTGATGCTATTGTATTATGATTTGCACTATGCAGTAATTTTATTCTTTCATTACATTATTTTTGCATTCTATCAATATCTTAATCTCATCATATTAAGATATTGATATCTTAATCATTGTAATTCATAATTAATTAATTGTCAGATATAATTAATTAATAATTTATATAGAATGTATATTTACTAGTTTTCTTTTTTTTTCAGGAATAATGTTGAACAGTGTAACAAAACACGTTTTACATTGTTGTTTATTATTTATCGTTATAATTATATTTGAATTGATTACTGGAGGACTTAGCTGGAGTAATAATAAAGAAGAAACGCTTGATCCATGGATTCAGTATGGATTTCTGGGTGCACTTGTGTTGTACTTCTTGCGAACACTTACATTTCTTTCATTTCCTCAAGTTTTATTTAACTTTGTAGGACTGATAATATATAATGCATTCCCAGATAAAGTAGTTTTGCAAGGCTCACCATTACTTGCACCATTTGTTTGTATTAGAATAGTAACACGTGGAGATTATCCACAATTAGTGAAGGCAAATGTAAAGAGAAATTTAAATAAGTGTATAGAAACTGGTTTAGAAAACTTTCAAATTGAGGTAGTTAGTGATAAGCCAATTGGATTAACTCCTCACAGAAGAATTAGAGAAGTTGTTGTACCACTGAACTATCGTACAAGTAGTGGTGCTTTGTTTAAAGCCCGTGCATTACAATATTGCTTAGAACATTCAGTCAATGAACTAGCAGATAATGATTGGATTGTACACCTTGATGAAGAGACTTTATTAACTGAAAATTCCGTTCGTGGAATACTGAATTTTGTATTGGATGGGAAACATCAATTTGGTCAAGGGTTAATAACATATGCAAATGAAGATGTTGTTAACTGGATTACTACCTTAGCAGACAGTTTTAGAGTAGCAGATGATATGGGAAAGTTAAGGTTACAATTTACAATGTTTCACAAGCCTTTCTTTAGTATGAAAGGTTCTTATGTTGTTACACAAGTAACTATTTATTATATTGTACAGTAAATCGTACTGTAATAATATCATATACATAAACAATTTCATTGTTACAGATGGGCGCGGAAAGACAAGTTTCCTTTAACAATGGACTAGATGGATCCGTTGCAGAAGATTGTTTTTTTGCAATGAAAGCGTTCACTCAAGGATACACATTTAATTTTGTAGATGGTGAAATGTGGGAAAAATCACCATTTACATTGTGGGACTTTGTACAACAAAGAAAAAGATGGTTACAAGGTATATTACTTGTCGTACATTCCAAAGCTATTCCATTAAGTAAGAAGCTGCTTTTAGGCATATCTTGTTACTCGTGGGTAACGATGCCACTTTCTACTTCGAATATTGTATTAGCTGGAATTTATCCCATTACTTGTTCACCACTTTTAGATTTTCTTTGCGCTTTCATTGGCGCAGTAAATATTTATATGTATGTTTTTGGCGTAGTCAAATCATTCTCTTTATACCGATTTGGTATTGCCCGATTTATACTATGTATATGTGGAGCATTATCAACAATTCCTTTTAATCTGATCATTGAAAATATCGCTGTTATATGGGGTTTGTTTGGAAAGAAACATAAATTTTATGTCGTTAATAAAGAATATAAACCACCAATAACAGTGTAAAAAAATATCAAAAGATTCATTTCAACTAGCAACATATGCTTACAAAAGTATTCATATGCACTTTTAGTACCTGTAAGCAAAATATCATTATGAACAAATAAAAAAATATCATTATCATAAAAAATTTTAGCTATAACACAATGGATATGTTTAGATTTACTAGCAATCATTACAGTGTTTAAAAACAATATATGTGTGTATACACGCACACGCGCATATATATATATATATATATATATATATATATGTAGAGAGAGAGAGAGAGAGAGAGAGAGAGAGAGAAAACTATTCATAGTATTCAAATTATGCTTCTAACTTATTTATTTAAGAAAATGTAATTCAAATAATTACAAAAATTAAACTATTTTTTAAATTCTTGTGATTTTATTGTACTCAATATTTACAACATTGATACATTTCAAAAATTACCAAGTACAATTTATGAGCAATTCTATAACAAATTAGATTAGATTATTATTTGAAATAATAATAGCGTCGATTATTATATTTTGTATATTGCAGTGAAGTTCTTATATTTTTCATATAATGATTAATTGTCAGATGTAGAATCTATATTAATCTATATTAATAATATTATATCTTTTGCAAAATTTTGGCAATTCTTCTTCATTTTTGTAAATTCTTATAAAAACTCATTAAATGTGGTAATATTACAAAACAAGATTATAAAATATAAAACGTAATAATAAGAAAATCTATTTGAAAATATTTGTCTAATATTTTTAACTCCACATGCAGTTACTAGAATAATTATATACAACTACATGTAGGATTTACTGTGATATAAATTTATTTTAATCAATAATAATAATTCAATTCAGAAAATGGTTTAATCTTGGAATATAATTATATCAAAGAAATGTTTATGTTTCTAAATTGTAAAATAATTTTTTATTTAAAAAGAAAGCTA
Source organism: Melipona beecheii (assembly GCA_032399605.1). Classification (NCBI taxonomy): domain Eukaryota; kingdom Metazoa; phylum Arthropoda; class Insecta; order Hymenoptera; family Apidae; genus Melipona; species Melipona beecheii. The sequence continues at coordinate 378,856 of JAUCMO010000186.1, read as the reverse complement.
CAAATAAAATGCAATCTCAATATGAGTTTTATATACAATACAATAGTAATATAATAAGTATCAGATAAAAATTATGAAAGAATTAATAGTATATTATATGTTTCTAGATTTTATTCAGAACAAAGTTTATCACTTTTAGGTAAATTTAGTATATAAAATTTCAGTTATTTATAATGTAGTAAAATTATAATTTCATACTGTATTCATAATTTAGAATTGAAAATTATATATAGCACAAACATTGATAATGTGCTTATCATGATATATATTCAAAAAATATATATTTGTCTTTTGATAATAATGTTTATTCAGTACAATTTGATTATGATTTAGACTTTAAATAACAAAATTATGGAATTATTGATTATTATGTCATATGTGTGTGGGTAAGAAACAATAATCAAAATTTTATATATATACAGATCTCATTTCAATCAATACACACAAATATTATTAAAACTATTAATAATATAATCATTACAGTACATAGATTTTGTCAGAAGAATGCACTTCAAAATAAGTTCATTGATGCGAGTGATCCAAAAACATTCAAAGAAATCTTTTAAAGCAGTTCAATGATAAGAATTTTAATTTTACTTATAGTTTTGATAATATTTGTGTGAATTAATTAAAATAGAACGTACTACATATACATATTTAAAATAATACAAGCAATATATTAAGTAAGATTTACTGTATCTAGTCAAGAAAGTATAACAAAAGTATATAATGACATTGTTTAATATTATAAAGATGAAAATTGAAATATATCATATATCATGCTATAAATAATGTAAACATCCAGAAAGTTTGGTAATGAATTGAATATGTTTTGAATAGTAGAAAACTGTTGTAGAAGATAAAAAATTATATTTCAATTATTTGTGTTGATTTGATGTGGAAGAATGCAAAATGTACTTACTATACAACTGAATATAAAACTTCTAGTTTATCACAACTAATTTAGTAATATGTACAATAAAAATAAAATAATTTGTATCAATTTGTAAAATTAATACATATGACTTGTTCATACAGTACAAGTAGCACATACTACATTATAAATACTTTAGGATTCCAGATGAGAATGCATATTCTATAGACTATGAGCGCTCATCATAATATTGTTTTATCTATACTATGTTTAATTAAAAATTATGATGAAGTCTATTAAAAATGTCAATAATATTGAATTTTTAAGTAATTATGTTGATGATTAAAATATATTTATGCAAGTGCATGTCATACTTCTTTTATATTCTAGTATTTTCTTAAGGAAAATCATGTTTATTAAACATATAACAAATGTTGCAAATAATTGCTTATACAAATAAATGCCTGTAATTTCAAATAATTACAATGTTCTTAAAAATACAGCATATTTCTAAGGTACAATTGTTTTTAATTTTAATAACTCTTCCTTCTATAAAAATAATTTATTGTATATACTAATACATAAAATTCTTTTATAGTAAATTATTCAGTCTATTATTTCATACTGCAGAAATTTATGCATATGTACATTTATGTAGTATGTTCTATGTATAATGTAAAAAAAATAAACTAAGGGAATAATGACAATTAATTATATACTAATATATATTTATATATACACACATATATATATTAGTTTTCATTTCATTAAAAAAATTTAAATATAATCATGTAATAATAGTTAATAGTATTTTATAAAAATGTTTTGGAAAGGAAATATTATTTGAATGATCTGCTCTCTTAAATTCAGAATAATGTATTAGCCACTATCTGTATATATCACAAATTCATTTTTGCATTATAAATTACAGACTAGAAAGTTAATTATTGTCTAATAACATTTTCAAATTGTATGTGTAACAATCTTGAATATGTTACTTTACATTGTTAAAAGTTTTAGACTATAGTATTTAACCAATAATATTTAATATAGTCATATTATATTAATAATTCATTTAACTAAGTTAAATATTATTTAAAATATATGTATTAATATTGTAATGAAATAATTCAAATATGATAAACTGCACGTTTATACATGATAAAGGCAATTATTATATAAAAATTCAGCTAATTTTGACTAATCTTAGACTTAATCTTAGACTAATCTTTTTGAACAAATGTATGTGAACTTCAAAATGTTTAAATCTAATTTTTTGGTAAATTAAATTGGAAAAGTACTATTTTCTTCTTTATTTTTGTGAAATGGCAACAAATTTTTAAGTTTGATGTTTTCTTACTAAAATGTAAAAAATATTGTTTTCAAATAATTTTTCTTTCATCCTCTGTTTTAATCGTGAAAGTTAAAAAAAAGACTAGAGTGGAATAAACAAAACTATTAATAAAATATACGTAATTATTACTAATAATAAATATACGTAAATATATCAAGCTTCACGATTGCTCTTATATTAGGGTGTCCCATAAGTTTCTTCCCTTTTTTTGATACGAAATGAATACACGATATTTTTTGTTTAAGATGGATTTATTATGTTATATATGAACCGTTCTGTTCTATAACCTTCTTCCATCTCTCAGGAAGCCTCATTATGCCCTCTTCCCAAAATTGTTTAAGTTTATTTGTAAAATATTCATCTAGGTGCGTTTTTATTTCGCTTATGGATTTGAAGGATTTACCACGGAGAGAATTTTTTAAGGAGAGGAACAAGTAGTAATCGGATGGAGCAAGATCTGGGGAGTATGGAGGATGAGGTAGAACGTCCCAATCAAACTGTAATAATTTTTGCCTTACGGCTAACGCAACATGCGGTTTTGCGTTGTCGTGATGGAAAACGACGCCTCGTCGGTTCGCCAATTCTGGCCGTTTTTCTGCTATGGCTGCTTTCAATTGATCCAGTTGATTGCAATATTTGTCAACATTGATCGTATCATCTTGAGGAAGGAGCTCATAGTACACTACACCTTTCCAGTCCCACCAAATGCACAGAAGAACCTTCTTCGGATGAAGTCCAGGCTTCGCAACAGTTGAAGGTCTATTTTCCTTGGACCTAGTGCGTTTTCGATGCACATTTTGGTATAAAATCCAAGTCTCGTCTCCAGTGACAAGCCTCTTTAAGAAAGGATCCCTTTCATGTCGCTGGAGAAGCAAATCGCACGTAGAGATGCGGTTCATAAGGTCGGTCTCCGTCAATAGGTGTGGAACCCAAACTTCATATCGATTCGCATATCCTATCTTGATTAAATGCTTATGTACCGTTGTCTTGGGAATATTAGTGGCATCCACTATCTCACGCACACTATATTGTGGATTTTCAGTGAGCACAGTCTTGATAATGTCCGTATCAGTCGTTGTTGGGCGGCCGCTGCGATCTTCATCTTTCAACTCGAAATTGCCAGCTCTAAATTTCTTAAACCAATTGCGGACGGTCCTAATAGTGGTAGTACCACTTCCGTAAACGGTGAAAATCTCGTCTGCAGTGTGCTTTGCACTATTGCCTTTTTTAAAGCAATGAAGCATAACATGCCGCAAATGCATCTTTTGGCTCTCCATATTGAACGGTGCAGAAAAAATTTTAAAAGAGACTTTGTTACCAACGAAACGTACTTTGAAAGAGCTCTGGGACGACTGAAACCGATGCCATAAACGGCTAAGAGATAAGCTTGCATGTTTATATAAACACAGCCATTTAGAGTCACTCATAGCGTGGCGCGGAAGAAACTTCTGGAAGAAACTTAAACCTAATATTTACAAATATATGTTTATCTCTGACCATATAATTATACAGATTATATTATAATATTTTATTTTATTTTTACTTTCAAATTATTATTTTTTTCCACATAATTTCACACTACATAGAAATACATAATACAAGAAATCGTGTGAAGTTCCACTTGTAAATGTGCCTGAATTCTACATCTTCATGTTATATGTGTATATTTTTTTTTTAGTAACTGGATGATACACGTGCGTATGAACCTAACCAAACTAAAATTATTTATATGTAAATAAATGAAGCTTGTTACATTTTATACTATATAACAAAAAATTTTTATAATTACATAAGGAAAAAAAGGTTAGTATGTATTTAAATTAACCAATGTATACTTTGCAATATCTACAAAAAAATGTACAAATATTTATTAAAGTTGATTGTCGTTTGAATTGTCATAAAACGTATAAATAAAGTATAAAAGTTATAAATATTATAAATATTCCAGGCAAAATGGCAAAGTCACATGCAACAAATAAAGCTCCTCGAAAAGAGGGAATTAAACGTTCTGGACACAGTATGAACCCTGAACGACCTACAGAAGGATTAAAAGGTGTGGCAAAGGTTCGAACAAAGGCAACAATTAAAAGGTTGCAAATGTATCGTAATCAGAAACCAAAGCGCAATCGTAAAGGACAAATCATTAGTCCAGCACCATTTCAAGGATGGCAACCATCTGGTACTATGTCACGTGTAGAACCTTCACAAAGATGGTTTGGTAATTCACGAGTTATTTCTCAAAATGCTTTGCAAAAATTTCAAGACGAATTAGGAAAAGCAATGAAAAATCCTTACAATGTGATTATGAAACCTACACGATTACCAATAACATTACTTGAACAAAAGGCTGCAAATGCAAGGGTACATTTGTTAGATACAGAAAGTTTTGAAAGTGTTTTTGGCCCAAAAAAGATACGAAAAAAACCAAACTTACCAATATCATCGTATGATGAACTACAAAAACTAGCAGAAGCAAAGACAGAAACTTACAATATGGAAAAAGATGTTGATCTTGTACATCCAGATACAGGTATTAAAGAAGCTCAGAGAGACTGGGTTATGTCTGCAGGGCAAAGCAAGAGAATTTGGAATGAGTTATATAAAGTTATAGATTCCTCTGATGTTATTTTACAAGTACTAGATGCCAGAAATCCCTTAGGAACTAGATCACCGCCAATAGAAAAGTATCTCAAAACAGAAAAACCTCATAAACATTTAATGTTTATTTTAAATAAAGTAGATCTTATCCCAACTTGGGCAACACAAAGATGGATTGCGATATTAAGTGCAGAATATCCAACAGTAGCATTTCATGCATCTATGACACATCCATTTGGTAAAGGTTCTTTAATTAATTTGTTACGCCAGTTCGCAAAATTACACATTGATAAGAAACAAATTAGCGTAGGTTTCATAGGATATCCTAATACTGGTAAAAGTTCAATTATAAATACTTTAAAATCAAAGAAAGTGTGCAGTGTTGCACCGATAGCAGGAGAGACAAAAGTATGGCAATATATCACTTTAATGCGGCGTATTTATTTAATAGATTGTCCAGGTGTAGTTTATCCATCAGCAGAAACCGACACAGAAAAGGTATTGAAAGGTGTCGTAAGAGTAGAACTCGTACAAAATCCTGAAGATTACATTTCAGAAGTATTATCTCAAGTAAAGAAAGAGTATATACGTAAGACATATCAAATTATGGAATGGAATGATCATATTGATTTTCTGGAGAAGTTGGCACGTAGAAGTGGCAAATTATTAAAGAAAGGAGAACCAGACATTACTATTGTTTCGCGAATGGTTTTAAATGACTGGCAACGTGGTAAATTACCGTTTTATGTCCCGCCCCCTGGTTTTGAGGAACCGTTGTCAAGAGTAACAGATGAAATTTCAGTTGAAGATAACGATACTGAGAAACAAAACAATATTGAGATGAATGAAACTGAGGATATATCAAACAAAGAACCGCCAAAAGTTCAGTTATCTGTGATACAAGATTTTCGAAAAATTAGGGTTGGTTTGCCATATTCAGATGAAGATATCAGAAATGACTTGTACATTGAACACAATGTATTAGATAGACAAGACAACAGCATAGAAACTGATTCAATTGCATCTGATTTCAATGACGACGACATCAGTGAAACTGAAGATAATGGAAATATGCAACTCAAAGAAATATCAATAAAAAACGAGGAGATTAATGAATCCAATAACGATTCAAAAAATAAAGATGAAGTAAATGAAACAAATTCTGATGATGAAATTCATTTGCCGATAAAAAAAGATACGTTATTGCAAAGTGCATATGATGAAATAGAAGAAGAATATAATTCCAGCGATACTGAAATATTGAATACAAATACCAGGTCGAGCAGTGGTATATTTAAAGTTTCAGTAGAAAAAGAAAACAAACTAACAAGTAAACAACGGCGAGCTATAGAAAGGGCTAATAAAAGAAAAAAGATCGGTAGCAACTTTTATGAAGTTAAAAATGTAAAAAATAGAAATAGAAATAGAAAAATTCCGAAAGTTAAACGTAAATAATAAGTCAGGAAAGGAAGCAATTATTAATGTAACTGAGATTATGAAACTACTGTGATTACTACTATAGTAATATGTAAAATCTGTTTCATTATTTTGATTTATGTTAGAAACAAAGTGATTTTATTTATATTATTGTATATCGTAGAAAATTACATAAAAAATTATTTTACTACTGCATAAAATTCGTATTCATTTTTTAGACTGCTAGAAAAGTCAAAGTTTGAAATTTGTATAAATAATTTATTTACATTTGTATATTAAATAAAATTTGAATTTCTAATCTATTTAATCAGCATCGCGTAGCGGTAAAACGATGGAACTAATTGCATTTAATGAATGAAGAAATGAAGACAATTTATTTAAAATCTTTGAAATCCCTCCATATATACAAAGAAAATCATTACTGTACTATTCACTATTGAATAACTTCTAATAAAATTTTTTCATATTTCCAAAAACGACGGAGATATTTAAAATAAACTTAAATGGGACACCCTATGCAATATTTGCTAATACATAGTTCTCTAATGATGATATAGAGGTCTATTGTGTATTGTGTTTGACATTCGTTTAACATTGTATACGAAATGTTCGCACACGAGGTTCTATGATTTCTAGAGGTTTCGTATAAAATGTGCGTATAATTATTCATAATAATTATTCATAGTATTTGTGCAACCTTTCATTTGCGTATATTTATATATTATTTATTAATTAAATAAGAATATCAAGAAATTGTGGCGAAGGTATTTTTAGAAAAATAATTTGTTCCTAACCTCAAAATATAATGAGAGGCAGCGAATGTACAATTAAATTATAAAAATTTAAGTGTTGTTTCAAAAAAAGCGGGCTCAAAAATAATAAAAATTTCAAAATTTCGATATACGCAATCGAAATGCGTAGTCGTAGTAACTCCGGTGTCCGTTTGGATTATTATCAGCGGATTGTACATAAGATTATTATGAAACATCAAAATGCAGTCACAGGACTTTTTCCCGCTAGTCCAGAAAATGACCATGCATGGGTTCGTGATAATGTGTACTGTATTCTCGCTGTTTGGGGCCTTTCAATGGCATATAAAAAGATAGCTGATGCAGACGAGGACAGAGCCAAAACATATGAACTTGAACAAAGCTGTGTAAAATTAATGAGAGGTTTATTAATGGCAATGATGCAACAAAAAGAAAAAGTTGAACGATTCAAGTCCAGCCAAAATCCATATGATGCTTTGCATGCTAAGTATAGCTCTGTCAATGGACAAACTGTCGTAGGTGATACAGAATGGGGACATCTTCAAATAGATGCCATATCTCTTTATTTATTGGTTTTAGCCCAAATGACAGCATCTGGCTTACAAATTGTTTTTAATTTAGATGAGGTACATGCATCATAATGTATAATTAATATATATTAATATACATAACTAATATACATTAATATATATAATTTCTAATAAAACAATTCTAAATATGTCTAATTTCATTTTAGGTTGCGTTTATCCAAAATTTAGTGTTTTATATCGAGTCAGCTTATTGTACTCCTGATTATGGGATTTGGGAAAGAGGAGATAAAACAAATCATGGTTTGCCAGAATTAAATGCTAGCAGTATTGGAATGGCAAAAGCCGCAATGGAAGCTATGAATGAATTAGACTTATTTGGTGCAAGGGGTGGGCCTACTTCTGTAATTCATGTATTAGCAGATGAAGCACAAAAATGTCAAGCTGTTTTACAATCTATGTTACCACGTGAATCTAATTCAAAAGAATTAGATAGTGGATTATTGTCTGTTATAAGTTTTCCAGCATTTGCTGTAGATGAGCCTAATTTAATTCAATTAACAAGAAATACTATTACCAGGAAGTTACAGGGTCGTTATGGATGTAAAAGATTTTTAAGAGATGGATATAAAACACCAAAAGAGGATCTTAACAGGTGAAGCAAATTAAAAGAAAATCATTTCTATCTGTATTGTTAACATTCGTTTACTAATCGATTTATTATATTTTTAATAGACTTTATTACGAACCATGGGAATTACGTATGTTTGAAAATATAGAATGCGAATGGCCTTTATTCTTTTGTTATTTAATTGTGGATTATTGTTTCCAAGGCAATAAAGAAGCAGTAGTAGAATATACAAAACAATTGGAACAAATAATGATCAAAACTGAAGATGGAATAAAATTAGTACCTGAATTATATTCTGTAGAAGCTGCAAATGTATCAGCAGAGTATGCTGAACCAGGTAGTCAAAAGCGTGTTGCATTGGGCAGATGTCCGTTTATGTGGGCTCAATCTCTATACATATTAGGAAAATTATTACAAGAAGTAAGTGTACAAATATAGAAAAAATAAATATGTACAAAGAATTTAAATTATTTTCTTTTTTAATTCACGTTTTTAATTAATAGGGTTTTCTTGCTGTGGGAGAATTGGACCCATTAAATAGACGTTTATGTAGCGAGAAAAAACCAGATGTTGTAGTGCAAGTCGTTATTTTAGCAGAAGATGCTGAAATTAGAGAAAAAATAGCACAACATGACATTCATGTACAAACAATTGCAGAGGTTGCTCCAATTGAAGTGCAACCTGCAAAAGTTCTCAGTCATTTGTACACATATTTAGGTATATATAAAGTATATCTATTAAATAATCGCTTTTACTAATTTAATAAAATGTTTATTTTTAGGTCGAAATAAAAAATTAGGGTTGTCCGGACGTAAATCAAGAGATGTAGGAATTTTAAGCACCAGTAAATTATATTCTTTGAATGATAAAATATTTGCATTCACTCCACAGGTAAGTATACTGATATTCATCGATTCTGCTCTCTATACTTTTATTTCTTTTCTTATGTTGCCTCTTGTTCTTGCATCGAACATTAGTTGACAGACATGACCCGCTTCTACATCGCATCGGACTATGAGCTCATGATTGATATATTCAAAGGTGAAATTAATTTCTTGAAGTCTAGCTGGCAGAACATGTTAGGCCGGCCTCTTGTGGTCATGCCCCTCAAGAACATTCACCTAGGTACAGTAATTTAATATTTAAAAACTACAATTTTCATCTGTGTTACTTTTTATTATCTAATACATGAGAAATTGTAATATTAATTGTAATATTAAAGTTTCATGATTACAAAGCTTTAAAGTAACAGAGATAAAATATATAGTTTTTAAACAAAAGCAGTTCATTTTCGGAATTGAATTTCTTAGTGAAATTATGCGAATACATTATCCAAGAAAACATCTAACATGTCTGCCTGCATGCCTGCATTTGTTTTTATTATTACTTTTGCTTTAGTGGCTATGGAAAGTTTTAATGCAATTTGACATTTAAATATCATTGTCTTCATCATGAGCAAAATCAATTAATGTTAAAAAAGAAAAAAAAAAAGAGGAATTGAGGAAAGGCCGTTTTCTTTTTGATATAGTAAATAACATCTAAGAAGTTAGCTTATATGTGCAGTGGTGTGCGCGTTTGTTGCATGTCTTAGAACTTTGACGCGGAGGAGTACTACACAACAAATGATGCAGCCCTCCTTGCCAACACTTTTACAACCAACTTGGCCTTCCTCACCATCAACTGGAAGCAAATGCTCGGCAGGCCAACTATAACCCTTGTTGCTACTCATAATCATCTAGGTATGCCACAGGCAGCATTAGATCATCATTCAGAACAAAAATTTATTTAAAATACTTAAAGTGTTAAAGATAGGATAGAATTTTTTCAAATCATACATCGTAGAAACAATATAGAGAACATTGCTTTCTTTGTCCTTAGATATTGATAAGAACAATCCTTATATTATATACAATTATTATTTCAGATCAAGGAAAGATACCATTGGCAATGATAACTACTATGAAAAAATTAAAAAGTGGTTATATCAATGGTACACGAGTTTCATTAGGAAATTTGAATGATTTTTTAAGTACTTCTTGCATTACAAATCTAAGCTTCTTAGGGAGTTCTGAGGATGGTAAACCAGATAAATTAAATCCTCAGGTAAACAGACATCTTTATCATAAATTAGTAATGTAACACTCATATTTTATGCATATATATGTTTGTATATATTTAACAAGGTCCAACATTATCTAGAAGAACATCTAATGCGCGCATTTCCACATCGAACAGGTCTTCTGAATAGACCGGTAATTAAAACTGGAAAAAATTTAAGACGCAGAATGTCGGTAAAAGGTGCTATAAAGAAAACGAGATCAATCGCTATAGAACGTAAGTTACATTTACTTCGTATATTAACAATACAAATTATTTAAACTTTTAAAATTCTGATTGCATGCGATTTAAAGTGGATCCTTAAATGTTTGTACAATGTGATCCTACATGTTATGGTTCCTACCATCCTACAAGAATGTAAGTGTACTAACACATGATAAATAATTTTCAAATTTTAACGAAAATTAAGAATTTAACGTGTCTGTTTTGTTTTTAAATAATTTTATTTCAAATAAACGTAATAATTAAATAGTTGGATAATTTATAAAATAATTTTTAAGAAAAGTGAAAAAAGCTAATTATGTAATTTGTAGCTGAAATTCTTGGGATGGCAGGAGAAGATAGAAGACCTTCTACTATTCTAACTACAAATCCATTTATTGAAGTGACAGATACAACATTAACTCCTAATTCTACGCAGTCGACTACTACGGATAGAACACCATCTCCTACAGATGAATTATTATCTTGGACGAATTCTCCAAAATTACATAGACACAGAGGTATCGGTGAAACTCAATATGCAGATACGGAAGTCGAGGAGTTATTAACTATGCTTCGAGAAACTGAAAGTTTAGAAGAACAAGGAGATATTTTACAATACCTTGTAAGTACAAAGAAAAAAATATTTATATGTAGTAAATCTAAATAAATAAACTTTCAATTTAAATATTCAGGTTGATTCCCAAAGCCTGTATTTCAATACTGGCATGGTAGAAGAAGGTCATCCAGTTTTGATAAAAGATTTATTAAAAGATCTCTATGAAAAGGCTTGTCAACAAAAAATGTGGGGCATCGTACGTCACACAGCTGGCATGTTAGGAAAACGAGTCGAAGATTTAGCTAAAGCAGTCACTGATCTGTTAGTTCGTCAAAAACAAGTTACAGTTGGAATGCCTCCAACTAATGAACATACTATTGTCGCGCCATTACCAGAAAATGAATTAAGAGCTTTAATTCATCAAGCGTATGGAGACGATGAATCTACTGCTATGTTAACACAGGAATTACTTGTTTATTTAGCGATGTTTATTAGAACGGAACCGCAATTGTTTCTCGAAATGCTCAGACTTAGAGTAGGTTTGATTATTCAAGTAATGGCTACTGAATTATCAAGAACTCTAATATGTACGGGAGAAGAAGCATCTGAGCATTTGCTTAATTTATCGCCATTCGAAATGAAAAATCTATTACATCATATTATAAGTGGAAAGGAATTTGCCATTAGTAGTGGTATGTTCAATACGTTAATGAAGTAAGATAAAACTTTTATTTCCATATAAAAATAATTTATTTGCGTTTTTTAGTTGGTCGCGGAAATTTTTCTGTTATCAGTTGCAAATCTAGTAAAGTCAGCAAGGTAATAGTTACTAAAGTATATCGCTGTGACGATTATTGGTTTTCGATAATTTTACTCTAATTTAAATATTTTTTAATTAGAAATCACAAATTGGGGGTTTCCTAAGTCCTGATCAAACTGATGGTAATGAAGTAGAACCAGATCGACAAGGACAGTGGTTACGGCGACGAAGATTAGACGGTGCATTAAATAGAGTGCCACGAGATTTTTATCCTCGAGTATGGCAAGTGCTCGAACGGGTAAGTATCTTAGCGAACAAGCTTCAAAAATATAGAAGTCATCGGAATAAAAAATGAAATTAATATAAATGCATGTTCATTATTGCTTCATGTTTATAAACAATGTGAAAAATAAATTCAAAAGTGTACAATTGAAACAATTGTAGATTCGTACATTGCAAATAAAACAATGTAATGCTCGAGTTATAATGTGTTATTTTTTGAAAATAATACGTGTAAAGTTTTTTTTCTTATTATTTAGTCCACCATTAAAACTTGGGACTTTGAATCTGTATCGAAAATTAATTATTTGCTAATATTTCAATTGTTACAGTGCCAAGGTTTAGCGATTGAAGGTAGAATCTTACCTCAAAATCTCACACAAGAGATGACACCAGGGGAATTAAAATTTGCACTAGCAGTAGAAACTGTATTAAACACTATACCGCAACCAGAATACCGTCAGTTAGTAGTCGAAGCTTTAATGGTATTGACTTTAGTAACTGAATATAATGTAGCAACTTCCCTGGGAGGACTTATTGCTGTTGAACAATTAGTTCACAAAGCTAATGCCATATTTTTAGATGATCAGGTACAGCTTTAATATATTATATCTATCTGTCTGTATAATATAATATCTATCAAATATGTAATACTTACATATTATACATATCGAATTAATTTCATATAATTAGATGAAGATTGATGGTGATGCTACCCTTTGTTGTGCTAAACCAAAAGAACAACGTGAAACAACCGCAATGGGAAATCTTCTTTGTGGTGGAGCAGCATACGTTTGTCAACATTTTTATGACAGTGCTCCAAGTGGTAGTTTTGGAACAATGACATATATTACAAGAGCTATAGCCTCACTATTAAATTGTTTGCCAAAGGATGGAGATTTGGAGTGTTCAATATCGTAGTTATTTATTTCCGAAAAGTAAACAATTTTTAGTTGATTATATCTAGAAGTTTTCTTACGATTTATATTCGTGTTAATAATTAAAAATTTGCTTGTTCAATTTTCTATTGAAGTTACTATATATGAATGAAAAATCAATCTGTTTCATTTTCATTTTATGAAGTAAATGTTTCATTTTCTTTATTTATAATGTACAATATAATATATGAACTAATCCGATTTTGAGGAGAAAGGATTCCATGGTAACTTCCATCTACAAAAATAACTGTTACAAATTTCTGTAAACGTAAAAAGTTAAATAAAATACAATTTATTATGAACATACTTTGTTACAGTTTTTTCTGTTTCCTGACTTTTTTCTTGTTCTAGCTCAGCTATTAACTCAGCTCTGTATTGCAACTTTAAAGGCCTCACTTTTTCTTTTTTTGCGCAATGTTTCATCCATTTTTGACAAGCTTCTGTATATGTCAAACCATACCATTCAATTTCATCTCGTGTATACTAGAAATAAATATTAATTACTTAATAATTGAAATAATAAGTTATTAGACAAGATATTAGAATTACATTAAATAAAAACTTACAGCTGTTAGGTATTCCTTATAATTACTATAAATCTCCTCTCTTTTAAGAGGATTATCTGGATACAATGTCTTGTCAGCCAATGATAAAAGTATTTCACGTTTTATTTTTAGGGCAAGCTCAGATTTTAAATTACAGGCAGGAGTCTAAATAATTACAAACAATGAAATGTGATATTTAAGATACTTAAGTATACCTTATAACTTATTTATACCTTTAACAAATAATGATCAAAACCATAATGTTCATTGATTAAATCAATAGTTCTATTGGTAACAACAACACTTATATATTTGTCTAAAACTTCACTGTAAACCACAGACTTTTTGAGCGTAGGAAACCAAAAATGTGGATATCTACGAGCATATTTGTGTTTCTTTGTGAAACCTTGTATTATAGCTTCACCGCCCCATATACCTTCGTGGAATTCTTTAGGATATAATAACGGCAATGGTACATTTTGAACTGGACGTCTAGAAGTAAATATCATTTAATAATTGAATATGATCACCATAGAAGATATAAATTAAAAACATATGAAGATGTATTACCACATACTTACACTTCTCCTGTTTCTTCGTTTTTTACATATTTGCCTTTTTGTTCAATATAATGCACAGCAGTTGGAGTTTGTAGTTTCCATTCTTTCCAAAACTTTTTATACTCTTCTGGTAATGCTGTACCGATTCCTTTTGTCCATCGTGTGGGTCTTGGTATATAGTACAAAGTCTAAAATTTTTAGTTTCGCGTTATATTTTTTGATTGCACTTTAATATATGTGATTCATGAAAATTGAATGTATACAATCATTAATATCGTAAAACGATTTTAAAATTTATTTGAGATTAAGTTTGATCAGATTTCTAACCTAATGTAATACAATGTATTACCTTGCCTAGATGTTTCATTGACATGTTTTATATTTTTATATAATTTGTAATAGAATAATTTAGAATAATTCTTTTAAGATGTTCAATTTGGAAGTTTTATATACTTCTACATATATATATTTTATTACTTCATGTAAGGAGATTACAGCATAAATCATAGATAAAATAGATCTAACACTGAATTCGTGCTCTTCTGATTGATTTTTTAATTTAATAAAGTTTAATAAAAAAAAAATGGGAGTCAAATAGCTAAATTAGGCAAAAATCATATAATTATATAATTATTGTGTATTTTTTCATTTTATGGTTTGAAACATAATTTGGAATTTTTGGAAGTATAGATTTCGTTGTGGCAATAGTGAGAAAATGTGGCCTCAGTGTAAATATTGTTACTAGAGTCTATTCCATATTGTTCTTGAACTTCATTTGTATTTTAATCGTATTAATTGTATTAATAAAATTGTATTAATAAATTTAATACGATTGTATTAATAAAAAAGAAAAAAGAAAAAAGAAAAAAACGACGGAGAAGCATATATATTACTCAATTTTCATGTAAATGTGAAAATAAATTTTGTGCTTGAAACGACAAAAATATTGTCTAATATTTTGTAATTTATAATGAATATTTTACATTTATTATTTTGAGGACTATAAAAAATTCAAATAAAACGAAATGGCTACAAAAATGGGAAAGAAGGAGATTATACAGGCTGTTGTTCTTGCAGATGACTTTGTAATGAACTTGATGCCTGCAGAGACTATATTCCCAAAAATATTAATGCCTGTAATAAATGTTCCACTGTTGGATTATTTAGTGGAAACTCTAATTAAGTCGAGGGTGCAAGAATTATTTCTTTACTGTAGCAATCATGTAGACTTAATAAGAGCATATATAAAACAGAAAAAATGGCTTAATATATCAGTTTCTTTAATTGTATCAGATGCTTGCACTTCTCTCGGAGATGCTCTCAGAGACATTGATACAAAAGGTTCTATTCGTGGTAATTTTATACTTATTAGAGGAAATGCATTTATTAATGCCAATCTTACAAATCTTTTAATCAAACACTGTGCAAAGCTGAAAGAAGATAAAGGTACAGCCATGACCATGGTGTTAAGAAACATTGGCTCTATGAATGGATCTTCTTTGAGACAGGAATCATGTTTGGTAGTTTCTGACAAAAGTAGTAGAAAGATTTTACATTATAATGTATTAAGGAAAGATTTAAATAAAGTAAAGTTGGAATTAGATTGGTTTTTGAACCATAATGAAATTGAAATTGATACCTGTTTCTTGGATAGTCATGTTTATTTATGTTCTCCTTCCGTGTTACCATTATTCTCTGACAATTTTGATTTCCAAGTAAGTAATATATGATATAACTGAAGATCTGAAAGCAAGATATAAATAATATAAAAAAATAATAATTTTTCTATGTTGTTAACAGACAATGGAAGATTTCATTCGAGGAGTGTTAATGAATGAAGAAATTTTAAATTCTCGAATATACTGGCAGCAATTAGATCCACAGGATTATAGTCTGCCGATTGTGTCATGGAATGCATATCACTGTCTTAACCGAGATATCCTGAACAGACATACTTTTCCACTTACACCAAATGCTATTCCATTTTTAAAAGATTTTATTTATATGCCAAGGAGCACATATAAACATAGAAGTGCTACACTTGCTAAAGGTTGTATATTAGAGAAAGATAGTATATTATGCCAAAATAGTACACTTGGAAATAATACTTTAATCGTAAAAGCAATTATTGGAGATCATTGTTTAGTGGGCTCTAATGTAACAATTAAGAATTCTTACATTTTCTCGGATAATAAAATTGAAGATAACTGTACCATTATAAATAGTGTAATATTTTCAAATTGTATCATTAAACAAAACACAAAAATAGATGGATGTATATTATGTCCCAAAACGATTATTTATACTCCAATGGAGTATACTGACTCTATCATAGAATCAAAAGATGACAAAATTTCTATAAAAACAATATCAGAAATTGATCCATGTAATGAATTTCATCTCTTTAAAAATTATGACGTACTGGAAAACGATAATAATGTACATACAAACACAGATACATCAAGTATTGATGAAGCTTCTGAATGTAATTTACCAGCAGCAGATGACATAAGCATGTTTTTATCTGAGGTCATTGATAGTTTATTAAGAGGCTTCCAAGATCAACTTAAGTGCGAAAACTTAATTTTAGAAATAAATTCATCTAGATACGCATATAATGTTACTATGGATGAAGTTACATATAACGTTATTAAAGCCATATTAAGTTTACCTCTACATTATCTTTCAGAAGAGAAAGAAACTATAACTAGTATAGACTATCATAGAAATTTAAAGCGTGTAATAACATATTTTTATCCAATTATATTGAATTATGTCAAAACAGAAAATGCACAAAATGACTGTTTACATGCAATAGAAGAGGTTGCAAGTACAACTCCAGAATTGTTATCATGTTTGCAAGTTTTGTTACATATGTTTTATGATAAAGATGTATTATCAGAAGAAAAAATTTTAGAATGGTACAAATCTAACGATAAAGACATAGATTCATATGAGAAGAACAAAGTGAGAGTTGCAGTACAACCATTTATTAAATGGTTAGAGGAAGCTGAAGAAGATTCTAGTGAAAGTGGAAATGATTAATTGTACATTAACTTCTTCAATAATTTGAAAAAGGTATATTTAAAATTTTCTAGATATTTTTATTGTAAAAATAAATCTTTTTAATTCTTGTATGATGTAAATTTTTCTCACAAATCAACAAAATTAAGATAATAAGATTCCCCATATATAATATAATATCTTTATTTTTATATCACTTCTTTTGTGGAATAATACATTTTGAGCAATAATACTGATCACGTGTAAATAAGTTATATCTTGCGGATTATTACGTATATTGAATATATAGATTTTATTAAAACATATCGAACAACACACTAACAAAAGTAAAAATATAAATTATCATTCTATAGGCAAAATAGTATCGATTAAGTTATGCCAAGCTTGATGACGATGGTCTGGAAATTTGATTACGTCTATCCAATGTCGTAATCGTGCTCCTTTGCTATTGCAACTTAGCTCAAGTCCACCTAAATAAAAGTAAGAAAAACATTGCCATAATAAATATGCATAAATATAACATATAATATAACATATAGCAACGTAATTATTAAATTGAAGAAAATTAATACATTACCAAGATAGTCATTACTTTTGCCAAAATCCTTGTCCCATACTGTAAGGCATAAGGTGAGTTTCATAAGGTCTGTTAATCGAGTAGCGAAAGCAAACTCTTCGTTCCATTCTGGATTCAAAGTTTTCCATTTAATCGTTGTACTTTGTACATTACGACCTGTGGCTTTCTTCGATACTAGTTTTTTAGCAGTAATACGTGCGATTGAATAGTCGAAGACACGTTGTCGATGATTGTTTGCCATGTTCTCTATAAGGCACAGCTTGACAAATGGATCAGAAAATCCATTATTGTCCATAGGAAGAAGATTTCTAGCTCGATGAATTGTGACTGTCAATGCTCGTCGCCTTGTACAGTAACTTAGACTCACTTGAATCTGTCCTCGCCCACTGGAAAACACGCCCCAAGCTGCTTCTTCGTTGTCCACCTATGCCAACGTCGAGCTCTTATATCTTAGTGTCTGCAATAATGTAAGTAAAGTCGACCGTCGCGAAAAATTTTAAACGCGAGAAATGATTTATATTTAGGATGATCAGTAATTGAATATCAGTGAAATTCTTGATCTTTCCGATTCTGAAATGTTAAATGAACAAAGGAAAATTAACACAGTACAAATTTAATAGGACACGTCAAGAGAGCATTCGCGTCTAGAAGAATATTTTTGAATTTTCTTTCTTAAATTAATAATTAAAATAACAGAGCAACGCGTTTATATCATTTGAAACTATTATTACTTAATATTAAAAAAAGAACAAAAGAACTGAAGTTCTAATTATACATACTGGATAATGATCTTGTAGTGGAACATTGTAATGTTTTATTTGACGTGGTTGTAATTCATGCAGAGGAAATTTCGCTTCTCCTAAGAAGTCTTGACCTGCCGGATCGTCTTGAAGAATCAAGACGTGCAATGCCTTGCCATTCCATATCTAAAATATTTTCTTTTTTAAGTACGAATATTTTCGTTTACTTAAATTTTTAGAAAACTTATTTTTTTTCATACATCGGTTTCTGTTGTTCCATAAAAGTTCAAAGTCTCGTTGAATTCCGGATCCTGCGTTTTATGAACTGTCTTTGTTCGAAGTCGCTTCGTTGGTGAAACTGTGTCTACTGGTAATATGTTGAGTTTGCAGAAAGGATCGGCGAGGCCATGAATATCCATTGGCTGCAAACCCCGTGCTCGCTCTACTTTACAGTGAAGACACTGAGCTGTTGGATCGTATCGCAAAGAGATTTCCAGAGTTCCATAATTTTGCTTCATTTCTATTTTGAGAAATATAATTTGATTACTTGACTTTTATTAATATTAGGTACCTGTAAGATTAATTAACTATTCTCATTCTATTAAACATCAGATTGTAAACTTACCAGATTCTGGTATCTGTTGTCTTACTAAATCAATTTGATTGTTACTGCAAAGACTTCCTTGTACCGAGGAGGATCGATTTCCTTCCTCATCCGTGCGTTTCTCATAGATCTGAGATTGTTCTAGAATTTGTTCCGTTGACATAACTGTCGCTGTCGTTGTTGATATCATTGGAACTGTTGCAAAATTCAACCTGCTACGTATTGACTGATATCAGCTAAACTTCCACTCTTTTATTAAGGTGTGTTATAAATCTATATTATTTCGTTACACTATCTTTTGCAAAAATTAATTAATTTACTTCATTCTCACGTACTTAGGAGACCTAGGAGACCTAGGAGATCTAGGAGATCTAGGAGACTGATCACAGGAACTGATCTCTAATTTACGAGCAGCTTCGTTAATATCGTCAAACTTCTTGTTCTTTTCATCGATAATTTCATCTTCGAACGACACGTGCTGTTCGATTTGAGAATCATTACTGTTAGCTCTTGGAGATATTCGTGAACGTGGACTTGTAGGAGACGGTGAAAGACGACTGCACTGAGAAGTAATAGACAGAGTAGATCTGTCTAATTGATCTAAACATTCCTCACGGCTGTTTAACGGCGAGAGTCGTTGTCCTCGTGATTTGGACGTACTACTAGTTGATTGAGCAGAATTTAACGACGACGAATGAGCTTTGTTAGTAATACCATCTTGATTTCTTTGTAAGCTTGAAAATGAATTAGAATGTCCTCGAGCTAAAGTCAGGCGCCGTGTTGCTTCTTCATCGGAGGAAGAATCTTGGGGTTCTGTAGATTCGAGGGATTTATTAGCTCCAATTGTCCAAGTGGATGTCTTATGAATAGATCTCGACCATCCTCGTTCCTGCAGTTTTAAAAAAAGCTATTACATTTTTTTAACAAACTAATGATGCATATACAATGCCTATCTACGTGCCTTTTTCTCTGGTAAAATGTATTTTGGCATCCCTCTGAGAAACCAAGCGCCACTTTTTTTCCACATCTCTCTAGTCTCGGCACAGATTCGGCAAAGAAACTGTCTCTGGCCACTGTTAGACCTTCTAACGATTCGTTGCATACCTGTTCTCTCTTCCGTTCTTTCTCTCGTTGTGGAAATATTCGAAAGTGATGAGCTTAATTCATTAGTCTCGATACCGCATTTCTGGCATATGTATCTTCGACAATCTTTACAAAGATTCGACGATGCGCCTAATACTGTGCCGAACTTTTCGCCGCAAAGAGCACAAGAACACACACAGTGTGTGCTGTTGAAGCACTTGCTACCGCATCGTTTCTTTTCATTTAATCTTGTCGCAGTAACGATACAGACATTGCGTTTCATATTCTCTAATCTTTCTACTAATCTGCCAATTCTTTCTTGTTCGGATAAATTTAAAGCTTCTGCTCTCTGGATGACCTAAAAATATAGCGTTTTGATTAATGTTACATTCTCAGGTGAATTATTCTATGCAACTTTTATTTAACTCTAAAAAGCAGTGGGGTAATGAATGCAGATATTGAAATTTTACCTGTATAATTGTTTGTTGTTCCTCATCGGTTAGTACAAACGACTGCGCACATCGATTTGTACCACTTGAATAGGAGTTGGAATAAGTACTCCATTTCGAATCCAAAGAGCCAGTTTTTACAGACCAACCTGTCTGCAATCTAATTATTGCATTTGATATTTTATTAAAAATCTTACCAACAACGTAATACATAAAAATTCAAATTATTGAAAATGAAAACATTTGATTGTGACTTAATTATAAAATCAATTATCTACTTAATTACCACACATTATACATAAATAAGAATAATAAACAATTCTGGAACTCAACCTTTGAGTATAGGATAGAAAATAACTTATCGTGTGAATTTAAAATATAAATATTTCGCTTTGAAAATTTTATACTTACTTCGCTCTCAATGATAAATGTCTGTCATTTGGACAGACCCATCTGGTTCCTCCACTTATATCTTTTACTGTCATGTCCATTGTTCGACTTAATGAAATTTTGAAATCATTTAAAATATCACGAGCACTTTATAATATACATTAGTCTGTAAAAAATAGAAATATGTAATTAATAATAATGATTAAGGACATAAAATAAATATATTGTTTATAAAAATTTAATAGTCGATCAATGCTCCTTATAGAAAAGATATTTTCTAAATTTACCGGTAAAAAAAAAGACATTCGAGATAAAGGAGTTTAAATCAATAAAGCTTTATAAGAATAACTTGTTATATTTATACATACTTATAATTGCGCGTACATATCGTAGAAATAAATTTACATTTCTATTTTAAATGAAATGTAGTACATGTCATATTGTAATAATAATGATCTTTCCTTTCAGCATGTTGGAATTCCTGACATCTGCGTTATTCATCTCTCAACGTTTCTTTCACATTATCGAACAAGACAGTTTTTTTACATCGTGTAACGCTAATTAAGGAATTCCAACAAATGATATATAGCAAAAGAGTTGCTTTAAATTGAATTTATTAACCGTCTCTTTATTAGAAATGTCCACATTACGAAATTAACATTTATATAATCGCTTAATGGCTGAAAGAAAATGCTTTAATATAAAATAATTGAAGAGAGTAATCTCGTAGATTTAAAGATAAGTCTCTTGAAAATAGGCAACAAATTTATAAAAATAGAAATTTATTAAGCTAGAAACCAAGTTATCCGATATTTTAAAATTAAATAAATTTATACGAACAAAATGAAGATCCACTTTCGGTCGAATTAATCATTTAATTAACAAAATATCGAAGAACGTAAATATCGAAGAGTCAAGAGAGAAGGTAAAGTTTAAAAGAATAATTTCCGCTGAAAATAGATGTGCAACAAGTATCCGCTATACTTCCGTCCCTATATTATTTAAGTAACTAAAGGGAGACTATATTTGGACCAAAATCGATATTTCAATGGTTTACACTTACAACAACGATTCTTACTTTCTTAATGCACCGCTACAATATGTTTAAGTTACAAAAGAACGTTTTTTAAATCAAAGATAAAGAAAGCCAAGTAAAGCGATCAGAAAATTGAGAAAATTGTTTAGAATATACAACGATTGAAAATTACAGAGAGAAAATGCATCTTCTTTGATTCAACAAACTTTACCGAATTAAAGAAAATGAAAGGAGTCGAGCAGAACGATTGAACAAGGAAATTTGAAAAGCTAGTGTCGAAATAAATATTTTACCATGTAACTAACTCTAACGATACACAATTACTATCGAGATATTATCTTAAACAAGTCGAAAATAAAATATATAATTACATAATATAAAAATATAAATAAAATATAAATATATTAACAAAAAATTATAAATGATATAACGCGTTAAAAAGAATAAGACTTGGTAGGTATAACATAGTATTATTGGTATTGTAATGATATATTCACCGGAAAGAAAAGGAGAAACATCAAACGTAGAACAAAAGAAAAAGATTCATGACGCGTGGCAATCGTATCGTAACTGAAAGAAAGAATGAGCGTGAAAGTCCTACGTTGAAGGGCGATCAATCGAAGCTGGTGACGCATGCCACATTATTCGTAGGATTGCGTTGATAGCGATTTCGCTATTTTTCCACGCGTAAATAGCAAAAAAACGCATGAATATTTAACATCAATACAATAAACTACATACGATTCCAATTACTATTATATTTAACATTATTCAATCGTTTAACGTAGAAAATTTTATTAGATAACTCAATTAAATTAAAAGTGAGTTTCAATTTATAAATTTAAATCTATAGAGAAAGATATGAATATTTTAAATTATACAATCAAAATAGAAATAAAAATTGCATTCACTTTCTCACGACTAAATTCATCAGAAGGTACACAATTTTAAAAGCAAAAAAAAACCAAATGTAACATCAAACATATGACATCCAATATTATGAATGAATTTAACTAATTTACCATTTTGCATATACATGAAATGAAATTTGGTGTTTTTTAAATTGCTAAAGATGTTTGAGATCGTGCGATGTTATACATATATATGTACTAAAAGTAGATATGCTTAAACATGTAGCGTTTAATTTGAAAGTGAATGACCGCTGACATACCTTAGAACAGTTGGATGCTTTGTAAAGAATTTTAAATTTTACAATATAGAATGTTAATGTCTGTAATATTTCCCAGTATACTATTGTCGCACGAAGCACGGAGTTGAACTTGTCACGGTATCAGCTAGCCGACAAGTGGCTGTTATTATCGCTGAAACTGGCCTACAACTCCACTTCGCTTTCGATACAGGCGCAGAAGGGTGCGAGTCATGCGTGCGATTCAGGGACGTACCTAAGAAATTCACCTATAGAATGTTTCTATTGAATTAGCTGAAAGTACAGAAAAGAAAACAGCAGGGACACTGTTCTTCACCCTTTTCTTTATCCAATTATGTAGCTCATCTAGTGTAATAATATTTATTTTATATCATTTTATACTGTTCGCAAAAATTAGATATAATCGTATGTATGTAAAACTTACTATTTAATTTAACTCGATAGGAGTTATATTGGTCTGTACAAAATAGAATTGATTGTTATTGCAAAGCATATTGCTTTTTTTTAAAAAGCAATGTATTATTTTTAATCATCATTGCAAAATAGAATAATAAAAGGTGAAACTTTTGAAAAGTTGAATACAGAAGCATGTCCTTAATATTTAATAAAATACCTGAAGTTATATATAGAATCCCTCATTCAGTATCTATTTCTCCACCATGCGCGTGCATATTTACGTGTAAATACATACTATCGTAATTGTATGTGTAATTGTCTTTTATATATGTTGCATGGTAACAAATCTTTTTTTATATATGAAATAAAAACAATGTATAACACAAATGCAAACATATTTACACAACATAGATATTATATGTATTATTATTAAATATTTCTTATCTCTTAGTTCAATTTTTATATTCGATAAAAATAAAATTTCAAATTTCAGATTTAAATAGGAAAAATTTTAAATTTGAATTTAAAATTATGCATAAACAAAATAAACAATATACATAATTTTCGTAAATTGATTAATTAAATGTTAATAATCATGAATGTAATCAGGGATAATGTATTATAATAAACACGTGTCCTTGTTCCACATTACAATTATTGACGTGTTACATTTCGCAGTTCCGACATTATCTTCAATTGAATGTCGAAAATTTAGTTTATAATTAAATTTATAGTAGAATTTAATAATTCTACTAATTAAAATAACAAAAAATTTCAGCCAAAATTTAATGATTACGTAAATTTTTAATGTAAATTTTATTTGTATTATATCTTTTTACAATGATTATTTAATTATTATTTAAGTATAAAATACAATATAAATAATAACAATTACTATTCAACTAATTTTAAATCATACCTAGTATATATTATGAAAGATACCTTTCGACGTAATGTAATATTTCAAAAATGACTTCAACCATGATAAGAACAATAATCATCCATTCTAAACGAACGTGATGACGATCACTTAAATGCGTTGCCAAAATTCCCACAAGTTCGACACAATGATTTAATTTTTCGTTTATTACCTACAAAATAAAATTTGAGGAATATGACGAATAATTTATTTTACATCAAATGTTTTCTTAACATTCTATTTCAGATTTATATTAAATAATCAAGTCAGTAATCTTTTTTTAACTTACTCTTGTGCGTTTTGCAATGTTGAAATACGAGCAAGTTTCTTGATAAAGACGTTCTAAATTTTCTCTTTCCCAATAGAAATCTGGAGTATCTAATAAATCTGAACTTAAATTAATTGAATGTCGCAAAGCAAATAATTCCCCTTGTTTCTTTAATACTTCATGTCGAGTCATTCTCAGTTTTTTACCAGCTTTCAAATCTTCAGTAACAAATTCTATAGAATCTATATAATGATCTAAAGATGCTTCCCATATACCTAATTTGACTGACTGTGCCATTGCATTTGAAAATGTGTATTTGTCTAACTTTGTTGCATTTAAATCCAAAATAATGTTACCATCCTTTATGTGATTTCTTTTTCTGTAAAATAATTGAAGCATAAAATATATTCTACATTTATAGAACTAAAATTATTGTAAAAATTATGAATTTTACCCATAATCAGCATAACCGTAACACATTAATTCACTTTCAGATTTTACAATATATTCCATATAACGATTTTGTTCGTATTTTTTTAAAAATTTTAATATATTATCACACTCAAATTCAGAAATATTCCACATCACTATAGTACCTTCTCGAAAAAAGAAAATTTCTCTGGGTTCATGATTTACTTCATATTTTGCCACAGCATGTATAACATCTGGTAAAGCTGTAAAAATAATTTTAGTAAAGTACAATCTAATAAATCCGAATACATATGTTTTTTAAAAAAGTATATTTCATAAAAGTTACAATATTTAAGAACTGAAGAATCAAAAATCTATAAAAATTTTTTATATATAAAATGTTTCTCAAAATTTCATTTGATTATCATTGTATAAATTAAAAACATTTTTTGGATAATACCTTTCAATATACTTTTTAATTTTATTGTGATTTTAAAAATTTTGTATAATTTTTATAAAAATTTATAATTTTATATTTATATGAATACATATTTCATTATTTATATTTATAATATTACAGATATTTATTATAAGTATATATTTTAATAAAATGTAATAGCACTATTACACATAATTAAATGGAAGACCTTAAATACATTGGCCGTTAATACGCTCATTTTGAAAAAAAATACATATATATGTGTGTATATGTGTATATAAATTATCAATATAAAGTATATGTACTATATATGAAATATATCAAAATAAGAAAATATTAACTTCACATTTAACTATGAAAAAGAAATAGAAAATAATTCAATTATATTTGCAATGGATTTATAAGAATACTTATTAAAAAATATAATCTATATGCTATATAAACTAATCAAATTTGGCTTTAACTAATAAAGTTCAATAAACTGATCAATATATCTTTGTAACAAAATAAAATTTCATTTCATGTATAATATTATTTCATATTTTATTAAAAATATATTTTTCAATCTATTAGAAATGGACTATCACATGCACCCAACCCTGCTACGACACCACCCTCATTAGCAGTAGCTAACTTTGTCCGTAACATATGACCACTTTGCTTATTAACATATATATCATTTCCATTTGCTATTATAATACCAAATATTCCTAATTCAGAAACTAATTCTTGGGGTTTTATACTGATACTATTATCAGGTCTAATCATATAACTCTTATGAATTGGTGGATGAATTTTATCCATAAGAATCCAAGCTACTCTGTCTTTCTTATTCTTTACAGATTCTAGAAAATGTTTTATATCTAATCCATATTTGTTATTGCAACCTCCTTCCCGTTGAGGTTTTAATACAAAACGATGTGGATCTGTAATTCCCATTTCTATGGCTGCATCTCCATGTTCATCAAAATCTAATGCATAAAATTCTATACAAAATAACATAATATTTCAGTTGATATCTCAATATCATATTTTACTAGTGGTAAAATAATTCACTTACCAGTGAATATTTCTTTGATCTCTGCACATGTTTTTTCATTTTTTAAAAATCTACTAATTACACCTGGCTTTGCAAGTGCCTGTTGAACTTTTTTAGTTCCTGCTAAATGATACTGTATAGTGGGACATTTAATTGCTAGTGATCTTTCGATTAATAATCTTACATCCCATTCTTTTTGTGTATGATATTGTCCAGGCTCATACCCAGATCTGTAGTACACCACAGAAACAATATAATTGTCCACTATTAATTCTTTGTTAGAATCCAATTTGGCAGTAGTTGCTAATTGTGTTAAATTTCTTCGAATGACTCTGACATTTGGATTTTGTTTCCTAATTTCAAATTCATGGAAACGTTGATCACATATATTATATGTAACATCTTCAACAACAAATAAAATTACTGCTCTGCAAAGAATTAAGTATTAAATACATATTTAATTTTTTCAAGTTTTATATCAACTTTAAAATTAACAAAAATATAATTAAAAACATACTGTTCATTTCCATATATTTTCCATGCTTTAATCATACTTGAACATATTATTTGCAATGCATTATTCTCTGGAAGATTTTTTATTTCTTTATGATAACCAAGCTCTCTTAATACAAATTTATGTAATTCAGTTGAAGCAGGTCCTAACCAACCAAAGCCAGATGCAATTGTATTTATTTCAACTTGTTTCCAACAACAATATGGCAGACATTTTTTAATCATATCTTTTTGTGAACAAGTTGTATCCAACATTAAGTCTGAACGCAATATACCAAGAGATACTTTCTGTGCAGATCCCCCTTCGCTGTTTATAATTTTACAGATTTCAAATAACTTCTCAGTAAAATTATCAACTTTAACTATTTCTTCTAAAGTTTCCTTTAAAAAATTATAATCTTGAGCAACTCTGTGTATAAGTATATTTAATACTATTTGAATTTGACAAGCATTCTCAAACTCTTTTCTAGGAAATGGAGATGGCATCAAGATAAATGGAGCAAATTGTAAAACATTTTTATTCAATTTCTGTTTTGACCGCATACATATTCCATGCATAAGTGCCCAATCTTTTACTTTTTCTATCAACTCTTCAGTTTCTTTTTTAGAAGGTAAACTAAGCATTGTATCCATAGTTCCTTAATGTGGATGTTTAGATAAAACCTTTCAAACCACAGATTTTATATAAATTTAGATAATAATATCTATCTAATTATATAAATTTTAATTTTAATTTATTTTATTCGTTGTATTTTATATTAACACTATATATTTTTACATTAACACTATATACTTTACATTAACAATATATCCATATTTTTCAAAGAGATACGTTATTATGTAAAATCCAGCAAAGATAAAAATAGCGTTTCGCGATTGCATTATCTTGGCTATCTATTACTTTTTTAATTAATCGTATCTGACTTCGAAAGTAAATAAAATTCTAAATAACCAAGTTTTTTTTTATTACGTCATGCATTACATTATGTGATATAGTTAATTTTAATAAACTCTATCATTTTAGTGTTTTACTAAATGAACATTCAAGTAAATGAG
The DNA here is from genome assembly GCA_032399605.1 of Melipona beecheii. Classification (NCBI taxonomy): domain Eukaryota; kingdom Metazoa; phylum Arthropoda; class Insecta; order Hymenoptera; family Apidae; genus Melipona; species Melipona beecheii. Next base: position 350,593 of record JAUCMO010000186.1, on the reverse strand, counting down.
ATATATATTTACACATATATAGATTAGAGAAAATCTCTCGAACTAGAATTTTTATTTAATTATGAAACAATTTGAACATAACAAACATAAATAATTACTTTTGATTAATTTAATTTGTATTAAATTAGATTTAGTACTGAAAATAAATTAAATTGGGTATCTTATATAGATGAAAAATAACATATTAATCAAATTATTATGATATCATCTACAATTGAATAAATTATTATCCTAGCAAAAGTTGATCAATGTAAGTTTATAATTTATTACTTTATCTATTACTTGCTTTAACTCTACTCTACTTTTAATTTTTTATAACACAATATAGTTGTGTTTATAGATAAATATTTCCAGATTTTAACAACCAATTTTTAAAGGTATGTTTTGCAAGTACGATTAGGTAAAAAATGTTATATATGTAGAAGTTTACAACTTTTATGTGAGTTTAATAGCTAAACTTTGAGACAGCCTTTCATTTTTATTTTGAATTCCTTATTGTAAATGAATATAATAATTCTAATATACTTACAGCTAGTTGATGTATTTATACTGCTAGGCATATATAGCTTTTGCTCAGTGAGACCTTGTACTAAAGCTTCCAAATTATATTCTTCTGAAGTAGCTAATGCCTTTACACTGTATGCCTGCCAAAGAACAAAAGTTTTAATTTAAATCTATAAATTTTGATATTCTATAAATATATAGAATATAATATATTCTATAAAATTAATCTCAAATTATACGAAATTATTACATCATCTTACGTTTTGATTTAATGAAAATTTAAATTAAGTGACAACTTTTATAGAAAATGAAACTTCGTTCTACTTTTGGATATTAAATTTCATGGTGCTATAACAATTGAAATATTTAACTATAATTACTTACAGCATTTGTTTCATTAGTAGCAATAGGTTTCCTTTTCTTGAGTCTTTTTTTTATTTGAGTAATAGAAAAATCATCTGTACTCTTGGTTGGGAGTACTTTTAAATTAGATTTAACTTTTTCAAATTGTACTTTACTAGTGTATAATAAATTGTTATGATATAACTGTGCACTGGACTTTATCATAAGTATACGTGTTGTTAACGGGCGATTACATGTTGTGAAAACAGTATGTATTTTTCTACAAACATCAAAATTAATGTTGCTCCTAAACATTAATATAATACATCTTTGCATCATACAATTCATTTTACAAACTATTATGTGTAACAACCTTGTTTTTTAGTTAGTTGACAAAAATAAAATACGAAATATTTCGTTAAATTTTTTTCTATATTTTGATCAAGTATATCTTATTTTTATTGAAAGAATGATGAGAAAATATTCATAAGATTATAATTCGCAACATGCCATACGCACATGTGGGTACACATGCATATAGGCACATGCATGTATATACATCTATATAGGGTGTTCCAGTAATCATGAAACAATCGAAAAGAGATTAAATCTTTTCACACTGAAAATAAGTAAGACAAACGTTATGTATAAATAAAAATAATTTTATTATAATTAATGTGAATGTCACGAAATGAAAATGTATGAAATACTAATTTATAGCCTACGTTCATTTCATTAGAATTACCATGAGAATGCACCTTTTTTGTAGATGCGTATCTAAACAGAATATATGATCCTTGTGTCGTAATATAGAAAAAAGCTATCAAAATGTCAAGAAGACAACACCATGTATTTTCGATCCAGTGTCACAGAATCTGAACTAAAAATTCTATTAAGACTAAATTAAATTTCAAAAAAGCATGGAACTTATGCGAAATTTTGTTACTTGTAAATTAAAATGTTATCTTCTCAAAGCACCGAAAAAATTTTGTTTGTATCATGTAAGACACATCAGGTAATTTAAGCTTCATAACAAATTAAATATGTATGTTGATTGAGTAAACATTGTTCTAATTAAAGCCATGTAGAAATGAAGTCTTCTGTTAAATTAATAAGCATAATGTCTTCAACGTTATACATACGTAACGAAGATTTCATATATAAAAAAAAAATACATAATATATAAAACGCATTAAAACATTGTAGTAAATAATTAATAGTAAATTGAGATATAAATGAGTATATATTTATTTTTAAAACATAAATGTTATTTAAAAATAAAAAGTACCAATTTTTATTATTAGATTACAAATTTTTATGCATTTATATGAAATTTAAGAGATATCTAGTATTTATTATAAAATTTTAGAAAAGTAGATATCTAGTATTTATTATAAAATTTTAGAAAAGTAGATATCTAGTATTTGTTATAAAATTTTTAATAAACAAAATATTTAAGCTCTGTATTTCTGTAGTTGTGTTCATAAAAAATTTATATTTGCATAAAAATCTGTATTAAAAAATTTATATTTACATAAAAAAGTGTATTATTTATTAATTATATTATGGTAACTTTTTATTGCAGATTGGCTGAAGTAGGAAAATTAGAAACACCAAAATTACAAGGAAAGTACGAAACTGGTCAATTAATTCTACACAGAGTATTTGGTTACAGAGGTGTGATATTGTTTCCTTGGACAGCAAGAGTTTATGACAGAGATATTCCAAATAAAAAAGAAAGGTAAATTTATCTTATTATATTTAGTTAAAAACTAAATTGTAAATTACTCAGAAATTCCATTTGACTTTAGTGACACAAATGATCACTATAATAGCGTGGGAAAAGAAGTAAAAGGTAGAACTCATACTTTTTACCAGGTATTAATTGACCAAAGAGATTATCCTTTTATAGTAAGTATCAAAATAAAATATGGATATTTTAATGTAAATAATTATGTTTAAGTCAAGTTCAGCTATATGAAAGAAAATTTAAAATTTTGTAAATTCTATCTTCATATTGAGTTATTAGATGTTTCTTATTGTATTCCTTAAATACATACATGTGTAAAAGAAAAATATTATGAATCATTTTATATGTTTATATATATAGCGTGCTCAGACAGAAGCTGTAACATTTTTGAGTAACCATGAAAGCAGTCACAGCTTATACACAGTCCCAGGATTGGATTATGTTGCTCATGAAGATGTTTTACCATATACCACAAATGAGAAAACTGCATTGCAACATGAACTGTTTGACAAATTTCTAACATACAATCCAAGTCAAGATCCATGTTTTGTTGCACAAGAAACTCTAAGAGCATGGCAAAAGAAGAATCATCCATGGTTAGAATTATCAGATGTACATAAAGAAACTACTGAAAATGTTCGTGTTACTGTTATTCCGTTTTATATGGGTTATAGAGGAAATCAAACTACAGCTGCACATTGGGTAAATAGAACATATTTTTTGTGAATCGCAATTCAGCCTAGCGTAAAATAAATAATTCTATTATAAAATAGTGGCGCTATTGCATTCGATTGGAAAATTTGGGCGATTTGAGTGTACAGTTACGTGAAAGACATTGGAGAATATTTAGCCTTTCTGGTACGTTGGAAACTGTACGAGGACGAGGTGTCGTTGGTCAAGAACCTATCTTGTCAAAAATGTTACCTGCTTTTCAATATAGTAGTCATGTGAGTTTACAAGCTGCGAGTGGTCACATGTGGTGCGTATTTCATTCATACTTTATTTTTAGCTTATGTTATAATATTATTGATTACAAGTTAAATATTAGATTTTACCAAATCTATTATAATATTTTAGGGGTACATTCAGAATGGAAAGGGAAGATGGATACGCATTTGATTGTAGGATTCCACCATTTTCTTTGGAATCTAAAATAGAGAAACCACCTACGAATACAAATATTGATTCCTAACATTGTGCAGAAAGTGGAACAATAAATAACACGAAAAATTGAAGAACAATATAAACTTGATAACATGTGTGATCATTACTTGTATATTAGAATTTAAGCTATGTAGTAAAGATTTTGGTACATAGTAAATTTATAACAAATGAAACTTTCGTATTATTTTATCATATTATTTTAAGTATAATAAAATATCTTATAGATATATAAATAAAATACTATAAATATATCTGTTCTTTATCTTGTAATTAGTTTAAAAATAAACAAATATATGACTTCTTAAAATAATTTGAAACCTATCCATAACATTAATAATTTCCTGTAATAAAACTTATAATTTGTATATATATAATTGCACAATACATTTCAAAATGTATGTAGATACAAAATTATGTAAAAAGTCACTAAATTCTTCTAGTGTTAATTAATAATATTTTCAAAAATTAAAAATGATCTCTAATCTGTAATTTATATAAAAATTATAATAAAAATATTAAAATTACATATTATTAATGATCCAAAATAATTTGTAAATAATTAAGAAATTTAAATATTTTTCTTATTAAATATAAATAGATCAAAAATCATATTGATTATTACTAAAATATAACTTATTACTAAATTGTCATATTATATGAAAGAAATTTAAATATTTATAAATTTAAATCTTTAGAAATATTTCCAGAGGTTTAATATTTATCCTCCTACTGATATATATTTGCTTTTTGATTGGTTTCTGATATAATTTTTTAAGGTGAATTCTAAACTGAATTTTTGCTTAATATCTTTCAACGCTAAAGTATATAAATTATCACGAAATGCAGATAATGTTACTTCCTATCTATCAAACATTCGGTTTTATCTATAAAACGAATGAAATACATGTAACAAAAACGTGATGCATTCGTGATTTCTAAACTTTACATAGTACTTGGTGGAAACTCTTGAAACCATTACAGTTAAAGCAAGAAGAATTCATACATCACGATGGTTGCCTGTAAGTTGCGTTTTTATTTACATTTATATATTTAATTCATATACTTTCTTATAAAAATAATATTTGTACAATATGCTTACTAAAAAATTGGACATTTCATTACAGCAATTCTTAAATTTTAAGAAATGTGTTCTGTTTAGCCACTCCCCGTTCTTATTAACTTTTGTTATATTGATGTTATGTTGCTGTTATCCAAAATAAAATATGTATTTTTCAAAAAGCTTAATTAGTTATAATTAGTTCGCGTCAATGCTCAAATTGTTCAGTTTAACGAGTAATTATATTTTTTTTTCTCAGAAATAAAATATTTGGAATATTTGATATCCAAGTTAAACATATGTATCTACAACGAAATATTTTCGCGCACATATTTTGAAAATATTTTAAATTAAATTTATTAACGTGAATGTAATATTAATTTTATAATTTTTGACATGTTCTTTTTTTTAAAGTATTAGCATATTAACATATTTAATGCATTTATTTAATGAGAAGTATTTACATTAGTGCCAACTAAATAATTAATTAATTTGATTTTTTAATTTTGAAAATTACATTACTCTCATAAAGATATATGTTGCACTTTAGTACAAAACAAATCAACAGTAGTTAATTTTTCAGGATTAAAAATGATTTTAATTAATTAATATATTTGTATGTTTATTTTGCTTCACTGCAAAGACTGAAAGTTATTTCACTTTTAAGTAGCAGGTGTTCTAACCACAGAAGTTTTGGATCAACTACGTGCAAAATTCTTTGAAGATAATCGCAACATTTTGGCACAAAATGTGTGCACAAGAACCAATCCTTTGGAAGCTTGTGTTTCGCGAAAGGTTTTGCAAGAAACACAACATGTGTTTACTCATAAAATTACAACAGAAGGAAAACCTATAACAAATCAAAAGAATTCTGGCAGATGTTGGGTATTTTCCGCTTTAAATGTTATGAGAAGTGCCTTTATGAAGCAATACAATTTGGATGAGTTTGAATTCAGTCAAGCTTATTTGTTCTTCTGGGATAAAGTTAATATTACATGTCTTATAATATATGTGATTTTTATTTCATTTTTTATTTATTAATATTTCTTTTTTATTATACAGGTCGAAAGATGCAATTATTTCTTACATAATATAATAAAAACTGCTAAACGAAATGAACTCGTAGAGGATCGATTAGTGTCATTTTTATTACATGATCCTATTTGTGATGGAGGACAATGGGACATGTTTGTCAATCTCATAAATAGACATGGTCTTATTCCTAAAATCTGTTTCCCAGAATCATACAATTGCGAATCTAGTTCACGCATGAATACTCTTTTAAAAAGTAAATTGAGAGAATATTCCAAGGTTTTGAGAGATTTAGTATCCAATGGGGTAACAGACGAAGAATTAGAAGCTCGGATTCTAGAACAAATGGTCGTGATTTACCGAATAATCGGTATTTGTTTAGGCATACCATCGAAGACAATTACTTGGGAGTATTATGACAAGTCAAAGAATTATAATTGTATTGGACCTATAACACCAGTAGAATTTTATGAGAAACATGTAAAACCTTATTATAATGTAGATGATAAAGTATGCTTAGTAACAGATCCTAGGCCATCTAATCCATATGGAAAACTTTACACCATAGACTGTTTAGGAAATGTTTTGGGAGGAAGACCTACACTGTATAATAATCAACCACCTGAATTATTAATGAAATTATGCGCAGAAAGTATAAAGCAAAATGAACCAGTGTGGTTCGGATGTGACGTGAACAAACGATTAATAGCTAAGCAAGGAATACAAGACATGAGAGCATACGATTTCGAATTAATGTTTGGAACTGATATTCAAATTAATCTTACAAAAGCAGACAGACTACTTTATGGAGATTCTATGATGGTTCATGCAATGACATTTACAGCTGTTTCGATTGATGTATGTTAAACACTCGTCCAAGTATATCTGATATTATGTATACATATTGAATTATTTATTAATTTTTTTCAGAATGATGGTAAAATTAAACAGTTTCGAGTAGAGAACTCTTGGGGAGATGATCAAGGACAGAAAGGATATTTATTACTAACAGCTGATTGGTTTTCCGAATTTGTTTTTGAAGCAGTTATTGACAAAAAATTAGTACCTGCAGACGTTTTGAATGTATTTAAACAAGAAGCTATTATTCTACCTGCATGGGATCCTATGGGTACACTTGCTCACTGATAATAATGTAAGCTTAAACTTATTTCGAGATGAAATATTTTAGTTAACGAAAGTGTATATATGACAAAAGATTAAATATCAAATAAAGTTTTAAGCACATTGGTACAGCAAAGTACAATAAATTAAGACTTTAACACTTTTATAGTTCATTAAAAATAACTAAGGAATAATTTTAGAAAATTAAAATACGATATTTCAATTATTTAACACCTATTCAGGTGCAAAATAATATATATTGCTATAATTAATAAAATATTAAAACTGTATATTTAACATAGTTCCTAAAATTTAAGATGATTACATATATAATTTTGTTTTTAATTTATAATTTAGAAACATTTACTTACAATCAATTTATTTTTCTTTTTTTTATTATATTTTAAATATCAGATATTTTAAACGTAGATATTACAAATTATGCGTGATTTAAACATACAAAGAAACCAAATGAAATTAGAGATATATTTTAAATAGATATGCATTTCATTTGCATATTTCATTTAGAAAGGTTCAAGAATGTAGTATTTGATTTTACATTTATATATTGTATCTCTATTTTAAATGGTTACAAATTGAAAAAAAAACTCAATAATTGTATGAAGATTAATAAAAATGTTGAAAATATATACGTTTAGTTATTATTTTTAACAGATATCTTTTATTAACATTTATAATAATTACAAAAAATACATCTTTGGAAACGATATTTTGTACACATTATTTATTTCTAAACATAAATATCAAATTTTATTAGCCTAATTTTAAATTATATTCAAAAATTTTATATGTAACTAATATTAAACAGTTTTATGCCGTTTCTTTTGTATTCTATAACAATATTTAAGTTTTGCCCATATACCTTGACACATATTTTGCAAACGAATATCATTCTGATTAATAGAAAATTTATAAATACACCTTACCATTCTTTTTGGTTTGTTTAGCTGGCCTTGTTGAATTAAACTCAAAGCAGTGTATAATTTACAACGAGCAATTAAAAAGGGATCTCTGACACGAAGTGCTAATTCAAATTGCTTTATAGAAATTTTTCCAGCCATCTCAGCCTGTGTAGGAAAAGAATATTTAAATATAGATGACAAATTATAATAAAAATCATTCAAACAATTTATCAATAGAATAAATAAAGTTTACACAGTGTTGAAATTCTTCTCCTAAAGCAGAAAATGCTCCACCCAAAGTAGACAACCAAGACATAGCATGATCAACTTCTCTTCTTTCTATTGCCATTTGAGTTATCCTTTCATTCCTAAAATTAAAAAAATCATATTGTAGTATAGATTTAAAATATCAAAAAAATTGTTATTAAACGAACAGTTGAAATCTTGCCATTTGTAATCTAAAAATTGTTTTTTTGGCGCGTGTAATCTTATTAAGATAACTGATGAATTTATTCTATTCAACAACCTGTAGGCTAAATATTGTAACAATTTTGTAAGTGCAGCTTTTCGATATGTTTGTGAATTAGTTAATGTCACAATATACGCTGATACAACGTAGGCATTCAGTCCTTTCTTGTTTAACCAAATTTTGTTCATTTGTACCCCATTACTTTCACTGACATTGTTCGTACCCACATTTATCTGACACATACTTTTAGTTTTTTTTACTTTTTGCTCATATTTAATTACAGAATAAGACGTAACAATAACGCTATTGAAAATTGTGGTGCCTTTATATATAATCAATTTCACAGAATTATCCATGTTTCTAATTCAGTAAAATAAACGATCATTTAAAAATATATAAGAATGTTGTTTCGTTGTATGTTGGACCATTATCACGTTAGAATATAAATAATACATATTAAGAATTTTCATCACATATACTGTTTCGATTAACTTTCATAAATATCAGCTATAAACTTTATATTTGTAAAGTTAACGACCGTAATCTGTAAAAGAATTTGCGCTATTTTATACTTTTAAGTAAAAATTCTTCCGCTTTTATAACATTTCGAAAGAAACATTTTTTATAACATGTTTTCTACGCAAGCCTTTCAATTGACAATTTGAGGTTAGAAATGTGGTAGATTGCATATACGCGTGGTGAAGATAAGACGATGGTAGGGATGATAAATGATAACATATCATGCAAGTTATTTAATTTATCTTAATAACTTAGTACTTAGGCGACTTATTTAATTTTATAATATATATTGTATAATAATTGGAAAATATGAATTTCTATTAAATTGCATACTAAATATATACACATATAGTAATTTTCAATAATTTTTTAAATTAATTTATTAATTTTTGGGCAGAAAAAATAATTTTACTTCTGTTCAAATATAACTTTGTTAAAATTTGAATGTTTGGTTCAAAATTTAAATAAAATTGAATAAATGTCTGACGATGATGAAAGTAAAATAGAAAATTTCATACAGGATAAAAGACGATTTACGGAATTTATTATATTATTGAATACAAATCTTTGCCAATAAAGATTTTTTTTACTTAAACATTTAACTATTTTGAATAAAGCATCCTTATTGGTCATTTAATACTGTATGTAAGTATCAACATAACAACAAAATGTGCATGTCATGTTTTACAAAATATAAGTGAATCATAAAATCGAAATAATATTGAAATAATATACTTTTATGTATTGCACGATTAATAGTACAAGAAATTTTGATAATTATACTTATAAATAAAAATATATTTCGAATGGTAACTATTAGTGCTGTTACATAAATTGCATCATATGATTCAGTTTTTTATGCGACAAATTTAAGTTTAAAAATTTTTATTAAAATAAAAAATACAGAGCAGTGTAAATATTTTTTAATTACGTTTTTTTCATTTCGTATATTTTTATATACAATTCCCAAATATGTTTCAGCAATTTATAATTTTAAAATATATTTTCATGCATTTTCATTGCTCCAAGGTGTAAAAAAATATTTAAAATTATAAAAATATTACTAAATTATGTACATTTGCTTGCGATATTTGTGAACAAGAAAGTACCAAATATTTGTTAGTTTTTAAGTATATTCTGCAAATAATCCATAATACTTAAAACTAACTAACTATTTACGTAACATACGACTTTAATGAACGTCACGTTATTGCGAATATTTTAACATAATTGAAATTTAAAAATCAACGTCAAACATTATTTAATATATTGATAACAATTTAAACAAACGGTCGTTGAAAGAGACGTCGGAATAAATCAAATAAAATAATGTTGAATGTTCGGGGTAATGGAAAGCATGTTTTGCGCCACTGTGCGCATAGCACGACGGCGCAGTTATTGGCATTTCCCAAAATTTTGTCGACCAGTCACACCAAGCAGTACGAACACACCTCTACGACGAACCAATCAGAGTCTCAGCATCTATTGTTACTGTATAGTAATTGGGGCAACGTACAACAATTGAAATTCACTGGGCCGGGCAATATTAGCAACAAATTGAAAAAGGATCGTAAGAAAAAAATTCGTCTGCTTTTTAAAGTAGGTTTTTAACGGGTGTTTCGCATAGATAGATTGCAATATTGGGTGTACGGTGGTAAGGTGAGCGCTTGACTTGTACGTCGCTGGACGTGTACGAGTACCCCACCTTGTGATTCGGCCTAAGCTTTGAAGAGATACCTCTATTGGTATTGGGGTCTCCGACTCGATCGTGGCAGGTTGGATTTACCCCGTTTGTCACTGAGAAAAACCGCCTTGGCCGGACTACGTTCTCGAATCCTAACGTTTCGCCGTTGCTCTTTTCAGTGAGATTCCTCGTAGGGCCGAGGTGATCGCGTGGATCTCGGTATTTTTTTCCCCTCACTGAATAGAGCGTCCCAATTGCTGACATTTCCCGCATTTGAGCCACGGCAAGGTATGGCGTTTTTGAGAACGGTGCCGCGTTGCAGTGCCGGTAAAAAGCTGAGGAAGTGTCTGCCACTTCCTGTCGGCTTCGTCGAAAACGTAACGAAGCCATCGGTGCAGTTGGTGCAGGTGCACGACCGCGAATACACCGGCGGCAGTACCGCTGACGTGAAGCCGGCTCCACCACGACAGATCGATCCTCTGGATTTGAAGTTTAACGATCCCGTCGCCGCTTTTAAGAGCAAAACCACGAAAGAACTGCTCCGTGCTTACATCGTCTATCAGCTATGCTCCATCGAGTACATCGTCGAGAACAATATGAAAGTAAGTCGATATTTCTCTTTGCTGAAATTGTTTATTGCGTGTTATTATCTACGATTGTTACACGTATGCCTGCGAATTGTCGTGATTCCTGTGACGTATCCCTATGAAATAGCGTGACATGTGCTTTCACAGCGTCCTCTCTCTTGCTCTCTTCTAGCCTGCCTTAAAACTCCGTTTCAATATCGGAGTCACATTGTAATTTTTCCCCTCCAGATTTATTCATACACGTATAATATAAATTCGAAAGGATTTACGTATGTACATATGCGTATCGTTTTCAAGATTTAGCCATCTGCAAATTTAAAAGTTTTTAAAAATTCTACAGTATGAGTTTAACAATCATCTGGTATAATACGTATAGAATACGTATAATACATGCAATAGATACATATCGTGTGATATAAGTTGTTAATATATGTACGTTTTCGAGTATTTTATATCGCCACTTATGTATAAAACAACGATTCATTCATAGTAACATTGTACTAATGCGGGGAATCCTTTCTCATATCAAAGCCAGTCGTACGACGTTAATCATATTAGTTGGGACTCTGAGGTAAATAATTGGTGTTCTGTGTCTATATATGAATTACGTATGCGGCTTAAAGCAATCAATGCAATTATATAAACCACATAAATCTAACACATAATATGTAAAACCAAATTTATTTCTTAGCAGAATTTTATAAAATTTTACAATTGTAAAATTCTCTTTAGTAAGAATTTCACGGAGATAAGATTTACGCGTTGCTTTGTACCGCAGGAAGGAAGTCGTCTATTATACAATAGTATTGGAGGAATGTGAAGTTAATTAATTTTGAACTTTCCCTGTGAGAAGATGACGTTTCTCGAATTGCGAAAAAAGAAAGAGATTTTTACGTATGAGACAGTGACGATTTTATCGATAGTGTGACGATTTGAAGCAGATTCATACGACGTGGCATGCCGCGTTATTGATTTTACTAATGCTTGATACATTGAATCGTGCTAGCGATTTTGTCTCATAGCAAACTCACAGCGATGACCAATTACGTAACCAAGAAGGAATAATCGATTCTGCAGTACAAACTGTAAAAATCTAAGATTACTGACTGAGATGTTACTACTGTTCAATTCAGCGCCTACGGCGTGGCGCCTTTTAATTGCTCTAACCAATTTTCACTCCAGGGCGATGTAAGTATAACACTCGCGTATGACGTGAAATATTTTATGATGTCGATGAATTCTTCATTTCTAACTTGTCTTTTGCAAGTTTTATTCTTACTCAGAATTGTGCTTAAGCTCCGCTCTAGATATTATTAGAGCTCACATGCTGTTTGCCAAAGTATGTACATATTCTCAATCGGGATCTTTTTTAAATTTGTCAAAGGTATTCAGTGAAACTGTTATAGCGAAATTTGAGTATTGGGCTTGACTCGAGTTTATAAATATACATATATACTGAACTTGATTCAGTTACTCATCGTAGGCACGGAAGTTTCCTTTATCCGGATTTCATTTTGAGCTATGTACGTCTAATTGTCAAGTGTACGTTGTATCAGTAAGATTGTTTTATTGTTATTAGATGTACATACATACAACTGTTGTGTATTATGAAAATCGTCTTGTTCATATTTAGTTATATAATATCACAGCTTTCGTCGAACGCATAAATAGGAGTCAGTTGATGATTCACTTCCTATCTTGAATGTATGAACCTTGCCACATCGTATTGATTGTTATTGATTTTTAAAGTGCTACATGATTCCGTTGTGTCTCCTCTCTAGACTCTTGGCAGACTTGCCAAGAATTGCATTTTGTAGCAAATAATACTTGGTGAAAGATTTGTTAATACGCATACTTTTTGAAGCTTTTAATGATTTTTCTATTACGCTTGAACTTCGTTTAGAATGTCCTCAGAAAATTACAGATGTATGCATTTAGTTTTCAAATGTTGGAATATTTTATAGTAGTTTAAAGTTCATTTTTGTAAAAAAATGGCACAGGCAAAAAAAAAAAGTACAATTTATGCTCGTGTTCTTCCACATTTAAATACCATTGAATATGATAAAGAATTACAAGTTTGCTTTATCTACAGATTAACATAGTTATCAACGACCAATTACTCGGATACTTGAAATTCCTGTTCGATATATTACACATCGATTAGATAAAAGTTATAATTGCGTAATTAAGTGACTTTTGTGATTACGTTTTCGTAAGACATTTTTAATTCTCTGTTCTAACTTTGGGAAACTCCTCGAAACGATAATAAAATATTTCATCATAATCTGTAATTATTTTCAAACAAGTATCTTAATCCTGGAAACATGTCACTATTATTGAATTTCTGTGATAATCTTTCGAACTATACCGTTCGATATCTTGGGAACGTGACAGTAGTAAGGACTACATAGATAACTGATGATCGACTGGATTTAATTTCTATATTTTGCTCGAAAATAGCGTAACTGAAAGTTACGCTAACTTTTCAGGAAATCGGTATTCTTTCGAATAAAATGAAAATTTGAAACGTTGTTTAAATTGCGTAAAATTGGACAAAATAATAACGCAACAATCCCAGGAGATACGTTCTACGAGAGAGTTCCTCTTCGGGATATCGATCTTTTCTGTAAATCGATCATTCACTAGGGGAAAAATTTGATAAACGAGCTGATTATTCAGTAGTGATTGATTACTCGTTCAGATTAAATCAATAGTAGATTGATTGTTCATTCACAAGATACGAAAAAATGATTCATATTCAAGAAATTGATTTTTTATTTTTGCGTTACAATACCCGCAATACCCGCCTTGCTGGAACATTTCCTTGTTTTTCCATTTCATTTTTCGTTTCTGTTTCTCTCGTTACTTATAAGCCAATTGTAAAAATTGTGAATCGATTACAAACTAGAAGTTGGGAATAGAACCTAGTAATTTTGAAAAATGTCCTTAACATTTGAGCGTACCACACTTTAAAAGGGAATTGGAGAGAAATGATTATTATTGACACATAGGAAAAGTGTAATTTCGTGGCGCTGCATCACCATATGTGTCTTTAGTATCACGGCAGATTAAAGGGATCGAATCAAGTCGCATTTAGTATGTTAGTGTAATATAAAGATATTGCATCCTCTGATTCCTATCTTCATTCTAGATCTTTTCTAGAACGTTGATCAAACGAACGATGCTTAATCAATTTTAGTTAACACTGATAATATAATATAACAATAATAATAATAATAATAATAATAATAATAATAATAATATAAATATAAATATGACAATTTAAAATGAATTTCTATAAATCGAGGAATCATTACGATTCGTATTTTTCGAAGGCAACAATTTTACAGATGTCATGTCATTAAATCAATTTTATATTCACATAACATTCTATCCTTACGTAATATTATATCAAGGATTACTATATATACTATATTTCAAAATAACAAAATAGAATGTTAAGGCCAGGGGCTAGGAATAGCCAAGGCCAACAAAATGTAATGTAAAAGGAACGCATCCCGGGACAATGTTGCCGGGCCCTAAAGTAATTACAAATATATTGCTTATGGGATTGACCTGCCCGACACTACCTCTTGGTCTTAACATGTCACTTTTCCGATCACTTGATGAAGACAACAGTATAAAAAGGGCCAACACGGTTGGAACCAGGGTTCTTTCGGTCAAGTAAAGTCAAGGTTTTCAGTACAAAATGTGCTTCTTGTACCACTATCTTGTGAGTGCATCACTCGCATAATTACAAATTCAACATTCAATCAATTTCCCGCAACAGTGATCCTTCGAGCCAAATATATATATATATATATATACACACGCGAAGGAACAGGCTCGGCAACAGTCCTTAACACAGAAAAATGTCAAGTCCCTTGTTCGATCCTGCATTGAAATCGCAGTAACGCTCTTTGCTTTGAGAGAGCACATTAGAAAATGAAATAAAACGAAGTTGTACATTATACATTAATTATGCACGAGTCACAAAGAGACGTACATACGTATTTCTAACCATTTAAATACGAAAATATAAATAAACCATAGGTTGCTACTAGAAACGGCTGAATTGCGCGTGAACTGTAGAAGCGAAATGTTAAATATAGTTCGGACTGCAAAGGGTTAGGGAGACAGAATCGTCGTCTGTTCCACAGTTTCGCGGATAAAAATTCGTTTGACCGGCTCGTCTCAAAAATCATTTCATTCGCCAAATACACAATGTTTTGGGATTTTGCTTTCGCGCATTACATACATAATTACAAAGTGAAGAGCGATAGTAGATTTGGCGATTTCGTGGACCTAGACCCAGAGGATCAGAAAGATAGTTTCAAGAAATGGGAAAACCGCGACAGAATATCTTCGAGATTTTGTAAATTTCGTTCTACAAAAAAAAGTTTGAATTCTGGCGAGTCGCTTTGATTGTAGATGAAACAGAAATTCATTCACACGTTCGCGCGACCATGTTAAACGTGTTTTAATGATGAAACACACCGGGTCAAAGCGAAGCGTGTCTCGCCCCGGGGATACTTGTCTGCCGTGTCGCAGACTCGCTTTAGACGGCTGCCAGACGATAGAGAGCACTGTTTCGAAATCTTTCCATAAACATCGCGTCTACGGCCGCATTGCACATACTGATCGGGTCGCGTGGTAGCCGCACGCTTGCATCGCTACGCATCTGACATAAAATGCGACGGATGCGTTAGTCGCGCGCACGCATACGCGTTCCCTGCATCGTCCGAATGATCTTTCTTTTGTCGAATCTCGTGATGTGAATTTTTTTATTCGACACCTGCGAATTCGACTGTACATATCCTGCTTTGTGGAATGATTCGTTTTTATTAACGAGACTTTGATCTGACTTTGACCTTGCAATTGCCATTTCGTGGATATTGTATCGAGCTCGAAATTTTACAGAGGAAGACGGATCTCTTTGAATTTATAATCTGTTGGTACGAAGTAGATCAAGTTCTTACGTTTATGGTTGTAAATTCTCGATTGTTAAGAACTGTTCGAAGAATGCGAGACAGACAAGGAAAACATCAATGTCTAAATTTACATTGCATCCGTCGCGTATGTATGTTACGTTATTGACGTAACGCTGAACTTATCAGATACAGAATTTCGTGGAAACCTATATCCGATGTAAATTGCAATTATTTTTAGAGGAAACTCTGTTTAGGCACGAGGTTTTTAATTTTTAAATTTACGAAAAAAAATTCTTGCCAGAAAAAGGTATACTTTACTTGATTTTATTATCATTAATCCCGTGGTTACTAACTTTACCGACACTCTATAGATACACGCGAGTACTAGTGAATGAAAGGGAGAAAGGGTGAAAGGATTCACCAATGTTCTTCATTGAATTCGACTGAAATGACACGTGATAAGTAGTCTCAAGGCCGACTAGTTCGTCCGAAGTTGCCGCACTTGCACGGGACAGCTTTATGCTGAAGGAATGGTGAATAATTATTTGACAGCCGAGAGAGTCATTGCCAGTGGAACGTTCCTCATTAGTAATCGTAATCAGTTGGACACGTGGATGGAATTAGTCGCTCGAAATTGACCAACTATTAACCAACCTATGAAAATTATTTTGTTCCATTTATCTAGCGAAACCGACAGTTGGAAAAGAACGTACGTATATGTATATCCGAGATTATTTTGTTTTTAATATTACTTTTGTAATAGCGATATGACACTTATTTAACAACACGTGATATTTAACTCACACGATGTATTATTTTAGGTTTTATCTTTCTGCCGTAACGTGTGCGAGATTGATGCCTGTCGACGACATTAAATTAGAATGGTTTTGCTACATATATACGCGTTAGATCAAAGATCTTATCGGCTTCATTAATTAATTAATAAGCTACAATATGTATTGTACAATTGTACAGACTTTTGATATAATTAGAATAAAATGCTCCGTTACATTTAAATTGAAATGATCTTCGAATTCCCGAGAGAGTAGATATTAAACACAAAGAGATATCACGTTAACGTAACATCAAATTATTCAAAATGGCTTAAGAGTGGCAGTTGTATATTTGCAGGAATTTACATTTTCAAGCAAATATTAAGCATACTCACGAACCGAGCCTTGGAAAATACGTACTATAAGAAGGTGTATTGACTCAAGATACATGATCTGTTGACTGGACTAACAGTAGTATCTTACAATAGATCAGGTAACAAATTTTTACACTATTTAAATAGACTTAAATTTTCTCAAGAAACAGAAATCTTGTATTTTACCTACTGCACTATTTGCTATAATTTTTATTCAATTTCTTTTCTTCGCTTCAAAGTTTCAAACAAATTTGGAACAAAATTTTACTTTCCGTTTGCGGTATGCTTCTTCGCAAGACAAGTTATTTCTTTTCATTAACGCTACGAAAAAAAAAAAAAATTGTCCAAATATGATTAACATCTGACTGTACGTGTTAAATACTCCTCAAGTTTTAACTATACACACACGCACACACACACACGTTCAATTATAATTTCGCATTCTCGCATAAATCTATTTCTACAAATTGCTCGTGAACTTCGATAATTCCTGTTAATTAATGTTCGTTAACACGAGGATCCCAACTGTGAATGATTTAATCTACAATTAAAGGAGATTCATAATGAAACTCGTTCTGTGCAAATTTCCTACAAACTTATTACAAGATACTGCGCATCTTAATTCACGAGAAGAGGGAGAAAGTTTCAAAGAGAACTTAACGAGCGAATCATTTGAACTGAACTTCGCAAATAGTCTACAGAGTATACGGATCACTTTTGTCAATCACAAACACGCGTAACAGCGCGTTGAGTGTACTGTAATGCACGAAGCACTTACACGTTGTGCGATCAACTAGATCTTTCAACGAAAACGCGTGTAAATGATAACAAGATTATGTCAGACAGCCACGCGGATACTTGCAGACGTTTGCACGCGTTTTAATGACAACATTATCGATGGCTAATTGTTCTCTGCAATTAGTGTTTCGCATTGAGCGCTGACTACTCTGAAAAGAGCTTATTACCAATAAATGTCGATTTTGATTTTTACATTCTCGCTAAAGACTACCGTTCGTTCGTTCAATCTGTTATGGATGATGGAATCTCTCCAACGGTTGGAACTAAGGTGCTTGACCAAATGATATATTCTTATATCGTATCGGATGTTAATTGTCTGTGGCCAAATATTTGAAGCGTGGTAGCTCTAAAAATAGAGTTGGAATGCAACGTGAATTTCATCTTTAAAAAAAAAAAAGAAAAATATCAGACATTGTCAGATCCCTCTTGAAAGAATCTCAGGCTAGATCACGAACAATGTTCTAGCGCCAATGCTAAAAGGCAAGTCAACAGTCAGGTGATCAGAAGCTGGATTCAAAAAGCTTATCGATGAAATCTATACTCGCGAATTCAATTACTCCTTATCACTATCAGCAAAGGGAAGCTGCAATCTAAACACCAGTTTCACAGAACGGTTTGAATTACCGCAAATTGCTGGTGTCATTCCGAGAATGCAGGTCAGGGATTTGAATGCGGCGTTCAAACGATGCAGCGCGTGCATGTTTTTTCCTTCTTTTTTTCCTCCCTTGCTATTAGCACACGGACTTTGTCTGTATATTATTCTGGATAAAATGATAGCACTTTCGCGCAGTCATGCTTCTGAATAGACGTTTATGAGCGTTCAAACACTTCCTGGTTTCGTGCAAGATTCGGCAATTGGCTGAACTTATCAAGAAGACTGACTAATCAATCACGGTTTCGCACTCGTGATGCAAAATAACGGCCCCAGAATTTGTGAAAACTGTTCGTAGGAGTTACAAATTAGAGACATTTGATCAGAAATCTAAATCAAACGAGAAGAAACATAAACATAAAAATCCCACGTACGAATTTCTTATTTTCCCTTTCAAAGATGCTACAATCTCTATTTATCTGATTAATAATTCTCACGTGTCCCAATAATTTTTCTAGCCATTTCTAAATACTTATCGTAATCGAAAATCCTTGCAATTAGAAGCTATTGTGATGAGTGAACACTTGAACAGAAGAAACAGAAGAAAGAACCCGCGAGAATGTTCCTAAACATACCGGATAGCAATCAAAGGATTTAATGAACAGGGAGAGTATATCGAATGTGAAATTTCCGATGTACGGGACTATCGAACAGAGATTCCAATGTATCTGTATTCTGAAGAGGGGTGAACAAAATCAGGGTGATGACTGATCGAATGAACCAAACACCGCCAAACACATCGAAAATTAAACGATTAACGCAGAATCCTGTTTTAATCCTGTAAAAGAAGAGAATCGAACATTTTTTCCAAATCGTACCAAGTCAGAGATGTATTGTAAAATCCTGTGCAAAGTTCGTAACTCGTTAATTCGCAATTTATCGAGAAACTTGCCACTTGAGAAACATGTCTACCTTTCTAGTGATTTGAGCAACTAGTTGTTATATACTTATCAGTGAGTATATATAACGTTGGCAAACCCCAATAATCTCCGTAAAACTTCCTTATCTGCGATACACAAATAAAACGTTAATCGATGTGTGTTTTGCGGCTTTTTTTTGCGCAAATATTCTTGATTTCGCACCCTCGAAAATCAATACCCGTTCTTGACAAGTTGCTATTAAGTAATTATTCGCGTGCGACACATTTCATCAATTCGGACGAGGAATCAATTGCTATCAATTATACACCAGCGATAAAATGAAACAATCGTGATTGGAGGGAACGACGCTGAATGATGGCGCTATTCATCGGTTGGGAAATTCCTGCCTCGATACTCGATTCCTACGATTTCAACGATGAATTATCCCGTGAAACCTAGCGAGATCAGTCCGATGTAGAAACGCCAGAGTAATTACGTTTCAACCCTTTTCGTTTGCATCACAACCGTTCTATTCTCAGTTCGCGACTAATTACCGCTTCTTGTTGATTGCGCCAAATTGCAATAAACTTCGTCCGATATTTGTTGATTATTTAATTGATCTTTTAATTTTCTCCCTTTTGCCCTTTTATCCTATCCGATGAGAAGATCTTCGCACGAGCACGATAGTACTATTCGTACTATTCGTACTATTCGTAGTACGAATACGAAAATTAAATCTTAAAAATTTTTGTTTTATTAAAAATTAAATCTGTTTGTTCTTTGTTCCATATGCTAAGCTGTAAAAGCGATCTGCAAGATCTCTGGTTCGCGTATTTCGTATCTTTACGCGTAAAAGGAGATGGTAGAATTAAATCTAATTTTGGAGGATATTCCACGCGCCGAATATTTTGAGACCGCTAGTTGCTGAAACGCTTCCGTTGTTTCGCGCATACACACGAACATTGAATTCGAATTCAAAGAGCACAAGCTATTGCGCATATCTCTAACTTCGTGTCGCAAATCGATGAAATTTCTACGATGAAAAAATTACGGATCGTGTTTGTTTCGACCGCTCTGTTAACGTTGGTGCAGTGGTATTAAAAATGTCCTTTGGCATTTGCTTTGCCGAGGTCGAGATGATATCGCGTGTTTTGCTGGTTAAGCAAAAATGGTGGCAGTTATCGACTAGCAGTTAATGTCTAAGGATGAACGTTTTTGCCAAGACCGTATTGATCCTGGCCGAGTTGCTAGATACAGTTCACAAGGCCGCTATACACTCCTGTGATCAATGGCTTATGAACGTCGCGTTGTATGCAGAATACGTAGCAGCTCGAAAGTTAAGAATCATCCACTTCATCAAAGGCAGGCGGCTGCGAGCGTCGATTATTCGGACACTTTCGATTTTAATCCGTAACTGAAAGAGATTTTAAAGGGGACTGAAAGGCGGAGGAAAGCGCTCCGATAATTTTCGAATCCTACATTTGACACATTCTCGCACATCTGGAGTTACATTTAGTAATTTTCTGTTTCATCCGAGTTTCTTTCTCGTTTGAAAAAAATAGCGAGTTGAAACTGCGATCCTTTCGTTCGGGCAAAATCAGAATTTCAGTCAGTTCAGATATTTACAACTAGTGTCCGTTCGTCAAAATAACTTTCACATCCTTCAGAAACTCCCACGATCCTTCTTTTGAAAATAGTTTTGAAATTACAAATTCATTCTTCAGAAAAAATTCTTCACGTCTCTCTTTTGGGACGTTACAAGAATCGAGACGTGAAGATACTTTTCACGTTAATAACTTTGTTAAGGCCAGGGGCTAGGAGTGCGTTCCTTGAATCTGGCCCTATAGCCAACGCCAACAAACATAAATGTAATGTAAAAGAACGCATCCCGGGCGCATCCCTGGCAATATTGCCAGGCCCATGAGGTAATAACAAATGGCAATAATAACTGCTTAAAGTAAATGGTGTAAAATAAATTTGATCTTGATAGAATATACGTTTAAAAATATTCCTCGTTAATTTAGATAGATGTGCAACTGCAGGTTGCACGATAATGTAATTAATTTGATTTGACGTTCGAAATACGAATGCGTTAATTTAATCGTAACAAATTATCATGTTGTTACATGTATAAATATTTGTCGTATACTCACGCATGATTAATTATTATTGGGCAAGATATATTAAGTACAAGATTCGTACGTGCAATTAAATTACTTGAAATTACCATTCTGGCAAATTGAAGTTGAAAACTTCAGTTTCGTTCATTGCAAATTGTAATGGCGAAATCGATGCTTAAATCTCCGAGTCTTTGGAAGCTTCGATGTAACAAAAGGGAAAAATGATCTGGGTACGTCGTCGTTGTTCCGTGTCAAGTACTAGATTCTCAGTCTTTGCGCTTCTTCACGAGAATTCCCGTTTTATCGTTTTTTACGCCTTTCTCCCTTTTCTATAAAAGAATTTTTCACTCGAATCCTTGCAACAAATTTACCAAGAAACGAGAAACGTTTCAACATTTTTATGTACATTTTTATATCATTCAGAGATTCAATTGCTTTGAAATCTTCCTTACTACTGTAGGAATGTAACGAAGGATATTTTATTTTAAGTAAAACGAGAATGTTTATTAAATGGAACAGAAAGAAATAGAAGCCCTAATGTACTCTTTGTACATATCTGATCTGTACAGCCTTGTTTGCTCGAAACATTCGTCACGCACGCAAACGTAATATTTAATATTTCAAGTTTTAAATCTGGATGGCTAAAACAAACAATCCCAGGTGCTAGGTCTGGCTATAATAATATCTGGCACTCCACTGGAGACTTTTGGCGACAAAAGTTGGGCACTGGAGAAAGTCCGGGGCTCTTTCTCCAGGATTCTCCATCCCGCACTACCGTAAAATCTTTCGTTAGATACGTATGCCCGGGAAGAAGACACACGGTGACAATTATAACAAAATGGTCACATACTTCGCTGACGCGACGGTATTACAGGCAACCGTGCACACAAAGTGGATGTTTCGTAATCGCGAAGAATCGAAGTCTGTGCGATTGTTTCGCCGTAGCGCATGAGATGCATTTATCTCTGACTGGATCGAGAATCGGCAACGGCACAAGCCACAGATACACGGAATCATAAAAATCCCGTCAACGATTCACTTGTGCAAATGCGTAAATGGAAGATATATATGACGTTGTACCGTGTCGTAGAGGAAATATTTCAGTTTGTTGACCGTAAATTTCAAATTTCAAATTTCAAAATGTTACAATGCAGCGCGCGTGAATTGCAGCAATAAAGTGCATCCGTACTTCTTGAAATCCTTTAAAAGTCGGCGACGCGAGGTTTCACTGTGAAAGTGACCGAAGTCACAGGTAATTACAGTGGTTTATTACTCGTATGATTTTGTGTTGTCATTGCGCAACAGCTTCGCAACTGAAATTCTCATGGGATAAGAGACGTACAGTGAATTTTACGCCCGTGAATTTTTTCTCACAGACTGGTATTTCCTAGCCGACGTTTATGATTGCTTTATATATAACGACTTGCGCGAGTCATCAAATCAATTTTGCTCGTTTACCTCCAAATTGTAGGACTCGGATTTCATTTTTTCACTCTCTTGTTTTAATAATCCTTTTGTTTCTGAACAAAACGGTTTATTTATTCCACGCGTTTGTAAAACGAAGTAATATATTTGTTTTGGCAGAATGCAGGAACAAAACTAGTGCATAGCGATAACGCGAAAACCCACACGGAGGAAACTAGGTCGCGAGACTTCTCTTTTTCAGAAAACAAAAACCAAAGACAGAAAGTATCCTCGTTTTTCGGTTTAATCGAATCGACGGTATTTTATGACCTTCCCTGCACAGATTTGTTCTTAAAAAGTGAAAAGTTCATTCTTTCCTTTTTCTCCTCAGTGTCACGATAGGAATTTCTCTGTTACACGAATCGATCGTTCTGTCCTGTGTGAAATATTAAACCGAGATCTTAGGAAAAGTAAATACTTCACGATGTACGGCGGTAGAAACGAAGAAAAATCTTTTTACCGAAAACATTCTGCAGAGATCCTCCAGTCAACAATGTGCAAAATTTTTATATTATTCCACGTGACGAATCGCTACGTGTGTATTTAATTGTTAATCGCATTGTCAAATTTTTTGTTTCAGTTAATGAAAATAGCCAAGACGATACTTGGCGAGAAACTTTTCACGGTGCTTATGAAGTCAACATTCTACGGTCACTTTGTCGCCGGCGAAGACGAGGTGCAGATCACTCCTGTCCTGGATAGGCTACGACAATTTGGCGTAAAGCCTATTCTTGATTATTCCGTGGAAGAGGATATCTCTCAGGAGGAAGCTGAACGACGTGAGATACAGTAAGTATCGACAGTACTGTTTCCGATGATTTCGTGTTTCTTCTTCAAGAATGGTTCACGAATGATCTTAATTTACAGAGCTTCCGTGTCAGAGGCTGGAGACGAAAAAAGGGAAGGTCCCTTGAAGAAGTACCACGTCGCGAAACCGTTCGCGGATCGCCGATATAAAGTATCTTCGGCGAGAACGTACTTCTACCTCAACGAAGCTAGTTGCGAGCGAAATATGGATATATTCATTAGATGCTTGGAGTCTGTAGCCGGTGAGTCAATTATTCAAGTAAATATTCTAAAGCTGTTTTTTTTTATCACATTGTGATATTATTTTATACGTAGCATTATGATCCGTGTTTCTTCCCCTTCTAACAACGCTATAAATGAGAATGAAAGATGCAAGTCGGAAAGGAAAGGAGAGTCAATTAGGAATAACGAGGAACGATTCGTTCGTCAAAAGCGACATTTTTCAAATTTCCCAGAAACATGTGTTTCTGATTTCCCCCAAGATCGATCGAGCCGTAAATCAACCAACGTTATGAATTCTAAAACTTATCTAGAATTCATAAATCATTGAATCGTGTAACATTCATAAATCGTGTAACTCGAGGAATTCGGTGTAAAATATTGAACATATATTGCGCGGTTAGTTACGTTGGAAAAGAAAAACAGAATGACTAATAAGAAAACCATGTGGTTTTTAAATTAGAGTTGGTCAGTAAGCATTCAAACGATTGAAATATAGTCGGTTTTATTGCAAGCGACTGTTGCCTTTTTTTCTAATTGTTCTTTTCGTGTTTACATAAGCATTTTTATTTCCATAAGCATTTCTTGAAATTTTTCAAAATTAATATGGAAAATTTTTATACAGCAATAGAGTTCGGAAATTTTGTAAGACGTCAAGATCTCAAAAAAATGTTTCGTCTATAAATATCTTTGGCGGATCTCTTATTCAGTCGTACAACCAAATAACGGTACTTTGGCTCGCCCAAAAGATTTTTCACTCGATCGAATAGCATGGTTCCTCTTTGGATTAAAAGAATTGTCGAATATTATTTTTCTGATGTGAGCCCAGTTGTAAAGAAAATTCTAGAGAATCTCTATTTTGTTTCTTCGAATGATACTCGATTTCAAATTTTGAAAACGAAGATTATTTGCCAAATAATACGTTTCACTTTCTAATAATATCCCAATCAATTAGTTGCTGATTAATGGCGTTCCCGAAGAAGATTAAACGAAAACCTTGAATTTCAAGCCTTAATTTAATTCAGATTAATGAAATGGTAAGAAGTCCTTTCTTTTGTCACTTCTTATTTCCATCTTCAAACGTTTTCCCTCCCCTAAAACACTAATTAGTCTTTCGACTATGAATTTCGTATTATTATATGACATTAATTATTATTTATTTGTTTCGGTCAGGTGCTCCAATGGGAGTCGGTTTTACCGCCGTTAAATTAACTGCTCTTGGCCGTCCACAACTGTTGGTAAGTAATCTCTAACATCTTCTCCTAGCTGAATATCAGAGAAGTGACTTTTTATAATTAGTTTCATGATCTTTGGCAAATTATTTTCCCTACATTTGTATTAAATAGCCAGTTGTTCCGTTATTTTCAGCTTCAATTGTCAGAAGTAATTATGCGTGCACGACAATATATGTCGGATGTAGTCGGTGGTGAAGGCGCTGTCCTAACTCATCACGCCAAGCCTGACGACTTTATGAAAAAGTTCGAGGAGGCTCAGATCAAAGACGAAGCGCCAGTGAAGAAGTTTCTACAAAAACTTCAATCGGATAAAGAAGGGTAACGATTCATAAAATAAAAAATTGTTCACTAATTTTGCGAGAAGATTTCAATGAACGACTACCTTTTCTTTCTTTCGACAGTGTCATTCACCTGTTTCCATGGAGCGGTATTCTGGATGAGAACTACGAGCTTAGCGAAACGTTTCAGGTGCCGGACATCAAAACGGGAAAGATGGTCAGGCTCATGTCGCAGCTTACGTCCAAAGAAGAAGAGATGTTTAGAAACATGATAAGACGTCTGAATAACATTGTCTCGGTACGAATACACATAAATGAAAACAATGAAGAAACGTGGGGTACCCTGATTGATTGGCTACCGTTTTCGAAGCAATTAAAGATGGAGAAATTGTTACACGCCATAAGTCTTTCACTTTTCAATTTCACGTTTCTTTGAAGAAAACGCGAACAAATTTATCACGCAATGTGATACAAAGTTATAAGCTAATTCGACAGGGCACCCTGTGATTTGTTACCTTGGCAAAGACAGAATTGTGAATTTTATTACAGGTGGCCGATAAATTAGACGTACGTATAATGATAGATGCTGAACAAACATATTTCCAACCTGCGATATCGCGGTTAACGTTGGAGATGATGCGCAAGTACAATACACGTAAGGTAAATGCTTTGCTTCTGTAGATGCGATATTATCACTTAGTAAATTTTCAGTGGTCTAAACGCAAATGGTCTACTTCCTAGGCCGTGGTGTTCAACACTTATCAGACATACTTGCAAGAAGCTTTTAATGAAGTGAAGACGGATCTGGAACAGGCTGAACGACAGAATTTCTATTTCGGTGCTAAACTTGTCCGTGGCGCTTACATTGAACAGGTAATCCCTCATATAATTCACTGACTTGCATTCTACAATTTCCTCCCCCTCGATTCTTTCACACCTGATCACTGCTTAGGATAGCACACAGATCAAATTGTCACAAGCTGTACGTAGGAAATTTTTGCTTTTAATTTTTGCAGGTCTAATTGAATTTATGAATGGTAATGTATTTGTTTACGCATAAATGTATATGACAGAATTTAGAGAGAGATACTCGTTGATTGTCTAGGGTCTAGGGTCCAGGGTGTAGACTAGATTACGACTAAATTAAAATGACTGTTGTATCGATGTAAGAGTCAGGATAAAGTTCTTGAAATTGTTGATATAGGAGAGGGCAAGAGCAGCCGCGATGGGTTATCCTGATCCAACGAATCCTACGTACGAGGCTACAACCGACTCTTATCATAGAACTTTAATGGAGTGTTTAAGGCGAATGAAACAGTACAAAGATAAAGGAGAAGATCCGAAGAAAATTGGTATTATGGTTGCGTCCCACAATGAGGATACAGTACGCTTCGCGATAGAAAAGTACGTATCACAGAATATTCTCTATACGAATATTTTTAAGATATACTCTGTATGTCCGGTTTAAATACGTACACGCAGAATTGTTTCCATTCGAATATACAATTTTCGAGAATTTCAATAATAATTGCACTAAATATGAATAAAATAAATTTGAATAATAACTGCAATAATCGACTTAATAAACTGAACATACCGTTTACTAGAGTAAAAGTAATTATTCAAACAATTACTATTTATTAAGATATTCTAAATATGTTATAAAATAGAATGAAGGAGATAGGAATCTCACCAGAGGATAAGGTGATTTGTTTTGGTCAATTGTTGGGAATGTGCGACTATATAACATTTCCACTAGGTACGTATCTTTATTCTGTTCTATCAAATAGCTCTCCTGTGACGTTGGGAATACCACAGGACTAAACTAACGAATAGACTGTTTGACTGACGAAACTGAAAATTTTAGGTCAGTCTGGGTATTCGGCGTACAAATATATTCCTTATGGTCCAGTGAAAGAAGTATTACCGTACTTGTCTCGGCGTGCACAAGAGAACCGGGGTATACTCACGAAGATCAAGAAGGAGAAACGCCTGTTGCTGGCCGAAATTTTAAGGCGTTTCGCAAGTGGGCAGATATTCTACAAACCGAAGGGAAATTACACTCCCGTCTGAGTAGCTCGTCTCGTTTGCACAGACAGATTTTAAGTATCAAACTTAAGTAGTGATTGTAAATTATTCGAAAGGGAAAAAAAAAAGAAAGACTTTCTGTGGTACGCAGAGCAAAACGTGCGCGCGTGAGAGTGAATGGAAGAGATATGCAGTGTTATTCATTATACAAAATTGCCTTAGTGTGAATATTATCAAAGTGCAAACTGCTCAATATCGCACCATGTGGTAGAACTATGTTCATTGCTGATGTTACGTTCATGTTAATTGAAAGAAAAAAAAAGGCTCTTCTCAGTGACGCGTTATGATTTTTATATGTAGGAAGTACACATTTTACGCTTTATTAATAAATATCATGATTAGTATCACATACGTGGTCGTGGTATGTGTCATATTGAGCGTATACATTTTTAATAATGATTTTTTTTATAAAAAGAAAGAAAGAGAGGAAAAAAACAAATTGAGGTATTTAGTGTTGAATAATCTCATTTGTAAGGATCTTTCATATCCTTTCTTTTTTTTACAAGAGATTTCTATACAAAGTAGTTTTTAAAGCTCAGTCGATGAAATTTCCGATCGAATCAAGATGTGTCCTTTTTCCCTGAAATATGCTGTAGCCCTGTGTCTTATATTTTATTTAAGAATCTCGTAGTGCGTGCGTGCACAGTTATTTATAGCGAATGCATTTGAATATGTATTGACATACTTTACTATTCGTTTGGAAGTCATGTATATATAATTACGTATATATATGATTTTCCGTGTGAAAATACAAAGGAAAATGTAAAACGAAACCGATATGGCGTGTACTGTATTTAATTAACTTAAAATACTCGTGTGGGATGAACATTCGCTATTATATAGTTTCATAATATTTTATGCGTAGTTACCAGGGACAGATATTACCAAAGTTGCTAGTATTGGCAAATTACGAGTCATAAATGTTTTTTGTTCGACCAGAAGTGTTTGCACAGTATTTGAAAAGAAAAAGAAGAAAAAGAGAATGGCTCCTGTAATTTGTTAATAAGTAAATATTTGGAAATATTTGGAAATATTTGGCGATCCTTTGTTTAATTTCTGGTATGGATGAATAACGATGTAAGAGCCATTTCATTTGTGCAATTACTACGCATGTTAAACGAAAATATACGAGTAATATTTGGCCGAAGAAGCGATGAACTGCGAAACCTGGAATTGAAGAAAAATATATAAATAATTAATGATGTTGTATACGTATTTAATTCGCTGTGGCTCGGCCTAATATTACTTTTCTCAACAGACGAGATAATATTTACTCATACCGATATAGCTTATACACGATTCTTGATAATTTCTTTTTCTTTTTAAGGAAAACTAATACCAAGAAGGCTTTATAATTTATAAACAATAAATTTTTGTCGAGTTCCAATTCATTGTTTTGCATGTCGAATGACGAATCCTGTGCTTTTGCTCAGTTCAATTTATTTATGTAAAAAAGAACGTCTCTATATGCATGTATGTATGTATGTATATATACAGCGTTCGAACAAATTTAATAATTACAAACGTCTTTGTCCCATAGATAATTTCAAAATATTTTGAATGAAGTATAATTGTCGCTAGCAATGAAAATAATTCGACCTGTGGTAGATAATTTTCCACGCAGTTGAACGACACTTCGATATTCTCTTATCAGTATTTTCTTGTAGAGATCAAAATACAGTTGTATGTTTTTTTTTATTCATTCTGCAGGATCTCTTTTTTCCTTTACGTCTGTTATCAGCGGATCCTCTTTCGTTTTTTGTAATATATGCAAACGTACAATTTTTCATGATCTCTTGTGTTGTAATTACTATACTTGTGTTGTAATTGCGTTCGAAACAGTGTACATGTAGTTTTGTCATTCGTGAGAAAAGTATTATGTTTTGCAGATCAGAGTTGTTTCTTGAAAGTGTGACTTTTTAAATGGTTGAGATTAAAGAAAAAGTCACGTATACCTAAGAGGATGAAATCGAATCGATTGAATAAAGGGGCATTGTTAAAGTTATACATGCTGTAGCTAAATGTTTTTATGTGGCTGATGGTATGATGGATGAGAGTGACTTAGGTATATAATTCTATTTGTTATATTTTAGTGTTCGACTGTCACGTCGATACATCAACTTCTCTATGTCTCGTGATGATGACAATAATTTAGGTAGTTAATGTTATTAAAGAAACTTGTATGCTATAAGTACATATAAAACTCTAAATGCCATGATGGATCGCATTTGTCATCACCATTGAGGTAGGATTTATACAGGGCAATGACACGAGACTAATAAAAGAGATGAATAGTGAAGAAAGTGAAAATGTTAGTTATTATCCTCGTATGTGGCATTATACGAGGTCAATACATAATTATAATACGGCGCAACGTTCCCTACGAGGAACGTTCATCTTACTGCCAGAATGAACTTACGCGAGAGATACTTTTTTCTTGGCTCGAATATTATTGCAAATTATCTACCTGTGTGTGAATAATATATTTATGATGAAAGTAATACAATATGACGTTTTACCATGCCGTTTTTAACACTCAATGTTGTTAGCATCAGTTCACGTAAATGTAATCTTTAAAAAAAATGCGAAAAAATAATATTCTCTATAATGATGTTCTCACGCAATCTACTTTCTTTCACAGAGAGAGAGAGAGAGAGAGATTCTATTATATACATATACGTACGTGTATATAAATTGAAATCTTGTTTCGAAATTACAAATCTGTCGAAAAGGATGATTGATGAAAACATCGATCAATATAAAATAAGATAATATTTATTATTTCACGAAATACAATTAATACACGCCTCTCCAGTACCATTTCTAAATCCATGCTTTTATATACTAGGACACGAACACATTTTCCTTCCATTTCGTTCTCTTTCATCGTTTGAACTCACCGTGATGTAAGTTCGGTTCCAAGTACGTATTTAGGAATTCTTAATCGAATCGATTTGTGAGCAAATTTATTGCTGAAGATTTTTTGATATTGGATCCTCACGTTGGATGGTTTCGGAAGTGGCGTTTCTTGTCCTAGTCTTTGCAACAATTAACAAGTTTTTCTTTTTTTTTTCTTTTGCATCTTTTCATCCACACTTCTCAAAGTGCTTCTTTTTGTTTGTTTTTTTGTTTTTTTTTCTGCTTTTTTATATATCTGTTTATACGGATTCTTAATTATACAATTTATTTCAAGATTGCAAAATATATTGGTATACATACAAATATGATGCTATTAATATGAATTAATTTCATGTTGGTTATGTTTTGGTTTCAATGCTTTATGCGTGAATATAAATTATCAGTCATACGATTGAAAATTATGGCAACAAGAAGAGCGGCACATTGCGCTTGAAAATCTTTCATGGTAAACGTACAAATAGTCCGGCTATTTGTGTCTCTTATTAACTTTATAAATTACGAAATATTCTCATATAAATATCTATCTGCTAGACCACCAACAACAAACTGTTTGTTGTGATGCTTTATTTTTGTAACAATTATTTAGGATAACATGTGTTAATCTGTATTTGAAGTTCCTTTCATCATATCAGTGTTACGACGTTCTTAGTTTAAAGTCTATAAATAAAATGCAACTCTGCATTATTTTTCGTCAAATCATACAAGTTGTAACTCTTTATACTCGAGAGATGTCTATAAGAAGCGTAACCAAACGTACATTCATGATATGGTGAATACGTCGAAAGATAACGTAGTAAAAAATACGATAAATATACGAGCTTTTTACGTATTACACTTATTTGGTCGTTATTTACAGGACAGAATGGATTACCTGTGCTACCGTTTCACCCTTTCGGGTATAATAATTGGCGGATAAGTAACAAATAACAATTTTATAATACAGAAAAATAGGAAAAATTGTGCAACGTTTATCACTTTAACGTTAATTAATTATTGACTTAGGATTATTCGATTCCCTCTGAAGTTCATAATCAGCGATACTTTATGCTTAACAGCGACAATTAGAGTGATATTGGCATCTTCGTTGAAGCATTATCTTTTTTTTTTCTTCTTTTCTAAATCAAAATATTCCCTTTTAATCGAAAAATGTTTCATTTGTACGATGAGTTCTTCTCTTTGTGAATTATCTTCTCACGTGAATGATAAACTTTGATATTTTGTAATAATATGGAGTTAGAATTAAACTATGTTTATAGCTATACTTACATTCAAATATCTTATAGTTAGATTTTCATTTCGATTCTGTGATACAGGGCAGATGTGGTTTACAATCTCCTTTCATTTTGTTTCCACAAGATTAAAATTAATTTGGTTTTTTTTTTTTTTTTTTTTTTGAAGACATCAGGTACGTTTCGACGGTTGAACGCCAGTTGTAATGATTTGTCAGAGAGATACTACTACGATTAGCAATCAATCGTTTTATTATATATATATATATATATATATATATATATATATATATATATATATATATATATATATATATATATATATATATATATATATTTTGCTATCGCTCAGTCTTGTACGATGCCAATTAAGCGATCGTACCTTGGCGGATTAAGAAATCGTCCGCGCAAGAGTTTCTATTTATTTATATTATTTCGTCACATGAAAAATTTCATGTGTAATACGATTTTCGTTCCATTCAACTTGAAGAAAGACTTTATACTCATTCAACATTTGACACATTTGATTGTAACGAACCATTGAACTATACTACGATTTGAATTTAAATTTTTAAGTTCTCTTATTGAACTTTCGACAAATATATATTCGTCAATTCTTCTTGCGTTTTAATTGAACTTTTTACGTCGTGACAACCCTTCCTAAGAACATCTGGATCGATCTTCGATTTTCTGAAATTAAATTCTTTCAGACGATGTAAAAATTAACTGGAACATTTAGACAAGTAAAATACTTTGAAAGAAGAGAGAACGCATACAACGAGATACAATTGATCAATCTGGGAAATTCAGAATTACGATTGTTCCTCTGTCCCAGTTTGTAAAATTTTTAACTACAGAAAACGTTGAAAACTTTCAAAAAGTTCAGCCTTAAGAGACAGGAAGAACACCACCGCTGCTCTCCTGCTGATTTGTGATACTTGTTCTATGACTATCCGCAGTCGAAGAGGAAGGCTGAGGCTCGTTATCTTTCACACTTACGCTCTCTTTAGTGTTGAAAGTAAAAGCTACGCTGTTCGCTCTTCGACGTGTCCTCAACTTGGTCACAGTCGCAGCGTGTTCTATGAAAGGGTTTCTGCTTCTATTGTGTCTTCTTGTCTTCCTTAAGCCGAATGGAACGAACTTATCTCAATCTCTGTAACGTGCGTCTGTTTTAATACTTGATCCGTGGTGGTTGGTAGTCGGATCTCCCAGTCACAATGGCGCCAAGCTACTCCCTCTTTTGGCCAGCCTGACCTCTAACCATCCGTAAGGAAGCACTGAAAGAATTAGCACACCGGAAAGACCGAGTACTCTAAATCGCGTGCAGACCAGTCCGTGTAAACCGAGAGTAAGGGCAAGACCAAGCCACTTCCAGAAGAGGGACGTTGATAATGGTCCTTGCCAAGAGTTTGGATACAAACCCAGTACTAGTGCTAAAAATTGAACAAGATGATGTTGGTACTTACTTACGTTGTAAGTACAACGAAGAAGAAATTGTAATGACGAATTCCAAAATAGCACAAGTCTATAGACGCATTACTCTGTTAAATATATACGGAGAATCCTCTGTGATTCGCACTGAGAATAGCTTTAAAAAGGTGGAAGCAAATTGTAGATGTAACCTACTATATATCAGAGTTTCCCAAATAGAGTTGCAAACTCCCCAGGCGGCAGAAATAACGTGAAAAAGTGCTGGATCATCACCGGATGGTCTCCAGGTAGTCAGGACCAGCAATAAACATGCGTGGAATACAAATCCTACAACTGTAAATACCATATATTATCTTTAATATTATATTATCGTAAAAATAGATATTTGTCACGAAATTAATTTTTACTTCAGTTCTTTTACGAC
Organism: Melipona beecheii; assembly: GCA_032399605.1. Classification (NCBI taxonomy): domain Eukaryota; kingdom Metazoa; phylum Arthropoda; class Insecta; order Hymenoptera; family Apidae; genus Melipona; species Melipona beecheii. The sequence goes on along the minus strand of JAUCMO010000186.1, from coordinate 316,838 downwards.
TATTTGATTTATTGAGTCTCGTTATTTATACGCAAACATCTTACTCACCTACTACGAAATATCTTTTAATGTGCCTTAGTAACATTGATAGAGTGACACCAGCGAGGGCTTGTAAAGAGGCTAGGGCTAAAAAACTGATGGTTACTGTCTTGGCTCCCCCCAGGGTACAGACTACATATGCCTGTTAAAAAATGATCAAACATTTGAAATTAATATCTACATTTTGATATCAAAAATTTCAAACGTCTGTAAAAGTTAAAAAAAGAAAGTTCTCTAGTTTCAGTGGTGAAAGGAGATTTTTCGAAAGAGATCTTATATTATACTCACTTCTATAAAATCGGCATAGATGAAACCCTGTTCAAGTCCGATAAAAAGCGTCAATGGCGCAGCCAGCTGTAGCTTAGGATCTAGAAACGCAGCTTTCACAGATTGCAGGATATTTTGCATGCTGTGCTTTTCGTTTACACTCTGCGGTTCCTTCATCCTAGAGTCGAGGAAAGCGCACGATATACTTAAGCCTAAGACAGCAAGACCTAGCCATATGCTGACCAATATTTTCGATGCACCAGACGGCAACGTAGGCAAATGAATTGTGCCATTGTATTGATAGGTTTCCTCTGGACAGTACTCCGCTCCGCACATGTCGTTCTCACTGCTCGTTATATTCAGAGGCTCCGAGTCTGTTAGTTTTACAAGTATGGCAGCGATTAAGCAACCTAAAAAAAAAATATATAATACTACACTTATATTTAGTTCAAGTTACGGAGATTTCTGGAGTTTCCTTACCCAGTGCGAGACCTATGTCTTCCGCTAATTTGATTCCTCGGTTAAGTCTCCTCAGAAGGCACTCGCGTCTTGTTTCATCAGGATCCTCGGGATCGACGCACACCAAAGCCAAACTCGTCGCTGAGACATTCACGTGCGAAACTCTCGCTATGAAATTTGGGCTCATACAAGCGCCGAGCATCGCGTAACTAGGTAACAGTATGTACCTGTTGACAAATAAATGAAGTGAGTACTTCTTTCAACATTCGTAACAAACAAACGTTTGCTAAACGTTTCTGTACTGTGACTAAGACAGACAATTACAGGATTGTTACAAGTTACAACCTATTCTCTAATGACTAATGACACGAACCACTTCGGATATAAATGTAACCCGACGAAAACGGTGGTGGCCATGTGGCTAGTGCTTATTGCGAGGTTCGTCCCGAATCTCTGGACGAGAATTGGCGCGAAACAGCTGGTAATCGTCGCGATCGCGTAGAGCAGGGCGAGCAACATCGGTCCCAGATGAGGATTGAAGGTACCGAGTCCAGCTTGCAACGGGAACATTGGCAGCGTGGCGGCTGAACAGCTTGCGTGTCCTAGTAGAAGGGCGGCGCAGTGCCTCAGAATCGCTTTCTTCGGCGGCCTGGGACCGGAAGGAGCCGCCCTCACGGCGGCAATCAATCGACGAACCGAGGACGCTCCTGCCGACGAGTTCATCGAGTCTCGTCGACGCCATGACAATGCAGATGTTCTCGTCGACCGACAGGAGATGGGAGAGTATGTCGCCATGTGCTGTACGTCAGGATTTTGACAAGTTTAGTAATAAACAGACGTAGCCAATTGACGTAGTTTTGTATTTATATGTATACGAGAATACTGTAACTTTACTATAGTACTTATATTAACCCTGTTGCTCTCCTTGCTTCTTCTTCTGATATCCTCCTTCCAAATTTTGAGATGCTTTCGTTAACAAAACACACAAGGCATTAGAAAGAGGTGAAGTGCGAATAACATCGAACATCAAAGATCGTGCGGAACCAAGGGGAACAGCAGGGTTGAGTATATACACATATATGTGGCTTGTGTCATGCTGCAGGTATTTACCTCTAGCATAGCATCATTGTCCCACAAGGTGTGATGATGACCACTGCTTCTAGCGCGTCTATGTGTGTGTGCTAAAGGTGGAGGCTGAGCTGGCAGTCGTATGGGTCCTAAACCACCGATCGGTGCCGGTCTGTAAGCAGGACTCTCCAGTTTGTCCTTCGACAATTCGTGAAGATTTGGCAGCGAGCCCATGACGATTTCTCGTTCGTTTTCTTTTTTTTTCACTCCGTTTTTCTATCACCCCGTTCGATTTATCTCTCTAAAATCGCTTCAAAACCTTTTTGATTCCGCGGAGAATCATTATCAAGGAAACACGCGATCGTTACCATCGTTGGAATTCCTTTTTTTGCCTTCTTCTGCCTTCCATTCCTATCTCCGTCTGAGAAAAATAAAGAATTTTTGCTGAATCATCTGCAAAAGTACTTGAACAAATACGCATACTTCTTCTGAACGAAGAAACGCATAAGTTTTTGAAGCGAGCTTTAAAAGTAGCGTTCTTCAGTTTTATTTGAAACAAAAAGAAAATTCTATCATTTTGTTAAATTTTTAAAAGATCATCTTAACAGACATCTTAACGTCTGAAAAAATAAATTTTTTCACGCTATAAAACACGATCTTCCATGTTTCTCGTTTCGTGGTGATATTCCACAATCACGGGAATTTTGCATGATTGATCTGGCAATTCTCGGAGTGCAATCTCGTCAATTATGTAAGGAGAAGAGCCGAGAGAAGACGGAAAGATGAAACGAACGGAGACAGAAATCCCGTAGTCACTAACGGAACCTTGAACGAGAACTTACGACGGAGCAACTGTTAGTATAATGAGCGTATCCCGTGGTAACCTTGATATATCGGTTCGTGGAAGAATTTCGACCAATCGTTTTGTCGATGGCGCGTTCGTCGACGGCTATTAGATCGAAAATGCAAAACGATGTAAATCGCGCGTGGATCGATAGATCTAACTCATGTACCGCATGTTGGAAAAAAATTTTTGGTCGATTTTTTACTTCTTTCGACAACTTATTACTATTCTTTTTTGTAAAATGTATTAAAAAATAAGGAGATATTCATCAACTTTTTAACACTGACAAAGAAGACAATTACAGACGTCATTTATTACGTAGTTTGGCTATTTTTATTAATAAAAGTGTCTATTTTATGTACTATGATAATTAAAAAATTTCAGCTATTGCAATAAAGTTGTCTATATTTATATTGCCAATAAAATCAATAATTCACGTCTGTTGTCGACGAGGTGCAATGTAAAACAATTCTATTGATTTCGTTGTTCTATGTATTAGTAATAAAAATTGTGCACATTAACGAGATGAGCAAACATCGTGCAAATATTATATTACATTAGATTCTTTTTGACAAGAGTATACATCTAATTCATAGGATAGGAAATGATATTACTCACATAAACAACATTCAAATCCATCAAAGTATTGAAATATAGAAAATGATAAAGCCAATCTCTCGTACGTTAAATCGAAAAATTATTGAAATCACTTCTCTGTATCACAGAGGATACAGAGAAGATTGAGGAAAAAGAAATAAAAATCTGATTAAACATACTTCTCCTCAACTGTGTTGTTGTACCATCGACCACTGTTCTCCATGGTCCTTCACCTAATGAATCAGCAGCTGGACCCGTCTGAGACTCATCTTTAATCCTTAACACTAAATATCAATGCTCTTCCACTAAAATCAGAAATCCAGTCCAAAAACCACTTGTCTCCTCTAAACACATACACCTCGACTATCCATTTAATCTTCTCCATAAAAATATTATAACGAGTATCGAAATATTCCAAGTTTTCACTGTACGTACTTATATCACTTTTGCTGCGTATCTGTTGCGACGATCGACAACCACGTTAACATGAGAAACCGGTGACCATCGAGTGAGTGCAGATCGAACAAATCGTTGAAGAAATCAGATATTGTGTTCGCGCATTAACTGAATCAATACCGTCAATCGTTATAATCTTCTTTATAATCTTCGATTTTTTTCTTCTTTTAATTATATATCCACATTGTAACAACAATTTCTATTCCTTAGTATTTCTTTTAGTAACACGTAGTAATATTTCTTTCTCTTCAACAAGAACCTTCGAACAAGAAAGATTTTTTGGTGTTCAATTTCCAAGAAGACTGAAAATCCTCGGGTTTATTCCCGACATTAACGCGAAAGACTTCAATTCACGACAGGGAATTAATTGAAATTTAAATTTAAATCGTTACTCTGCCATTGCAATCCGTGTTATTCCCTATACGGCAATACTAAACAAGAAATCCTCGATCGCACTTACGATGGAGTCCTGAGAGCGAGTGATCTTCGATCTTTGGCGCTGTTATACCGCTGTTAATTCCGTGAACACGTGTTTAATTGTTAGAAATTAATTTACGACTGTGTGCCAAAGTATCGTTTAAAGGTGGTGGTTTATCGTATTCACCGTGAATAGTATTCAGCGTGAAGGAGTTGCAGTATTATTCGTTCGGGGGAAAGTACAACAACGGAGCACGAAACTCACCCCTCGGCTGGACTCGGTGTCGCTCGCCGTCGTTCGTTCTCCCTTGGTTCTCGGTATTCTCTTCGATATGGTCGATAACAGGGAGAGTGCGTACTGCATCCTTCCGTTTCTCTCGGCTCTCCTGCGAATCTCGAAGCACCAGAGCCGCGGGAACGAGTGTTCTACAGGAATTCGATTATCACGAGGTGGAGTATCACGAGGTGGAGAACGCGTGGTATGCCAGGTTGCACGGCTACTTACACCCTTCCGTTGACTGACGGTACTAATATTAGAATATTATTGGAAAATAAGGCGCCCGATGGGATTCCTTGGAAGGAATGCAAAAACTGAGAAATGCAAACGAGCTTGTTGCTCTAATGAATTTAGAAATCTTTTCTTACGAAAACTTTACTACGATTGATCCGTGGTACAACGCACGTAAAAAAAATTTCAAGACTAAGGGATACACGTCTTCTACAGGGGGCTAGACGATAGAGGCAAAGTGTATCTAACTTTCATTCCACGCTAATTCTACGTAATTGGTTTAATTTGAGAATTGAAACTTTCCAACGAGATAAATGTGGTACCCCGCTTTCTGTTCTTTTTATATCCAGAATGAACGAAGAGATCGATCGTTACCGCTACCTACGTTTCATAAATTTTCAATAACGCCTTGAGTCTCACTTATTACCATTTAAATATTATGACTGTCGCAGAACTCGATTTGTAATTTAAAATTTCTCAATTTTTTAATATCGCTCCCTGAAAATTGATTGCGTTCATCTGATCGTAAACGATCGATGAAAAAAAATAATAAACAACAAAACAGTCGTTAGAAATTTTTAAAATCTTTAAAATCTTTAAAATCTTTAACTTAAGTCGCTGAATAACGCTGACAAAATGTTCAGTCCAAATTTCATAAAATTTTCACTCAGTTCAATTTTCTAATAAGTTTATTTATAAATAATATTTCTTTAGAAGTTAGCCCTGTCCCTAGCCTTTTTTTTACTCTTTTTCACACTTTCCTTTTTACGATAATATTATAGTCTATTTTCTATAATTGTACGATAATATTATTTTTTTTTTGTGCTTTAAGTATCGTGCTTCAAATCGAAATGAAGTGAATAAAATTTGATGAACGATACCCCATAATCGTTAGTTCGTTCAAAATGTTAACGTTTATTCAACTATGGAATCAAGTCCTTTCGATTTAGCTCAATGCCAGTTAGTTTCCGTTCGAACAACACAGTGCTGCGAACAATTTGACCCGAATGTGTATTTCGTGGCTATTGATCTTGGATGCTCTGGATATTCTGATGTGAAACAGAATGAGGAATAAATTATGACTTGGCAGAATGTTGTTTCGTAGACGTTGTATTAAAAGCTGTGTGACTAACCGGGAATATATATATATATATATATATATATATATATAATATATATTTGAAATCATTTAAATGACATTACCGAGAACAGTAAAGTTTTTTGATTTGAAATAGAAAATTATCGAAATAATGAATAATTATTCGATAGCGAAATAATTGTTTTCCCTTTCGACACTAAAGTATATTCAGTCTCAAAATAAAATGCAAAATGGACAGAATTTAGTTAACATTAAGTAGTGTATTGAATCCCAGAAATGCTCCTCTTTTACAAAATTTCTATATTTGAATATTTTCCTTATAATTGTGACGCTCACTGTATTGTAAAGGAATTCTCATGATGCAAATCAGCGTGCACTAAAATCGCAGTTTCACTTTCACTGAGTGTTGTTAAAACACAATAATACATTGTATCACATATCACGCATTTCAAGGAGAGTCTTCGAACTCCCTTTATTAGATATCGCAGTGTTAACTAACACAAGAATCAGTCGTGGTTAAGTATGTCAATGTTAGAACGATAATGCACCACCTATAAATCCATACATGCCGTTTTAATCACGCAGGTTAATCATCTCTAAAATGAATATCAGGCCTTTGTCTCTTTTATTAGAAAGATAATCGCTATCGTTCAAGGATCCTACAATAATAACGTTTCATGAACGACTTGTTACACAGTTTTCACGATTTCGTTTCGATTCTCATTGTTACACAGTTTTCACGATTTCGTTTCGATTCTCATTGTTCCTTTTATTTTTCCAGTGATGAAACGAACAATAACGTAATAGATATATAACAATATTAGATAATCTTTACGATCGTAGAATAGATTTTTGATTAAACCAAAGAAAGGGGAACCGAACTGTTCTAATACTGATCGACACTCTCTTTACGACTTTTTAGAATCACGAAAAAAGTGACCTTCCTGATTTACGCAATCTCACTATAAAGTGTCAATGTATCCATTATTTTTCGGAATAAGATACGTTACATTTGCAGTAGATTTTGGACTCGCGTCCGGCTCCAAAGGATCAAGATACAAGCGATTGAACAGAAAGGACCTTGGAAATCGAAGATCAAGAGTATCGTTACCTCCCACCATAGGTAAGTACTCTCCGATACTCTATCTGTTAATGTACGAGCTGTTGGTACCCCTTCCTCGTTAGAATCCGCGGAAGGTCCGATCCTTGGACACTTTCTTATAAATGAAGGTTGACCGCTGGCTCGTTTCTCACATAACGCTCCATCCCTCGTACTCGGAGGGATCGATCTCCATGTAGTACGATCATCTTTTTTTGCTCGCCTTTGCAATTCGGCTACAAATGTATCTGTGACACCAAATTGACAGTGATCTAAAAATTACAATTGCTTCCCCTTCTCCGTTCGAGCTTCGTGTTGGAAGCACTCGTCGCACTTGAAAACTAAGCAGAACGAGTAAGTAAATTAAGTAATAAGAAATAACAAACAAGATATTTAATTCTTTTTGCTCGTTGCACTTGTTGCTCAAAACTGACGATTTTAGAGAAAGAAAATTAAGTTTCTTCCATTGAAATCCACTATTTATCATTTCTAGTTTTAGTAAATTTACTGAAATAGCCCGAATTGAACGATCTAACTTCGACTCAACGTGCTAACTTTTAATTCGAATTACCCTCTTTGCGGTTCCCTCCGTCAGTGGAACTCGATTAAACAACTCTCAAAGAGTTCTTCGAAGCAGAAACATTTTGGCGTTGTGAAAAATTCTATCGCGACAATGATAATTATTAAAAGCCTCTACGTACGATTGCGTATAAACGAACATGACCGCTTTGCATTCCGGAACTCATTCCAAACGATACGATTCACGCACGGATTTCTGTTTCGTACCTCAGATTTTCTCTGCGTTGATTTTTCGTTCTTAAAAATTTGTTTTCAAAGACGAACTGTCGAACAACGACGGTTTTATCATTCTTGATTTAAAATTTCTCTTACTACTTTTGATTTGAATTGCGACTCGCGGTGTGTACCGAGATACCATGTGTATACAGTGAACGTTTGGCGGATCAAACCGCAATTCCGACAGTGGTTTTACGTTATTTACGCAACAAGTGTAAACAGATCTAACCAGCGCGTGTCGTTAAATAACCATCATTTAAATTATATTTCCTGAATGAGCGTCTGTCATATAGGACAATCTGTTTTCAATATCGCGTCAACAACCGTAAGTGGTTCACGCTTCAATGAACACAAAAAAAAAAAAAAAAAAAAAAAAAAAATTGAGAACGCTAATTAAATGAGACTCTATTCTACTCGCCCTTAAATACCCGTATTTCTAACAATTGACACCCCTTGCCTCGCAATTTAATATCAACGCCCATTTGACATCAAGAAGTTACCCAGTTTGAAATTAGCCGCCATAGTTTAAATATTATTTCCAAGCTTCGTACGAACAAATTCCATTCCATATTTTTAACTTACTTTTTCATCCCCTTGTTTTATTGATCGTACTGACTGAGACACCCTGTGTGTAGAAACACGCCTCCGTCTGTCGACAATATACTCGTTAATTCAATCAATAATCGCCTACAGCATTCACATCTATGGATAATAATCAAACTAATAATAGGATTGGTCATTATCCAACTCATTATGAATACCAAGTAACTTTGTATTTCTGAAGGATCGTGGCAGGTGTTTTAATCGAGAGGGCCCGCTAATCGATGTCCAATCAACATCCACGACCGCCGAGTATACGCCCATAAAGGCTCGTTCAGCCTCCAATTTACCATCGGTCAATAATTATAGAAAACTATACTGCATCGTCATCGTGCCCGCTGTTGCTCTTGTTTTTTATCTCTTTCAGAGTTCTCCTTCAGAATACGAGTCTACGTTCGCAAGGAAAAAAAAAAAAAGATCTAACACATCCGGTTGCTTGCATTGCAAATCGATTCTCCCTCTTTTCTCTATTGTACGACTGCTTCATAGCTATTATAACGACATTGACGTTGATTAATTGTTCGAACAGATAGAACAGAGACAAATGAATAGATTCATGAAGATGTCTCGAACTGATCTCCGGAATTTCCGATACACATTTTGTCCATTAAAGAATTACGCATGATCGACGATCACATTTGGATTTATAAGAAATTTAAACGCGAGAAAATATGCAAAATCCACGTACGATGGAAGAATTTTCATTTAAAAAAACGTTTAAGCAATTTTTTGCTCGGGTCCCTAATTCGGAAAGATCTAACTTTACTTATCAATGTGTGACGCTCGTGTTTTAAACGATTCTTAAACGTATGCTTTCAACAAAGCACACTTTCTCTTTTAAACTACCTTCGAGGTATTCTTTACCACCCCTCTTTAAAGCGTCTCGTCTATAATTTGAAAACTGAGGAAAACTGGAACAACAATTGTAATAAAACTTCGCGGTATTCTCGTCAGAAATTGCTTATTCTATCTGGACGACAGGAATACATACAAATTACGTACAACTGGTAATTATGGATTATATACGTATAGAGTCGTACCGTAAACCTTGAATACTACGTTCGTGCTAAAATTATGAAATCAGATTAAACAAAACTGCTCTACATGTCGCATAATTCCCAGTAAACCAGGCAACTAGATCTTCTAATAAATAAATAAATAAAGAAATTATGCCAGTCGAGTCCGCAATACAGCAAATTGATTCGTGTTAATACAGCAAATGAATTCCATTTAACGATCATTCAATTTGTTCCTAACATCATCTTGATAACACGATTGTCTGTCTGATTAGAACACTATTCAGGAATCCAATAACAACCAGTTGATAACACATAGATCGTAGAACGCTTGTACCATGCTGATATATATATGTATGTACATATCGATTACATATCGGAATGTTCAACTGGTATAAAGTCGTAACAGTATCTCAAGTAAAATTGTAATCTCGAACTAATTGTAAATAAAACCGCTGACGGAAGAATAAAGTACTATCTTGTAGGTACACGTGTTCATTTGACGTTCTTGTTCAGTGTGATTTCATGCCGAGTTATGCCCATTTTCGATGAAATATCTTTACTTTTTCTTACTTTTTTTGCATTCGCCTGTTTCTTCCAATGGTTCCTGCTGACTACTAATGTAAAATCTATTTACAAATGTTAATGGTCACCTGCTTGATGATTACGGCATCGTTCGCAAATACGCTATTGCGATATTTGTATTAGAACGGTATCAGTATTAAAATAATGTATGTATACCATGAACTGATACGTATAATAGTGTGATAACGCAAAAAATTATACAAAGCAAGTAAATGATCGCGTGTTGTGTTTTTACCTTCTCAATGACGAATATTATTACAAATATTTGTTATTATCTTGTTTATCACATAAGAAACTTGCTTCAAGAAGTTTTTCAAGAGGTATTTCTACAAATCATTGGGTGGAGCTCATGAAAAATGAATGGCACTGATGAATAACGAAACTTGATTTGGAAATGTACTGGCTAGACTAATTGACATAACCAAAGAGCGGAATAATTAGCTGCATATATATCTCTCGTTATTGCTTCTACAATAACTATATATTTCTTTGTGATAACTATCTACGGTTTTCTATTAAACGCACTTTCTTCGACGCATTATATTCGGTTTATTTATTATTATTTTCACGCACAAATATGATTGTACGATAAAGAACCTCTGGAAAATTAGAAAACAATCGTGAGGAGAGAAACTTATTGGTATTCGCTTACAAATCTGGTTAATGACTCCGAACTATCTCCACGAACTGCGGAATAAACGTTATTAAAACGATAATTCTCGTTACGTCTCAATGATTTTGGTTCAAGGTGACCAAGTCGTATGGTGCGTTAGAAACTTACGGATGTGTAAATTCATGTTTCCACCGAACATGCGTCAGGGCAGTATAAATCTACTTATTTGCAATGGACTGGCATTTGTTTATAAGAAATCCTACAGATAGAATTGATCGTTTCTTTTTTGCGCGCGCGATTAAACAGCTCTATTGAATGGTAATTAGACAAATGACTGGTAAAATGGCGTAATATTTCCTGACAGTGTAATTTTATTAGTACCAAAAGATACATCAGAAATAGGAAATCTTGTACTTTCACTTTACGCAATTATCGTGCACAGTAATCAGCAAGAGTGCAAATGTACACGAGCCTTGAATTAATAATTCTAATTTATTAGAATGTAACTGGTTGTGCCGTATTTATGAATGCCATTGAATTTCAATGTATGAATATGAAAATCATCTCGTTAAGTCGGTATTAATTTATTTCAGTTCGAAGTTTATTGCTTGTGCTAAAATTCAATTTTCCACGGGAACGAAACTTGAAAATCACATTTTTATCGTATTCCTACTAAGTAATAATCTACTTCTCACAGAAACTTAATACGTGCTGTATTACGCGATTCGAAACTCTGTAATCGATATTAGGCATGCATATCCAATCGAATAACGTAGAATAATGTAAACTACTCGGAGATACAATCGACAACTGCCTATCTACCATCGAATAAATGTTAAAGTGTATGTAAATGGGAAAATAATTATCACAGTAATCAACGCAAGGAAATTTGTAAATACCGGTGGCATTATATAATTCACGGGTGCTCTTAATTTTACACATATACGCGAAATTTGTCGAAAATTTGTACGCACGATGAATTTTGTTTCGGCGTAATGTTTCAATCGAAATAGACAGAATTGGAATTCGTTAAGAAATTGATCTCGAGATACAGTGATTCGTATCATTCAGCCTTTGTATTTTAATTTTATTACTGCAGTTAATTGTAAAATTGCAAGACTGTTTTCGTGACTTTGAGCAAAGAAGGTAATTAGATTTAATCTAATTTCTCGTTTCACAGAGCACAATGCTGAGAGCAGTGGCTCAGAAATTGCAATTCTTGTACAAACCGTACGCGTTGGCAGTTGTTTCAGTCGGATACATACTTGGAGAGCTGGGTCATTATTTAATTGGTAAGCGATGCAGATTCAGTTTTGCGCATTTCTGCTTCCTTTTCCTTTTAATGATCCTCGTGAACTCGTTTGATCGAGTAACAGACACTTGGACAGAATCACCGATACAGTCTCCTTTCGAATAAAGATCTTTCAACAGACGCAACATCCAACTAAAAATTTTCATCGACTATTTTCTTTAACTTCACTTTGTACGTTATGCGATAAATTAATGTCTCTTCTGCGCACATTTTCATTTGTCATTTCGACGTGTCCACGCAACGTACACAACGGATACAATTAGATGTTCAAAGTATAGAAACGCTCATTGTCAATGTAATTTTCTAAAGTTATATAATCAAAGTATAGAACGTTCATTGTCAATGTAATTTTCTAACACGTGCATTCAAGGTGTCACAAGCAAGGCGACAGCGGAGGATTTGCATTATGGCGACATTTCCTGTCAATTAAACTCGACCACGTTATCCATCGTGGATTTACCCGTTCAGTGTGAAAAGGCCAAAAATGAAAGTTTGTGAGTATTTTGATTTTTACTTCCGATTAATTTATGTTATTTTTAGTGTTTAACATTAATAAAATAATAAACGCATTCGAAACGAACGTTCATTCATTTTTACGAGCCATTATATAGATGCACATTCGACTAAATGCGTTCATGAACTCGTATGTCCGCTTAGGCCAGTGTTTCCCAATCTTTTTTCGATCATGCTCCATCCTTGTGACATAATTCTTACTATTCAAAAAGTGAATTTTTTAATGTGAAGGAAGCCTGAAAAGCTTAACTTCAAGGTCTAAACAAGTTTTCAAAGAACATGACATCCATGAAAGAAAAAAAAAAAAATAAAAAGAACAAAAGGATAGTTGAAGTACTTTAAAAAAAAAATCACTAAGAAATTGTTTAAAAAATAATAAAATGAAGTAATATGATAAGCAGCAAATAAAGTTTTAAAACATGTAGAAAAAAAGCGCAAATATAAAATAATTTTAATGGAAACTTTTTCTGTGATACTTCGATTATTTAAATTATTATAAAATAAAATAAAGCTCATCTTAAAGCGAAGTGTTAATAAAAATTCACTGTTAATAATTCATTCTGGAATTACTCTCCCCTCTCCTCCCATCAGAAAATCAAATCGCCCCTCTCTGGGCCCCGCATTGGGAATCACGGCGTAAGCGGTGATCGAATTAAAATGAACTATTGGAATATGTTTGTTACACAGTTGCCTGTCCCTGGAACTCAACGGGTCGCGTTATTGTGAATGGAACTACAACGGCCTTGGTCTCGACTATCAAATCCTAGCAGGACCGAGTTTCATCGCCGTGTTCACGATTGTTGGCGTTCTTCTAGGTATCGCGGCTGACAAGTATAACAGGTGATATTTTTGCTAATAACGATAACGATAAAGATAGATTTTTATGAAACTACCCTACTTTGGATCTTGAAATATTTAAAATTTCTTCCAAATTAATTCTGAGAAAAATCTTTTAAACGTTAAACTAAAAAAATTAATCGATATAATATACAAAAGACTGATAAATATTGTAAAAAAAATTTCTGTCCACTTGTGAGTAGTATTTGTCTTATTTTAAACCACAAAATCTCTCTGACTTTGCTTGTATAATTCAGAAATTATAGTTCACGGTGTACGCAATAAACGTGTTAAATCGCATAATCATGTGACATACCGTTCCAGCAGATATATCAACGTTGTCACGACTAGTTTCGTCATTGGCCTTGCTACGCTTGACACCATAGTTATGAATACAGGCGTTACTACTACTACTGCTACTACTATTAACCTTTACTTTAAAAAAAAAAAAATTAAATATTATATACCGTTAGAGTAACGCTAGATGTTTTATTATGACAGATTCTTGGAATATAGTAAACAAAGTGTAATGTTGGAAAAACAAGTCAGACTGATTTGAATGTTGAATGATAAAAAAACTTACTCTTATTTGATATACCAACTGTATGATGTCAAAACTTTCTGTTATACAGAGTGAAACTATTAACTATATGTACGCTGATATTCAGCATCGCCATAATTTTAATGGGAGCAGTTAAAAAGTATTGGCACCTAGTTATTCTGCGTATGATTCTAGCAGCAGGGTGAGCTTTAAAAATGTAATTTTAAAAAGATTTACTAGTACGTAATTTGATTCATTGACTCGTTTCACACAGGGAAGCAGGATGCAATCCTTTGGCTACGGGTTTGCTCTCCGACTGGTTCCCAGAGAAACAAAGGGGGCTCGTCATGTCGATTTTCAATTGGGGCATTTACGGTGGTTACGGCATTGCCTTCCCTGTGGGTCGTTACATTCCAAGATTGAACATTGGAAATCTGGTACGTACGACCCACGTGTTTACAGTTTAAATCAACAGCAATAACTTTATCTTTACTATTGTCAGAGGTATCTTTACTCTAGAATTATCTTTACCATTTTTAGGGATGGAGAGCATGCTACTACGGAGCTGGTATAATCGGGCTGATTATGACCGCTCTCATTTTCACCCTTTCCGAACCGGAGAGAAAGACAATCGGCGAGGAAGGGACGAGTACCAGGGGAAAGAAAATACGCATTTGGAAAGTAATTCTACAACCGAGGATTATACTGTTATGCATAGCTGCCAGCATCAGACATTGCGGTAAAGGGCCAATATCTTGACGCAAAGGATTGAAAAGTACATTCTGAGGGTATATTAGCGTCCACCGCTGGTTAATCCAGTCAAATTTCTATTCCTGAGAATTCATTCATTTCCTTGAATTTCGTTTTATTATTATTATTATTATTATTATTATTATTATTATTATTATTATTATTGGCAAATTGTGCAAAGTAAATTTTTTTCGTATTTTATATCCTTTATATACTATGCACAGATACTAAAACTTCTTCTTTTGATTGTTTAAAAAAAACATTCTCTCACTTCCAGGTGGAATGTGTTTTGCGTACAACTGCGATCTCTATTACAGAGATTACTTTCCCGATTATGACTTAGGCTGGTGGCTTTTCGCGGTGACTATAGTGATCGGTAGCATCGGCGTTGTGGTCGGCGGAGTAATTAGCGACAAATTCGTGGCGAAAATGGGTATTAGGTCGCGGGTGGCTGTTCTAGCTATCAGTCAAATCGTCGCCACGCCGTTTGCATTTGGCTCGGTGTACTTCAACCCCCTATGGGCTATGATTACCCTTGGAATTTCGTATTTCTTTGGTAAATTTAAGCTACATTATGGCCAAGTTGTATTTTAATGAAAAATTAGTCACTCTAGTAAAAATTCACTTTGTGTAAAAATTGATTTTCTTGAACTAAAATACGAATCTTATTTCCTTTACAGCCGAAATGTGGTTTGGAATTGTCTTCGCAGTGGTTGTGGAAATAGTTCCCCTGCATTTCAGATCAACCACTATCGGCGCTTTCTTGTTCGTGATGAACAACATCGGTGGAAATCTACCAATATTGGTCGAACCAACCAGAACGGCCATTGGATTCCGAGAATCTCTTTATATTTTTTACGCCGGTTTCTATGGCCTTAGTAAGTACTTCCAAGTAATTAATTTTTACGTATCAATCTAGAATAGACAGTTAATTAACTTTTGATCCTGATTTATACTTCCTTCTAGGTTCTATTCTGTTCTTTTCGACCATGTTCCTTATGGACGGAGCTGTTAAAGAAGAACCAAAATCGGAAATTAGCAAAATACCAGAATCCGGATACGATAACATCACATTCACTAACGACGAAGGACGAGTACCAACGTTAGAACTTCCTCGATTATATCCTCCACCACCACCACATCGTTTTGAAAATTCTAGGCTATAAACGATTATAGCTTTCAGAGAGTCCTTGTAAATAGTATCAGGATCGAAGTTAGATGTATTCATTGTAATAAGTCGCATCGAGTAGATTACAAAAATAGTAAACGACGAATCGATGTTTTGTATATTTTTTAATTCTTGAAACAAATATTTGTTACGGTTAATAAATAAATTAGTTATTAAATATTTTTTAAAATGATAATGATATTTGATTATGAATTTTTCCATAGAGTAATTCTTGTATTTTTAAATTCTATGTTACATTTCGTTTTCTGTGTTGGGTTCGTCTTCTCCTTCGTCGATGGACGAAATTACGATAAAAATATAAACCCAGAGGAGAATTTTTATTTATCATTGTATTTTAAAAACAACCTATATTGAATTATACATATGTTTACGCGTCTCGACAGTATAGAAAAATACACGTTCGAAAACACATACTACACACGGCGCACCAGCTGCATAACACACGATACACAACCGATTCACAAGGATACACACACACACACACACACACACACACACACACACACACACACACACACACACACACACACACACACACACACACACACACACACACACATATATATATACCAAGATTCGTCATCAAATCATTTTCTCTATGTACAGATTATTTAATATAAATAAAAAAGCTCCTTTATTTGTAATGTACAAAATAGTCGGAAAACCATCCTTGATTACTTCAAGGTTCAAAAAACTTGTCATGAAACGGTATGATTATGTTGAAGGTGTGTATACGTTACGTGTGAAAATTCTTTGAAGTTTCAAAGACCACGGCAGAAAAACATAATAAGTCGCATATCCTGTGAACCAAATTACCAATTATAAGCCCAATTATAAGCCCAGAGTAGATCACTTGTAATAAAAAATCATACGTCAATCTGCATGTCTCACACACCTATATAACTGTTGAAGAAAATCAATCTTTGTACAAGATCAATCAGACAAATCAACTTTCACAACTCGATGATCTCTTAGCGTTTTCCTTTCCTAAATGGTAACCAAATTGTAAAATCAACAAACATATGCTTATCACATTTCTCTATATGGTCTTCATTTCTATCGATAATAAATACATGTATAGTGAATAGTTTTGTAGTAACAAAATGTATCGTAATGAAACTTTTGCGTAATGAAGTGTTGCTAGATGCACAGCAAAGGTATAAAGTGTTTTGTACATCCTCTAACTTTACTTGACAACTTCGTTTGTTGATGTGAAACGATTCAATATGTATTACAGATATGGCGCAAAATGTGGGTGTCACTATTTGAACAAATATGAGAATCTATACATTCTCTGTACAGCCTCGTTGACAGTAGTCTTAATTTAATCCCATAAGTTACGTAATTTACTATATATTAGGGTGTCCCATAAGTTTCTTCCCTTTTTTTGATGCGAAATGAATACACGATATTTTTTGTTTAAGATGGATTTATTATGTTATATATGAACGGTTCTGTTCTATAACCTTCTTCCATCTCTCAGGAAGCCTCATTATGCCCTCTTCCCAAAATTGTTTAAGTTTACTTGTAAAATATTCATCTAGGTGCGTTTTTATTTCGCTTATGGATTTGAAAGATTTACCACGGAGAGAATTTTTTAAGGAGAGGAACAAGTAGTAATCGGATGGAGCAAGGTCTGGGGAGTATGGAGGATGAGGTAGAACGTCCCAATCAAACTGTAATAATTTTTGCTTTACGGCTAACGCAACATGCGGTTTTGCGTTGTCGTGATGGAAAACGACGCCTCGTCGGTTCGCCAATTCTGGCCGTTTTTCTGCAATATTTGTCAACATTGATCGTATCATCTTGAGGAAGGAGCTCGTAGTACACTACACCTTTCCAGTCCCACCAAATGCACAGAAGAACCTTCTTCGGATGAAGTCCAGGCTTTGCAACAGTTGAAGGTCTATTTTCCTTGGACCTAGTGCGTTTTCGATGCACATTTTGGTATAAAATCCAAGTCTCGTCTCCAGTGACAAGCCTCTTTAAGAAAGGATCCCTTTCATGTCGCTGGAGAAGCAAATCGCACGTAGAGATGCGGTTCATAAGGTCGGTCTCCGTCAATAGGTGTGGAACCCAAACTTCATATCGATTCGCATATCCTATCTTGATTAAATGCTTATGTACCGTTGTCTTGGGAATATTAGTGGCATCCACTATCTCACGCACACTATATTGTGGATTTTCAGTGAACACAGAATTGATAATGTCCGTATCAGTCGTTGTTGGGCGGCCGCTGCGATCTTCATCTTTCAACTCGAAATTGCCAGCTCTAAATTTCTTAAACCAATTGCGGACGGTCCTAATAGTGGTAGTACCACTTCCGTAAACGGTGAAAATCTCGTCTGCAGTGTGCTTTGCACTATTGCCTTTTTTAAAGCAATGAAGCATAACATGCCGCAAATGCATCTTTTGGCTCTCCATATTGAACGGTGCAGAAAAAATTTTAAAAGAGACTTTGTTACCAACGAAACGTACTTTGAAAGAGCTCTGGGACGACTGAAACCGATGCCATAAACGGCTAAGAGATAAGCCTGCATGTTTATATAAACACAGCCACTTAGAGTCACTCATAACGTAGCGCGGAAGAAACTTATGGGAAAACCTAATATATATATATATATATATATATATACACACACATATGTAGATAATACTATAAATATCTCACGGAAAAAATAGTGTGAATAACTAGTGGAACAAACTATGTCTTACACATATTTTCGTCTATCAGAGGAATCGAATACGACTCTGACAAGTATGATTATGTGTATATTGATTAACTTACAATCACTAACACGCTTATTTTATAGTATACATATCATAATTTGTTCTCTCATTTCTTATACTTTAAAATGGTTCATACAAAAATTAGAGAATTCTTTACTTCATATAAAGTTTGTTTAAATCTTTTTGAGGAATTAAATATATCTGTTGTCACAGGTAAATTAACATTTACTTTTTTTTAACAATCTTTTCTTTAGAAAAATGATTTTTCAAAGATCAAGTTATTCATCAAGTAAATTCAATTTTTTTTTCTTCTTCTGAAATAAAGTTCAGACGTTATTTTGCTCAAACTTCGTTTGTAAAGGATATTGAACTTGGTGAAAAATATACTTTTGTAACTCTGTATTAAACAGTTGTATCAACTGCTGTTTAAAAAAATATCGAAGTGTGTTTGCACCACTGTTGCAGTATATCATAGCTGTACAAATTATTGAACGTAAGTTTATAACACACGGTACTCGTTTATGTAAACAAACCAACATTACATTAATTCAATCAATATTCAATTCAATCTCCTTCCAAATCATCCCTGAACTGAAGACCCTCTTGGTAGTCTTTATGTTATAAATTATGTTAATTTAACATAGTTATTGTGTCGTTAACAACTCAAGATGTAAATTATAGATAAATTCGTATTTCCCCCCATAATTAAGATATCTGTAGTTAAAAGCCAATTTTGAAATTCATTATTATAATTAAAATATCATTTGTTCCTAAACCGTATTCCTTCAAATTATTCGATACACAACCAACACTTGCACCGACAAATACCTCGTCTAAAACCAACAAAAATGTCTGAACGTAGTTAAGTACTCTACAAAAATATTTATATCTCCAATATAAAAAAAAAAAGGCTTATGAAGATTAAAAAGTCAGGAACATCATGGACATATCTTAACATTCCTCCGTTGAGGTGCTGGAGATCTGAGTGCTGGCTCCGCTGGAGAAGCTGCTTCTGCAAGTTTCCACGGCCAGCGCAGTGTCCGGCACTTGAACGAACTGAACCTTCTCCTTGGGCCATCGACTCTTCCCATACACGCAACTGAATATATTATACTTATGATCCATCTCGAAGTGGCTGAGATTACTACTGTGCCTTCGTTTCAACACCTTCTTCGCCATTAGGCTTCTATTGTTCTTGTAAGATAATTCTCTCCTGAAGCAGAAAAACCGTCTTAGCTCGCGTTTAACTCGTTTCGACCTGTAACCGAATAACAGCGGGCTGATGTACGCGGCCAGAATCATAAGGCTGGAGGCCATCACGTCATATTTATGAGGCAGATGTTGGTCAGTGGATCGAGGTAGATTCTTCATTACCAGCAATATTACGTACGGCGACCAGCAGATCAGACCCATCACGATCACCAGAGCACTTATCCGCGCCGCTCTCGCCTCCTCGCGGTGCCTAAATATAGAACCATTGCTTATCCTGTCCTTTAGTGAATTTTTGTAGCTCGAGGTGCTCCTCACGCTTGAAACACGATGCAGATTGTCATTTCTGCTCGGCGCCGGTGTTATCGTCACTATTGGTGTCAGCAAACACGACGAGGACGACTCTGAAACGTCGCCACTGCTGGTCTTTTCAGTCTTGTTACTATTTTCACACGGTTGGGGCGAAACAACGCTTTTATCGAAGAAGGATGGCAACCTACGATTGAGCCTCACTTCCGAACTCGCCTGCTGCGTTTCGAATTCTCCTTGACTCGAAATATGGTTCTTCGACTCGACTTCCACCTCTACCGAGTGCTCTTCCTCTCTTTGATCATCGCTAATTCCGTTTCCCTTCGTTTCATTATTTTCTTCTCCGAGAGTTTCGGGGACACGTAGCGATTCTTGGAACGCGTTCGAAGAATAGTTGCAAAGAGGTGAGAACTTTTTCTCGGAACAGTCGAAACGGACTACCTCCTCATTGGACTCGTCACTGCACTCGTCGATAAAATTCCTCGAAATCCAATTGTTCACGTGTTTGTGCTCCTCTAAATCTCTAGGTGATCGTTCCATTTCTTTGTTCTGCATATCTTGACGATTGTTCTCTTCTTCCCCTCCATTTACCGAATTGCAATTACTGTGTAATAAATTGTCGTTACGATTTTCTCCGTCTTCTACAGACTGGCAGATTTCAAGTCTCTGCAAACCAACCATAAAAACAACTCCAGGAGACGTTTTGTTCTCGGGCGAGGAGGAGGCCATCGCGTCGATATCTACGGAAGAGGAAAAGGAACGTCTTCTGGACAATTGACCAGTAGGTTGCATAGTCTCGCTGGTCTCATCGATCGAGGATAAACTCGATATCTTCGGTAATTTTCTACCGTCGTCCGCAGCGTCAATCTGCAAACGTTGAATCCTCGAGGGACCGTTCTGTTCTTCGGTGAGACTCGCTGAAGACAATACAGGCCTGGAGCCGCTTCTTCTGGCCCTCTCTGAATTTCTATGCGCCGCTGTGTAAATTCTGACGTAGATCCAACAGACGGCAATGAACGGGACAAAATAAGCGAATATACTATAAACAATGGCGTAGATAAAGCCATAAGTGATTGTATCATCTATAAGCGTATCGAAGATCACAGTAGCGTTCTCTATGAGATCTATATTGTCGTTGAGGCTGACAGTTTCTACTATATCATGGATTGCCAACGTGACGTTCAGCTCGCTGTTGTTGGTTCCATTTCCCAATACTGAGAGAGATTCCGCGAGGTCTAAGGAGTTGGAATATTCTTTGGGGATGCAGGAGAGCCAGAAGCTTTGAGGATTTGGGTTGAAGAAGGCAAGGAAACCGAAAACTATCGAGACCATCCACGTGGAGAGGATTAAGATTCCAGATTTCAGTTTGTCAACGCGAGCGCGATAGCGCAGAGGATCCACCACGGCGAAGTATTGATCCACTGCGATTAACAGCACCGAGAAGATCGAGGATGTCGTTACTATCGCCATTGCGCCATCCGATATTGAGCAAATGTTTAACACAGATCCAGAGTCGAGTATCGAGGAGTTGGAAGATGTTGAAGCAGCGTCCATTATCAGCAGTGGGTTCATGATTGCGCAGACCAACAAGTTTGACACGGTCAGATTCATGACAAACCTAGAAACGGAAAAGATAAGGATTAGTTAAACCAAACGATACACATTCCGACTCTGTTATAGTTATACGATAATAAAATAAACAGTAACCTGTTGGAAATAGTCCGTAGCGACGGACGTATGAGGAATGCCAGTAGAAGCGTGACATTTAGCAAGAAGCAGCCAAAAAGAACGAAACTCCAGGCTACAATAGCATGATTATCCCACCATCGTTCTAGATCTCCTAGATCTGAAATCGATCCTTCTCCAACGACGTCCGGCGAGTCTCCAACCATTCATGTATAATAGACGTGACACAATTCTAAGATGACAAAAGGAACTATGTTACTAAAAAAAAGTCAATACAATTTCTAATTTTAATAGTTCGAGGGGTACTTTGACTTTCGTTTTACA
This sequence comes from Melipona beecheii, assembly GCA_032399605.1. NCBI lineage: Eukaryota > Metazoa > Arthropoda > Insecta > Hymenoptera > Apidae > Melipona > Melipona beecheii. Next base: position 294,976 of record JAUCMO010000186.1, on the reverse strand, counting down.
AAACTGTCCTTTATAAACTGTAAGAAATAATTAATTTCATTAACGTTGAAATGGAGATGTTATTATTATCACAGTCAATTAAAACATTTCGTACGGTACGTGAGAGTCTGTCGTGACAAGCGTTCGAATAATTTGGCGAGTTTCTGATTGTATGTACAGATGCAGAAATGATGGAGCACTAAGTGCAGTCTACTCGTGGCACACTATACAGATATTTTCACAGCATGTGCTTACGGGAAAATCCGTTTAGTCTAAATATACTCTGATGGTAACAGTGTGCCGCAATATATCGAGAGATTATACGCCATAATTTCGAGTAAAATTACCCTATTTCGCCAGCCAAATTCCAGTTTACATTCACCCGTTCGTTCCATTCGTTCATCTTGTTCAACTGTCAATAGTCAAGATTCTCAGTTTATTTTCGATCGAAATACATTATAATTTCGATCGCCTCAAAATTTTAGATTTATGAGAGAAGTTAAACAGCCAGTTACATACATAGAACCAACTGATTTGATAAAGAAACAAATCGTTTCGATTCGAGTTTGATTTCTAGTTTACAGCAAACCTTGTTTGTGCTAAGTAAACTATACTGGATGTCTACAGTGACTCACGAATGTTTCATTCAAACACCTATCACGGACAATTTATTAGATTAAATACAATCATTTGTCCACAGTACGATAAAACATACATTGTAAGCACAAGTCTTTGTCAATAAACATGTTTCCTTTGACTTTTAACATATATACAGAAATTCGACGTGTAATGATTCACAGATAATCTCGTTGTCACGCTTGATGAATATGAAGCGATAAAAAAAAGAAGCATTTGATCTTTTTTTATTAAACAAGAACATCAGAAAAAAGCAAACGACGTAATATTTTCTGATGTTCTTGTTTAATAAAAAAAAAATCGATCCTTTTTTTTATCGCTACATATTCATTTTTAAATATTTCCCTAATTTTTGTGAGCAGTTCATTTCTTTGTTTGAGACTGAACAGCGTGAATTTTCTCTGTCGATGTTTAGATATAACTACTAGTCGATACGTAAAAGAAACTTGATATAAATATGAACTATTCAGACAGAGGCGAGATTCCAGGCAGCGAGATAAAAATCATATTATTTATTTCGAAGAAACGGAGATGTTCGTCTATCGACAGTAAATTGCGAGTGTGAATCGTTGCTTGTGACGCAGATTCGGAGGCTTCAGTAGTCTCCTGTGGCGAAATACATTTATATATCAGCGAGCAACTTACTCGAAATCGCAACAAATAAAAGAAAAGTTGGAGCGTTTCTTAAATCCTGGTAGCAAAAATAAATGTACATTGTTGGAGCGACGTCAATACTTCTTGACGTCAGGAACAACATTTTAGGTTCACTGCAATTTCCTTTTGTTAACTACGAGATTACACAGAGACAATTTGTGTAAATTTAACTACGTACTCAAAGTACTATAACATCCAAAAATGTAACTTTTACAATTACTAGTACTATCACGAAGAAGAGAACGTACACGTGGCGTACGCCATACTCTTCAAATCGTTATTTAAAAAAAATGCTACGTATCAATGGACTATTTCCTGGAAAACCACAATTTCCGGGATTTGTCAGCTTTCAACTACGATTATAAGATTTTAATAGCAATTAAAGGCAAAGAATGTCTGGCAATTAGGTTTAATTATGGTTCAATACGGAAATTATTATTTCTAAAAAAAAATAGTAGACTGTGACAATTCTCTTTGATAAAAAAAAAAAATAAATAAATAAATAAATAAAAAAAAATAAAATAAAATAAAGTCGAAACTTCCTTCCTTCTGTTCAAAGAAGAACGATTGTACGACATTGTAAATATTGTTGCATGATTTTGCAACATCCAATCCAAACACGCTTAAAAAAAGTGTCACTCAAAAAACTTGATTTAATTTGATATTTGAAAAGAAGCTAAATTATATATATAAAAAAAAAGCGGGAGAAACAAAAGTTGCTCAATTCAGAAAAAAATATATAGGATTACGGATATAACGAAAGATTATCGCTATGCGCAGATTTTCAAAGCCATTCATAACTCCACGATGAGTGGTTATGTATTATTTGCATGTGTTGAGATACGTGAGATCAAATATTTCGGGAAGTGAACAGGTTTCACCGGCAATATTTTGTTCTCTCGTTATAGCCAACTGCCAGTTATTTATTCATTTTCCTGGACACTTTGCATCAAGCGTCTTGCGATTTATGCATGCAACCAGATAGAAAATAATTTCTATTCGACTTCGTTAGATCGATATTAATTTAGAAAAAAAAAAAAAAGAAAATATAGTGATGACCTCAACAGTTTGATTAGAGATTAGTTCTATTAATAAACAAAATGACAACAAATTTACATTATATCTCTATGCATAATATCTCTAATTAGATAAGAAGAGGGTTACGGAGAGAAATTTAATTTCTAAATAGATATGTTTGCTATCATGTTTGCCTATAAATCTTTTCATTCGTAAATCTGTTTTACAACCTGAATAGAAGCTGATTTAGTACTTGGACTGAAATCAAACGATAAATATAAAAGAAACGAGAAACAACTTGCTACGAATTATTGTTGCATCTTCAAAATTTCCTGCATCTAATGGTTAGCCTTATCAGCTCGAAAAGCTACATCACCTGGTGTCCCCTACATATCGTAAAACCAGACTATACGTATATTCAAAGGCTAAAAATATTTCGCAACTCGTTGTTCGCACGCGTACGAAACGAAATACATACGTCGGCTCGGTAAAATTCGCCCGATAGAATTTGTTTTACGACGAAAGAGAAGATTATGCCACGATTTCATAAAATCGCGGGCACTTGTTCGTGAGGAACTGTGTGGCGCGCCATAAGCTGTAAGATTAGCACCGATAAATCACCGGTCACCATCACTTTTATTGCCGCTGCTGCCTCTAAATATAGCTGAAAACCTAAAGCAGAGGGAATCGAGCCGAGGCTGGTGGTTCACATTAGTCGAGCCACTTGAATTCAAGCCATTGGAATTCGTGTAACCTGATTTTATGTGTAAATAATGAAAACGCGCGGCGTGCCAGTAATCACTGAGGCAGGGTAGGATAAAATAACGCGGATAACAGGACGTGTCACATGAAACGTTTTGAACGCCGTTGACGGGAGCCTCGTTTTCGAGCCTCCTCTCGCTGTGTTCACGTGAGCGAAAGAACGCCACACGTGAATCGCGCGTGCAGCATCAAATTGTTCAGTGTGACAATAATTTCTTCCGGCCAATGTTTTTAACACTATACATACAGCGACGGGATATCAAGTTCAATGTGTAATTACAAATCCGAATCAAACGCGAGCTTCGTTTCGTTGAGTTCGAACACAGTATCATCTCCACGTGACATCGTGACATGGATACTGATACTATATTGTGAAACATAGATACTAATTCTCTGAGGCTATCTATGTAGACAATTTCTTCAGAACATACGGAACAGCTTCAAATAGTTTTTCTATCAAAAAAGTTTGATAGTTTTAAAAGATAAGTTACACAGAGTGCGATTCTTATTTGAAACGAGTGCCGAAGAAAAAGCATTATGTACATATGTAGTCAGCGTTATTTTCCTTGCCATTAAAACAGTATTTGTTGTCTCTGTTAATAGTGGCAAATATTATCTTGTGGATTCTAAAGTTCCTTCGAACGCGACTGGCACGATAGAAAACAGTTTTTCACTCACGAGATGAAAAAATAAAGATAGCTCGACGTTCAAACCGTTCAAATTAATTTGAACTGTATTTATTTCTCGCGATCTTCCCTCTCGAGAAAATATTATTGCGAAATTTAAAAAAACGTTAACATTGGACATGTGAAAATATCCAATGCGTCATCAATTTTTTTTTTTTGTCACGTTCAGTAGAAAATCATTAATAACAAGATATGCCTTTTTTGCACAAAAGCTCGTATGAATATTCAAAACCATTTTATATATTTTTACAACGTACATAAACTTTTCATACTATATACTTACTATATATTTTTCATACTATAGCCTTTGTATCTTTTTCTTTTTTTCTTTTTTTCATCACTCTAGCAGTCTGGATCACTATTGAACAAGTATTATTGTCTCTGATACATCTTCTGCTCTCGCTTATATTTAAATTATTGGAGCATATGACAAAATATTACATCATCATCCAAAATGATAAACAGGGTTTAAGAAATCTTAAATCATAAATATTTCCAAAAATCAAACTCAACTAGTATTAATTATAAAAAAAAATGTCAAAGTAAAATTCTCGTATCTTTAACAAGTGATACATTGCAATATATCCTTTCTTTTCTTCAGGTGTTCCACAATGATCTAGATCGCGAGAAGTAACAAAAGTCGGAAACATATATCGAAATGAGGTTAGAAAAATACCGCGTTGCTTCTAACCGTTCACCGCGAAATATCCTCAATAGTTTCGACCTTCGACTGTGATATTCTAACATTGAATTTTATTATGCTCTAATAGTCTCGAAAGAACATTTCATTGAATGCCGTAGTTTCAGTTGCATTGCAGCAGATTTTGTCTCTCGCCAAATATATATCGAAAAACATTGCGAATGACCAATGCACAAATGAATATTACGATTAGAAGATTATCTTATTTCGTACCTTTGCGACGGGAAGTGATCTTACAGTACAGCTTGTTAAATGCGAATCAACGACAATTGCAATACTAGGAAGGATAATATTTTACTCGAGATAATGATATCAACGCTAGAACACTACTCCTGCTGCTTTTTTTTTAATTACTGTGAGAAATTTAAGAAATTAAATTAAAAAAGAAATAGTTATCTATCATTAATCTACAGAATCTCAACGATAGTTTTGTATTTTCTAACACAATAGCGCAAGAAAAAGATAATTAAAATGAAATCTTAATCTTGGAATTTGGGATCGAGACGTGATAGAAAAAAAAAAAGATCGAGAATTCTGCTGTTTTAGAACGTTCGAAATATCTAAAAATCAGCGCAACTCGAGCGTACTTCGAGGTTAAGCTGGGTTAGTGAGCAAGTCAGACGTATTTTTATCGTCGTTTGAAGAGGTAACGCACAAAACAAAGTCAGATGAAAAACAAAAGCCATTTTCAACGTAGTATTATCGCATACACGTATCGAGAGAATCGTTGTTGAAATTCTACAAAATATTTAAATCACGAAAAGAGTTTAGGTTTATCAAAGAATACTTTACGATGATAATCGTTAATCCTATATGACTTTCTATTTTTATACTGCAACATGTATATGATAAGAATCATCAATCATGTTTTTATTTAAAAAAATTCTACCTCACTTATCTTGAGTCAGAGTCAACCTTCTTATCATGTGTTCACTCGTATAGAATCGAAATTACACAACAGCAACATTATATCATCATTAACGGACGTGTCTAAACACTGTCTCTCGATTAGAACATAAATTATCAATGCACAATAAATATAAATTGCCATTCTCTAACCAAATAACTCCGAACAGAATGATTTATTCAATCGTCTCATTTGAAATGAGAAAACATTTTGCCACTCTTTCTCTCTTCCCAAGTTACTTTGATAAACATGTGTAAGCCTTTAATTCCAAGAATTATAAATTGTAGCTGGGAAGATTGACAATGATTTAAAACATGTACCTATAATTTTTCCAAACAGCACTTGGTTATTACCAACAATTATTTTCTACTTTCCCACAACTGTGAAAAAAAATCAAAAGAAAAACGACTCGTTAATAAATTACAAGATGGCAAATGTGTCTCTCGCATATTTCACACGCCCACAAAGGCAAACTATAAATTCTCCGAGATTATTTTATATGTGGACGGACCATTGACGCAGACATGACGCTTAACAAAATTTTGATACATTACTCAGCTAAGAGGCAACGTTAAAACAAAAAAAGCTACTAAAAACAATCTTCAGAAAGAAAATAGAAAGAAATTTTATTTAAGATCATGATACATCGAGCGGAATTCAATTTCCGCTTTCATAAGAGAGTTTTTACTTCTCGAGTCGAACGACTAATTATTATATACGCAGCAACTGCGATTACAGCCTTCCAAGTCTCTACGTATCATTTGAATATCGGTCGTCTATTACAGTTGAAAGAGGAGAAAAAGAATATTCCACTTACTCAAGGAAGGACGTTTCACTCTGAAGTCTGAGAAAACGTAGAATCGACGAAGCGACAGTGAAAGAATCTTCAAAAATTTCCAAGTAATATTTGTGTAAAAATATAGTTCACGCGTACGAGTACAACAAACGGCATTTATAAATGGAACAGATTGCAATACTTCTTTGAGTATAAATAGAAAAGTAGTGGAAAGTATTGTGTACTCTTACAGTTTCTACAACGTTATTTTCATTCCTTACATATTGCGTTATATTTTTTGAGAGACCTGATTTTCTTTAACGCTATCATACAAATTCTTTGATTAATGAAAAAATTTTATCTGTGAAATGAGATAATGTTAAAAAAATATAGTAAAAATATAAAGTAAGAAAAAATATTATATTCTTGCGATTTAATAGTACTTGATATTCTTCTTAATAGCCTTTCACGTGTTATTTAAACGATGGTGTTTGATATAAAATTCCTAAATTCATTAATTAAAAGATCACACGCTTAAAACTGAAAATCTATAGTATACGTCTTCCCACACGACAAATAACTAGTTGCAACATATCATTTCAAACTTCTCGACAGATAACTGAAATTCATTACATCATCCGTTTAATTTGTCATTTGTTTGTACATTTAAAATTCACATAATACAGTAAATTTATCAAAGCTGCAAGGGTAGCTTTATGAGTACTATAAACTTATTCAAATGAATACAATGAATAATCTTAGATGATTAAGCTAAGAACCTGCAAACGAGGTTTAATTATCGAGTGACATTTTAAAAATAAAATGAGACAGAAGTAGCTATATTTAGAAGTAATTTGCACCAGAGAGTACGAAATACATTATTCGATCTCGGCTGGATTGTTATTCTTTATCGACTCCGATGGAACATGTGTGAATCGTTATAGCTAAAATTACACCGAACGATAAGTCGTGAAACTTCAGGTCATGTGCATCGCATTCCACATGATGGAATTTTTGTATATAATTATCTTCGTATTCCAATATTAACGGGCACGCACTACCATTTAATTCGATTCATTGTTTATTAAATTCATAAAATACACAGTTGAAATTAGAAGAAGAAAAAACAATAAACTACAATGAGAAAATATTTTGAGCGTTTTAAAATGTACAAACGTATATTTATGACTCGTTAAATGATATTGCTTTTATACCCCCTTCCCAAAGACGTTTTTTTTTTTATTATAAACGACAGTAATTTTCCTTTTGAAATGAACGTCACGTCCCAGCTGAGAGAAACGTGATTCTTTCACCGCATTCATGACTTCGAAGTAACTGATAATGGACATAATCTAAAATTCCAAAGTGTGTAGCACTATCTTTATAAATCTCTTTATGTATTTAAACATTAAAAAAATGTGAAATACAATAATGCATATAAAAGTCAACGACGTCAAGTTATGAATGCGGATGCGTTTTTATCCTGTTTAAAAGTCACTGAGAGTTACATCTATATAGCACGTGATACATCAAAGAATTGTTTTTTTTTCTTTCCTTTCGAACAATTATATGTACTGCTTCGAGCAAATTCACTGAAAAACAAAACGTTCGCTCAGACGCTATTCCGTTTTCTTTTTTTTTTTCTGAGAACGTCAAACGGTCAATCATGCCGTTTTCTAGACAAAATAGCAGTACAATTTAACTGCAATTAATTATATAAGTTAGAAAATAATTTTCTTCTCTCTCTCATATTTTTTTTAACATTTATATAACAATCTTGTTCACTAATTGGCTCGTTTATATCCTTTTACTTCTTTAATAATTTATTCGAATTTCATTTAAGAAAACCGTACTATATATTCAGATTCTAAGGAGAAAATCAGCGGGAAAAAAAGGAATAGATGGATCAAATAAATGATATGTTGTTAAATATAAACTTTCCTAAATGCAAGTCGACGTCGTGAATGACATACTGCGTTATTCTATCTGACGAGAGCAACGTATCCTCTCAAACGAGACTAATACCGAAATCTTATCTGGTTCAAGTTTTCGTTACGACAAGAGGACATTGTATTGCTCGAATACCGCTGGCTGGCACGGAACCAAAATTTTAATCAATCGCCGTGTCAACATCTACATAAACAAAAGGATATTCAATGCACGTCTCGCATGACATTTGGCGAGAAACAAATTGCAAAATTTCGTTATGACATTGAATGATATTTGCGAAACGCGAATTCGACATGTAGCATTCGTCCGTTTTCGTTTGGAAGGATTTCGCTCGTGTGAAATGAAAAATTACGTGAAAAATTATTTTCATAATATGCGTTGCATTATTTACGTTATTTATATTATCAAAAAATGAAAAAAAGAGACCTTGTGATTTTTATCAACGATAAAATATACGAATCATCAGCAGTTAGAAGCGCGTTTGTAACTCCGAACATTCAAAGAGTAAAAATGTAAAAAGGACTAGAAAATGATTTATTCTCGAATTTCTCCAATGTTTATCTTTCTGAATCAGTACTGAAGTTAATTAATAACGTCGCTGGTTATAAAAGGCAACCTTGCGAAAGGCAACTGATTTTCCTTGAATTCGTAAAGGAAATAAATTCCCCAGTAGTAGTTCCGTCTTTCGCGGAGTCAATTGATTCAGAAACGATAAACAAAACCGTGCCCAAAACAATAGCAATAAACATATCCCCGTGTCCAACAATAGCCGTAAATATTTTCGACTCTAATTAACACGATTCCATCGTATCGACTCTCAAGAACGACCGTACAAAGAATTTCTCGTGACGTCGATCCAGTAAAATTTGTAAAATTGTCAAGGATATTGCGTATACAGAAAAAACAATCGAGCAGATAAGGGAAATGGCAACGTTCGTGGCAAGCAACTGAGCAGCCAAAACGAGCAAAGAAGAAATTGTTTCCTTGGGAATTTATATTCTCCAAATTTTCTTCTTCGATCTTATATACATATCACGTAGAATCGATACGATACGATGTTGTGGACTTTATCAACGAGAGATAGAAGAACATGATACGAAATGAAGATACGCAAGGTGTCCCAGTATAATCGACAAAATGGATTCAACGTAAAACAGTATATTTTTAATTTCTATTGTAATTCGTTGCAAAGAATTTGATTGAAACAGCCAAAGCTTTTGCCAGTTACTTCGAACACCACCGTATGTGGAGAATCGTAGAATAATTCTAAATAAAAATTGAAAAACGTGAACAAGTGTACACCCTGTACGTGACAAAGGAATTCACTTATCTTCTCAATGAAAATTTTTCTTAATATTATTATCTCAAGCCATCAGTGACCTACGCAAACATTTATTTATAACATCCAGACGCAACTATGTCCGACGCATTATCTCTCTTTAATATTTTATAACATTTTTTAAACATTTTATCATCACTCCTATTCTTTTATTTCGTTCTTTTGTTACTAAAACGAAAATATTCCACATGGATCCGACTACCATTCAGTGAACGTTCACGTTATAATTCGATCGTCCCGTATATTTCATTGTTATTCATAAAGTTATTCTTTAAAGAGAAAGGCAATGTTGTGATTAATAGGACACTTATTTTTTCAGATTTTCTTCACTGTTCTTATTCTGACGATCTGTGAAAAACAACAATTTTTTTATAAAGTGGAAAATGAGTTCTCACGTAATGAAAAAAAAGTAAAATATCAAATAAACCAAAAAAAAAAGAAAAAAGTCCGAGTAAATTTAACGATATGATCCGTATATTGCATCAACATGAACATACGTGCTAACTATATATGGAACCCACGCGTACGACACGATTAAAGAAGCTTAAGTGTATAATACCAGTACATATAATACAGTGTACAGTATATTATACGCACATAATATATGTGTGCATAACATAGAATGGAAGTAACGGTATGATAGTTCACATGTGATCGTAATGCCATCGTCATTAATCCATTGCAAATCAAGGTTGTTAACGCAATATTTCATTTGAAATTTATATTTTTTCCGCTGATTTACATTAATGAGCATCGTTTTTGTAACGTCGTAGCTGAAACAATTGAACTAATCATATTTGAACCGAAGACTTTCGAACAGAAATTTAATATAATCCTTATTTTCTCGTTTTCCAGTCTTTCTTCCAGTCTCGAATTTTCCATTAATCGACACCTTGATAATGGACATTCTACTATACTTGAAACGCTACGATAAGCTTTTTTTTAAACAATGAAAATTTTGTTCGATGGTCGGAAGATCAATATTCTTCTCATATCTTAAATTCTAAAGTTAGACTGGAAATTTTCATTTTGTGTAATTAAGAGACTTCGATGTGTAGCGTGTTACGGAATAAATATGAGCGAATGCTGTTTAATATGTCGTCATCGCACTGGTTATTGAGGAAGTAGGCACGATGGAAGAATTTATAATTACACATTCATAATTCACAATTGAAATTATGTATTCATAATGGCGAGGAAAATTAACGACGCAGAACAATCGAGTTGCAGATAAGTTTGGTAACAAAGAAAGATATAATATTTTAGATGATACCGGGACAGAAGTGATACGGCTTAACTACGGTTTTGAATGATTCAAAACTTTTTGTAATAGAATCATTCAGTGTGCAAGATGAATATTTCTCCTTAACGATTCGGCGATCGATCGTTTTATTAAAAGAAACGTATTGACAGTAACGCAGAAATTAAGTCGATAATAATTTACTCGCACTCTATCCCTAAAAAAAAGTGCGGGAAATCGACGACTTCTTCTCGTGAAACTTGAAAAAAGTTTTGTGACAATGACGTAGATGATTGAGAAATGTATTCATCGCTAAAAAGGAGCATGCGTACGTATATCTCGTTGTGTTAACGCGATACTTTACTCCATGACGTCAATTTTGTACTTTTTCTCACACGACCAGGAGAAATTCGCGTCGTATATCAAATTTAATCAACGTAACTATCGAAAAATATGTCCAGTCAGCAGTGGAGTTGCGTATCTTGGCAACGCATCGTCTCTCCCGCATCCGTATCTAGCTCGTGAGATAATCAAGCGCAAGAGACAGTCTGTGTTCTGAGAAAAGGATTAAATTATGAATGACGCGTTTGAATCGTTGAAAAAGAAAAAGACGTTAACGTTGGGTTCGATGCATCGATTAGTTTGATGAATTGAAACATTGGAACGCATACCGATCGATGAGTAACGTCGTTGAGCGGAACAAGAGAATCCCTGCTGCGTTTCAATCGAAAAAACTGAGACGTACACTTCGCGGCAAGAAGATAACGAAATTAAATTGTAATTAATTTTTTTAGAAAAAAGGACATCTTTCTGACATCGATAAATTACACAGGCAGAAACGAGATACATAATTACAATACCAACTTCCGACCGTCTACCGACAAGTACCGTAAATCCATGCACACGACGAGCGAAAAAAGAATAAAAAGGAGAAATACCACGAGCTGTACACACCATGCTTGTATGTACTTCATGCGGGTTCCTGGTTCATATACCGCGGTTAATGACGCAAATTTCTCCATTTAGGAAGCTCTGACGTTTTACAAATCAGTTGAACCAAGAGTTTTGCACCTCGTGACCGATTCTAACGCAAATGAAAAGTTGCGATAGCACAAATATTAGCAAGAATTTGTACTTTGACTGAGCATCTGTGTTTCCAATACGGAAATAAACTTCGGTGGACAAAATTTTCAAATTGGACGACGTCACTGTATGCAAATACATAAAAGCTAAAAGAATTTTTTAAAAGAACCTGCGTGTCCTGCGTGCATTCTGTTCCAAAAAAAATAACTAAGTTTAAATTTAATATTTACTATGATATTTGCTATGAAATAGCATCGAAAATTATTCGAAGTACACTTGATGAAATCAAATTATTAAAATCTTACTCTGTAGTTTTCACCTGTGTTTTTATGTAGAATTTCCACTCGCCGATCAATTGTTAGAATACTGCGAAATCTCAAAGTGAATCACACTAAAAGCAAACTATCAGAAAATCAACTACACACGTATGTATCTCAAAAAACGATGGTTCATTATCCAACGAAGTTTGTACGAAATAAAGAAAACAAATAGCGACGAAATTTATAAAGGACGCGAGTATTTTGCCACGGAGTCATTTATCGAATTAAATTCGAAATTAGTAAAATAATTATAATAGGTTATTGCAAAAATGAAAGATTACATAATTTCGTGAACTATTACGAGCAGAGAAAAATGTGAAACGATACAATTTTTTGCAGAGATTTTTTTTCTACGGGGAAACGACACGTAAGTACAGAGAGAAAGTTGTTCGCGTAATTGTTTTTCTTTTCGGAAAATTTAAAGACGTGCACAACGAAAGGAACGACGCTACTAACTAAGATTTTAAAATTAGAATTCTCTTATTTGACGGTAAATATCAAGAAACCCGACATAATACAAATAAGAAACGATTATTTTCAATAACAGACTGATTGTCGCAGGTTTAATCTCATTATATTCGTTTAGCGTAAAAAAAGAAGAGTACATTCGACCAATAGCCTATGTTAATTCCGATTACACAATAGAATCTACAGCGTGATATGCACATAATGCATACTTATTTATCATTTATTACTACTGGTTAACAGCGATGCCAAAATTGACATTCGTAAAAATATCCACACGAACATTTCCATCTGAAAAATTCCTCTAGTTTGATATATCGTCGACTTTCGACAACTTCCACTATCACTGACATAATTTCGACGAACCGATCTATTCGTACTTACATACCATTTTCTATCAATAGCAGGTTTATTATAGGATCTTCCATCATATTCCTCTGTTCAATCGATTATTTAAGATCGCATAAATTGTTGTAAGTGCTTCATTGGCAACTCGATCAAAATTACGGATCAAATTTATAAATTTACGCTTCGTGTAAGTCGAGTGAAGAAGAGAAACCTGCGCGTAAGGAATTAATCTTGCCAGAATAAGTTTCCCTCTCTCTTTAATAACTTTTACACTTTTCCACTTACTTTCGCAACATTTATTTTAAGTAGCGTAAAATTAACTCATACGTGATATCTCATTCATAGCTTGAAGCCTTAAATATCGCGCCTGACATATTCACAAAATGAACAAAATCACAATATTTGGTAACGTTGACATAGGGCCAACGGTACACGTAAATTAATTTTAACGTCATTTTAGCTACATAATACCATATTTTAAAATACACGTGTGCTAATACTAAAGATTTATTCGTATACTCCTTATTTCCAAATAATTTCGTCGATTCGTTATTTTCATTCGAAGATCATTCGAGGCGGAATTTAATTAATTTAATCGGGATTTTATTATTAGAAAGAGATCTAAAATTTTTTTATTCAATTAACACATGATTAATTCTGCAGCACACGCCACAGACTTCGTCATTCAATCTGATCCAAATGCAACGCAAACTTACGTTTTAACGAGACCGTAAGTATGTCCAAGATAAATACTCCCTCGTGAGTATTCCTTTAATACGCGAAGAACAAGCGTAACATCAATTTTTAACCAACCTGTCACTTTAAATATATGCATAGTAAATAATGGTCACGAGGAACTGAATCAGTGAATTTTATTCGCTTCTCAGTGTGTTCAACAGATTCGCGAGTTCAAGCGTGATAATTGTTCTCTTCATTTCGAAAGCACGTGGTTCGAACGAAGAAAAGAACATAACAGGCTTGTGATCATAAAGCGTTTCTAAAAGACCACCCCAGTTGGTTTCTCTATGGTTTCTCCCATATTGTCGAAGAACTCGATAAAACTTTGGTCTTTATGATTCGCAGATCTCCATAAGACTAAGAACGATGCATTCGTTGACTTCGCAGAAAGTGCGAACAAAAAGTTTGTCTCTACAACTGAAATTCCAATAGAAATCCAAAGACGTAAAGTTCTGCGAATCGAAATTTACGTCTCTTGAAGTATATCCGGAAAGTAGAAAGAAAATTGATAGAACTGAATGACAATTTAATTATTCGTATTTTTCGATTTTGATGAACAAGTGGAGTTTAAACGAAACTCGATGCTTCGCAACAGTAAAACGTTCTCAAACTTACAAACATGTAGTTGCCGATAGCTACGAAACGAGCCGAATTTCTTCGATTCAGCAAATCAGGCACCTATACTCACTTGCTAGAGGAATATTTGACCGTCGAAAAACAAAAACAAAGCCTCTATGGCTTTTCAAACTGCTGATGTTATTACTATGTACAGCATCTTCAAAGATGCTTTATATATTTACGGTTAGTCTTCACTTCATCATTCCCTTTTCAAAATACGACACTATTTCTGTAATTGGATATTTTGCTGAAGCTCTCAAATTTAAGAAATGAAGATCGATAACAAGCGGAACAATTTCTCATAACATTGAACAATAAAAATACGTCTAACCTCGAATTTTTTGATGGTGTCTATACGACACATAGAAGCCATCGAGAGGAATCAAAGGTCATTAATGTGCCTGAAAATGAATTACGCAACCCAACAAAAATTTATACTTTCTAAACGTGTACTGTACGTATCGATGCATATCTCTACTAGAATCGTAAAGAATGATCGTAATTTAATTTCCTTTATGATATATAAGTAACCAATATCAAGTTATCAAGAAAACACGTAACAAATATTCTATAAAAAAATTTTTTTATTATGTAATAAAATGATACGTGATAAATAAAGTTTTGTTCGAAGGAAATGTCGATAAGTATTTGTACAAATACTATGAAAAATTCCGTGAAAATTCTTGAACAAATACCGTCACGATAAAATGATATAAGAAAGAGATATTCTTATACCGTAATGAAATTGTAAAGAACTGATTGAAAGAAGGTTGATCAATTTTTGCCAAGGATGGGCATGTACAACGTTTTACTGTACATGTCGTGACGGACCTGTACTATGAACGTGTGACGATAGAATGAAAGTCATTGTTCGCAACGAAAGGCATCGACAAGAAGAATACAAATTATTCTCGCCAGTAATAAAATGTTGAACCGGAAGCTTATTCAACGTCGATGGAAAACAACCAAATTGCAAATACACCGAACAAAATGCACTCCTAAGCTGTATTTCAATAAATGTAATTTCTGCATATATTTAATGTGCGTTTCGTTTATTTAGGATTTAAAACATTTTTCAAATTTTCATTAAATAAAACTTCTATTTCGATCAGTATCCAGCAACTCGTTCGATTAAATGCATTTTTTAATTTTCATCCATCGTTATTTCCATTAATATTTACATGAAAAAATATAAAATCACTCAATGATACAATATCGGTCTTACTATTAATAACTTTCACATTGAAATATAAGAACGAAATATAAGAAAAAAAGAACAATGAGATCTTTATACACTCTCAAAGACAAAGAGACGAACACGTGTATCAGGTCAAATCTTTTCTACGCTTTCGAATCATTTTTCTACCCCCCAGTGACTGTGTCGATCGCGCCACAATCACTGAATCACCCTGTATAACTGAAAAGTCTGTGAGTGAAAAGCGAATGCTTACCAAACAAAATATCTTGGATCAGAAGATCAATCCATTTGGACAGAGCGAGTTCTGGTCTGGAGTTTACGGATTCCTTCACGATTGCTTTCGGAACATGAAACTGTCAAACAACTCCGTGCCAAGCACTCTTAACTTTGGATATCTGACGCACCACTTACATATTTTCTATGTGAAATGTGTCGAGCTGTGTAGCTGAGGTTATGTTTTGAACAATTTTAGAGACTTCGCGACGTTAACCCCGCCTAAAGCTGCCTATATACGACCGATATAAACTGCAGCGTGAAAATCATCGCGAAACGAACGTGGCTTCTCTTCTGGACGAACTGAAGCGAATTGCGAAAGATTGACGAAGCAAATCGTGCTTACCTCGTCCCAGCCGAACTCTCCCGAGCCAGCGGCCACTGTGATTGGCCCATTTTCCCCCTAGTTCACTGAACGAAATTCCGTATTTCTCTCAATCCCCTCTCTTTTTCTCTCTCACACAACTCAAAAGTAACAAGTAACAAGTAACAAGTAACGAGTAACGAGTAACGAGTAACGAGTAACGAGTAACGAGTAACGAGTAACGAGTAACAAATAGCGAGCAAGTAACTCCATGCCTAGCGATGGGATCAACACGATAGACGATTGATAACAATCGAACAATTCGACACCTGCAGTTCACGAAAATATTCGAACACCTGCCACAAAACATTTTTACATATGCACCGTGCACGCAACGTTTAGATAAAACGTTTCAAAGTGTCGCTATTGCTAAGATCAGACACGACTGACACGATTGCATCAGACAAGTTTGAAATCAAGCTGAGACCGAACAGTAACAAATAAACATCTTAAACATATAAAAAATTTATTGAATCTCGAGGTTTGAGATATCGATATTTTTAAGCAAATATTCGAGTAAATTGTAGACTACATGGAGGTAAATTGATTATCCGTGCGATAATAAACTCCCTACATTAACTAAACGCGAGTGGCTTGTAACTTGGCGAATTTCTTATTAATGACTCTCAGAAAATCTTTGTGCAATCTTATCTTGTCTTTTTTACTTTCTTTGATTTAACTATGAGTATAAATAGAAAATGAAATATTAATAAATTATGAAGTCTTTCTGCATGGAAAGAATGCACTGTATATCGAGAAAATTATCTCGTTGAAAAAATTAATGGAATTGTTTTATTGAACTTTATTGAAATATCAAACTTAGACGATGAAAATGCAGGAAATTGTAAAATTTTTGTCGTTATATTCATTTTTGCCCGATATTCTTGCTTTCCTAAAGTAGATACCTATCATCTTCCCAATAGCCTATCTTTACCTATTAAAAGTACTTTAAATCTATCTAATCTAATCTAAAATCGCGTGTTTACGCATTCCTCTCTTGTCTGGTGAAAAATACATTATTTCCATTTAGCAATAAAGTGTGAACAATGCTTTATTATAAACTAGCAATTGACGCATATTGCAACTATTAATTCGAACACCAAGTTAACTAAATTAATTTCTTCGTGAAAATCAAATTCGGTTTGATCACCGTTGAATTATATTACAACCACGTAAAAACAGTTATTTTGGGGCAATTACCGAACAACACTTAACTTTAGGAAGGTAAAATCATTTGATCATAATAAATAAAGAAAGATCTACTCTATTTATATCTTCATATATCATCTTTTATAGCGTTTAGTTATTAAAATAAATAAAATAAATTACTTTCATTGGATTACATATAGATGATAAGAAATGGAATAAAAATCGCCCAATCATCGTCCATGATAAATAGTGAAATAAGAACAAATTATACGATAATGTATAAATCAAACAATTTTTTCCATCATTTGCACATATTCAAAAGTTGTTAATCAATTAGAGGAAACTGGTTCAGACTGTGTAAATTAGAATCTCGTTCAAGTCTTGTTTGTCTCAGCTAGAAACATCACGCGGAACGACACTTGTGTACATTAGTAATCAGTGCCAGAAACGTTCGATATGAAAACTGCAAATATAATATAACCATGTAGTGTATAACCAAAAACAATATCAAGTAATTAATAAATCATTAATAATATCGAATGTAATGAAAATGGAAACGTATTACACTGTATAACTTTATTTCAGGATTTATTTATATTGGCACGTGTATCCACTTATACCTACAATTTCTCTCAATTTCCTTTTCCACGTGTTTTACCCGTAAACTCCCACGCAGAGTTTTATTACAACCCGTAACCCGTAAGAATGGTTTTCAAAGAAACCAAAAGAAAGAAATTTTAAATTTAACGTAAATTTACAGAGTCCAGAAATATCTCGTCTACGACAAAACCTCTTGCCTCTTGATTCAAAACTTGACCGTAATCAATAAAGCTGTAATCGTAATTACGGACAAATAGATTTATATCATTTGTTATATAATTAATAATTGTATCACACATTGTGACACAATTAGTCATTATATATGTCAAATATAATAATACGATTGTCCAAATATGCTGCAAATGAAAATTCTCCCCCATTCGTGATCTTGTTTAACCCCTTAACCTACAAGCTACGTTCTAACAGTCTGGGCCCAAAACGTAAACAGCAGGATCGCGCAGCCTTTGGGCCACTCGACGGCTCGGCAAGTTGCATTAAACGCGCACGACTTGCAGAATGTAAATACATGTGTAGGATACAACTGGTTTAATTTTGTGGAATATTTGATAAGTAATTGCAACCTGATGTAATAATTGTTGTAGATATACCACTAAAGGTTTATCATCAATCACTAAAATATAACATAAATCAATAACATTTATCTGCAATTCCTGAATAATATTAGCAGTTCACGTAATTAGCATAAAAAAATCAATAACAAAAAATTAATAATCTTCAATGGTATGATATCGTTCGAAATATACTAGTACATGTAATGGAACTTTGCACCTCTTGCACTCCCACGTTGTTTCACTACGTTTTTTATTTTTCGTGCAAACTTTACAAGGTCTTGATGGCCTTAATGCTATTGGGTCAATATGTTTAGGAAAATGTTTCGCGTGCAGTCTCTCTGGTATATCTCCGTACGAAAATTTTTATGTTAGGAGTCATCGTATAGTTCCAGATTTTTTTTCTTATTTTTTTTTTTCTTATTTCTTTCCAAATCCAGGGCTCTGGTAGTTGATCTTCGTCAGAGATATCATCAATAACTAATCGCTTGCATCTTTTTCGCACAGAACGTGTAATGTCACTATTGTCACTTTCGGTAGCAAAAATATCAACATAACTCTCACTGTTCTCATCACAAAATCATCTTTTTAAAAACATCTTGTGGGGATTCTTCTCTAATATTTAAGAAAATATATTTCAACGTGCAAACGCGACCGAGAATAACATGTAACTGATTATGATACAAAGAGATAATAAGAATCTAACACGAGCGCGACCGTCGCACGACCCGTCATATTTACATTTGGCCCGATCATTGTACCGGAGGGCATGCTCGTAATATTTACATTTGGCCCGAACGATGTACTACAGGCCAGGCCCGTAATAATACGTTTTGGCCCGAATACAAGAGTACGAGTCTCACACGTATCCATAGGTTAAGGAGTTAATTCCCTCCCACGTAAAAATTTATTTAATTTCATACAAATTAGTAAATCATTATGCAAAATATATAAATGGTAAAACATTTTTTAAAGCACAAAATAATTGAAACAACTACAAAAATACCGCAACACTTTTAAAATGAATTTAATAAAACCTATTACGTCTGTCATAAAAGAAAAAAAACTACTTCAATTATCAATATTGTAAAATTAGTTAAAAATTAATATCTTTCCAATTCAATTTTATCAACGATAAATTTTATATCATTTATAATGAAGAATGCAAATATTCGCGATATTTTAATTCGAAACACTAAAACAGACACGGTTATCATTATGCCGCAACTCTAATGCAAATCGTTTATTTAATTTCTTGAAATACTAAGAAATACTAGAAAAAACCACGATCCCCAATATCTTGAAGAGCTGATATATATCAGCCAAAAAGAAAAAAAGAAATACTACAACTACATACTACAGATGCTAAAAAAGACGAGCATAGTGACAAAGTAGTAACGAGAATGACTTCCTATGCTCTGAATGGATTTCCGATCCAGAGGATGGGGAATCATTAGTAGTTGCCCTCTTGAGTGGCAGTTTGCCGGGCCTCTTCGGCTTCTAGCCTCTTCTTTCTTCGGGCGCGATGCCCGCTGAAACTTAAACCTAAGCTCGAGTGTCTTTCGATTCGCAAAACAAAAAATGACTTTAAAAAGTGAAATAGAAAAACTTGCTCGAGCAATAACGTTCGTTTCGCCTAGATCTACTCGCAACCCCGACCACGAAGTTCAAAAAATCGTTGGATAAAACTAGAGAAGCATTACCTTCGTGCCCGGCTGTACCTTCGATTTTCGAATTAGATTTCCAGAAACAGGTTGAACACGCGAAAAGGAGACGCGACCAGAGACTGTGCCAACCTGCCCGGCCCTACCTACTTATAATTAAATACAGGCACACCAGAAAATAAGCTACCTATCCTATTCAGCCGTCCTATATTTAAAAAATGGCAAAAGACAAGCATACCAACACACTCACTCCACGGTTCTCATGCATACACCCGGGCGCAAGCCTACACTAGAGAGAACATCCCGGGACGCCTCCGACACCCGAGTGCTGAAATCGACTGATCAAGGCTAGTGATCATTGCGTAAAATATATTCATGATCACATTACGTTAAACATTCATAATCCAAATTTGGAAATTATCGTATACCTACTCTTCATTAATATTAATAATGCCAATTAATTATTAATTAATAATTAATAATTAATAATTGATAGTACTACTCATAATTTGTTGTATCGTAAAATTTATTAATATACCAAAATTATATTGATTGGTATAATAGCAGAAACGACGCAATTCCACAGCCTAAACATACACACACACAAATGTGGAAAATACGTCGTGCACGATACACTAACGCATCGTCAGTCGCTGAGAAATTATTAAGTTTATAAACTATGATCATCATACTCGTTGCCTTTCTCCCACCCAAGTAGCACCTGAGCACGTGAATGAGGTCCTGGCAACGAACATGGAAAAGGTTAAATCTGAAAATCCTAAGCTAAGAAAATGATTAATATATCTATTTTGTCTCTAACGGGCCAATATTCATTCTTAGATCTTATTTACTTTATAATTTTCTTTAATAATTCAATAAACACACAGAAATGCTTTTACTTGAAAAAAGATTCCAACTATATAGTGTATAATGAATTCTAAATAATAATAGAAATATCTTCAGCCAATCTCTTCATCAGAGCATATGTACGAAAGACATTCAAAACATTCAAAACCAAATGCTCTGATTCTGAAATTTGCCTGTCGCGAAGTATCTTCTTGCACATAAAATTTAATATATTCTTGGACAAAATTAAACTTGAATGCCTTGAATGAATTCATATTTCAAAGTCTATTGAAATTATACTGAATATGGAAATCAAACAATAAAGTGTTTCCATTATATCATGGAATATAAGATAACATTGTAAATTAATTATGAACTATATAAATTATAATTATTACACTTATATTCAAACATTAACATTCAAAAACGCAAAGTGCAAGAAAATCTATCCTGATCTAATATAAGACACAAACAAGACATTACTACTCATGGATATAATAAATAACCGTGGTCACTATGCTCGTCAAAAACTCTACGTAATACAACCAGTCACCCGTATCAATTCGGATCTTTCATCCTATGACATGATTGAGTAACCAGAGGAAAAATAATGCATGCGACTCACGATTGGATGAACGTTGTCATCGATAGTGTTTACAGCAAATTATCCTGAAGTCCACCAAATAGGAATAGCCGTACATAGAAGAAATAAAAGTGAAAAGAAATCTGTAAAAAAAAGCAAAAAACATTATAATTTGTACTTGAAGAATGTTAATTGAAAGTTCGTAATAATAAAAAGATTGATCTTTATTAAACAAAATTTTAATAATAATATTCGAAAATGAAAACTGTCAAATATTCAATGAAATTCCATTTTATACCAATAATTATTATAAAATACAATAGAATATTATCTAAAATATTTTTTAACATTATTAAAATAATTATAAATATCTCATAATGCAATCAATTTGCGAAAAATTATAAATGTATTCGTTGTTAGAATTTCGAATAACTTCGTACTAATCAAATATGGCGGGCTTTTATTGTCACTAAACGAAGCTGCGCAGTACATAAAAGACACGATAAACAAAATAGGTTCAAACCTGTCGTTAACGTTTCTTTCCGAAAATTATTTATCACGAACATACACGGATTGAATACCAAATAAATGTTGCCAATTCTTTAACGAAAAGAGAAAACTGATCAAAATAAATCAAATGTTACTGTACCTCCATGAAAAGATATCAAATTTCATCGTGGCGTTCTTCCGAATTTTGCAACCGATATTCTCAATACTTCGAAACACTCGCAATCAACTGGTAATCTGTAAAAAAAAACAATCGAAACTTTGAAACAAATGTTTAAAATGGACAAATCATGTACATAAAAATTAAATAATATAATTAACGTCAAGTGCCACTTTAAAAGTGCACAGTACAAGCTATGTGCTAGGAAATCTGAAAACGTACCTTAACTAAACAATATTACATGGATGTAAAAGATGAAAGGACACCGATGAAAATATCACGTAATTAATTAAACGAACCGCGTCACATCTTAATACCACGATCCTCGACAATAGACTAACTCCCGCGCAACAGTTCGCGTCGCGAATTAATTTGAAGAGGTGGGGCATAGACGAATAGAATTCGGCTAATTTTCTGGAAAAACAAAGGCGTCCAATCGCTTATTTTACGAATCAGCAAATCAGATTTCGTTTTATTTAATTCAATTTGGTCAAACAGAATTAATATTAAATATATATAAAAAATTATGCTTTTTTAACGTAAATACAATTAAATTTTTTAATAAAAAATTAATAAAACGCATACGTTATATAAACATTTCCAATATCAATTTTATAAACATTTTCATATTTAATATATTCCTAATAATATAATATAATATAATACATGCAGATTTTTCTCACGGAAGTATTCCAACATTTGTGGAATTTTTACGAATGTATTAAGTATTACACGTATTAACAATTATTATATATTATATATACACATATACACATATATATATATTATAACCACATTAACACATACATTTTTTTACAGTGTATTAACACATTGAAATTTCACTACTATGAAACAAGGCATTTAATGCAAGTATACCTATATATTTGATGATTACAGATAATTATGTTAATAAGCCTCAACATTCGTTATTTATATTCACATTTAGCTAATCTTTAACAAATGATAATCTTCAAAAATTACGTGTTGTATACTGCTTCCTTATTGAATATATATTTATAGTAAATTTCTAACCTTATTATAATTTGTATCTACTTCCAGA
Organism: Melipona beecheii; assembly: GCA_032399605.1. Taxonomy (NCBI): domain Eukaryota; kingdom Metazoa; phylum Arthropoda; class Insecta; order Hymenoptera; family Apidae; genus Melipona; species Melipona beecheii. Next base: position 271,786 of record JAUCMO010000186.1, on the reverse strand, counting down.
TTGGTGGTATGTAATATAGCCAATGCAATTCTAGTATTCTTGTTTCATTGCAGTGTCAATACAGAATGTTCTGTACAAAACACATAATACGTAAAAGTTTTTTTACGATAAGTGTGCAAGTATTTTCCTGACTTACATAGCCACACTCACTTTTAAGTAATAAAACAATTTGGGATTGGTATTCGATATTATACAGGTAATAACTCCTCTAAATGCTCATTTGTAAATAATAGATGTATTGATTGTAGTCTTTATTCGACAATTTTCAAATGAGACTACTTCTTGCTGATTTCCGCCTAGAAATAATGCTTATTGTACATACTTTATGTACTAACTAAATGTAAATCGATCACAGAATATAACAATTATTGTTTCTCGAGAATTATAATGATTGAAATAACATTTTCATCGGTTCATTTTCATTGGTTAGGTTTATTGCGCTCATATTTCGAACGAAAGTACATTATTTTAATTTTCAATTCTCTGATCCTTCTCGTCTATACGGAATGTAAAATAAACTTGACATTAAATATGTCTTTTCGTATTCCTCATATACTCGACATCGTGGATTCCACATATGTATATAATAGTAGATTTTTTAATACCATCACTGCTTTATTAAATCAATGTATAACGTAGGTTAAATTGAACTTAGGCAAAAAAAATAAGGGCCTAAAACAGACAGTTCAATTATAAAAGTTCAGATAAATCCCTTAAATTATTCTTTTTTTGAAAATAAAAGTTTGAGAACAGTAATTCATGGCTACTGAAACCCTAGGGATTGAAATGATTTATGACATTGGAATTAAAAAAACATAATTAATTGTAAGGTAATTTGCAATCTCTGCGTAAAAATTTCAAAACTGATGCCTTCAATCATGTACGAATTTAAATGGAAAATTTGAATGTATTTGTAGAAAATTAAATATAATTTGAAAAAATGTTTCGATATATTTTAATAGAATTTGTAAATTTTTGTTTATAGATTCTGTAGATTAAATGGAACGTAGAATGGAAGCTGTCAGTCCAAAACCATAATTATAAATGTCATAATTATAAAAATTCGAAATTATTCTTAGTTTTTTTTCGTAATTAACAGGAAATCATATTTTGGGCATGGTGACGTCATCTAGCGGTAACTTAGTGGTAGTAATTAATTATAAAAATACTTATTTCTACATTTTATGATTCAAATGGGGTATGAAAAGAAAACTAAGGGTCTAATTAAGGTAATGTAATCAAAAAAGTTCACAATCTGTTTTGGTAAATTAGTTTTTTTCGCAAATGAAAATTTCTCTGTTTTGTAGGGTAAGAAACACTAGCACCGTGTGGCAGAATGGTGGAACTAAAAATCAGAAATTACTGCTTTTAGTACCACTGGATTACCAATAGATGGCGCCATCATGGTATCTAAAATGTGACAGATGACAATTTTTGCACTAATTATGAGAAGAAACTAATTAAGAGGAATCATTTGTGAACTGTTATGGTTACGTCTTTAGTTTTAGACCTTTAGCTTCCGTTCTATGTTCTGTTTAAGTATTGTTTACGTATATAAAAAAATTTTTCAATTTCGCATATATTAGTAGCACCAGTGAATGCTTAATTTCTCGCAAACTACAGTGAATGGTAGATTCAAATTTATTTGTAAACGTAATTGCTAGCATTATCTTTGATATATTAACTTTTGTAATTGTAACTTCTTAATTAGATCTTCAGCTTTTTTTTATGCCACTTTTGCATTGTAAAATGCAAAAATAAGTATTTTTAAAATTAATTAGTACCCGTGACTTGCCAACAAATGGCGCCATCATGTCAAAAACGAAACATTGCGCCAATTATGAAAAAGAAAGTAATTAAACGAAATAATTTGCGAATTTTTTTTATTATGACATTGATTTTGGACTTACAGCTTTTATTTTACGTTCCATTTAATGTCTAAAATGTATAAATGAAAATTTTTAAATTTTATCGAGTAGACCGAACCATTTGCTGGAACATAGTTCAATTTCCCGTAAATTACACTCAAAATTTGATTAAAAATTATACGTAAGTGTGCAAGAAAATGTTCACGCCTAATTTTTTTTATTCATTGAGTCTTCTTTTAATTGATTAATTATTAACAAATTGTAGATGCTTCGCAAGATGAGTGCAAAGAACTTATATAGAAATAACATACAAAATAACATATAAAGTCTAAAAAAGCGGCTGTAGATCCCATAGAAGGTAAATTAATCCTTCAGAGTTTTAATATTAATGGAGAATCACAGACATTTGTTGCAGCAGTTCTGACGTGCGTCAATAATTGTTGTTAATAAATTAACAAAGCAGAATTTAATTTCCAAAAATATATGTAAAAGTTGTACGATGCTTATTACAGTAATTGCGACATCCTCTCTTGGTTCTAGTATTTTTATTACATATTCCTTTGTTTCATTTCATAAATCAATCTGCTAATTTTCAGTTATAAAATGTTTCAGGTGTTACACATATTAAAACATTTTTCGTTCAATCTCCTAAGAATCTTGAATAAAAATTGGAATTTTTATTCAACTTGGAGATGTTGATCCACCCAGTTTAAGCTCTAACATGAATCTAAATTCCATTAGCTTAATCCACTTACATAGTACAACATAGCATACTAAGTAGCCATAAAATAATTATATTTGATTACAGTATCGTGGGAGGCAAATTGAAATGAATTAGAATTAATTAGAAAATTACCTTTGTAATGTTTGCTTTAAATTGCAATTTCTATTTATCCAATCTTTGAACTTATTTGTGTCAAGAGAAATTTTTTCCTAAAATTCCAAATTGTCCTGATTAAAAAAAAGAAAATTGCAAAGTTAAATTATTCTAACAACTTAAGATTGTTGTTTTTTGTGGAAATTGTAAATTATTAAATTATTAAATTATTATTATTAAACTAAAATTATTATTAAATTATTAAATCATTAATTCATATACGAATACGTGCAAATGGCGCTAAATGTTATTATTAATGCTTGAAATCCTCCAAATTATTATTAATCTTTTTTTTATAATTCCAGTATAAAATAATACAAAATATTATTTCCGGAGTATGCGCACAAATTTCCGAGCATGGACTCCTCGAGTGGTTCACGTCTTCATTCCTTCCCAATGTTCTGTCAATTCTAATATCTCTAACACGAGACTAAGATAAATTATATTCTTGTATATATTATTTAGTAGAAAATAATCAGACAATCGTTGTTTAATAAAATGTCTCAAGGCTACATTCATGCGTGCGAAAGAGCGGAATTATTAGGACTACCGATACCCAGCGAAGAAGAATGGAAAGAGACCCAGAGAATAGAGACCCAGAATGCTAATAATGATGACGATGAAGTGATCCAAGTAATTACACATTTTATATACTTTTATTACGCAAAACTCAACTTAGTGCATTTGTACATTTTTATGCATTTGCAAGTAAATACACCCTTAATGAGTTAAATATTGTAACATTGTAAGTATATGTAAGTTAATAAGTTTCTCTTTTTTTATTTATAATGTCATTCTCATTTCTTATGTAAATTTCAAATCGGTAATTTTATAATTCTATCAAGTCATTTAACTTCTAGAATTTGGATTTTTCTGACGAAGCTGCACAACGAATAGGTGGTGGATTGGATGAATTAAATAGTATTCTCAGTGCTACGCAAAAGAAAATTAATAGATTCAAGGTTAAATGCTGATTACACTTTTGCCCGATATTCCAATGATTTTATTTTTAACAAATTAAACGATCTTTGTCAAGTACAAGTATTCCTCAGTACATTTTGAACTAGTATTTTATAACATGAAAGTATTTTACAGACTGTCTGTGGCAGTTTGGGTACTCTATTGAAAGTAAAAGTGGGATCCAAAAATAACACACCAGATCATAAACATGAACGAAACCATAATGAGACAAAAGATATTGATCCTGAAACATCTATGAACGAAGAAAACTTAATGGTAGAGTTTACTGACCAGAAACATATGGAAAACACAGAAACTAACACGGCAATGCCAAAAACAATTGATCTTAATGAAAAAATGGGATCTCATTTGGATAAATTAGACTCTCTCATTACTAAAGCAGAAAATGCTCAGTATAGTATGCAATACCAAACAAAACAGATGAAAAAATTCCTAAAGTAATTCCTCATATACAAAAAAAGTAGTACTATTCTAATACTATCAGGCCTCTTCCAAACTCTACTCATTCTTCATGGTATCATGCTTGAAAGACCATACAAGTTCAAATTTGTATTGCGTTATGTATGTTAAAGATAGATATAGATGACAGAATGGCAAGTATATACAAAAATTAATAACTAAATTATTATAATATTTATCAAATATATGTATACAATGAAGAATGTATATTTTACAACTTGAGGAAACAAATATGTACTTATTTTGCTCGATTGTCTATTACATTCTAATTGCATATCATTGTGCCATATGTATATATATATATATTTAATATACATATGTCAATGCAGAAGCTTTCTTAAAATTTAAAGAGACATTCAACAAAACGAAGTAACATTAAAATGCTATCAGGTAAAACTTGTTTTTGCTAGTATTTTTATTAAATTACATCCATGTGCAATTAAATTAAATTACATTCTCATAATGCAACTGTTAAGACAATTAAAATTTTTCATTATAAGCATAAACATTTATCAATATTTGAAAATAATTATAAATTAAAAGTGATTCTTTCTGTGAAAGAAATATTAAAATAATTAGTTAATATTGGCTATAAAATAAATACTATATATTGATGATTATATTGTAAATTGACGTTAATTGTGATTGTAGTTATTGCATTGCAAACATAATTGGTCATGGTATGCTCATTTCAAATTTCTTTTTTATATTTTGATATTACATTTTACAATTGCAATCTTTTGTTAATTTACATTATAATTTATTAATTTATATATTCCCAATATATAGTAAAGTGAAATTTGTTTCCATAATAATATATTCATCTTGAAATAAACTAAATTTTTTATCTAAAATTACTTTAAAAATTGCTCAGTTTTTACAATATTATCAGAATATATAACAAATATTAAATCTATCCTATTAATACACATCTACTGTTAAAAATATCACATTAATGTTATTAATTGTCTGTTCAAGAGTACATAATATCGATTTTATTAGTTGAATATATTTTAAACAAGGGTCAACAATCTACCTAACGTTATATAATAAGATTCATAGTAAAAGTAATACATCGATCAAATACAATTGTTATACATAATTTATTAGTGTTATAACGATCACAGCAATCATTGCAGTACCTGAGACCAGGTATTAGACAATATTAACGTGCCATGTATCTAGTATGGCTTACTAGAATTTTCATAAGAAGAAACAATGAATTTTCTTTGCTATTTAATTGTTACTGTACAAGTAAAGATTTTTATTGTTACATTTATTTAGAAAGTAAAATTTTATAAATGCAGTTGATACTTAATAATATTTAACTGTATTGAAACAGAGGCATTATATTTTTACATCGAAAATTAACGTCGATTAGTTAATAGCGAGATAATGGAAATTAAGTGCGTGATAAAGATCTGTTACGCGACAAATTTGTAAAACTATGTATGTTTTATATGGTAACTTTTTGTTCGTAATTTTTATTTATAATAAAATTTATTTATATGGATAGTAGAAAAAAAAATGTAACAGATACAATTGTCAGTTTTATTCTTGTACAACATGCATTGTACTTGAACGAATAAACTGATATCTAAAAAGATACATACGTGTTATTTCCTGATCTGTATCTTTTATTGAAACAATTAAATGATATTTTTAGAAATAAACACGTGTTAAGAAGTTTACATGCAAAGTCCAGCCGTTCGAGTTTGAAAAATATATATGTACATGTATAATTGCCGTACAGCATAGACTTTAATCTCAGTTTTTGTCTGAGAAGTTCCATTAATATCAGCGTTCTACAGGTAATAACTAATAATTTTCACCTAATTTACGAAATAATTCCGAGAATAGTAAAAGAAATGCTTCATAAAGATAATAATTTCGTAAATATTGATATCTCTATATTAATCGAAAAACCTAAAATCAATTGATACTGTCATATCATACTGTGCAAATGAGCTCAAAAGCTCTACTCTGATGTTCATTTGAATCTAACGGTTATTTAAAGCCACGATAATCTGGTATTTCAAAAAAAGAAGAAGAAATGTCACATTGTATCATACGCTTCCCACGTACGATTCTAAGTTTATAAAAATAATTACGCCAATTTCAAAGGAAATAAATATTAGTAAAATATATAGTAACTTATGCTCACGTATTTGAAAACGTGGTGAACTGAAATTAGATTTCATTTTAAATATGTCGTATACTAAAAGTTACATAAAAAAGAAATTAATCGAAGGATTAAACGCCTCACACGTGGTACGTATTTTATACAATTCATTGTGTATCTTGATATATATTTTCATATTCTGCTAGTTTTTACTCTAACCTCAAATTTTCCGTGATGAACCCAGGTAGCTAGACGTTATTTCTGAAATATATTTGTCAATCAAGGGCATATTTATGATACACGCAATGCAAGAAAACATGCAGTTCGTGTTAATCTCGTTATTTACTCTCCTTTTGAGATGGTGTGTTACATATCATCCCTACAGTGGTGAAGGAAAGCCTCCAATGTTTGGAGACTACGAAGCTCAACGGCACTGGCAAGAAATAACGTTAAATGTTCCGATTGAAAAATGGTACATAAATACAACAGACAACAATTTACAATATTGGGGATTAGACTATCCACCATTATCAGCTTATCATAGTTTTATACTTGGCTACATTGCCAATAAAATTAATTCTTCTTATGTAAAGTTATACGAATCCAGAGGCTTCTCATCCGAAAGTCATAAATATTTAATGAGACTTAGTGTTTTCTATATAGATGTTTTGATTTATATACCATCAGTAATATATTATATATCAACTAGTCAGGTATCTGGGAATTTTAAAACAGAAGAACTATCTGCATTTGGTGGTCTCAAAAGAAAACATATTGATCTTTTGACAATATTGATTTATCCAGGTTTGATATTAATAGACCATGGACATTTTCAATATAATTCCTTTTCATTAGGTCTGTTTGTTAGTGCTGTTACAGCTATGTGCCAAAATTCATTTATTATTGGATCGATCTTATTTGTTGCAGCATTAAACTATAAGCAAATGGAACTGTATCATGCATTACCAATTTTCTTTTACATACTCGGAAAGTATTCACCTACGAAAGGAAGGTTTTGGTCTAATTTATTAATGCTCTTCTATATATCAGTTGCAGTAATTTCCACATTTTTTATCATATGGTTACCTTTCATTAAAAGTTGGGAAACATTTCTGAATGTTGTTCTTAGATTGTTTCCAGTCTCTAGGGGTGTATTTGAAGATAAAGTGGCTAATATTTGGTGTACAATCAATGTGATTTACAAATTACGTAATGCTTTTGTAAACGAGAGATTAATTGAAATTTGTTTGGTGACAACTACAATTGCAGTTTTACCAAGTTGCATAAATCTATATCTGAATCCACAAAAGAAGAAGTTTATTATTTCTCTTATTAATTGTGCATTAGCATTTTTTCTGTTTTCATTTCAAGTTCATGAAAAATCAATTTTGCTTGTTGCAATTTCAGTTTTATTATATTTTCAAAGCGATCCATTTCCTTGTTTCTGGTTTTTAATAATTTCACATTTCAGTATGCTACCTTTATATATAAAAGATGGTTTATACATGGTATATTGGGCCACGTTAATTTTTTATTTCTTTTTTGTTTTATGGACATATCCTGATATGTTTAATCACACTAAATTAGTGAATAATGTTAACTCTAAAAAGAATGCACTTATAATTAATCAAAGACAAATTAAAGCAAAGCTAAAAAATAGCAAAAATAAATCACTTTTTATAAAATTGAAAAGAAATCTAACACATTATAAGAATAATATTGTTTCATTAACGTTTGATTCATCTTTCTGTAAAATAGTTCTATTTTATTGTTCAATTCTAGGAATAATAATACTTTCCTTTATTAGTGGTTTTATGAAACCTCCAAAGAGATATCCGGATCTTTTTGCATTATTAATTTCCATTTATTCCTGTGGGCATTTTGTGGCTTTCTATTTATACTTTAATTATAAACAATTTGTACATAAAAAGGATATAAAATTGAAATAAACCAGAAAAACAAATTCATGTTATATTATTACTATATTCCTTGTTACATTATTTTTTTCTTTTTAATGTAATTAAACAATTTAAAACAATAAAAAAGATATAACATTATATTTTCAAACGCATTGATATCACATACTTGAAGTGTTCATGGTTCAACATTTATGGCGATGAAAATGTTATTTATATGTATCATTACCTTACTACAAAGTATTAGATAACTGCATTCTTTTATGAACTAGTTGCCCGGATAAATACTAGATAAGTTTATTTTCTTGTAAATTGTATAATATTCTATATGAATTTGAACTTTATTCTATTACTAAATATTATTCTTTTAAATTAGTAGAACGAAAATGTTATGAATACAGATTTAACTTTTTGTAGTCAGTAATTTTTTAATGATATGTATGTATGTTGTTACAAAGAAAAGAATTGGTCTACTTTAAAATCATCCTATCAAGTATTTAGGTAATAACAAATAATTCTTCCACAGATTTATATAATTTATCCATTCACAAATGACTAATAATAAATTTATGTAAAAAAAATAAAAAAAGTTTTCATCAGAAATATGTAGACTGTTTTGTTACTATTTAAATAATTTTTATACCGCTTTTGAATGTTATAGGAAGTTGTAGATGAATCTGATGGCTGCGGCATTAAATTTTCTGTAATAATTGTCTCCAGTGCTTTTGAAGGAAAGCCTCTAATTCATCGACACAGGTATTGCGTTTTTGAAGCCCTAAAAAATTTGAAAATTAAATTAATGAAATTAATATTTTAGATCAGTACATTCATTACTGGAAGAAGAACTTAAGACAATTCATGCATTTAAACAGAAGACATTAACACCAACAGAGTGGGAAGGAAAGAAGGAAATGATAAAGAGGTATTTAATAATTAATTCAATAACAATTGACTGTAATATATCATTTCTAAAATACATTATCTTATTTCTATTAACAGCTCTACAAGCTAGACTCAACAAATTAAAAATGATTCAATTTAAAGTGTCTGCCCCAGGAAAAATAATTCTTTTTGGAGAACATGCTGTGGTATATGGAAAAACAGCTGTTGCAGCTAGTGTAGACTTACGTACAGTTCTGAATTTCACTGAACTACCTGAAACAGAACAGATTATCAAGATATGTTTTCCTAAAGTAAATTCATTTATTAACGTATCTTTGCAACAAATACAACATTTTTTTCTTACTAACATTGATATAGAATTCGTGGAAAATTATGAAATATTTTATAATAAAGTAAAAGAATTTGTTTCCATTATTAATTATGCGAATTTGCAACAAAAATTAAGTCTAGAAGCATTTTTTTATCTCTTTATTTACATTACGCAGAAAGAAGAGATCAAAATAAAACCATTTCAAGTTCAATTAAATACAGAACTGGGAATTGGTTCTGGACTTGGTAGTTCTAGTTCCTTTGCCGTTTGTCTTGCTACGTGTTTTCTATATTGGTCGCGATTGCAAAAGGGTATTTACGAAATATTAGATTTTTCTACCTTAAATATTATCTCAAAATACGCTCTAAATTGTGAGAGAATTATGCACGGAAATCCATCTGGAATAGACAACTCCGTTTGTACATATGGATCGATAATAGAATTCAAAAAGGGTGATTATGTAAAGCCAATAAGTAATGTGCACGCTCTGAAAATTTTATTAGTAGATACAAGAGTGAATAGAAGCACAAAAGCCTTAGTGGAAAGATTATTAGAATTGAAACATAGATATCCAGTTATTATCGATCTGATTATGAGTTCTATAGATAATATATCCAAAGAGGCAATTAAAATTATTGAAAAATTGAAAACAGTTTCCATTGATGATGAATATTTTTTTGAGGGATATAGGCAGTTAATGGTAAGTATTTTATTGCTTTTTACAGAGTAATGTTTCATTCGTGGAATTAAAAGATTAATCTATCAGTTTAAAAAATAATACTTACAGTATGTTTGCTCGAATTGATGATATATTAAAATGTGTTTGATCATTACTTCAATACATATAAATGTATTTAAATCTTCTTACTACTTATCATATATTATTGCAGACTCTTATTAATATGAATCAAGGACTGCTAGCCACATGTCAAGTTTCTCATCCGTCGTTAGATAGAATTTGTGCAGAAGCACAAAATTATGCTTTGGCAGCAAAGCTTACGGGTGCTGGAGGTGGTGGACATGCATATATTCTCTTATTGCCAGATACGCAACCAGAAACTATTTCGAGTATATCGCGAAAATTAATTGCAGATGGATTTACTGTCAAATTAACAACTTTGGGAGGTCCTGGGGTACAAATTAATTAATAATTTTGCAATAAATATTAATACAAATAATATTTTCAATGTAATATAAATTTTATTTATATTTATCAAAAGCATTTCTAATTCAATGTTCTTATATTTTTCTTTTTTAATAATCATGACAGAATGAATTAAAAATTTTACAAATTAATTTATAATTTTTTGTAAATAAAATTATGCTTTTTGTCTGTGAAAAAAATAAAAAAAAGTTAATTTTACTATCAATAAAGCTTTATTTATGGAAGTTATATCGTTTAGTACTTTTTACATAATATTTTTATAAAATTATCAATTACTTGATCTATGTATCGCAACATAATCCAAAATAAAGTTTAATCACTTTCATGTCAATTAAATGTATTACTTTCTTTTATGTTTATGCTTTTAGTAAAAATTTTAATTGTTATATCCATTATCTGTTAAATTTATATTACAATCTTTTGATGCTAATATATTGTGAACGGTACAGTGAAATTTGATTTACCATTACAATTATACAACATTTGATGTGTCACGATGCGTTTGTCGTAAGTTTTCAGTTAATCCTATGTGATCTGTTTCGGAAGTTGCTTCTTCTCTATAATTTTCTTCTAAACTATTAGTAGCATTTGATAAAAGCTGCCTTTCTGCTTGTTTAGCCTCTGTAATCCATTCGGTAATTTCATTAGTATACATTTTTCTTTGCAAAACTTCTCTGGTTCGAGGACGCGATCCAATAAAGACAGTAGTTCCCTACAATAATATCACATAATTGAGATATTATTGATAATGAAAAACGTATTCTCTGAAACTTAAAACTTACACCAACTATCAGCGAAGGTCGTAATTTTTCCAAAAGCTGAAAATCTTCTATTATATACTGCAATTCATCCCATTTTAGTTCTACTTCTTCGTGTAGCATTTTTTCCTCTATAATAAAATGTATATAAAAAAAATTAATAGAAGATTAAGAATTTAAACGAAAAAGCCTATATTTCTTAAATATTTTACGAATAACTGCGCAATCAAGAATATAACAATCCAATTACCATCACGTTTAGATGTTGATTTTTTATAATGTATCCTAAATCGAAAAGCCTCCAAGAAACTGGATACCACAATAGTTAAAACAATCATTGTCACCAAATAAAATATCATAAAATATATTCGTGTATACATTCCAACTGTAAATCCATACGCGTTCATTAAGATAAACCAATTATTGACAACCGTTAATTCAAAGAGAGTCATTCCACTGGCTATAAGATTGTCAAAAGTATTAAGGTAATAATATCCTAGTGCGGTACTTTCATTGACAGAGTACTTATAAAAATCTTCAACTGTTGTATTCCTGACAAATATACATTATGTAGTATTCAGAAAAAAATATTTTGCTCATATACTTATATATACAGGATATAATATACTTACTTGCAACAATTTCGCATATTATATCCTGCAAACAATTCCATTCCAATGATTGCAAAGAAATAGTATAAAACTAGCATGACTACTGCAGTAGAAGACATCAAGGGAGTTAAAATCACTAAAGTGCCGAATACGTCTCGATATCTCTTTTTAATTTTAAACAATCTCAACATTCGAAGTGGTCTGAATAGAACAAAAAATGTTGCTGTTGGAAAAAGACATAAAATACAAGCAGCAACTAATGTCATTATGGATGTGCCTAAGTCAAAAAGATTCCATCCAGAACTCAAATATCGTCTTGTACCAAGTCCTAACACTTTTATCAGTGCTTCAGTGACGAATACTGTAAAATCAAATTAGTATTAAAATGATTCCTCACAAAGCTTTTATAAATATTCTTTACCTACTTCCTCCAAAAAGAAAAGTATCCCAAGATGCAGCAAATAGAAGTGTGCTATGAATATTATCACCTGGCTGTAATATTCTTATTATCATAGCAATGCCATTTGCAACGATCGTTATATCTAAATATTTTATAATTTAATACACGAGTTGTAAATATTAATAGTATAAAAATTTGTCTTTCTTTCAAACTTACACATTAAAGTTTCGAAATATGGCCATCTAATAGCCGCATGCGCTCCTGTACAAAGAATCTGCAGAGGTTGTGATGTACTGTGATACCAAGGCACAGTAGAATATTGCGGCTCCCACTGAAGTATAATAGTATCGTAAATGTTTAAAAATTCCTCAGCACTCAGAACTCCGCTTCCAGAAGCATTTAGATGTTGATACATTAGCACAATGTCTCTTATACCTTAAAGTATTTATTTACATAATTATAGAACTATTTATATATCTTATTCTTTATTTTACAAAAAAACTTTAATGTATTTCACATACTTTTATTTGGAGCATAATAACGTATTAATCCTTCAAATTGACGAAATCGCATTTTATCCGGATTTTGTTTCGATACTAATAACTTAAAAGCATGTTGACATGCTTTTCGTTTATGTAAAAACAATTTTTTAAATTTATCACGCTCAGCTGCTGTAAACGTTTCGTTAACCACCGCCAACATCAAATTCATCATTACATATAACATTGTAGACAAGTATGATACAAAATATATTGCATACCATTTGTTTTTTGAATATGATGGCATCATCACATCTGGAAAACTGAACACTGAAATTGTTACTAAAAACTAAACAGAATAAAATGTATCTAAATTTAAAAATACTATTAGAAATTTAATTATACTTACTTAGCAGTAGTGAGAAGAACAAACAGACTCACAAAACTATCTTGTAATGTAGAAAAATTTCTATTCATTTCGGAAAACATGTAGTAGCCCAATACTGTGTAAAGTGTTACAAAAAATAAAAGCAAGCCTAACATATCCAGAATTGGAGGCAGGGTCAAAAGTATTTGTCTGATAAATCTTCTAACGCCTCCAAAACATTTTGTATCTACTAAAAAAATTGGCCTTAGAGCACGTGTTACACGGAAGTGTGATGACTGTCGTACTAATACTGTCATCGCCTCTAAAAACATGATGACCAATGTAATACACTGTAAAAATAATTTTCATGTACAGTACTCTCCTTACTTTTCTTAAAACTTTAATTGAAGACATTCTTAGTTAATACAATAGTTATACTTTTTCAATGATATGTAATGATATTTTCCCAATTTATATTTTCAGGTTGTTTCAAATTATTCCATAATTATGGTATAGCAATTATACTATAACAATTTTATTATATTTGTTAAATTTCATATCATACAAACATATCATCAATTTTAAACCATTGTATAATAGATATGAATATGAAAGAGTCAGTGACAGTGTATCATTGATACACTACACATACATTTATTAAAACTAAATATGTTTTCTATAAGAGATTTTCCAATAAAGGTATTGGTATATACAATATATTACAAATGAACAAATAATACAATTATCAGTGTCTCATTTCAATAAAAATGTAATCTTTAATAGTCTATAGTTATAGCATAGCTTATCTTCTCATAAGTAGCCTCATGCTTTCTGTATTAGTCTCATGGAAGACAATCATTATATTGTACACTGCTTACTAGACATACTGACAAAATGATGGCAAAAAACTACACTTTAATCTCATAATGATGTTCAATATAATAACAAAAGCAGTTATATGGTACAAAGATCATACATATGTGACAACTCATATAGATTTATATGAAGTGTCACATATGTAAGTTTCCATGAAATTTTAATACAAACTATCAAATCTGATTCGAAAAGAAAATTGTTTTTACCTTTAGCATTGTTCGTTTGTGTTTTAACATTGTTGACCAACCAATCCATCTTAACTTCAAAGCTAATTCTATGCCTATAATAATTAAAGCAAAAAGTTCTATGGATCCATGTGCCCACACTGGTATCTAAAATTAATAACTTAATACATTAATAACCAATAAAATAAAATAAAAGTACTTTCTTATCAATAACTTACGCCAAACAGTGGTACAGCTGGTTCTTCAACAAGAGCCAAAGCCAAAAGTATAAGAGAAGTTAATAAATCTAAGCCATAATACCAATTATTATGAACTAAGAGGTACGCTGGTAAATCTTCAGGATGCTTTGGATGTGAATCAAATTTTTCGTTATTTCTACCTTCCTGTAGAGATAATTTTTTGTAAATACAATTTTGAAATGATTATTTGCATGCACATGCAAGTATATATAATACCTCTAAATATATAGCAGCCTCATGATAATTCATTTCCCAATATAGATCATGATCTGTGAGTGAATCTTGCGATGGAAGTATTACATTTTCAGACATGTTTTCTCTCTGTGCATCATCTGTTTCAAATTTATGAATAACTGGATCAGTTGTTCTTACATTTTCAGTGGAAGAGTTTACATGATTTTCTGCAGAAGGATATGATAGTATAGATCCATATTCTACAATGAAAAGTAAATATATCTATAACAAGAATAAATGATACTTTTAAATAAAATAAATATTCTTTCTTTCTCTTCTATAATATAATTAACTAAAGGATATTTTTATAAAATTTGGTATCATTACAGTTAAATGTTATTACAGGTAATTATAATTTAAAAAATGCAGAAATACATAAAGTAAAATACGAGATATATCTTGCTAAATATCACAAGATGAAAGTGTAAGAATGAAAATGACAAGAATGACATAGTTGTCAGAAAGCAAAGAATTTTATGATAAAGATTAAGTAGGATACAAAATGAATTAAAATAATACGACTAAAATTGATTCTACTCACTTTGACATGGTCGATTTGAACTATTTTCGAGTGATATGTTTGCATCTTCATTAAATCGTTGATAATTACCAGAATATTCGGTGGTTTTAGGAGAAGACATTTGAGAATATGTCAAATGTCACATGCAGACATTTGTTGTGTTAATGAATACGAATTTACATCGCAGTATCTAACACAATAATGCCACTATTCAAATGCTAAGCACTGACTAGACTACTATGAAAACTACATATGGAGATATATGCATATTTTTGTTTGAAACATATTTTACATATTACAATATCATAATACAATGATGTTATTCAATCCTGTATTTAACGTTCCAATTCGTGTTGCGCATGCGCAATCGAATAGCTGTTACACTGATAAAACTTATGTAAGTAATCTTCATTCTTCATAAATATAAAAAAATATTAAAGTTGGAAATTTTTCTTATTTCCTCTATATATTCCAAATTGATATAAAAAAAGTTTTGTTTTATCATTACATGTAAAGTTTTACATATAACATTTTCTATACAAAGCAAAAAAGAAACAAAGATAATTATGGTTATTTATAATCAAGGTTTTTAAAAGAATTTATTTTGTTTTTGTATTTATTATATACATTCGTAATCAAATTACAAAAGATTAAAATTTTAATCTGTGTGGATATTGGCTGCTCCTCAGTCCAAACATCGCTGATAAATACGTGAATAATGTTTTTTTCTCCTTGTTTCTCCTAATAGCAGCGATTATAAATTTATCAACTAATTTTTGATCAGCTTTTCTCTGGTCATTTGGTTTATATTCGTCCTTCTTTTTACTGAAAATATCTCCTTCTTCCTTCTTCGCGCGTTTCTCGCGTTTCCTTTTGAAATAATCGTCATTAATGTGGGCTGGAATCTTTAAACCAGAAATGTTGATACGCGTGGTAGTGGCGATTACATAATTCTGGCTCACTCTACGAAGTGGGCAACCATTGATCAAGAAAGGACCTATTTTAAAACACATTTTATTAATATTCTAGTTTCATTAAATATCTCAAAACAATACCTTAGTTTATTATATTACAATAAATCTAAATAAATTTGACCTGTGACTAAAAGTAAACCACTCTTAAGTTGTTTCAGGAAAACAACACGTTTTCCCTTATGAATGCCAGCTAGTAGGATACAAATAGTTCCTGATTTCAATGAAGGTCTCAAATACCGACGGTGATCGCGGAAACATTTCTTAGCATGATGCACTGTTACTGGATCTGCAGTAGGATAATTTGCACGCCTCTTTTTTAATAATACTATTCGTTTCTCTCCATTTTTGTCACCACTAATTTTCTTTTCAATGGTGATTGGTTTTTTAGGCTTAACCTATACACATACATTACATATACAAAATATTAATATAAATATAAACAAGAATGAATGATATACATGATATTGTTTAACATACAGTTTTTGGAGTTTTCTTATTAATGAATTTATAGATGGCTTTCTTATGAAACATGCGGGTACGGCTAAATCTATAAACACCATTCCCTAGATCGTAATTTCTAGGTCTAATTCGTCCTCCCTTTCTACCTTTTTTCATTTTTTCAGGAGTACTTTTGTTCTCCTGAGCTGTTGTTTCTTTTGAGTCAATTGTATTGGCCATCTAGAAAATAAACATGAGTCAATAGTCATAAATTTATTTTTCACTTTAATATTTGTTCTAACTAAATTATAGTTAACATAATTAACAAAAATGAATACAAATTTTTAACAAAAACTTTATCTTATTTCTATTATCATAACCTTTAATTAAACATGTGCATCGTGTTTCGTAAAGGTTATGTTTTCGTAACTCAATTTTAATACTTAAAACAAAGAATAATAGATCATTGGATTAAATTTTTTTACAAGATATTATTGATTTTAAAATTAAGAAAATATATGTTTACTTTTTCTTACATAAAATCAATGAAATATCAAACTTTGATCTCTCCAAATTTAAATTATGAAACATTAAAAATATCATAATATTAACAGAAAATATAGTATTCCTTTAAAAAAAGGACATCTAAAATGCATAAAATTTGATGAAATGTATAAATTTCTGTTATTACAATAAAAGATTACTTTCGATAACACTATGTCTATTGATCTCATACCTTTTCACCGTAAATCGTGCAGCTAAATGAAAGCGTCGCTTATTCGTTCGATAGTCAATATACGTGACTATCGACATTCGAACATCGATTGTATACGATAATTGTTACTAGTCAAATCGAATAGTTCAAGTACAAATAATCAGGAAGAAACGTATCAATAAGATAATTTCTTCTTATTTTTATAATTGCAATAATCGATATTTAATTATACTACTATTTTGACCAATGAAGATTATTTCCGTGATAAAAAATAGCAAGAGATACATTAGAAAGAAATATACATTTCGAAATTAACTTAATTGTTTAATAATTAAATTAACTCAATTAGATGCGAATCAAATGAATATAAAAGAAAGAATACAAAGAATATAGATACATAGATTAAAATGGAAGAAATAGATCCGAAAAAAGCAATCTTGAAGCAAATTTGAGGGTTCAAATACTTATACTTATACATAGTAGTGTAAGGGTATAAATAATATTATTAAGGAGTAATTAACTTAACAAATAATTGAATACGGTTTACAAAATTGACATATATATTTTACTAAACAATAATCTCAATTTATTATAAAAATTTAATGATCTCATAACAAATATATTGTATTTAAATTTTTATATTTAATTAGTGTATGTTCATACGGAATTAAACACATATGCGCTTAACCATTGTAAGAGTCTTATATTTATTTTATACAAGTATTGTAAATAGATTCGGTGTATATTTAATTTATGACTATAAGTAGAAAATATTTACTTCATCTTTAAGTTACTTTTTAATTCATTTAACAAGATAGAACCTATTACCATCTTTTCACAATTAACACAGATTTCCAAACATTCATTACCTATCATTTTTATTGTCACTAATACCAAAGACTTTGATGCTAAAGTATGGGCGGCAAACCTGGGAAAAAGGAGAAATTTTAGAACTCTTTAGATGATCTAACAATTCAAACTTTTCTTACCTGATTTCTTCATCATTGCTAGATATTATTGCAACATTTGCAGTCTCGAAAACTTTTTGAGAAATAATTTTTTTATTTCCAGAATATTGCACTTTTGCAACATGTTCATTCATACCTTTTAATTTGGTTTTTTCAGTTGTAAACATACTTTCTGACAAGAGTACGGCTCTTATTATTTCTCCAATTGGAGCTTTAATAGTAACTGGACAGGAATGCGTGTCCTCTCCAATTATGAAGTCAATATTAAAATTTGCTGGTTGTGTGGAATCGTTAAAATTGATTCCCAATGTAGTAGATAATTCTGAATTTTTTTCTAATAGTGGTACTTGAGTAAAATCATGTATCAGCATTCCTTTTGGTAAATTCTATTTCAAAAAAAGAAAAGACTTAATTCACTTATCAATTAAAGAACTCATATGTATCATGTAAATTTACCTTTATTCCAACTTGTATTTCTTTAATAGGTTCACTACTTTCGTTTGAAAATGTTAATTCAATAGTAACTAAATAAGCACTTACTAAGTGCTGCGACCTAGTAAATCTGTATTCAATTTTTAAACCATGACCCATAATACTACTTAATAATTCAGATTTCTTTATGGGAATAAACGAAGCAGAAACTTCTCTGACATCATTTGTAATATTCAAATTGATAGGAGTAAGAAGACCACCTGTGCTTAATGGCATAACTGGCATCATTGGAATCACTGAAATTGGCAAATAAAATTTCGAACAAATTAATTTTAATTGCTATAATATTTAAGCTTTTTTCTTTGTTAAACATTCAACAATATTACCATCATCTAAATCTAAAAGGAGATCAATGTTGCTTTTTGGTTTTTCTACTGCTTCTTGATTTGAAGTCTTGTACTTTTCTTCTTCACTTTCCTGAGAATTCTCGGATGATTCTTCAGAATCTGATTCTTCACTTTCAGACTCACTGTTCGACTCGTCAGATACTTTAGTAGATTTCTTTTTTTCATTTTCATCGTTTTCAGATTTTTCAGATTCTGATATATACTCAGACGAGTCACTTTCATCATCTGAAGAATCACTTGTTGAAGTATCTGAAGATTCATTTTCATTATTTAATTCTAAAAATTAAAAAAAAAAAAAAATTACAATTTTATTTGTAAGTTTAGTCATTTTTAACGTACCATCTGCTTGAACACTTTCTTCATCACTATAGAAAGGCTTTTCTTTCTCTTTTCCCTTTTTGTCTTTCTTATCTTTCCTATAATATTCGTCTCTTGCATTTCTAGTAGTGCTGCTTGCAACATCCCTCACTGATGGTTCAGGAGCTACATCAGGGAAAGGTGGCAAAGGACGGTAACCAGCACATGGCATATCCAAATAATGTGACAATGTCCCTAACTGATATTCAGAATTTTTAAACCTGGATGTTAGAGTTGGTGCAGGTTTTGGTGCTAAAAATATTCTTTTCGCCAGCTGTGGAAGTTTTTTCTTATGATCATCCTCATCAAAAATAAAACGTCTCAAAAAACGTGCACGATCTCTAATATCGTAGTTCTGATCGTATTTTGCAAGCTGAAAAACGTATTGACAAAATGGCTTGGTTTGAATAGGATTATTTAGACACAATTTTACAGCTAAATTTAAAATTTGAAGCTTCACAATATCTTGTTCGTTTACAAAATTTTTAGCCATTTTTCTAAGCACATCTGGTGCTATCTTAGGTACTCTATCTGAATATTCTCCTAAGAGCCACAAGATCGATGCTCTGGCTTGTGGTATAGTTATGAAATCCATTAATTTTGCCATGTGAGCAATTATATTTTTATGTTCGTTCGGTTGAGTTTGTAGTAATTTCTTTATAACAACAACACTTTCTGCTACAACAGCCTCTGAATAAAAAATTACATTTTAATTTGTATAACATGTAATTTTGTACTTTATGGTATGATTACTCACCATCTCGATTACTCAATAATGAAACTAATCCATTCAAACATGTATCAGTCACTTCTTTTATATTACTTGCACATCTCCCAATTGCTTGTATACTAGCTCCAACAAATTCTTTATCACTACTAGAAATATAAGTTTGGAATTCCCTTAATATAACTCCAATACTAGTTTCAGTTGCTAAATTGGTCAAAATATCTAATTTCAGAAGTTTTATATGAGTAGGATCTGAAGTTCTTACAAAGAATGACTTAAGAAAAGGTTCAAACATTCCCTGTGTAAAAATAATAAAAATTGTGTCAACCTTCCACATAAAAGTAATATTTGTTATATATTTATAAGAAATTATTTTGCAATAATTATATTAGTACTTACATTACCTTTCTGGCAATTGATATGCTAGCAATGCAGTGAAGAACTATGCTTTGAACTTCCCTGTGTCCTCTTAATAATCTGATTAATGCTTTGGCAGCAATCATTACTTCACTTCGTGGTGCAGTGTGATGATACAATTGAGATACTGCCATTACAACAGAGGCATTTCTGCTTTGTAAAAGAGGTTTTGTATTTCGCAATAATAATCGATGATCTGGATCTATTGTTAATTTTGATTTTTTTGTATTAGACGAATCAGAATCAGAATCATAAAACGGACGATTTTCATCATCTTCTATGTTCTACAACAATTATTTCAAAAGATATAAATCTTATACGTATAGATTGCCCATAATTTTGGTAAAATATACGTACATCTACATTAGGATTAACGAATTGTGTTCTCGCATATCTCGTGAGCATGTTGACTATGACAACTTGTCCCCATTCATCCACATCTACTAATAAATTACAGAGCTTCCTATAATTTTTGTGTATCAAATCTATTCTTTCAGGACAAACATCTTCAAATGCCATTACTGCAGAACCCACAACAAGAGTTGTTTTATCTGATAATAATTTTTCTAAAACGCCTATCAATTCTTCCTTTTGCTCAGAATCTAGTGAATAAAGTTTAGGAATTGCATGTGCTGCAGTTTTTCTAACATATGGTGACATATCACTGGCTGAATCTTTGATAGCAAGCATTACTATAGGCACTATCATAGAAACTCGTATACTTGAAAGTACTCTTAAAGCACTGGCTCTTATTAATTGATTAGGATCTTTTAATGCTCGTTGAAATGTAGAGATAGATAAAAGTGCAAGATCTTGTTGATCTTCAGCATAGCGCACCAAATAAACATAAACTAATTTCTTCACTTCTATATTCTTTGATACAACATTCTTTACTACAGCTGGAAATAATTCTGATGCATCTCTTCCTTTTGCTATCATCTGAAAAAATAATTTATTATAATTACTTGATAACATACTAATCTTATATGAACTTATTAAGTTGAATTAAGGAATATTAACTCAGTCAAAGGTTCTTTTGTTTAATGGTAACATAATAAAGTAGACATTATTTATTTAATGAAAGATTATTAGAAAAATGATTAGATAACAAATATAAAAGATTGATTACCCCAATTATACGTTTCATAGCCTCTAACTTAAGTCCATCCTTATTGCTATCCAACATTTGTTTTAAGTCTTCATGTCTAAAAAGAAATATCTCTTTATCATTATTCTTTATTAATATATTTAATATACGTTGCGTTAACAACAAAACACATTTATAATACAATATCAATATTATAAATTATAATATAATTAAAAATATGTATTGTATTTTCAATATTTTAAATACATAATACAAAAACTATAGGAAATTTAATAAAATTGCTATTAATATAAAAAAATAGCATATAATAAAATTATGTCAAAGATATAACATTTCAAGCATATAATCAAAACCACAGAAAGTGTAAAATATAAATGCAAAATGCAAACGTTACAAGATAAAATTAAAATAATTAAAGTAATAGAATAAAATCAATGTAAAATACCATTACATTTAAAAAAAGAATGTAATATTTCTTATAGGAAAAAGTATGTCAGATTTTTTTATTATATTTGAATGAAAACTCAAAAGTCTATAAGCTTATTTTTATGAAGCACATATTCATAGAAATATTCACTTTTTATAATCAGAGTGAAAAAATCCACCCGAGGCGGGATCAGTTGCAAATTCTGGATCTGCTGTGCTAGATGGTCTGTCATTGCTGTACGAGCCTCCGTTATTCGATAAGGAATTCGCAGCAGCAGTCAACATTTTATCTCACAATCAGTTCCAATTAAACCAAAGTAATTCCTCTTTCTTATAAATATCAATCACGCAAACTTCACTCCATATACATATACGCGGTTATACAAAAATGCTTTCAATAGGCATTGACAAATATATCTGTTTAGATTCGAGTCAGATCCATTCTTTCAGAAAAATTTTGTATTATGTGTCGAAATGTATTGAACGAAAATCTCTAAAAACAAAGCTTAATATGTGGATCTGTTTTTTTCGTTAATTTCTTATAAATATATTCGTTTTGTTCATTTTATTTGATAAGAATAAAAAATACAAGTTAACTATAGCATTTCCAAAAATAACGAGTGAAAGGGCAAAATTGTTACGAAGCCATACACGTTGCAAATAAGTTACCAATCTAGTAATTTTTGTTCGCACGGATAGACGCGGGAATATTTAATTGTGATAAGAAACATCGATCGTAGGATTATATTAGCTAGATAGAAATATTATTCGAAATGATTAATTCGAAATACTTTAAAGAATTCTTAATGTAAGAAATTTATTTTTTGACTATCAATGTTCGACACTTTACTCGAATAATAAAGTATGTAACATTTGATTGATGATTTGTTCAAGTCTTGCTAATTCTGATAATTGCAATATTTCCTTTTGTTATTCAAATTTAATGATACTGACGTCACATACTTTATTTATTTACAATCTTTTGTACTAATATGACCGGATTT
The DNA here is from genome assembly GCA_032399605.1 of Melipona beecheii. Lineage (NCBI taxonomy): Eukaryota > Metazoa > Arthropoda > Insecta > Hymenoptera > Apidae > Melipona > Melipona beecheii. The sequence continues at coordinate 248,543 of JAUCMO010000186.1, read as the reverse complement.
CTCTTTATAGTGAAAATATAACTATAAGATATTAAAAACATTAAAAATACTAGATATAGAAAATAAATATTTTATTTATCATCTAAATATTTATCTTTAAATGCTAATAATAGTAAAATAAAATAATAAACATGTATATTTCACATTTTTAAATTATGTTAATAATTATGAAAGAGTTTATTTTGTATGACACTATAATACAAGTTCAACTAGTTTATTGGTATATTGTATGTTGTTTGGTAACAGCATAACAATTTTTTTTACAGAAAGTTTGCTAAGAACTTTTCTTTTCTTCAGGCAGTTTTTTTTTATCTGATTTACATTCTCTTGACTTTTGTTGTCTTATTGTAGAATTTAAATCTTCTTGACAATTAGCATATGCCATACCTAATCCAAAGCCTCCACCAGTTATAATAGGCCACTTTCTTCCTAGAAGAAAATTAATATTTATATTATTATAATAAATATATATTTATATAATAACAAATATATATACATATTCATATATTTATTAAAACACTTATTATTAAAATTAGTGGGTTAAATTACTTAATTAAGAAGTCAGTAGATACTTGTAGATATCTACAAATTAATATCATATCAAGATTTCACATTCGAGATATCGTGAAACCTAACCTATATTACACGCATAACAAGATAATTTTCATCAGTTAAATTTCGAAAATAGGAAAAATATTTGTGTGAAAATGTAAGATTATGTGCAATAAAATAAATGACGTTATATTATTTATATTTTTCAGTCAGGAATTTTCAATAATGTATATCTTCTATAAATTAATTGGATAAAAATTAATTACATCTATTATAATATTACATGTAAATTTTTATTAATCATTGGAAAAAATATGAAGATTCTTAATGTCCTAAATGATTTGAAACTTACGTTTGAAAAAAAATAGAGAAACTACTCCTCCAAGTAGAATTCCTCCTCCTATGGAAACGTCGTTATTATTATAATAAATAAATTCGATCTTTTATCACTTCAAAGTCTCGCACAGTCTCAATTATTAGATAATAATTACCAAATTTAAATATAGCATCAGTGAAACAACGATCCCATTTTCGTCCAATTTCGTCCTCAGCCCAAGTAGCCATTTTTCTATATTAAAGTAGATCTATAATATTGGATGTTATGTCACACGTCAGTCTATGACCGTTAAGAAAGACCAGCATTGAGACATTGATTTATTCATGAAAAATAACGTTATTGGGAATTCAATATTTTTTCTATCTTTTTTGAATGATACAAATGAACGTGTGATATAATAGATGACAACGAAATCAATATAATTACATGGTCCCCATCTCGTTCAAACAAGAGAGTATGTAGAGACATGCGGAACATGTATATACTGTTACATACTAATGTAAGCTACGACAAGAAACATTTCTCTATAATTTCACACATTCATTAAATTTATTCGAAAAACGTGCTTTTTTGAGGGACAGATAATCGATTTGTTTCATAAACTTGCTAATTTCGTTGGAAATCGCTTGATCTATTTTTATAAATTTTTGAAGAGGGGAAGAGAGACAGAACCATTTCGTGGCGCCACCAAAATTTTAGTTACTAAATTCAAAAATAAATCACTAAATAGTTTGATAATTTCTCATATAAAATTTTTATAAACAGAACATACTATAGAGATTAATTTCTTTTTTCAGATATAAAATTTGTATATGACAAGTTTGCATGATTATGATAACAAATAACGAATGCAATCAAAAAATATATAGCTACTTTTTTTCTAATTTGTTATTAATTCTTTCAAAAAGAATAACTAACATGTAATTTTGTAATTTAAAATAAAGATAAATTTTACGGTATGACTATGAAGAAATACATGATTTACTAAAATAAATCTTTGTATCTTAGTTTGTATTGGATAACTAAATCGAAAAGTAATATATGTATTTGTAATCCAAATAATGTAATATATATATTTTACTTTTTAAAATTATAAGAGAAAATAAATATGGAAAAGATAAAGATGCATTTCAACGCCCTCTCGTAATCGATTCTATCTTGTCCTACTACAGCATTTCAAGATTTAGTGTTCTCTGTGTATACTTGATCTGACAAGATGGTTGTCGAGAAACATCACCATAAAATTGCAATGACAAAGCTTCCGCTGCAAAAATAAGAGGAAAATTCGTGACTTGAACATGTTCGTTACGTATTGCAAGACGAGAAAGGGATAGTTTTAATCGATGCAGACTCGATATTAAAGTGTTGCAAATCAGCTAGATATATATTCATGTTAAAACTGCGTCGCAAATAATGTTATCGATTAATTTTTTAAGAACCTCCGAGTCAATAGGCAAACGATCGACTAATATTAATAGGAAAGCGAGTAACATCGAATCATTAATGAGGTTCTCATTTTTTATTGTGATCTTTGTCGTAACAACCCACCAATTGTCGGCGGTCAGCGCAAGCGAGTCATTAGGAAATCCGTATAAAATATTAGGTGTTCACAAACGTGCGACTTTACAAGAAATTCGAAAAGCATATAAAAATCTTGTCAAAGAGTGGTACGTATTGGATACACTTCTGTACATTATTGTCGTATTTGCAAAGATTAATACTCACTCTTATTAATCTATATTTTAGAAACCGTTTGAGTATACTGAAGTTGCATGCTATTAACAAAAATAAGCTATTTTATATTTAGAATTACACTTCATCGAGATCATACTAAAGTACACTAATCGTTAAAATATATTTGGATTCCCTTGTTTTCCTCCTTTTAGAACATAGCACAATTATTTGAATTTACAATTACTTAAATTCATTTTTTCAAATTTTTATTTCCTCAGGCATCCAGATAAAACTGATCACCCAGGTGCAGAAAACAAATTTGTGGAAATTACCAAAGCTTATGAGGTAAAATTAATATCGGTGAAAAATATGGCAATAAGTATCTTCTTTTTATTGAAATCCCTTTCATTTTTAGATCTTGACTGATCCAGAAAGAAGAAAGAAATTTGATAATCACGGAATTACAGAAGAAAATATTTCTAGGCAAAGGAGAGACAATAGTCACTTTAACAATGTCTTTGATCCATTGGAAGAACTGTTTGCTAGAAACTTCAAGTTTCATTACCAAAATCGAGATATTTCACTTTTCTATAAGATGAGCATCACATATCGGTTTGTATTATTTTATTAAAAAGTATCTAGTTATTTTAGATATCATTTTCTGAGTAATCTAGACTTTACATGTTTTCTGATTTTTGTAGGTCATTTGAAAATGTTATAGTACCAAAAACTTTCCGTACACCTTATCTGATATTATTTTATTCAGATTGGTGTTTTGCATGTTTACAAGTAGAACCAACATGGCGACGTTTGATCGACGAGTTAGAGCCATTGGGTCTTGGTTTAGCAACTGCACATGCCGAGAAGGAGTCCGCTTTAGCAAGGAAATTAGGAATTCATTCATTACCATGTCTTGTTGTCACAATAGATGGTCGTACAAGTGTATACAAAGAATCTCTTTTTAGTATTCAAAAAATTGTTGGTATGTATAATATAATATACAATACAATACAATTTCGTATTATGATGGAACTAAATTTTTTATTTCTCTTGCAGACTTCTTACGAAACAAATTTCCATATAAATTAATACCTAATATAAATAAAAATAATGTAGATAATTTTCTCTCAGGATGGATAGATAATCGAATTCGAGCTTTAATATTTGACAAGAAGGAATCTGTAAGATTACGATATCTATTCATTGCATTTTATTACAGAGATCGTGTTGCATTTGGTTTCGTACAGGTACTTCTTATTTCTATTCATCTTCAATTAAATTATTTAGTGTTTCAATTATTTTAGTTGCAATCTATTTTTTGCAGACGGGAAAACCAGATACTGAACTTATTGTAGTAAAGTATAAAATCTCCGTGGACTTGGATACTTTATTATTATTTAATGAAAATTCTGAGAAACCTATGGCGTCCGTTAGTATGAAAGATATATCAAGTGATACAATGCACAATGTTATTTCAAATAATAAATTTCTTGCCTTACCAAGACTTTCAAACCAAGCAATGTTAGATTCAGTTTGTCCACCCGAGTGGTTAAGACCTCAAAAACGATTATGTGCAGTTTTAATATCACAACAAAATAGCCCTCTTCATGATTTAGCTAGACATAAGTTTAGACAAGCAGCTTTAGAATCATCTTACAGGTATAATAATTGATAGATAATAGTAACAATGTATATCGATCATTTTACTTTATTGTGTTTGATTTACAGTACTGAAAGAGTCCGATATACATACGTATTTAAAGATACACAACCAGAATTTGTGTCAGCACTATCAACGGGGGAAGGCAGTCCTTTAGAACCTTTATTACATATTGTCATTATTTGGAGAAGGGATGCAAATCATTTGAAATATGAATGGTTACCTACTGGTTGGATTGAAGCTGCTCAAGATGAAACTCAATGGAACGAAACACGTCGCAACTTAGAACAAACTATACAAAGATTATTGCGTGCATCTGAAGCTTTACCATATGCCGCAGTTGTAGGTGAATTAGCAGATGAACATGCACAGGTTTGGAGTCTCTTTTTTTTTCTAAATTAAAATTATATTGCAACTTATAATTGTAATTTTGTATAGGGTACTGTAGACAAACTTATTGGAAAAGCGTTACTAGCTGTAGATTATATTTCGGATAGTCTTACTAAAGAGCAAATATTGCCTTTAGTATCAGTAATTGCTACTTTAATGTTAATTGGTGCTGCGGGATATGGGATGTCGTATCTAGCGTAAGTAAGATGACTTTAAAATGATGTATTTCATTTGATATACATCTACACCTTATTTATGTTGGTTTTCAAAATTATGTAGAAAATTAGAGGAAGCAAGTATTCAAGCTGAACGTGCTCAATGTAAGGATAACGGTAAACCAACGCAGTCACAGCCACAATTGCGATTGCACGAATTGCGGGCAGAGAAATATAATGGTTTAGTTCGACTATTAAAACCAGGCTGTAGAACCATTATATTATTAGTCGACGTTCAAAGTAGATTAAAATTATTACCAGCTTTTCATAAAGCTGTGTGGCCTTATAGGTAAGTTTATCATATTTATAAAAAAATATGTATTTTAATACAAGAATAATTGATATTATTCCAGGAAAAATAAAACTCTTATGTTTGGACATTTGTCTCTTGAAAGAGGGTTAGAGTGGTATAAAAAACTGCTATCTCTCACCTTGCCAGAACAAAAAGAATTAAACATAAATGCCAAGAATTGTGTTGGCACTGTATTATCTTTAAATGGTCATCGTAAATATTTTTGTATGTACCACGCTAAACATCCAGAGTGTACTAAAGGCAAGGGTTCTAAGGTATGTGTTATATACTCAAGTATTCATTTATTAAATATGTAAAAAAATGTGAATTTTAATGATATTTGTATACACAGAGAATAGAGCGAATAACGAAACAGTTATCTCGAAGAACAGATGATGCAGAAGCTGGCGCATTTATAGGTTTTGACAGTTCCAATGAATCTGATGTTTCTGAAGAAGAGGTAATATAGTAATATTTTAAAATATATAATCAATATAAATCGTTGAATAAACTTTATTATTATTTATATTCTAAATGTCGAACTTCTCTTTAAATTTACTAATTTTTATATATTATAGGGTGGAAATAACGTTTTATGCCAGAACAATCTTTTGGATGGTTTACCAATGTGGCTGGATAGGCTATTCGAAGGTTTAACACATCGTTATTATGTAAATTATTGGCCCGAGTTCACTGCCAAGTAAATGAAGATTGGTATACATTTTGGTAATGTGTATACTTTTTGCAATAGAAAAAGGGATCCAACTAGTCAACAATATCACGTCATTTAAAAATCCTATACAATTTAAACGTATCTTTTAATTTCATATAAAGTTAGGACATATTCATTATATGTACATTTATTAATTCACGCGCGATTTTCTGTACACATGAAATTTAGATATTCCATTAACTACACTTAAAACAGAATTTTATAAATTGTCATAATAGTTGATAAAGCTCTTATAGATTCAAAGTTACATTATTTTCGTCAATTTTCATAAGTAATAAGAACTCTCTCGTCATTTTTAATAATATTTTTTAAATAATTCTAGTCAATGCCATTAAAGACATAACAGTATTTATATTAAATGTTTAAATATTAGGCTCTGTATATTTATATATATTTATAACAAGTCAATGATTTTTTTTTCCTTCAACGTAATCTATATCATGGTATATAGTTACTTTTATACCATTAAGTTAAAACAATTTTTATTTTCCGTATAACATACGAGGTTTGATAGAAAAATATTGTAATACTATTTATATATAATTTTTATTCTTGAGAAATCTTTTATTGTTATCTAACAAAAAAGTTTATTGATATGTAACAAAATATTAATTAAATTTATTTTTTAATTTCTTTAACTCATTGATTAGGAAACTCGTAAATTTTGTCATTTTTATTATATATATTACTGTATGAAAATATTGTTCGTTATTTATGTTCATAGAGTCATTCTTTTCTTTTTTATCAAACTTTGTATGTATAATGTTAATGTTTAAGAATATATGTTCTTCTATGAATAGATATTTTTATTATATGTTTTTTATCCATGTATTTTTATTTGTTTATGAAGATTGATAACAAAAGTATCTGTATGTTTATCCATTTGTTGATGCAAGTTTTGATTGAACATTTATGATAATGTTAAAGATAATGATAAATAATTACGTGCTTTATAAACGATTTATAGTTGATGGAAAGAGAATGATTAATATTCTCATAGAGAACAATAAATAATATAAAAGCTAGTCCCTTTTTCAGCTACATTTAAATAATCTATCTTTAAATTATATTTTGAATAATTACAGAGAATCATTGCATTATTCATTTAAGTCATCATATAAGTAATGTCATTTTCATACTTAGAAACATTCAAAATAGATAGCTCATTTTTCAATTTGTATTATTTGTGATCTAAATCTATTATATGTGAATTTATATTTCAGTTTTTATTAACTATAAAATTTTATATTTCTATTTTTTATCGAATTATAAAACTATATTAGCGAATTGTTAAAATTAAGCGTTTCTTTTATATAACAATTATTTTTAGTGATAATCTACTTAATCAAACGAATTTCATTTTACACTTTCAAAAAATATATATCAAATACAAGTTATTAATATTGTAACACTGTACAGAAGTAATATAATAAATACAGATTCTTTTCTTTACTTTTTTTTCTCCTTATCTTTCTTATAATTTGGAAAGGATTGATCATATTTGACGTTTTGAATTGGTTATGTGACTATAATCGTTAAATAGTATAACTAGTTAAATTATACACAATTATTTTATAAAACATAGTGATCTGTTTAAAAGAATCTTAAATAACAAATATTGAAATGGCATGACTTATGAGATGACTATTATCAAAGGATCAGTTTAGGTTTAAGATATACATCAATCATGTTTCATAAAATTATGCTCGGAATTTTTTAATGCATGGAAGAGAATTATATATAAAAAATTGTTTACATTGTGTATACATTCTATAAAGATATTTAAAACATGCTGAAATAAAGATATATGAATAAATACAGATATGTTGATTTTGTAAGTAAAGTATAATTAATCTGTTTTATAATCTGTCAAAACTGATTATTTTCGTTAAAGACTGCAATAATATTTTGTAATTGAAGTTGAAATGCAACACTACAATTTATAATTATTAAAAAATAATTTATATCACATATTTCTATGTAACATTAAATTTTTTTATATTACTATTTAATTTTTGGTAAGAACATTTTTTTTATTACTAAGAATTTTAATACTTTATTGACACTTACATGTATCACATGATATAAATAAAAAACTTATTCGACATAAATAAATCATATATAATTTCTCTTTATAAAATATTAATTAAATAAAATAATCTTTATGATGTAAAATATTGAAAAAATTCTTACTACAAGTTTATTGTATTCGTTTAAATTCTGGAAATATTTCATATATCACAACTTCAAAGATATCCTGCAAGCCAGAGAAATTAATAAAATATAATTAATGTAATATAATTAAAAAATTTTGTTAATTGAAAATAACTTACGTAAAATAATTGTTTATTTAAATTCACATTTTGTAAGGAATCGAAGATTTTTATTGCACCACGTTGAGCACTTTGCGCTCCTACCAAATTTGTTAAAACATCAGGAATATTATTCAAGAATTGCCTTCGTGCTTCACCTCTTGTTTTTAGCTTTTCTTCATCTGTGCGAGAAGTCGTTTCAGAAACTAAATGACCGTTTGGCCACCATGATTTCGTAAACAATTGTATGTAATAATGAAGCATTGGTTCGGAGAATACCCACGCAATAGTATCTCTGATTTGCCTGATAATTATATTTGTTTATATTATTAAAAAAAGCATTTTATATTATTCAAAAAAGCTTAAGTTTAAGCTTGAAATTAAAAATAAACCTGTTTATAGTTCGACCATAGGTAATTTGAACGAAGGTTATTAACGATCGTCGAAGCCAACGAAATACTCCCCGCAGATCGAAAATTTCACCTAAAAGAGTATAAAGAGGTTCGGCTATTGCATCTTTATTAACATGTAAGATTCCATCTGTGGTTGTTCGACCACTATCAGTATCATCTAATAGCAATGAATAATCCTCTTCCTCTTCTTTATCGCGAAGTTCGCTGCTGTTGTTAGATCTAAGATTTTAATATAACAATTCAATTCAACATAATGACAATTATTATTAGATAATATGGCTACTTACGTTTTAAATAATGTTGACAAAGAAAATCGAGATTTTTTAGGAGAAGGAGGAGCATATTTCAAATGTTCCGAACTCGGACTGAGGAATGTATATAAAGCCTCGCTTTGATTCAATTTTTCATCTTCTAAAACAAACTAAGAACGTTAACAGTTAAAACGACTAATTTAAATAGTGCTTTGTTAACATAATTATCTAGAAAATTTACATTTAAAAATTTTTGTATTTGCATTTTAGCTTTGTCTAACGTATTTTTATCAGATTTTCCAAAAAATTTTAAAGGTTGCGAAGGTAAATCTAAATTTTTCACATTGGAGCACAATTGACGAAGCTTTCTATGAAGATCTTGAAAATCTTGTAATTTTCTTAGTACAACCCATCCACTGTATATACTTTCACTATTATCTTCATCTTCTGTCATGTGGACAACCAAAACAAATTGTGGAGACTCTCCATTGTCTGGTATCTGTTTAAAAATTAATTAAAACTATTTTAATTAAAATGAATAACAAAAAGAATTTTCTAGTTAAATTATAACAGCTTAAGCTTCAGTTACTTCTGCACTTTGTACTTCTGCTTTCCAATGACCTAAATGTTCTGCCCACATTTCTGTGTGAGTTAAATGTGCTTCCAGTTGTTTTTTCTCACTCTGTAACCATTCAACTTCTTTGGCTAAAAAATTTAAAACCTTGCTCTCTGGTTTCAACGAAGACTTTAGTGCTTGTAAGGCTTGCATTTTGTTATTTAACTTTTCCTGTAGTTGATCCAATTTACTGCGGGCATAATTTGAATGTTCTCCAACAAGCAAAGACATATTTTCGGATAATGTTCCATTTCCTATACGTCGATCTTCCACTAAATCTAAAAATTAATTTTACATCAATAATTTACTTTACAAACAACTTTATTGTTAACGTAATTATATTTTTATAATAAATCTGACCATCTATTCTCTCATTAAGCAATGCTTCTTGCATACTTTTGTACTGATCGCTAACGACAAACGAAGGATAATACTTTTCTTCCAAAGTTTTAACAACACTGTCTTGAACTTCATAAAATACGTTAGGTCCTATATCACCTAACAAGAAACTTTCCATCTTTTTACGAATAGCTCTATCAACTTTTATTTCAGCAGTTGAAGACGTTATATAAGTGTAAAAGATTTCAGCCCCCAATTGATGCCAGTTAGATTTATCTGCATTGCGTAACTCTTGTACAGCTGCCCAATATCCAATCAAATCCTGGCTGGCAACTTGTTCAAGAAATTGTGAAAGGTATCGTCTGCCTATCACATTGTCTAAAATATATTGTAACGGCAAAATGCTTTCTTCTGTAACCATTGCTGCATCGGTAACATCATTGGTCTACAAAATATTATTCTTAAATACAGTTGTTACTATTGTTTATTAAAGAAAAACTTTTTTACAACCTGAACAGGATATCCGTTCCATCCTAACGATTGCATGTGACATTCACATGTATTTTTAGCGTATGTTAGTTGACTAATGTATCTCTTCAATTTTCGAGCTTGAAGAGCATCAGACTTTCCAAATACATTAGTATCTGGATCTAAGCCTTGTGCTCTTTTAATATTTTGTATTGTTGTAGCCTGCATGATTTCAGTAACAATGTTGTATCTGATATGTTTCAAAACCTCTAAATCCTTAGAGCTTTTAATCATACGAATAAAATCCTCAAATGATTCAGCATACTCGTAAGTTTTTCGATGCATTGCTTCTGCAAGCTGTTGTTGATCAATATATGATAAAATCTTTTGGTTGATATAATCCGGATTTGTTATTAAGTCTATTGCAGGTTTTAGTACTGGAAGAATAGAAAGAAGATAAAATATTTGTTGTATATATAAATGTAATTAGTATATTACGTGTAATTAGTAATTATGGTTCCAATGGTACTTACTTTTACATGCGAGAATTTCTCTCAATAAATATTTCATTGGTGCAAGGGAATAACAGGGCGGTAACAAAAACAAGATATATAATTCGCTAACTTTCTTCAAATAGTCTAACTCAGCTGCAGGTGACATTAAGTGTGTAGATAAAATAAATACTGGATCTTCACCTTGTGTTCTGTGTAAATACATCCTTTTAAAAACAATCATTTTTTATATTATATATGTATGATACTTAATAATTAAACTTACGAAGCAGTTTGAGCAAGCCTAATCTTCTCAAAGTGAAATGTAATTTTATTTACTATACTACAAACTACCAGTTTTGTATGGTCTACTTTTGATAAACGATCGTGGAGAGTTTGAATTGCTCCCCATGTATCTTGCTTCATATTGTCAATTATCTGTTCTGAATTAAAAGCCAATTCGTCTAGCCAGACGCCAACAAAGTCTTGAAAAATTAAATCCAGCAAATTCTGCAGGGCTCCGTCCACCATGCGAGTAAAAACCAATGGATATCTGACATGCTTCCTGGTACTTCCAGCTTTGGCTACGTATCCGTTCTGAAATAATTAACAATTTGTAAGAATAATTAACATTTGCAAAGTATCATTTATAATACTCAGTTGTAATAACAACTTAGTAATAAATTGTGTTGTTACAATATTATAATAACAACAGTAATAAATCATGTTATAACCACATGAAGTATAAAATAGATAACAAATTTATAGATAAATAGTATACATGTTTCTTATCTTATCAATACTTTTCAGATCAGTCGATATTAACATGAAAATGAATTCAACAAGGGGATAATACGAGCATCGTGAGTCTCTTTCCTTTTCGTTAAGAATTGAAAAAAGTCGATGGTTCTTAGTTATTGAAATTAAACGTCAGAGAACTTCAACATAATTATGCTACGGGAGATTTAACGAAAACAACATAAGACCAACCATCAACAAATTGTGAAAGGCATCCAATTCAGCGATTGTTTTTAAAGTCGTTGATGCAGTTGCGTGTTTCGGCGAAAGAGCAATGTTTATGAACGTGACGATCAAACATCCAACAAAAAAGCAGGATATGGTTAGCAAGCAGAAAACGTAAAACCACAGCAAATTATTCCAATAGAAGAATACGACCAGAGCTGGAATATACAGAATACCAGTCCGCAACATCTCGAATTTCGATTTCGATCGCGTGACAGTCAATATTACGTGTTCAAGTCCATGTTTAGAAAAATTGGTTCACACGAACTCCGAGGAGAATCAAATCGTGTCAACAATACCGCTATACAAGACACAGACTATAGCTGGAGAGATTATACTTATCTGCAATTACTTATCTGCGTTCTGAAAGTTAATGGAAATTTTCAAAATTTGTTTTGAAATTTTTCTTTTAAAATTGCCTGATAATAATTTACGGCAATGAAATTGTAACTATTTCATTCTGTACGATTAATACACGACTGATACATCATTTTACATTTTTTTCTGTCTTAAAGCATTTAGTGATACATATTTGTTCTCTTGCACAAGCGCGAAATTTGAAATGAATGTATATGTATGTACAAGCACAGAGTTCTCTATCGATTTACGTGCATCTGCTTACATTTGAATTATATTAAGTTTATATTTAATGTAAAGAAATGTCCTCGAATAATTTAACAATTTAATAATTGAATTTTTAAAAGAAGGAAATATGTGTATTTTATAATATAAAATAAATAAAATTTCTGTTTTCATTAGAACTAACATTTACGAGACTATGTATCATATATATCATATATATATTTTACAACAATGAAAGTTTATATCTTCATTAGAACATTATTTAATACAATAACGAGATAGATTACTGAACTTGATTTTTTATTTATTTAATTATAAGTTAACTTTTTATTATTATAGGTAAATTAAAAATGTGATGCGACGCAGAGAAATGTTGTAATGGACCTTGTTTTATGTGCAACAACCTGTTGCACATTACGGTTAAAGATAATGATAATTACAAGGTTAGAACTTCAATAATCTTTGAAGTGCTAAAATTCTCACCCAACAGGCAAGTAAATAAATATAATATTTCGGCAATGCTATGTGACTTTTAATAACTCAATGTTGATTTTATTTTTTTAAATCACGTTGAAATATTCAAGTTCCAATTTGAAACCATTTCCAAACCTTTATATTTGAAAATATTTGACAATTTAATCTCTGACAATTTGTTATTTAAGGATTTAAATCGCATGTAAAACATGAAAGACGAATATAATAGCATTAGTGTGAATAAATATTTTAGTAATCATTTGACAATATTTTTTTACAAATTTAATTTCAATTATAAAGGGAAGCAAGAACCGATGCTGTTTGTAATATTTAAAATTATTATTTAATTTGTGATTAAAGCTATATTCAATAAATATTCCAGTAAATTATGAATTAAATCAAAATTTCTAGATGTTACGAATAGCATCCCATGTTTCTTTAATATTTTCAAATGTAAAAAACAAGTTATCTTAAACTTCGTTTCAAATTTTACTTTTCATAGAAGTAGTTACATTTGTAATTTCTTCTTAAATCATTATGTTATATTAAAAAGTTATATAATATAACATTAAATAAAAAAAAACATGGCAATGTTTCTTTGAAATGAAAAATGGAGACAAACATGACAATTTTTATTTTATAGAATGAAACTATTATTTTTATAAAATAAAAATTGTTATAATAATTACGCAAAGAATATATTAATTAATATCTTTGTATAGAACAAATGTGAAGTTAAATAGTATCATCGAAAGAAGAATGGAATCACTACAAAAGTGTGAATAGCAACTGCGAGCTTCATTCTTACTCATTCTTCCGCATTGAAATTTTCAACAGGTGCGTGAGCGTGTGGTGGGCAAAATCTACGTGTTTTCTCCTATCGTACTTTCCGTTTATATCAGGAATCGCGAAACTGTCGTTTCCTATATAAAATACCTTCGCTTTTGATCTCGATGATTTACAAGTATATCACACGTAACATTATGTCGCCGTTCTACGCTCTGTTATTGCTGCAACTACTCATTTTAAATTCTTCCCTGGCACTTAACATTCGTAGGTCCGATGGTAAACGAAATTTCGTGCTTAAAACCGTAAGTCTAGCATATTCTTTTATTTGAAGTCGTTTGTAGATCGTTCAATTTCGCAGATGCTTCTTTTTAGCATTAAATTTGGAAATTTATTTACATTTAGATTTATGTTTGAATACGATCCAGTGAATTCCTTTTTCCGATTCAAATTCAAGCGAATTGCCGAATTAAAATTCTACAAGAATTTCAGAGTAAATTATAATCTACAAATTAATTAAATTAATAAAAATCATGTGCTACTGGATGTCTATTATAATTATTTCGTTTCATGTTTAGCCAGAATTGATAAGGAGCCACGGTTATCAGGTGGAAATTCATAATGTTATAACAGAAGATGGTTACATATTGGAAATTCACAGACTTCTGTGCGGACGGCTCGATTGTGAAAGGAATTTTACAAATGGAAAACAACCGATTCTAATGCAGCACGGATTGGCAGGCAGTTCTGCGGACTGGATCTTTATGGGACCAAACAGAGCATTGGGTAAACTACGCTCAACTATTTTCCAGAAATTTTTACAAGATTAAATGATTTATATTCTTTTAAATTAAAGTTAAAATTCAGTTATTTGTAAATTTAAATTTGTTTATCATTAATTATAATATAATTTCTTCTTGCATTTGCACCTCTATGTTTACATTTACGCACGTCACTCTTCTGAAGATTATCTTTCTCTTATGTCATTATTGTGTAATTTTCAATTGCATCAAAGCCATCATCGTGAAAGTTACGTCCAAACTTAAATTTTTTGGTCAAACTTGTGATGTAACACGCATGTAACGATAGTGCAATCGTTACAACGCAAGGAATAAATTACATGCTTGAAGTAATAAAAAATTTTTGACTAGCAATGATTTTTATATAATTTTTAATCTTAAAAATGAATCTGTCTCTACTTGAAATTTAAGTTTCCCCTTTTTAGCATATATGCTAGCAGATGCAGGATACGACGTATGGCTTGGAAACAATAGAGGAAACACTTATTCAAGAAATCATATCTTAATGTTACCACAGAGCCGACATTTTTGGAATTTTAGGTATGTTAAATGACAAAATCGAATTCAATATGTACTTATGAATTCGAATTAAATTCAACATTTTTTCTTTTAGTTACCACGAACTCGGTATTTATGATGTTCCTGCAACAATTGACTACATACTGCATCAAACAAATTGCGAGCAACTCTTTTATATTGGTCATTCTCAAGGAACCACACAATTTTTGGTAGCAATGTCTCAAAAACCGGACTATAATGCAAAAATTAAGTTGATGATCGGTCTTGCTCCTGTAGCTTTTACTGGCAACATACGCGGTCCGATTACAAAACTCGCTAAATTAACATACTTGGGTGTGGTAAGTTGCCCGAAAATTTTTAATATGATCGCATAAATAATAGTTAATCTTTTTACGACTGAAATCTTTTATTGCTTCAAAATTTATTCAATTATTAATTGAGGAATCATTGAATAAACAATAATTAATTATATAACAAATATTCTATCTAAAATTAAATTAAGTTACAATGAAATAAAAAAAAAGATGTATGTTTTATTCATATTGTAGTGGATGGGTGAAACATTCGGTTATCCTGAATTACGTTCACGTTCTGCTTGGGGAAAGTTTGTATCGAGTGTACTTTGTCAAGATACAATGCTCTTTTGCAATAACATTCTGTTCTTCGTCACTGGTTTCAGCCAGACAAATTTGAGTGCGGTAAAAATTTAATATCATTTTATCCTTATCCTTATTAAAATAGTAAATCCAGAAAAATTAGCGATAGAACATAAACAGTTTGAAATAAATATATTTACAATAAGATTTTTGTATGCTTAAAGAACAATGGTAAATTTTAGACAGATGATAGCAAAATTTAATTGTAGTCATTTTCTGCTAATTATAACGTAATTTTCATTTTTTCTCGCAGTTTGAATTTTTTCTGCCGAAGATGCAATTTTTAAATTTGTATTAATTAAATTAATTAAACTCTTTTGTTACATAAAATGGATAACTGTTTAACGAATATTTTCCAAATTTGTATTTGGTTATTTAGATGAATTTAACAACGATTATAAATTATGTCCCGGCCGGAGCTTCTTGGAAACAGATGGTTCATTTTGGTCAAGGATACATACATCCACGTAAATACTCGCGCACGTATATATTACATAATATATTACGAAAAATAATAATAACAATATTTGTTCAATGATTTCAGAAAATTTTCGACAATTTGATTACCATAATAAAGAAAAAAATTATCAAATTTACAATTCTCTAGAACCACCAAAATACAAATTAAATGACGTAACTGCACCAGTTGCCTTCTTCAGCAGTGATGATGATTTACTTTCAACAAAATCAGTAATTATACATTTTTATGCAGCAAATAGTAATATAAAATAAAAATTTAAAATTTAAAGTAAAATAATAGAAGACTAATAAAATTAACTTTATTTTTTTAGGACGTTGACCTTCTGAAAAGTAAACTTAATAATGTTATATTCCATAAAGAAGTATCAATTAAATCGTTCTCCCATTATGATTTTATATGGGGAACATCTTCAGTATCGATCATATTTGAACCTATATTAGACTTATTAGCCCTTAAGCAGTAAAGTGCAATATTAAACCGACAAAACGTCTTTGAATACACCAGAAAAAAAGTAATAAAAGTATTTTTAACAAAACTGTCATTTTCAACAATTATACAGAGATAAATAAAATAATAATAATTAAATTTGAAAATAAATATGATTATGTTATTTACCTAACGTTTCTAATGTTCTTTAGTTTTCTAATGTTAGTAATGTTCTTTAAAGAAAGATAAATAAGCATCTGATTGTAGGGCCTTTATTTTTACGGCTCCAGAAATTCGGAGCCGTAATTTACTCAAACAGTATAATTTAACAACGCAGGGTTTAAAATGCTATTATTAAAATTTATTTATACAGTATATATCAGATAACTGATAACAATCAAACTACGAAACATAAGTTAAAATTTATAAAAATCCTATTAACGTGTTTCTCTTCATACATAGTAACATTTCGATACAATTTGAGATAGATATCAATAAATCATTAGCATTACTAAATATCACTATATCGTTATAAAAAAATGAAAGGAATGTTTCAATTAATTTACCAGTCACTCATTACAATAAGAAAGAAATTCTTTCTTCATTTATTTGTTTGATTTTTCTTACGTTTATATATTCTTATTGTAAAGAAAGCCACTACACAAAACTCTGCTTTGTTTTAGTTTCCATTATTAACTAATCACTTTTGTTATAAAAGCAAAAAATTGCAAAAAATTTCCATCCTGATCTTGTGGTTATATAATTAATATTTTAATTAATCGTTGAGTAACTAAGATTAGTAATTATACAAACTCGTTCTTCGTCCGATTGAATTTTAGCACGATGGAAAATTGAGTTTTAAACAACAAGACATATATTGTAAAATTCCTTTCATATATATATATATATATATATATATATACACATACCTACACACGTGTATATGTATATATATAAATGATAACAAGCATTTTCTTTCCATTTTGAGCGCTAACAATAGAATATTTAAATAACATAGTTCTATAATTTCTTATCTTAGTAGTAGCCTTTACTTGCAGCAAAAGCCATTTTTGTTAAATATACTCTTTTTTTAATTATATTTTTGGAACTGCCGTATGGAACATATTTTTCAACACACGAAAAAGCATTCCATTATCAAACAAAATATACAAAATGGATTGTGAAAATTACAATAAGAAAATTACGTTCACTGATTAAATTTTGTTTCAATGATAACGCTACAACGAAAGATAATGCTTCATTCGAACAATAATAATAGTAATACTAATAATAATGTTATAAAGTAACTACAATATTCGAAATGATACGTATATTCATTATGTATATATTTATATAAACTAAACAATAACAGGAAGTACTTCTTTATCTTATCTCTCTAAATTATATACATGCATAAATATATATACATCTAGTATACAGGGCGAGGCACTTAAAATACAAGCAATAATCTTTCAATTAATAAAAGTTCATTTCTCTTCATAAAGTTAGTATTTGCATCGTAATCAAAAGTAAAATAAAATAATAATAATTTGTTCATATCATTTATTAATCTGTGATATAAACCGAAATTAATTACTATTTCACATAAATACATAAAATGTCAACCTTGAAATGTACTTTAATTTTTAATTTTTATATATAGAAACTATATATTTCTCTTGTTTTTTTTAATTTGCATTGATATATTCCTTTTTTACATAAATATATATTTATTTTTGAAACAATATTTCATTATTTAAGAATGTAAAGTATGTTTCATATTTTTGTAATTAAACACAAATATGTATAACAGTTAAATTGATCAGATCATTAGACTTGAATATTAAGATAGTAGCAAAAAAATTTACATTTAGGAATTACTTATAAATAAAGCGATTATTAACACATGAATGATAGAAAATAAAGGAATACCTCCTTATATGTGTTAAAAATAAATTATTTTGGAATGTATTATTTCACCAACATCTTTCAATTATATTCAAAATTATAAATAAGCATTCAATTTATGTTAAGAATAATTCAATATATATATAATTATGTTTATACATTCAGTACTTAAAATTACAATATTAGAAATACAAATAAAAGTCATGCAAAAAATAATGAAACTTAAATAAGGTTTTTAGAGAGAGAGAGAAAAAAATAAAAACTAATAAAACTTTTTACACATATTTGTAATTATAGTCATTAAAAAATAATTAGTTTTTGCAATCCGAAACTACATTTTCAACAGTTAGTCTACAAGTGTCTCCCTAACTATTGCAATCTTTATTAAGAAAATATACATATTTTATTAAGTTTTCTTGAAATCTATTTTTAATATTGTATTTTCTCTTTTTTTCAATTATGTAAACTATTTGTTTAATCGGATAGTTTAACTATTATAAAAAGATAATCTAAAACGAATTCTAATTCTTATTAAGCATTACTATAGTGTAAAGGATTGATTTTTAACTATAGGATAAGTAGATATCCATAATGATACTGATTACAATATTTGCAATAGTACTGCAAAGAAATAATGAGTATAAAAAATATTGTATATATATGTTTATATATTACTATTAAATATTCACTATTACTTTCAAAGTAAACATAATGAAAGGTGACATTGCAGAAAAATCGTGATAAATTTAGATTAACATAAAGTAATATAACTGATTTCGTTACTTAATATTTGTGACAACTCTTTTAATAACGAAAGAAAATAATCACTGTACTTTCAGAATAAGATTAATTTAAATTGAACATAAGATTTTTATTTTAATTCAATTAATTCGATTCAAAGATCTGAATTGAAATTCATAAGAATCAAAATGTCTCACTCTGCATAATATAGTATACATATCCGGCATGTTTGAATATAAAAAAAAGTTGCTAATCTTTTATAAAACTCTTTTCATATAATGACTTTTCATAATTTAATTTTCGTGTGTTCTTATTCTAAATTCCTTTCAGATTATCTTAATTTTTATATTAAATCTTTATAATTCTTTTTTTTTTCAAGATTTTTTAAGGTCTTTTTGTATTTATAATAATCACAGGAGCGAATATCTGTCAACAGTAAACAATTTTGGTGTAATGTAACAATTAAAAGAGAACTCAAAATTAATCAATATAAAATGATTAATATTTTGTTATGTAAATTCAAAATTGCACAAAATTTAGCTTGCATTTTTATTTCGAAATTAATCAATCTTGTTTAGTAGAAAATATTTAAAAAATATTAGCAAATATTAAATTTCTTAATTGCATATAAAGTGATTTAAGCTTTGGATACAAAAAGATATGGCAGTGGAAGACCTTCATTTTACATCACTATAAATATTGTTAGCTAAAAACGATATCTAATTTGTATTAAAAACGTGGAAGTAGTAATAGAAACTGAAAAATGTAATTCATAATGAAACTAATCCATTGTAAGAAGTTATAATTTTGTGCAATTTCAATATTTTACTTGGATCATATGTTTTTTGCATCTTCTTTAAACAAAAACATAATAACAAAATGTAAGAGTATAACATAATCTTACTTAGAAAGTTTTATACCAAAATTATTTACTATATAACTTTCACATCCTTGGAATATAATACTTGCAAAATTTTATAATACTACATTGTGATTATAATGTGATTAAGATTTCTTTCTTCTTTCTTTAATATACATCGTGATCAACAGTTTTCTTTTAAAAGTGTTTGTATATTATAGCTTTAAATTATTCATATAATATATATATATATAAAAAAAATGTAAAAAACAAAAAGTTTTTAGTTTTTTTTTAGAAATTTTATATTTACGTTCGCTATATTTTCCTCTCAAACGTAATTAATCTATAATATACAATATTTTCTTCTTAAATAGATATTAGTTCGTTAGAAATATTTTGTTGCTATTGTTTTTAGTGAATACGTTCATGCAAGCGATATAATAGATCGTAGAATGCTCGTAAATATTAATAGAACGACTGCGCAACGGAATGACATATTACCTACGAGATTAATCGAAGCAGTCAGGTACGTTTTCCATTTTAATTCATTTCTCTTCTAAAAATAGCTGAAAATAATACCCATTAATACGCCTAAGTTGCAGCACCATATGAAAGAAGAGTACAACACGATCGTATATATTATGTGGCGCAAATTAAATACTTTTTTTTTTCTTCCAATACTTGATACAAGGATTCTGTAAACTTCAACGTTGTTACAGGTTTCAAATCTCTTGCAATCTACAAAATTTATATTAACTATTGATTAGAGGCAATCTCATAATATTAAATAAGCCTTATTTAGCTTAATTTAATGGAAGGCAAAACATTTGCTTCAAGAGTCCTTTCTTTGGACTTTCATCTTCCTCGTCGTCGTAATTGTGTTCATCGTAGTTACTAATGATCTCATTGTTATTGCTAAAACCGTATGTAACGTCTGTAATACTTAGAGAACTGGAGCACATCGGACTTTCGTATCGGAATGGAAAAGGTGGTGATAACCGATATTCGTTATAATTATTGTCGTTCTCATTCTCTTCAGAATATGTCATTAAAAAAACATTGTTATGATAACCTCGATTTCTTGAGCTGATATTCAATAGGGGATCGATCCGAAGCTTTGCAAGTTTATCTTGTAATTCGTACATGTAACACGATTGTAATTGTTGCTGATTTTGAGTGTGACGTGACACAATAATAAGCGGTTCTTGTCACACGCAGTCTTCCAAAGACATAAGTAACGGGTTCACATACTCAAAACCTTCGAATTCGCTTTGATCAATCTTGTCGATCACTCTCCTGCAAAATATTTTATTTCCAAATTACACGAAAAGGCTCAAACTTGATTTATGAATTAAAATGTAAGTGTGAACTTCTTACTGTTATTTACTATCTGAGTAAACTCAAACATGTTGAAATTTCATTTTTTTATTTAAAATATAAAAATAAATTAATAAATTCATTTTAACGAAACTTACGGATCATCCGGTGTTAAATGAACTGGTTCATCTGTAAATTCTGGTGGGAAGTTCGCTAAGTCACGGTCAGAATCTAATCTTGGTTTATAAGGTGGCGTTACTTGTTTCTGTTCCAACTGAAAATTTATCAATAACATTTAACATGAAAAGTATATTTTATAATTAATACGAATTGCTAATGAACGAAATGCTAATGATAAAAATGACAAAAATTACCATTTCCCAATCTATCGCTTTAAAGAAAGGATGGGCAACAATATCAAGGAAACCAGTCGGCCTCTTGCCACACCCCAATCTCTCGGTTGGATCTTTGCAAAGGAAACCTTTAAGCACTGACGCTGCTTTGACCGATAATGACCTTGGTATACGAATTGTTTTCTGCAAAATAACTTGGAATAGATAATCTTCAGTATTTTGATCTGGATTTTCTTGTGCACCCGCGATATCGAACGGGCTGCGACCTGCAAGCATTTCATACAAAAGTACACCAAGTGCCCACCAATCTACAGAGAAACTATAATCTTCACCCCGCAATATTTCAGGTGCTATGTAATTCGGAGTGCCACAGAATGTTGCAGTTGTGTCACCCTCTCTAACACCTTCCTTGCACATTCCGTAATCAGTCAATTTCACATGTCCTTCGTGATCAAGTAATACATTATCTAATTTCAAATCTCTGTATATGATACCTGCACAAAGAAATCGTCAAAACACGTCATTATGGATAATATTAAATTATATTTAAAAGAAACAAATAAGTTGTTTAAAAAATTGTATTATTTATAGATATATTTTGCTCTCAAGAGAGAAATTAGACCTCATTCTTTTTAAAAGTACGGAGGAAAGATATTGCTTTTACCTTTCTCGTGTAAAAAATTTAAAGCGAGACTAATTTCAGCTGCATAGAATCGAGCATGCTCTTCCGGAAGACGGCGTTGTCGTTGCATATGGAACATCAGGTCACCACCACGTACGAACTCGATCACAAAGAACAGACGAGAGGGCGTCTGAAAGCACGAGTGAAGTCCTACAAGAAAAGGATGATTCGAAGCGGTTTCGAACACGTGTTTCTCTGTCTGAACCCAGTCGATGTCTTCATCATCCGTTACTAAGGCTTTCTTAATTACTTTCATCGCGTAAATCCTCTTTGTACGCTTCAATTCTACCATCAAAACTTTTGCGTAGGAACCACGACCGATTACCCTAATCAGTTCGAAATCGTTTAACGAGTATTGCCTCTGCATATCATTGGAATTATCCGCATCGTTTAATGTATCCAGTGGCAATTCTTCCCTTTCTTCACTTCCGGTTCCTAAAAACATATTTAATTCAGCAAATAATCTCAGATCATCTCTTGGATAATTCTCTCTATCTATTTATACGAACAGATATTAAAACTACAAGTTAATATGAATTTATTCTTACGATTGCGTGAATGCTCCTCAATAATTGGCAATTCTGAGATCTCATCCTCTAGATGAGCTACCGGGCTGCATTGAACAGAATCAAGCTGTTGTTGATCGCCGTTCCTGTCGATCGTCTGCGATTCTGTGCTTGGCATCTGCTGTTGTTGCTGTTGTTGTACACTCAAGCATGGCTTGCGCACCACTTTGTGACATTTCTTGTGTACCAGCAGCTTGCATTGAATGCATTTGAACCCCTGCCGACCTAGCCCCCAAATCCGATCCTGGCAGAACGCGCAAAATGCTCGCTACGAAAGTTAGAGAAGAAATTATTTGCAAAAATAACTGTTTTCACATTTTGGACGTGACTCGAGTTACGTTCAACGAATTAACCTAATTTGGAGGTCAGATTATTGCTCCGGACTTTCTTTGAGAAATCAAAATATTACACTTCAAACATTCAAAAAAATATTACACTTACAGTTCAGATTATACATTATTTGTGAATTCGTTTTTGAAATATCTTTCAATAATAATTTAAGTAAATTTCAACGAATCTATGAGTTATATCATTGAATACTAATCTATTAACTTATCTTTTATAATTTATAATATTTATCTATTATAATTTTATGACTATTAATATTTCAACTTTCAATCAAAAGATTAAATAGGAAAAATCGTTTTAATCTAGATTGTAGAGTATTTTCAAATCCTGCCTTATTATAAGATACAAAAAGTTCAGTATTATCAAGTTTCCATAAAAACTCCAAGAACACTATTCATACATTCAATTTTCTTAGTTCATTGCCACTATAAGTTCTATTTTAGTTTATAGATAAATTGCTCGTTCTAAAAACTTATAACATATAACGAATCAATGAGCTTGCTACTTATACATAAAATTATCGACCAACTTCTACCAAACAGCATCAACTTCCACAGTCTTATTTTTACACATTAAACATTGCACATGAGCCATTCGTCTCTGGGATCTGCATCATTCAAGTAACAGAAACCTACATTCTTAAGCATTCAAGGAACGAATCATTGTCATTGACGACTAAATATAGAAAATGATGTTTGACGTTCACTAGCCAGCAAGTTCCTCTGATAAGGGATCTGACAATCTATCCATCATGATGAGATCTGGATTGCAAATACTTGTGATCACAGTATAATCGTGCGTGATTGATGCGTGGAAAATAATACATAATAATGAGCTAAAAGAAAAGAAGGGGAAAGTAACAGTGGAGCATTTAAGTTGAATGAAATGATGCTTACCCGATTGAAACGTTTCGCCTG
Organism: Melipona beecheii; assembly: GCA_032399605.1. Lineage (NCBI taxonomy): Eukaryota > Metazoa > Arthropoda > Insecta > Hymenoptera > Apidae > Melipona > Melipona beecheii. Next base: position 224,362 of record JAUCMO010000186.1, on the reverse strand, counting down.
AAATATATGACCATTCACTCGGTACAGCTTCCTCCATCTACGAGCGCCGCGTCTGTAGATGCTTCCTTTGGAAAATGAAAAAACATAAATATCACGAAAAAACCAGAGAATTGATCTTCAAAGTTTATCCTGATTCTTTTCTCCCTTTTACTTTTTAGTTTCTTTCGTTATTTCATCCGAAATATTAACTAAACAAAATTAGACATGCGTTAACGATACTACATATATTCATCGTAGAGACTTGCGTGTCTTCGATGACGCTACTTGCTCATTAATTACCGGTAAAAATATAAATTTCATTTAAAGTTTAAAATGCTCGTTTACAAAATTATAATATAATTCTCATTTAAAATGTATTCCCGTTGAAATACCACATTGGAAGATCTGCAATAAAACTACAATTGGCCTACGTCCTTCCATATTTTCCGACAGTCAAAACTATCACACGATCTTGCAAAGGTAAAACAATCGTGTAATACTTGTAAACACGATAAGGTCATTTTCGTGTGTGACCGCGCGATATTTGAAATTGAAAATATTGACAAACGAAATAGAATACTGATCGTGATTAGAGTCTTCCGTTCGATTTTATTGGCACGTTAATGTAGTATGTTACACCTGATTTTTGATCTATACGATATCTGATGTTACATGATCCAAAGATTCAAAGAATCAGCTTTTGAGTGGGATGAAATAAAGCTGTCCATTTATAACATTAATCGATAAGATACAATGGTCACTAACTAAATAATCATATATAAAATATATGATTTGTTATTTATTTTAGAAAAATTGTTTTATTTACAGAATGATCTGATTAGATTCCTCGTATTGATATTTTAAGACTCAATTTTATTAACAAACTCTATGTTTGCGTTTTTCTGTCATACTTTACCTATAGTTTATAAAACATAGAATAAAATAGAATAAAATTTAATTTCTAACCATTTTGGAACAACAAATTAACAAGAAATATTTACAGAACCATAATTAACTTGACAAAACTAAAAACATTTGTTTGATCTCTGTCGTATAAATGAAAAATCAAGTGTATATATAAAATATAAATGATGAAATTAAAAATAAGCGCGTTGATATTATCGATGTTCAATGAAAAATAAAACAGATCTGCTTGATCCTAAATACAGCAATGTAACATTCGAAAAAAAACAAGCATCGACAAAAAAAGGACGATTCTTTTCAATGCTTTCAATTTTCTTTTCTCAATGATGAATATAGCCAGGCTGCTCATATTCCTTTATAGAAATCCTGAACTTATTGTTAATCGAACAACTCGCTGGCTAGTATTGTGATGTTGAAAATCGTTGAATTGTGAAACTGTATTTAAATACATTAGAAATTTGTTTCTTTGCTGATGAACACTCACTGTCTTCTCCCTGACAGGGCATTCCTGGCGCAGGCGGCACGTTAGGAAAAACTGTAACATAAGCAAATAATTTTTCATTTTCATACGATACATCACGTTTTCATTTTGTTAATTAAAATAACACACAATTAAAATAACAAACAAAGTTTAAGACAGATCCACTAAGTACGAACATCAAAAAACAACTATTTCTTTGAATAAATTTTGTTTCACCTTGCTATTCTCTTTATTTATTCAAGAAGAATGATTTACTTATTACAGGTTTTGCATAAATGTATTTAAAATTTTTCTTTTTTAATTAAAGCAGGTTAAATGAAAAAAAAAACAGCAAAGTCAAACAGGATGTTACCTTGAATATCCTGGAAAAACATAATAAGTTGGACATGACCAACTTGTTACATGTAATGTAATACAATATAGTCTCTAATTTATTGTAGTGCACTTAAAACGATCAAAAATCCAGCTGTAAAGCACGGAAAGAATATCTTATGAATATTCAGTCATGCAAAACAGGCATTGCTATGGTAATTAGTCCAGGGATCCACTCGTTTCAATAACTAATTCATTACTAGGTTTTTGTTTAAATTAATACACTTTTGGGTTACGTACATTTACAACGGTTAACGTGACTTTCTTTGCCACTTTTGTTTGATCTACAAGAAGAAAGATTTCTACTTTAGTTTCGAAAGAAGATTTTCTCTCCTATATATTGGCTATAGCACATTCAAAAATGAAAGAAATTATACAGAATATTATACTGAATTTTCTAAGAACGTAATGACATGCTATACAGAAATCTTAAATAATAATTTAACATTAATTGATTATTAATAAAATGAAGCATTCTCTTTCTGTAACCAAAAAAAAGCATCTATATTGAGTAACTTTGCTTCATGCTAAGAAATTTTATGTTATGGAAATTAGGGAAAAATCGGTGAAATCGAGAAATTTATAAAATTGAAACAAACATGAATATCAAGTACTCTTCTTATATAATATCAACTTCTCGAGTTACAATTATATAATTATATGAAATTAAACATTTGTAAATTTTCAAAATGAACAATAATAAAAATTTATCGAAGCAATCATTTCACAATCGTTCAAATTTCGATCGACTTTTCATCATACGTTTATATTAAAATTCATAAGAGCATGTTGAATTATCCCTCTTCATTATTTGTTTAATATCTCTTAAATTCATTTCAAACGTGAAACAGGATCAAAATATTTTCAACTAATTATTTTATCATAACGTATAATGCTAAATTTTCAGATCATAGTGTAGGTATAAGTATGTACACTTATTCGCTACAAAAACAAATCAGTAATCATAATCATAACTAACAAGAAAACTATCCTACATTTTAATGATCTTTATTATCTAAGTAAGATGACAAGCATATATAAAGGAAGAAAAATCGAGTTATTCGAAAAGTTCTTAGCGAAATTTAATTAATAAAATGTCAAGATAAAAATAAAATCTAAAATATTTCAATAGAATTTATGAGCAATTTTATTTTATAATTATTCTGTTGTCGTTAAATAGAATAAATAAATAATATATCTATAAAGCGAGATGTTTAACACTGTTTCGTTGAAATTTTCTAATTTGAAAAAGTATACGTCGAAAACTTTTCGAATTACTCGAATATGAAAAAACCATGACGCGTATATAATAATAATTTGCTAAAATTGATTAGTAATTAAATATTGAATTAAATTTCAGAATTATTCTGTAAAAAAAAAAAAAAAATGAAGAATATAGCTTCTCGCACTCTTTTCTCGTAGTTTTCATACAGAATAAATATTATGTTCAAAGTGTTAGCAACTATTTAGTAACTTGTGGAGGGGGCTATACGTATTATGCATATCACCATTTTACAGTTGTAAAAAATTATAAAATTCCTCTTCGTGGTTAACCCCCAAATTGAATTGGCCATTTAAATGAAAAGAAAGAAAGAAAGAAAGAAAGAAAGAAAAATACATCGAAAGATAACTCGAACGACATTTAAAAACGTTTCGATATGTCATACATAAAAGTAAGTGGAGATACCAACGTAGATCATGCATGATACATAACGTCGTCATAACGTTACAGCTAGCTTTCTATTTTAGCTCCGTTTGGAACAGTGTGGGTAGAGGTGAAGACGCTGATGTTGGTATAGTGTACGCAATGTTGTTCCAGCAACTCACGTCTACCAAAATCGCGTATGTAACAGAGATAACAGAATGGTCTATATCGGATTCAGCAAGTTGTCGCACGGAGTTTGTTCCCTACTGTTACTTTCATTCCAGAACCTGATCATAAAACCGCGGCCCGATAACGGATAACATTGAATTCGATTGATGCGATTGTTGTTATCGCTTTTATCGGCGTAGGCCTCGCCGGAGCAATCGTTATTTTCGATATCGACCGTTACCATCGAGAGCGCGTTGATCGATACCTCCGAAGCCGTTTAACTCGTCAGACGAATGAAGGGAATTCTTTCCAGTTCAATCGCAGTTCAATCAAGACAATATGAAGAAAGGATCACTAATTAGTAACTTGAGGGTATAGTTTCGTTGTGCAAGCGAAAATATGCATTTAGTATATACTATAAAGTTTCATGCGCAAGTATCGCATGCATGAAACGTTCTGGTAAGTCAAGTAAGTAATAACAAAACCTCTGCTAAGCAATGATCGTAGAATGATCATTGACAATGTTTGTTGACGAAATTTTCTACGTCAGCAAAATATCAAGAAATTGTTTGAGCTTTTTATTCTAATTTCATTAAGTTCTTTGCGCAAACAGAGAAAATTGTAAAAAGATCTTTCAAATTTGCAGCAGTGAATGAGGACAAGAAAGACGAATTTAGAAGGTCGTACGAATTCAAGAGATAAAAGTACACATTTCGTGCTAGTGAATATAATATTCATAAATCTTTGTTTCCTCAAGTGAGCTCCTGTATTGTTTTACTCTGTTGATACAATACTCTGCACCACTCTACAGAAGTATGTAACTATATGTATATATGCGTTATAACCTTCTTCTTGCCTTTTGGAAGAAAATATTCCAAGTAGTCAGCTGCAATTTCCAACGATATACATTTGTTGAAAAATACAAGTAATTTGAAAGAAAAACGTGCTTTATATGTATACAGTGTATTATTTATTCCATTGTCAGTTTAGATCAAAAGACAAACATGGATCAAAATTGGAAAAGTAAAAGATTTTATTTCATTGTTAATTTGAGTGCTTTCTTTAATTCAACTTCGATGAAACGAAAACTGAGTAAGTAAACTTTAACTGATAAGTTAAAATACTTGATAAAGTATTAATATTGTAATAGAAAATGGTATTAATTAATGAACTTCTCAACGCAAAAATACACGTATTAAACTTTTGAACGGACAACAAATATAATAAAACGCCAATGTATACTTTGAATAATCAAATATACGCACAAAGAATAGTGAAAAATACACGTTAAAATAAATCAATTAACAATAAGCCAATTAACAAGAAAACCGTCTCAAGAAAAAAAGAGGAGCGCTCGATTTTTCTCGATCGATACCGATCGGATTCCCTCCTTGCACTCGGCTCGTCGTTTCATTCTTACTATTAAAAACCAGCTGTTCGTCTAAATCAATACCTATAGAACATGCAATCTGAAAAACTATATATAGAACAACGAAAGAGACAGAGAAAGAGAAAAGGAACTAAGAAAACAGTGACTGCTAGTAAGTAATGAGCACAGTATTTCTATATCATCGTGCCTCTTAGCAACGAATAATCGGCCTTTTTAAAGATTGAATTGCCTTCAGCGCGGGGCCAGATGATGACCTACCCCAGGTGATGTCGTTGAACCAAAACTGTGAAGATCCGCTTGTATCGTCGATCAAGGGCGGCATAGTTGGTGCAGAATCCGGCGGAGGATTACACGGCCCGTGAACACGACACGTACTAGTCCCTATACCTCGATTAGCAGTCGCGTACATAATCTCTGTTGCAGTGACTTCGTCGATATCAACGTCGGAAGTGTCGTCGATGCCTTTATCGCAAAGAAGCTTGATCCTGGACGACGAGGTGCCAGGCTGCGCGAATATATCATCACGCGGACTATTATGGGGCGAACATTCTGTTCTCATACCGGCAATAGGCTGCTCGTATTCCGCCGAGTCGCTGCTGGGCGATGGTGGATAAGTGCTGCTGCTAGATTTGATTGGTCGATCTCGTGGGAGAACTTGGATGCCGGTAGATGAAGTGGAGGGTCCTCCTTCGACGCCAGGAATCCTCCGCCCAACAGCAGCTGCGGCCGCGGCAGCGGTGGCCGCGGTGTAAGAATAGAAGGAACCACCCTGTATCATCATACTGCAGGGTGGTTCCTCTACTGCGGCACCAGGCCCTGTAGACAGGCCAGAGGAGGAGCCAGCGAGCTCACCTTGCACTTGCTGCACGCCATATATCCCCTGTGAAATTCCCGTCTCGGGCTGATGATACTGTTGTTGCTGCTGCTGATGCAATGTCTGATGCTGTTGTTTATCCTTCTCGCGACGCGGCGACCGACCCCGATCGCTGACCGACGTTGCGCTCCAGTAACCCCACGCCATTTTAATTTAGTAGTGGAATTTATCTTGGAATATTTTTGTTTCGTCTATCCCGGTTGCCTAATGTCGTTTAACGGTAATACACCACTGGACTCCTTTTGCTCGCTACTACCCTTTAACTCCCACCCTAAGTTTTCCCTACTTTCCTTCCTAGAGGTAGGTGCGCACGCTCTTTCTCTATCTCTGTCTCGTTTCAGCTGGATGTCTTTCCCCGGACTCTTTCTTTCCTTCTTGCTCCTTCGATGATCTCTGTCCTCGTCTTTTACCCGTGGGCCCGACCTCTTGCAGGAGAACCCGGCTGAGAATGCGACGAGTCAGCGCGATCGATGCTGGTTTATCGCCACTTTTGCTACCTCTTTGACAGCGATTGTTAAAGCTGTGATGTCACCACCTCTCGACATGAATCGGAGACCATTGAAATTTTCCGCTGCGAGTCGAGAGGAGCGCTCTGTTATTGTTTTACGTTTCAGGCTAATCAAGTGTAATGCTATCTTTCTCTTTTGCCTCGATTTTTCCTTGTCTTTAGCTTGTAGTTTTTGCAAACTATTACTGTACTTTTTTTCTTGCTTGATTTTTTTTAGAGAAGTTATAAATTATATTCTGCTGTTTGAACGCGTCTCAACCAGAACGGTCAAGTGTACTTGCGTGAGAAAACTTCGTGGCTAATCGGTTCGTGTAAGAATATCGACTACTGCCGCGGGATTCGTTAACTACCGCCGCCGACCGACGCGCTTTACTCCACGAAATGCGCAAACGCTGGGATAAAGGCACACTCTGGAAAACAGGACTGATTTCTCTTCAACAAACTACCCAACCCTTTTCCCTTCTTTCTTCCCACCTCTCACTTTTATCCGTTCTCAATTCTTCCTCGTTCTCGATATTCTTCACTTATTATCGTTTCTTTTTTTTTTTTAATATTCTGCTTCATTTTTGCATTCCGTTCATTTTTTTTTCTTTCTTTCCTTGCATCTCACTTTCGTCACTTTTGTCTTCTAACGAGTGCTCTTTTTCCTACCGTTTTAATATGAAAAGGTTTTTTGTTGACTTTTACTGACTTTTTGAAGTATCTTTCTCTTTTTTTTTTATAGAGAATGTCGCAGCAATCGCGATATAATTGGCAAGGGGATGTTTTAAGGCGAGGAAATGAATTAAAAATATAGTTTGAAATTTCTTCATACGTTCCTTGGTAATTAATTAACCAAACTCTAGTATACTTCACGAATTTTCAAATTCAGTTTTCTCAAGAATAAGGCATTATATACAAATTTTACTCTATATCTTTGACTTTGATTGCTATATAGTTACCCTATAGCTAATTGCTAAGTGGAGTGTGATTAATAATCACACGCACTTAAGATACATAAGAAAGTATGTGAATTATTCTTAAATTTGATCATTACAGAAAATGAGGTCAAATTCGTCAGTAAATTACGCTTGGCTCGCCGTTTATGATATTGCAACAAAATACGTAATAATATGTAATACACATTCCAACTGATGATATTTCATAAAATATATAAAATATTTGTTCAAGTTTTATCACAAATATAATATATATTATACAATATATACATCCAATTTTATATAAAAAAATGTGATCATCATCTCCAATATTTAATATTAAAGATATAAATACTGTTCGATAAAATGTGTAATTTTGCAGATTAATATTACAAGCTAATTATAATAAATATTAATATACACGTAGTAATTCGAATACAAATTATTCGTTATAATTATAATTTTATATTGGCACAAATTTTAGATCTATATGCCATTTATGTGTGTATATATGAGAACTTGAATAATTAAATTAAATTAAATTATATTCTTATTAAAATTTGTCAACATTTTAATATTTCATTTAATATAATTATATTTTAATTAAAAATATTATTTATTGCATTCTAAAAATTTCAATTTCATACATTTGATAATATTTTTGAGCATTCTTTTCAAGAAGTATTGCTTTTAGAAGCAATAAAACTAAAATTCATTGAAACAAAAAATATTGTCTGTCGTGAATACTTGTGTAATTAACATATACTTTTGCTTGAAAAAGTGCTATATTTACATAACATATTTTGTCCAAACATAAAAAGTAAATTTCTAATATAATCTATAACTTTGCATTAAAAAGGAAATGTTGTTATATTAAACAATTATTTTGTGTTATTTATACATTAACTATATATACACACACATATATATTTTTTCCAACACATAATGAATTAAAAGAAAATACTTACCATGTATAGTTATTTCAGTATCCTTCTCGACCTTATAGAGACGCAATGCTTCATCTAGTTCATGCTGGGTAGCAATCCTGCATGGATCTCCTTCATCATCAATCCATTTCATTGTAAACTGAGTTGGTCCTGTTGCACCAAATCCACATATTGTACGCATTTCCTCTCGTAATATATCTACTGAAATGCCCGGAGTGATATAGGTAATCTGTACTTCCCTAATACAAACATAAGTCATTATAATTATTTTTTCTTTAAAAATTTCAAATATATAGATTATGAACTTAATATTTTGTTACATTTTATTACAATAAAAACATTATATATATATATATATATATATTATTGGAACAAGATATTTTACACCAGTCTACATTTATGACAACTGAAAAATAATTTATATAAATTTATATATTCTTACATGTAAAGTTTATTAAAAATATACATAGTGAATGCATTATGCACAATACACTTTAACTTTAATTACTGCATCATGTTACATACAAAATATTTTATCAATTAATTTAGTAATTTAAACAGTAATAACAATAACAATAATATTTTCACAAAGTGTTTGATATTAAGAATGTATCAACTATGGGACTAAAATATTTGCAATTAAACTGAATTGCTTTATTATTCAAAGTTACTTACATCAAGTTTAATAGCATTCGACTTATAATTGGCTAATTTCTAGTTTCAATTCATATAATAAAATGCTATTAATTAACTAAGTAATAAGAACTAGAAAATATATCTATGTTTCTTTTAGTGTTTCAGTTATATGTATGATAATTTAATTGTTTGTATTATAAATATTAACTCAAGATTCCAAATAAATTATTTGTATTACCCATTGTAAATAATTTTCACTCGAATATCATCACTATCTGTTGTCTGCGTAGGCATTTTTATTTGGTATGAAAATTCTTCTCTTTGCTGAAAAAAGATTATACTGTTAAATGATACATTCCTTAAAAATAATAGTTTGAACACATGAAACATATCATCAACAGAGCAATATTAGCGGAAATAAATCAATTATGCAATAATAAATATCATAATAGATATTCGCATATAACTATAAGTAATTTATTTACAATATTATATATTTCTTTTTAAATTACTTTTTCCAAACTAGTGACAATTGCACATTTATAACTTATACGATTTTTATATTTAAAAAACAATACAATGTAATTATATTTTTAAGCCAGCTACTGCAACAATTTATTATGACATAAATTCACCAGACATTTATGAAAATGAGAGCGACATGATTACAAATCTAACTATTATTTCAAAAAAGTTTTTTCTATGTTTTTTCTTAAACATGCCAAAGATTAATTAAAACAATTAAAACTTACGAACTAAAGTTTAACGTCCACTACAATGCATAGAAACTAGTTCAACTGAACTAATTTTAATGTTTTTAATACAATGCGATGATTTTCTTCGAGAAACAATTGAATTGCTATGTCAGACAGAATATCACGAAATATCTCTTCGGAAAAAAAAATAAAACAATTGTCTTGCTTTGCAAATTATTTGCTAGAAATAATCATGTAACAAACACAAAATTGAAAAGCATTTAACACATCAAAACGCGTTGTCACTTGGCAGCCGCCATGTTTATTAGACACACATCTTCATAAGGAATGAGATCCCTATTTTCCCTATATAGAACGATGCATATGTATTGCATTTATTAAAAAGATTTTGTTGATATCAAGGATCAATGATCAATTAAAATCAACTGGATTACTTCGTAACAATTAATTGATCGTAACTATTACGAGAATTATTCGCTTTATTAAAAAATTATGACTTTGTAATGACATTCTTTCAAACTATACATATATTACAAAAAACATACGCGTGCACATAATCTATTTAAATATTACTTCTATTTTTTAATAATACGATATACTACAAGCTATTATTTAATTTCATATGTATCGTATATGGGCAGTACAAGTTATACAACTTGTAAAAATATTTAAGTGTATTATTTATAATTGTAATTTATTAATGAATTCTTTTTAATTTGTATTACCTGTTAATGCGACAGATTAAACATTCTTGCAATTTATGATTTATATCATATTTATATTAATCTTGAATACGAAAGATAATTATAAGAAATTTAAGGCGTGGTAAATTCCTGCAGCTATCTTCAGTAATATTGCAAAGGCACGAAATTATTCAACAATTTTTCAGCAATTTTTAATAATCATTGCTTTATTTAGAAAAAGATTTATATTGTTATTTAAATATTATTTATAATTTTTTAAATATATGCTTCTATTCTACTTATTTTTATTTCCTATATAACTGTTTCATAATGAACGTTGGTACGAGTTGAACTTAAAAATCACTAGGTTTTCAAAGTTTGCTAATAGCTTGTAAATATCAAGTCAAGCGTCTTTCTGACATAGGATAAATAATTAGAATTTCGTGTATTATAAATAATAATAAATAACGTAAAAATAAAATATTTTTCTATCTCCATCAAACTGACGTAAAATCAGTGGTCTAAAAGTCCATTTTATTCACCAGTGTATTGTTATTCTAGCTACTTTGCTACTTTGAGGTTATATTAGATGGAAGATTAGAATAAAATTTGTTAAAACACTATTACATGAGATTAAAGTAAGTAAAAATTTGTTCATAAAACACGTTAAAATATTATATAATTATAATTATAAAACAATTTAATTTTCAAATTTTAGTTACAAAATGAAGAGATCACATTCTAAACGAGAAAGAGATGAATACGAAAATTATAGACACTCAAGGGATTTCGATCGAGACCGAGATCGAGATAAAAATCGCGAGCGCAATCGTGACCGTGATCGAAATCGAGATCGGGATCGATTTAGGGATCGTGATCAAGAACGCGATAGAGACTATTATTATTACGATAATAGAAATAGTAAAAAGAATGTTTCTCATAAAAGGGATCAGGATCTCGAAGAAGTTAACAGGGACGAGCGGTCATACGACCGACGTGAATTGAGAAAAATGAAAGATCACAGGGAGGAAAAGGAGAATAGGAAAAAATCAGAAAAAGATAAAGAAATGGAGAAAAAGCAAGAAACAAATACTTCTGATGAAACAATTGAAAGACAAAATCGAACGGTTGAGTTGCTAACATCAAGAACAGGTGGTGCTTATATACCACCTGCAAAGTTGCGTATAATGCAGGCGGAGATTACCGATAAATCGGGGGCTGCGTATCAACGTATTGCATGGGAAGCCCTTAAGAAATCGATACATGGTTACATTAACAAAGTTAACGTGAGTAATATTGGACTGATAACTAGAGAACTTTTGAAAGAAAATATCGTCAGAGGTAGAGGTTTGCTTGCTAGATCCATAATACAAGCTCAAGCAGCATCACCAACCTTCACATCCGTTTATGCAGCCCTTACTGCAATCATTAATTCTAAATTCCCCAATATAGGAGAACTAATATTAAAACGTCTAGTAATACAGTTTAAACGCGGGTTTAGAAGAAACGACAAGCCTCTCTGTATATCTTCTGGGACATTTATAGCACATTTAGTAAATCAAAGAGTAGCACATGAAATTGTAGCTTTGGAAATTTTGACATTATTAGTAGAAACACCAACAGATGATTCAGTAGAAGTGGCTATTGCGTTTTTGAAGGAATGCGGTATGAAGTTAACAGAGGTTTCTAGAAAGGGTATTGAAGCTATATTTGAAATGTTAAGAAATATATTACACGAAGGACAACTGGATAAGCGTGTACAGTATATGATTGAAGTTATGTTTCAAGTCAGAAAGGATGGATTTAAAGATCATGAAGCTGTTCCAGAAGAGCTTGATCTTGTGGAAGAAGAGAATCAGTTTACTCATTTAATAACATTAGATGAAGCAACAGATTCTCAAGATATATTGAATGTATTTAAGTTTGATACGGAATATGTCGATAATGAAGACAAGTATAAACAATTGAGTAAAGAAATATTAGGTTCAGACGTTAGTAGTTCAGAGAGTGAAGAAGAGGATGAAGAAGAGAGTTCTGACGAAGATAGCAGTACTGCTGTAACAGAAGGGAAAGAAGACGTAATTGTAGATAACACAGAAACAAATTTAACTGCTCTTAGAAGAACGATATATCTAACAATACATTCGTCACTCGATTTTGAAGAATGTGCGCATAAATTAATGAAAATGCAATTAAAGCCTGGACAAGAAACTGAACTCTGTCACATGTTCTTAGATTGTTGTGCAGAAATGAGAACGTACGAAAAATTTTTCGGGTTATTGGCTGGTCGATTTTGTGCTATTAATAAAATGTATGTCACGCCATTTGAACAAATTTTTCAAGATTCATATCATACGATACACCGCTTAGATACAAATAAATTACGTAATGTATCAAAGTTTTTCGCTCACTTACTATTTACTGATTCTATATCATGGGAAGTATTGTCTTGTATAAAGTTAACTGAGGAGGATACGACCAGTTCCAATAGAATATTTATCAAAATTTTATTTCAAGAACTTTCTGAATACATGGGATTATCTAAGCTCAATCAACGTGTAAAAGATGTTACATTGCAACATGCATTTGAAGGGTTATTTCCCAGAGATGATCCTAAAAATACTCGGTTTGCAATCAATTTTTTTACATCTATTGGACTAGGTGGTCTCACAGATGATTTAAGGGAGCATTTGAAATCTCATCCAAAACCTGTTGCAATTCCAACATTAGAGCAAAAAAGTGAGAGTGCAAGTGAGATTTCTTCTGCAGATTCTTCTCTCTCTAGTTCAAGTGACTCGTCGTCATCTTCAACTTCCTCAAGTAGTTCAAGTTCCGATGAATCTGATGTATCTTTGGATAAAGAAACGAAGAAAGCAAAAAAAAAATTGAGAAGGGAACAAAAGAAGAAACAACCAATCAAGGAAAACAAAAAGAAACATAAGAAAAAAGTAAAGCATAAAAGGGTGAAAAAAATCACGTAGAATTTGTGTATAAAATATAACAAATAAATATTTTTATCTTTCATTAACATTATATTACATGCAGCAGCTGGAATAAAGGAAGCTTATAGCTTACATGTACATATTGTATGTATTACATAAAATATTCTGAAACACAAAATTTCTAAAACAAAAATAAATTTATGTTGTCGATAAAAGTATCAAGCGTGTTTATTATATTCTTTTTATTCGTTTATTATATTATTTATATTAGCAAGGAATAGTATTCATACTATTTATACAAGATATTCTATCGTATTTGTTCAGATTTACCTGAAATAAATTATAATAAACTACGTATATTATCGAGACAATGAAAGCGCGAAGTATGCAATCCGTGTTAAGCTCGCCCTGACAATGAACGCGGAATAAACGCACTTTTATCCTTGTGGGTGTGCTCAGCGAGCAGCGTGTAGATTATTTTGACGGGGGAATCACGTGATTAAATACTAAAAAGCCATCGCCACCCCGCCAGACCGACACTATACACGCAGGCTCAAACATTTCACATCCTTCGAAAGCGAGTTGACCGAGGCTGATTTGTAACGCGTGCATGTACATTGCACACACATACGTGTAAGTCACATATTCGATAGATACGAAAATACAATAGAGGCGAAACGTGGTGGGCACACAGAGCGCGGTAGGAGGCCAAGCGTTATGCTGGCTTGGTGTTTAGATACGGTGTTAACGTTAACAAGGACCAGTGAACTTTGCTCATCAATACAATACTCGCGATGCTTATGTACTGTTTACGAGTTGTTTGTACGTAAATAAAAGAGACTACGAGTGCCCAGATTCGATACATACAGGATCGTCACGTACTGCATAAAATTGCATACTGTACATACACTGTAATTAAGAGCACAATGCTCTGTATAGTTACGAAACTACATAACGACATATATATGTATCTCCTATAAATGCTGTCTTCTCGTGTTTACATACGCGTACAGTTATAGTATAGCTGTGTATAGCTGTGTATGTGTGTGTGCGCGCGCGTGTGTAAAAGTGAGAGAAAGAAAGAGAACAGAAGCAGAGTGAAGTTTTTGTACTACAAAAAACGACGTTCCGCGGAAGGTCGTCGTAAGAAGTGCCAATCTAAACATCACAATATATATATATATATATCAAGACGACATTTCTAATATCACGTGTGGCGTGTACGGAACGACCGTCTCTCCTTTCGTTCGTGCACGATCGATGTACAATGCATCACGTTCGTAACTGACGCACGTACGATGCCATAAAGAATAATGCTCGTCTTTTCCAGTGATGAGTGTCCCGGAGCGATCGATATTCCTCGGTCGCGGTGTGCCAAGTCAATTTATTCTCAAGGAGTGTCACTCGTTCTAGTGATGATGTTCATCGATCGAACGTACCGTCGATTTAATTACTGCAACAAATAGCATTAACGTGAATATTTATTGGTTGTCGTCGACCGTGGTAGTGACAGCGGTGGTATAGTGGTCGTCGTCGTGATCGTCGTCGTGATCGTCGTCGTGATCGTCGTCGTGATCGTCGTTGTGATCGTGATCGTGATCGTGGTCGTACGGTAACGACAAGAGTGGTCAGTGTAAAGTGACAGTGGCGACGACGGTGGCGGTAACTGTGACGGCGGCGGCAGCGACAGTGGTGGTAGAAATAGCTGCGGCGGCGGCGATAGTCCAATGGCGGTCGTGATCGCGATAGCGACTACAGTGACGGTGGACACGATAATATCGCGAACGAGTGACGATAGAGACGAACGCCAGTGATAACGAGGTAGCTCACGGCACAATGCGCGGTACATCGCCCCGAGGAAACGTACCATTGATACGGGAGTAACGGCGGAACATTGCAGAATTGTGCAAATGGAATCGGCAATAGGCAGAAGTCGGATGAGTCGCGGGGAATAATTTTATCAACGGCAGAGTTGTGTTCGACGGTGGCGTGTATTGGTAAAGTAAACGAGAAATTGAACACTGAGAGCGAAACGTTCGCTGCAGTGGTTGTGCTTGTGTTCGCAGTGAAACGGACTGAGAGAGGTCGAGAGCGAGAGAATTATCATGTATATGGAGGTTCCCTTGCGATGGACAATAGACTGTGGATAACGTAACGTAACAAGGGGAGAAGAATACACGTGAACGAGTTAGGCTTGTTCCCGACTGAAAAATAGAAAACAGAAAACACGACGAGGATGAAACGTTTCGTATGTTCGGTCGTGCGTTCGCTTTTTCAGAACGGGAGCTAATACGTCGAAGAGTTGGAAGTGCCGCGTAGAGCGAACGTGTATGTATTGTGGGTGTAAATACGCCTATGTTTTCGAGTCGAATGAAATAGCGTGGTATGTCACGAGCACCGAGAATTCCGCGCGATCCCGTTTTATCTTCTCGAATTTCTTTCACGCAGATATTCCACGAATAATGGAGACGTTATTACCCGGGAATGCGAACAGTCAGTCGTATAGCCCACAGCTGAAGACCGTGTTGAAGACATATCAATTATCTGCTGTGAAAAGCTTACAGGGTCCGAGCTCGGCCCTGCTTGGTATGGACTGCAAAAGCCTACTGCAGGAGGAACCCTGTTACTCGCCCAACCGATCGAGTGGCTGCGTTGCCGATGCGGAGCCGATCTCTAAGGACACCGCTGAGAAGGACAACAATCCGTCAGTAACGCCTATTGGTCCTTGCAAGGCCTTGGTTCGTAGAACTGAGCAACCGCACGAAGACTCCGACGAGGATCCGCAACTGGAACGTTCGAAGAACACCTCTGAGAAGAGGGAATTGGAGTTTCAAATACCGATCTTGACAGCACCGGACCAAAGTTGCTCCGAGAGATGTGAGACGATCCTCGAGGGCGAGAGGATATCGTGTTTTGTCGTAGGCGGCGAAAGGAGGTTATGTTTACCGCAGATATTGAACACCGTGCTGCAAGAATTTTCGCTTCATCAAATTAATCAGGTCTGCGACGAGTTACAAATCTATTGTTCGCGATGCACTCGTGATCAGTTGGAGGAACTTAAGCATTCGGGGATTCTACCGCGCAACGCACCTTCCTGTGGCCTTATCACTCAAACAGATGCCGAGAGGCTCGTCAGTGCTTTGCTGTTACGGACAGAGTCGTGCGATCCCTCTCAGATCGGTAATCAAGATAGCCTCGATAAGAAAGCATGTACCAAAAGTGACGACGAGGAGTCTATTGTCAAGTTTAAGGTGTATCACGAGTGCTTCGGTAAATGTAAAGGAATCTTCGATGCGAGTCTGTTCGAGTCGGACGAGTCTGTATGTATAGAGTGTACAGAATGTGGTTATCAATTCTCGCCCCAACGTTTTGTCAGGCATGCTCATAGATCTCTTGAAAATCGTACCTGTCATTGGGGCTTTGATTCTGCAAATTGGCGAGCATATCTGTTGCTTTCGCGAGATCAAGATCATTATAACAAATCGCTCATTTTGTTTCGAGAACTGAAGGAGAAACATCTTACACTGGGGTCTAAACGAAAATCAGAGGTATTGTATTTCTATATTATTTTCATATAAGATTCCTGTTATATTATTTCTTATGAGCAACATAATATCATATTTAATATACGTGAAAAATCTTTAAATACATGCTATTATTCTATGGTATTTGTTCATGTATCGAAAAGCAGAATAGAAAGAAGAAACTAAAGAATCCTTTTCCAGTTGCGGCACGATTCGGAGAAATTAAAACGAATTAGAAAGGATATAGGAAGAGAAGATTGTCCAGGAATTTATAATGGAAATGGTTTAGGCATGTATCATCCTGTATCTCAGGTAGCTAATGCAACTGATCCATATCTACAAATGTCATGGGCAGTCTTTGAATTAGCAGCTAGAGGAGCTTCAGCTTTTAGACCGTGGAATACCACAAATACTTGCAAGCATAAGGATAAGTAAGTCTAGTAAACAAACATAGTCAGGACATTCTGCTATGTTTTATAACATGTTCTTGGTATTTTATAAACAGTTCGTCATTGGTGCCTGCGTATCTCAGTCGTGGTCCACCTGTACTACAACATCCAGAGCATGTGGTTCCTCTGTCTGAATGCAAACGTTTTGAACCACATTTTCAACCAAACGTAGCCTTAGCACCTATACCTGCACCATCAGTGCCTGTAGTACTTCCACCATCTGCTCATCATCAACGACGACTTCATCATGAACATAAACGTTATAATCATCATTTGTCGAGTTCTAACGAGAAGAAAGAAGTTTCGTCGGATAATGTCAAGTCTGAAAAAACATCTCCCAGTTCCGGTATCGGCGTGTATTCCGTATTCCCTTCATACGCACTGAATACGACCGAAAGCGATCAGAAAGAACTGTCACAAAAGACTAAACACGAAATGGGTGAAGAAGAAGAAAGTAGTGCTGCTGTAACATCTTCGACGATAAACATAGAACCACCTTTAGCCGAAATTGGAACCTCTTCGCTGGAAAGTGATTCCGACTCGGAAGGAACTGCAGCGATAGACTTGGAAGAAAGGTTATTAGCTTTGGATGTACCACAAGATGTTCTAGAATTGGCACGACGCATAGTTTCAGAAAATGTACAATTACGACGTCATCGGCGTTCAGACGCACGCGAAATATCACGATTACGCAATCAGTTACAAATGCAGCAAATACAATCATCTAATGATGGTGATAAAAAAGAGGAACTGATAAACGCAGCGAGTGCAGCAGACAGTACAGAGGGTAGTGAGGAAACGGAAGTTGTATTACCGTCAACTAATAAAGAGTCTGAACCTATTGTTCTAGCTGTTAGTAAAGAATAAAATCAGTGATTAGAGTTTTTTAAATTATTTAATACAAAATTGCTCAGCAATTTTTTGCAACGCTCATCTTTTATCAGATAAGCATGCATTAAATTTAGTACTAGCTATAACGATAATGATAAATTCTAAATAAGTAACAATTGTTTAGGTTATGTGATATATAGAAAGCCTTTAACATTGTAATCGTTAATTTGAAAGTTTTATTGTAACCAATACTTTCATTTATATCGATTTTAATTAAAATCGAATGTAGATATTGTAATATATAGAAAAAGTAACATAAGTTAACCAAAATTTATGCCATTTAATATTATACCATTTAATATTATACTTAATGGTTTTTAAATAAGTTTCTTATGCATATTAAATATGCATACACCACAAAGATTTTTATGATCATTTGTTTAATTATAAAATTGAACAGTGGTCAGAAAATAAGAGATTAAATTACTTTTCATTTACTTTTTTATAGTCATGATTGCATAATGTAAATAATGACCCAAGTATCATAGATATATGTTTATATTGATAATATTATCATGTAAAATATTGCTAAAGTACAAAAAATCTTTAGGTGCTATATTATATTAGGAATGTTCTAAGCAGAAATCTAGGTGTATTTCAACAATTCATATATCGTAATATCGAAAATCTCGATTATGTTCTAGTTATTGTCCTATTATAGCGTTAAATAATTGCGAAGTTTTATTTCTCGCTAATAATTTTTTCATTTGAGTTAATCTATATATTTCAAAATTGCGAAATTATTATTCAAATGATATATCATAGTAAATCGAAATTTAATTTATATTTGAAAAAGTTATTACATTTTTGTATGTTGAATTATTCTTGTATTATAAGAAGAAATTATTTTCAATTTGTTAAATATACATTCATTATATCATGAACCATTGGAATATATTTCGTAAAAGAACGTGTAAAATCGTGTTATGAATATTTTTTTCTGTCTCTTTCTCTCTTTTTTTTATATTGATATTTATTTGTGACATGTATCTACATATCATTTTAGTTATATATAAAATTAAAAGAATTTAACCCTGTGGGTTTTGAAACATTAAATGTGATTTATTATAAATATTTTTACATGATCAGAAATTAATTTGTATGAACATAATATAATCCATATTTATAAGCAATTCTGAAATGAAGTTATAAGCACAACTAATTCTTGTTTAATGTTATTTTAATTTCTACTCGTTATAATAATAAGAGCAACACATTTTTTCTAATTATCCTTGCAAAAGCAACACTGATTAGAGATATACCTAGATACATATTAGACATCTAAGTATAAGAAAATACGGATATGAAAATATAAAGATTATAAAGAAAGAATATTTGTACATGTTCTCGATATATATTTCTTTTTATCTTATTAATTTAAATATTTGCCTTTATTCCTTTATTTTCTTAAATTTGTTATCATTGTATTGTTTATTCCATCTCGCAATATGTAAAATTATTATAATTTAAACATAAATTTTAAAAATTCAATGTATTGTTAAATCATAACATGATTTTGTCCCTTTTTTTTCTAAAGGGCTAGTTAAATTTTTCAAATATATAAAATTTTTTAAAAATTAAATATATATTAGAAAGGTTGTTTTATAAGCTTTATAAGCTTTTTGTATCAGATACATTTTAGAACAGTATGATATAAATTTCACACGTATTTACATATGATATAGCAAGAAAAAAAAACAGTAACTATACAGTTGTGTATTTGAAATAAACATATACACATATTTCGAGACTGCTTCGGAGATCTCTTATCACATACATTTTTCTAACATAACAAGAGTGCCAGTAATTCTTGTATCATATTAAAGCACAACGCATAAGAAATTTCCATTTTCAATTTTCTTATTCATAAAAACTTCGCTTTTTAAACCTAAGTAAATCATGAATTTTCAAAGCAATCCATTAGAGGAAGGAAAAAAAATTGATAAAAATATATAAATATAATTGAATACTTAGGATAAATGCATTCATTATTATATTCCATATAACATTTGGTCAATATATATTCGAACTTCATATATATATATGAAGTTACATATATATACATGTAAGTTACATTGTATTGTTGTAATAATATAAGCATCCCACCTAAGGTGAACAGTGTAATAATTTATGATTTTCATACACTCAGTTTATTATAGAATATCTAGAATATTGTAGTAAATAATACATGCACGAATCGCATACAAAGCTCGATTGTTTGCATATATCTGAGATCTGCGTATAAAAATTTTCAATAAAAAAATCATGTAACTGCCATGACTAAAGATGTATTTTAATTTTGAATGGGTGACATATTTTAAGTTAAAGTGGGAAATATAAATACATAATACGCGACGTCTGACTTTGTTAACTTTTATGCGCGGAAATGCATTAATGTGGATTTCGTTCGTTCGAATAAATATTATTCTGCCGATTCTCTTGGAGTGATTTATAAGAGGGAATAAGACGTTATTAAATGTTTCGTAAATAAGAAATACCGTTATTGTTATGATATATTCGGTTCAATTTGCACTGTTGAATAGCAACTAGTATACTTACTGCATTATTATACGCATACGCTCAATATTATGCGTGATATTGTAGCCAATGTGCGTATATTTATGCATTAATATCAGAAAACTCGTTCGATTCTCATTTCAAATATAGTAGACTATAATAGGATTTCGTGCTCATGATAGACGTAATGATACGAAATACTAATCGAACGAATTTCGATGTCCCATTGTTTTCTCTTTACATGCCCATGAATCCGGAACCCAAGAAAATAAACTATTGAGCGATATAGATAAAGCGTTCGTTATATGCTAAATATTCAAACGCAATAAAACATAATTATTCAACGCAAATTATTTCATAGAATTTAAATGACCTTATACGTGATAATTATAAGATAGAATTATGCGTAAAATACTGCTTCGTGAATGAACTTAGTAACTAGTGTGTTTATTGGTCTTTAATAAAATATATACATACATAAGTAGAATGCACACATTAGAAAGAAAGAGAGAGAGAGAAAGTATGATGAAACGTTTTATTTCAGACTGATTTTGAGTTTGTTTCGTTGATGAAACAATGAATAGAAGCTATCGGCTATGTTAATCGATTAGTAATAATATGAAAACAATTGGTATTTACCGGGGACGTGGTATGTATATTATGCTAGTAAAGTGTGCTGAGATTCTCGCGTAAATTATTTCGGATACGCTATCAATAGTTTATTTTCTTAATTTATACTTACTCTTCAATAGACGACATAATAGATTTAGACGTGCAGTAGCTTACGAAAGTAATTTGAACACCGACCATAGAAATCTTTTATATGTATATTTATTGCACACACGTGTTACACCAAACATTTTGAATTTTCAGTTGTACTGTAACAAGACACAATCATGTCATGACTGTACATGTATTGTATATGAATTTGAAATTTGAGAATGTATGCAGTTTTTAGATACGTTTCCAGATTTGCCAGTACATTAATGGTAATCGAAGTTTCATTGCTTTGAATGAAATTTTAAAATGTTTCATGTTACGTGTGCAATATATTCGTAAAAGATTTTTACGATCGTTCGAATACTTTTACGAGCAACTATAACTGTGTTTCGTACATTACATAATACTCATAAGGAATTAAATACATAAAAGAAGTGCAATATGAAAGTACAAAATTTGATGTTTCATTTGAATTTTATATATTTTACAACAAAAGAAAAGGGCAAAAAAAAACGACAAAAGAGATACGTGCGGATGGCTTTTTCGATATTCTAAATTTTTTTAAGATATATAAGACTTTCGAGAATCTTTTACTATCAGAATATCTTTACTGTATGTAAGACCATGTCCCTGATAACGTACTTACATATATAGCGTTGAACTTTTGAATAATATTGACTAATAATAAAAAAAAAAAGAAATGAAAGCGGTTTAGAACGATTTAATGTTATACAATTTTCTAACCACTTTAAACATTATCTTGAATTTTTGTATGATCGAATTTCTATATTCGAACGACGAATTCCATGTTCTTATGGATGGATATTTAACGATGAATATATGAAGTAGTGATCTGATTTTTCGCATAATTGTAGGGTAAATGTATATATAATTATTTTCCAAAAAAAAAAGAATACTCATTGTTAAATGTATATGAGGGGAAATTGTTATATATAAGGCTATTATCGTCATTTATATTAATTGAAATAATAAACAACGTTTCGATTAAATAAGATTTTTCCACGTTATTGCTTCGATTTCTTTTCATCATACATACTAATATATCATATAAAATTTGTTATATATATATTCATTCGTAAATTATATCTTACATTTTTAGACAACTGTAAAAGTTGAATGGCAAGTATCGTTTAATTCTAATAATGAAGATATAGCTCAATATATCGATGATTAAAACGCGAATCAAAATTTTTAACAATATGAAAATATATTTAATTATACAATAAGTTCTTATAAAATTTTTATAACAAATTATTGTAACTTTTATTTCGGTTGAAACGTATACGACGTAATTACGTGATTGTCTCGAACAACATTTTTACAACAACATACTCATGATACATGCATAATTTAAAATTTAACGGTATAGATAATTGGTTTTGTTTAACATATTACACAATAGTGTATTGCTGAAGCGCCGTCTACCTGTTGCATTCACGACTATAAATATCTAAATTTCAGTTTCGCGTATAGTCCTTCGAGAAAACGAAGGATTAATTTGGTCCGCAATTTTACCGTTATTCTCTCATATCGTGTTCGTACATACTAAATACTAAAATGCTTAAAATATCAATCTGGTTTTGAAGGCGCGAGAAGAACCAATAACTACTGGAATGTTTAATATACTTATTCTTATTATGGCTTGTCTCAGTGAGGTATTTAACGATTCATGTTGCGAAAATATAATCCTGTGTGAGCTTTGAAAAAGCAATGGCCTTTTTGTGTCCGGTTCGTATACGTCGAGGGAAGAAAAAGAAACGTAAGTAACAAAATGTAGAATAATTTTTTCAAGATATTTATTCAGGCTTAATTTCTGTTAAAAGTACACGTATGAGTACCTTTACTATATGTACACGTATACTGTTATACATTTTTAAAACAAAATTGCAAATGTGTCTATGATTGTTGTTTTGTCTTTAAAATATTTTAAAAAATTCAAAGAAATAGATGAATAATTTAAAAGATAAAAGAAACATTTAAATCTAAAAAGTTATTTGAGAGATAGATATAAATTTTAAATAGATAGTTAAAATTTTCTTAAATATGGTTGAATAGTGTAAAAATATATTACAATAGTGTTGTAAATTAACAAATTTACTGAACTTCAATAACTTTTTATTGTATCAGTATTTTAACTAATTAATAGAAAACAGCTTATTTATATATGATTCTTTATATTGTAAAATTATTCTAGACTTAATTATTTTGACTATCTAAAATTAGTTCACACAAATTCAATTGAAAATTTTAAATTTCATTTTGCAGCGGGTGTGCACAATTTTAATTTGGAGAAAGATTGTGCAGGAGCAGGTAGTACAGGACTTGGCTTAGGAACAAAAGTACCATTGCCCCCTGGTCGTATAACAGGAAGTGCTAGTATTGAGACATTAGTTCGTGTAGGTATAGAAAAAGAAAATGGTCTGTCGCCAGATAGTAAAATGGTTATTGTTCATGATTTTACGCCATGTGTTGATGATGAACTTCAAGTAAAACGAGGCCAGGTTAATAATTTCTTACCATGTATTTTATATATGTGAATAACCTTGTATATATTTGTTCTAACTTTGTGTTCTCACTATGTACATAAATATTTATCAAAACTTAATTTTAATTTCACCCTTGCATTTTTATTTGTGTTATTTTGTTCTGTTCTTTGCATGTTCTAGGTTGTAAATGTTTTATATAGAGAAAATGATTGGGTATATGTAATAGCAGCTGATACACGTATGGAAGGTTTTGTTCCACATTCATATTGTGCACCTTATACATCTCAGCTTGCTGAATTAACACTTGCCACTCTTATGAACAATGTGAAAAAGAAATTACCAAGGTCTAATGAAACTGATTGTGATTTTGCTGGTACAGGTCGTTCACAAACTATAGATACGCAACAGACTGACACTGGATCAGCATCAGACTGTGAAAGTTATGCTCGTAATGTCACTACTGCTGATGTGAATGTTAATAGATCCAACATTACACAGTCCCAAAATTCTATTCAAACTGTATCCTCTCAACCAGACGTGCACCCTTTTTTCAAGGTACAAATATTATATTTTTATATATTCTAGTACTAATATTTTATTTTTATATATTCTAGTACTAATAATTTACTCTTTGATTTATTAATTTACAGAAAAATATATAATAGTTTTATTTGTATAATGTACATTGTAGGATCCATCGGCTGGAAGATATATCGTACTTTATACTTTTGTGGCCAGAGATGAAAATGATGTTAGTGTTGAAAGAGGTGAATTTGTAACTGTACTCAATCGAGATGATCCTGACTGGTTTTGGGTACTTAGACATTGTGATGGTAATGAAGGATTTGTGCCATCTGGATTTGTATATCCAGGACATGTTCTTCATTCGTATGCAACAACAACTACTACAACCACCACCACTACTACAGTAGCTACGACATCTACAGAAACACATGGCTTAGGTTGATCTTCATCTTTTTAGTGAAAATTAAAATTAATAAAATTTAGGATTAATAAGTAAAAAAATAAGTTAATGAAACTCTAAGTTTAGGCTTATAATTTTGAATATACGAAGAGCTAAATATTTAGAATTGTTTTTATTATTTCAAGGGAAAGGGAATAACAACATGTCAGGGAATGAATCATTGCAGCAAAAAGGCTTGCGAGATTTTCGAGACGAAACAAATGGCACAGAATTAGTTGTACTTTATGATTACAAGGCGCAGGCGCCAGATGATTTATCTGTGAGAAGAGCTGATTGGATATATGCAGATTTAGGAAATCAAACTGTGGACGGTTGGTTGTGGGCATATGCGCCCAAAACTCGAAAATATGGATTTATTCCAAAAGCGTACGCCCGGCCTCCTGCTATGACAAGTTTATAACATATCACAGACATACTTTTCTATCCTTTTGCGTTTCATACATATATTCAAATAATAATATACTATTACATAGTATTACACTGCAAATGATATTCGACAAGTTGGATATACATCAAAGATACAATTTTCTTCGTGTAAGTATTATTATTAATGAGGGATAAATTGAAATTTAATTATATACATATATAAATTTTGTAATATATTTAATGTACAGTAACATTAATATTGAGTGTAGCACAATCTGATGTAATGTGACTAAGGAGACCTTCGTGCAGAACTATACAATCACCTGTTGAATAAATGTCTTGAGGACATTGAGCTGTTCTTAATGAGTTTACTGGACCTGTGTATGTTAGGCAACGTAAACCTTCATTATCAATCTTGTCCACAGCCTGTTGTGGAAGTAGTCGGTATGTGTATCATTTATCACGTACAGACATATTAATCATTTGTGCAATTGAGCTTTTTTGTTAATTATTAAAAATTATATACCTGAATACTACATAAAAGTGTGTTCGTTGTGTTTCCAATATCCAGTCCGGCAACCCAAGCGATTATTATATCTTTCTTATGAAAATTTTTCGTTTTATTAATTTTCTCGTTAGATATATATTGATCTGTACACTGTAGCCGAGCGGCTAGTACTGGTAATGGTAAACGATTTCGATATTTTGGATTGATTTGACTGCCATTAAACAACTTCGCAGCAGGTTTCCTTGGTATAAAAATTTAACGTTAATTAGTATAGGCACTAAATGTTTTAAATTCTATTTAATGTCTATACGTAAAAATCTTTTTATTACTCTATTGTCATTAATAATTAAGCAACTTTTTATAGATACTTTTAAGACAAACTTTTTCCAAAAATTATTTCTTTTTTTAAACCTTGTTAGCAGTAATGATTTTTAAACGTACAAATGTTATTTCATATTTAAATTAAACAATTTTTATACTCACGAGAGTTTACCAGAAACAAGAAGGAGAGCTAAACATCGACTAAAATTAGAAGATAAAGCATTGAAACTGACAATGAGTGTACTTTTGATGCCTGGCTCTACGTTTAGAATAGGCACCTCCGGATGATCAAAGATGAAATGATGCGTTAACGCTGAGAAAGCTACGTTTATGGCGCAGTCAATTCGTGGACAACGGATCGGTCTACGAGAACATTCTGCAGTAATTTGTCCATTAATTTTTGCTTCGGACACGTACGACTCTGCATTCTTCTTTTTAAATAAATTGCAATAACTTCGTCGCTGCTTTTCTCTGTCGCAATTTTTGTTTCGCTCTTCGCTCATATTATTTTGATCTCTAACTTGTTGGTAGTTAGAAATTTCTTCGAAATCATCGTTATAATATGCTAATGTATTTTCCTCAATATTTTGTACCATAGGAGAGTAATTCTGATTCCAAGATTTGAAATACGGCTGTTCAACATTAATAAGATCGTATTGTTGCAATCTTTGATGATGTTTTGAGTAATAGTTTGATTGCTGTTGTGAGATCTGTGTTCTCTTCACGTGCGTGTATGTAGAATCCAAACTAATATTACTTTCTCGCGATGAATTTACATTTGATTGCTGATACTGTGTGTGACAAAGAATGCAGCCTCGATCTGCAATATAGTTGTGGAAATAGAGAAATAATACGAAACCATAAAATTCAGATTTTTATAAAATATTAAGAATTAACAATTTTAAAATATTGTATTAATTAACCTGATTGAATTGCAAAATGCTGAATACAACGTTGGCACAAAGTATGTCCATTAGAACAAGGAACATTTTGATTAAGATAAGGATTTATATTTCCAAGACAAATAGTACAAAATTCAAGCATTGAGTTTCCTTGTTCCTCGTTTTCTTTCTTATCTTGTTTGTCGTTTAGTTCTGTTTCTTTGACTGTTGGGATTCTAAAATGTTTGTTTTCCTGTGTCCTCGTTTCATCATTTTGTTCTTTCAGTTCTGCATGCTGAAAGAATTCTTTCATGCTATTGTTATATTTAACCAAGTTGTAAATTACTACATTTAAATTTGAAAAGCTATTCAAAATATAATTTCTCCATTTAAAGTAACTAAAATATATGTTTATAAAAAAAAGGTATTATTGTGTCTTTCCTTTAAAAGAGAATTTTGATGGTGAGAAATTAATATGGAATTCAATTTATTCACAATTTCGGAATTCGTGTCCCTTGAATATTAAATCACATGCCTCATTCTGATTCTTTATTAAATTGCAATTTGCTCTGTTAAGTCTCTGATTCTCTTTTTCCATCTTTTTCTTTGGATTCTCGAGTCAGCTCGTGTATCACTTTAAACGATAACTCTTTCAATCTTTGTCTATCGTATTTCGACGTAGTACGCTTTCTTTATACTATAAAATGTTATGAATATTATTGTATTACTTTTGCTATCCTAATTTAGGCAAAATAATAATTTTCAAAACTTTGATATGAAAACTATATGAATATCTTGTTTACTTATTTATTATTGTCGTTACAGAACTTAGATGTTTATATATTTAATTATTTTTTAATCTATACATGAAAAGATAAATTACAAAAAAATTTTAATTTTACAGAAATTATGTACATAATACTTTTGATATAATGAGAGATTTTTATAATGAAAAATTCAGGTAATTACCAAATTTGAAAGTCTTGTTAGTGTGTTATCAATGTTGTTTTATTATTTTTAAAAAACTTCAATTTTCTTGACTTCGATAGATTTATAGACTACTTCCAATATAATATTTTCGAACGGATCATTTAAATCATCGTATAAAATATTTGTCAATGAAAGCTTTTTATTTTCAGTTCGCTACAATTTATTAATTGAGAACTTTTATGTATACTGATAATGTAAACTTCGATACGTATGATTTGCTGATTAGATTTGAGAAACCATTTTGACACCTATCTCTTTGTCACTTTTCGAAACATTCAAATATTTAACAACTCTCCGAAGAAACATATTTTTTAACGCATTATTTTTTTCCTATTTTTGTCTGGAGATTTATTTAAAATTTTATTTATTTTTTTCAAGTTTTCATCGAACAAATACATCGAGAAATTTATTAATTAATTTATTTATGTCGATTATGTTATTTATAATTTAATTATAAAAATTAAAAATTAATATAAAAATTCCTATATTTAATATAATAAAATTATATATAAATATATAAGTTTAGAAATTTTACTATTGTTATGCAAAATTACTTTTCCTATTGTTAATTAATTAATCGCGTTTGCACGCGCATGATAGCTATTCAGTATTGATAAATTGCTGCTAAAAAACTATTATCTGCTGTACATTAAAAATTGTTTATAGGCAATATCAACGTTAATTTCAATTATTACATTAAAATGTAAAAATTATATTTTCATCTTGGAAGAAAATTCAAGTCATATTTTTAATTATTTTGTAATTTTTTAATGTTAATACGAACATAATTTACATTGTATATTCGATGCATAAAATAATTTTATTGTTTTTATTAATAATTCATAGTTTAAAACATTAATGTTGTATAAAAAATCACTGTTATCAAAGTAGTCACTACTTAGTAAATATTTATTCGTAATAATCATTGTATTTAGTATGATTAAATTTTTAACATAAATCAGGATATTGCAAAATATACGAAATTTTTTAAACTCAATAAATAATATGTTGGTAAAATGATCTGTAAAACGGGAATATTTCAAAATTTTATAAAATGTTTTAATAGACTTCATTTAAATTAGGTACAAATTCCTTGATGCAATATTTTGATAATATAATAGTACTTCAGAGAGAAGTTCCTAGAATATATTAAGTATTGAAAAAAAATTTTATTACATTTTATAAATATAAAATTTCTACAACATGAAAAGTCTAACAAACGTACAGAATTGATAAAAGCATTACATATATGTAATTAATAAAACATGCTAGGCATAAACCAGAATGAAAAATAATTTAATACACAACTAAATACAAGGACAAACTATGTACTAGTTACAAAATATTATCATAAATATACAAACTTTTTGACATAACATCTTTTTTTATATATACATTATAAAACTTCAAACTCAGTTAGTATATTTGATATGCGCGAGACTTGCATACATTCTGCACTATTAAAACCTAATTTTTAAACAATTTTTTTCCATATTCACATTCACATTTACATTTCATATTTACGTATTTCATAGCTATATATCAAACAAAATTTATACAATGAATATTATTAAATTTGTGTATAACTCAAAACAAAAAATAGCGCAATTTTTCATTTACAAAATTATTTAAACATATAAAGAAAATTATGAGATTTACAATATATCACATTTGTTTAATTCGATTGTAACTTTTATTTTTTATTTTGTAGACTTGAAAAACGAATCATCTTTCAAATTTGCTAATTTTCCTACGCTTGAGGTTTTTTTGTGATTTAAACGTAAGTCATCTGACCATATAAAATTTTGTTTTTCATTTAAATTAATCATACTCAAACTTTTATTTTTACTATTAACAAACGAATTATCTTTCTCAAATAGTGATAACAATGGTAATTCGTTAATACTTAATTGGTTTTTTTTCGATTTTGAAACAGGAGATTCACTACCAGTTAAATTTCTATTCAAATAATTTTCACTCGATAAATTTACAACCGATTTTACTTTTATTAGAGAACTGGCACTAGAAGATAAGAATTGTGTAGAATTAGACATCGATTGTAAATTTATTTTGCTTAAGCTATTTATTAATTGTGCATCATGAACTTGTTTTGTAACGTTTAGGCCATTATCATTAGTTTCTTTTGTCTTAAATGTATTATGCTTTAAATCTGTGATATCATCAAATTTGAAATTCTCAGTCTTATGATCTACAATATTATACAAACTTTGATGTTTTTCTATGGAATTAGTATCAAGATTTAAAGATAAATTAACATTGCTATTACTTTGAGATTTGTTATTACTAAAACCAAAATTGAAAATGTTATTTGGCACATATTTTGCTATACTTTGACGTATACCTTTTTCTGTAACTTTCGAGCCTAAAGTAAGTATATTTGTTTTTGTAGGAGTATTATTTAAAGACTTTGATACATTATTTTTTAAATTACTTTTATGTTTGTTTAACATTACTGAATCAATAATTTCACTTTTTACTGAAATTGATTCTTCAAAATATGTCATCAAAGACATATTTACAAATGAACTTTTCAACATTTGAAGATCTTTTAATAATTTTTTCGATTGATTTAAATTTTGCATAAAGTGATCTTTATCTTGCAAAAATTTATAATTTAATTCTTGTATGAAATTATTTGATTTTGCATTTTCGTCACTGTAAAATTGTAAATCGGACGTACTGTTATTTTTATCACCATCAAGCACCGAGTTATCGATGGTTAAATTATTCAAATTTTCTATGTTAGCTCCTAGTTCGAATTCCCATTGCGACGATATTGCTTCGCTTCCATCAACTGACCTTTTCCCAAGATTTTCAGTATCTTCTTGTAATTGATAAGTATTCTGTAACATAAGAAATTTTTCATTGGCACATAAATTTTTATTACAACAAAAATAATGAAGTATTTACTAACATTATAATCTTGTATTCTATTATATTTCTTCAGTTGATTATTCATGAAATCCTTTATTTTATTGCCATTTAATTGATTAAATTCTACATCATAATTTGAAGTCTTTTGTGGACTAACTAATTCTGCACCAACACCTGGTTCTCGAGGTCCATTAGCTATAAAATCTAAAAATACAATTTAAAAAATGCAATTTAACTATAAATAATTATTAAATAAAATAATATGAAGTAGTACCATAATCTCGACGCTGTTGATGTATTTGATTACTAATTTCTTCTAGTCTACGAAGACTTGTAGCATAATTAGTCTTTGCATCTTGTATTGCTTTCTGTAAACATTCGACTCGTTCTTTTTGAGTTGCCAACATTTGGTCACAGTGTGTTTTAAGTTCGAAATATGGTCGCGCTTTTATTATAGAACGGCGATGTTTTTCCTCCAGTTGCAACAGTCTTTTTTCAGCGTCATGAAACAATACCGCTCTTCTGTAATGTTCTCTGCCACACTCTGCTTTTTGATTTTCAGCATCCATGACCTAGGTCACAATGCGATCAAAATTAAATAAACTAAACTTTATTTTTTATTCTCACTTGTCATTATCATTATATCATTCATCTTATAACTTACTTTAAGCGTTGCATGATTTAACATATCTTGCCAAGCTTGATCAAAATTCCATTCATGTTGATGCGACATAAATCTACTTTCAGCCAATGCCACCGTTTCTTTTGCTGCTGCATGGATTTCGCTTGCTCTTTGGAATAACTGAGCTTGTTGTTGACATTTTATCTGCATGGAATTTTGTTGGATTATTTTCCAAAATCTAACAAACATTTTCATTATTTTCTCACCTGAGCTTGGCGCGCTATTTCAAGTGCTTCATAATAACATCTTGCTTTTTCAACAGAACTATTTCCTACTTTATTTAATATTTCTTTTAATCTTTTGGTAGTTTCTGATAATAATTGCCTAAAAGCAGTGTGAGCTTCCTAGACAATAAACATTACATTTTTTACTAATTCCATAAATTATTGAAGATTAAATATTATTTTTCATTATATATTTCAAACTATATCTTTACATTAAACCAATATAAAAATATAAGAAGTTTTTAACTTCATTGTATACAAGAATCAGTAACACTTACACCTAATTCAGTTTCAAGTTTGTTTATGTCATCTGTGGCATCATTTAAGTTCTCCAATTCAATCTAAAAATGTCAAACTCGTTATTGCTTTTCCTTGAAAATAAAATTCAGAACAATTTATATTAGATAATTTTACGCAATATATTTTTTTAATATTAAACTCTCATAATAACAATTTAGATTACTTAATACTTTTAATATTACAAAAAATTGTGACTGGTTCTTTTTGTACATTTTTCATAAGATATCATTTTTAGCTAAATTTCATAAAGATATTTTTCTGATAATACTTAACGGAAATCAATATTTACAAATGTACTCAATGAAAAACAATAGTACAGTAATACATTTTTGTGTTTAATAAATTACACTCATTAAAATAACAATAACAATAATTATAACATAATAACATACTAAAGACTATTGTTATTTTGTACTGACTAATGAAATTGAAGAAACAAAAATACACAATTGCACGTTATAATAAATTATTTGCAGCAATAAAGATATGTGAAACAATTCTTGTAAAAATATTATCAAAATGACAATTTACAATTGACTGTTTGTATCTCTTGTTCGATAGAAAATTGAGAATGAAAACGAAGTGAAAGCAAAGTGGAACATGGTACCAGGCTGTTACGAACATTTAGTAATCATTTACTTATGCATGTAACCTATAACAGGTATTTCTTTAAAAAATGTATTTATCAGTGGATCGGAGACAAATAGGAAAAAATCGTCTCAAAGAGGATAATTACCTGTATACGAGGATCTAAAGCTTCGTCAGCGTTATCCGTAACGTCCATTCTTTAATTTTTGTCACATTTAAATGACTTGACTCGTCATCACTCGACTCGGTTCAACTCAATTGTTACAGGTTCACGTGAATGTAGATAATTGTGTAAATTGTAAATGATCTTCATAGCAATCGACGTGCAACATTGTTTGTTGTCACTCAAATATTGAAAAAAAAATATAAATTATTAAATTGTACGTAACATTGGAGATTTCTAAAAAGTTGCTAAGTGTTAAGCCAAGCTATATAGGCGACAGATAGTATACTACATTAGTGAATAAACACTATATATAGACTATGTAATTTTTCCTTACCAATGAACGTGTACGATAACTGTCTTTTTCTTTTCTTTATCTTTCACAAGCTATCATCTTTGTAAGTAATATAAACAATATAAATAATGTATCATTGAATGAATCATTGAACGTTCAAATAACTACTTGTTAACATTGCTTTGTCTTCACTATTTTGCAATGTAAATACATCTGTTTGTAATAAATCTTGTAAAGTAGTTCTTTCAACTTAATCTTAAATAATTTTAAAATTATTTAAAATTATATATGTATGTATGTATGTATGTATGTATGTATGTATGTATGTATGTATGTATGTATGTATGTATGTATGTATGTATGTATGTATGTATGTATGTATGTATGTATGTATGTATGTATGTATGTATGTATGTATGTATGTATGTATGTATGTATGTATGTATGTATGTATGTATGTAACTAAATTTAAGAATTACTGTATATATGTATATACACATATATATATATATATTTTTTTAGTTTATTTAATAAATTAAAAATAGTAAACTGAAATTTTACTATCTGCTGAAAGAATTCAAGATAAATTGTTTTGAAATTGAAATATGCTTTCTAAAAGTAAATATTAATTCCAAAGTAATCTAATAAATTTATAATCTACAGGAATATACCTTGCAGTAAAGTTTAACTTTTAAATAGCCATGTTGGCAACCATGAAGCCAACAGACTGACAATTTTTAAAATATAAAGTACTGCACTAATTAATACAATATATTATTAATCCTGATTGAAATTTTGCGATTGAACGTTAAATTAAAACAGACGAAATTACTTAACTAAGTAAAATATTATTTAACTTTTTTCTTATGTACAAATTTGTATTTTGTGTTTCAATTTGTATTTCAGCCTTATTCATTTCGTCTAATTTTTTATATGTACCAATTAAAATATTTTAATTATAAATTACAAATTTTGTGTCTATTGTAAACGTTTTGTTTTACAAATTATTTTTGTTGTTACTTTTATGTATTATCTAGGTATATTTCAGTGCTAGCAATTGATAACTCTTAATGGTATATATGTATGCGTACATATATATAATGGGTACTTAGGCGGGAGTTTCTTAACATAGGATATTCTTACATTTGATTAAATTTGTTTTTTTAATTGGTTTGAATTTGTTTCATTATCAAATAGACGTTAGAACTCAGTCATTTGTCGAAATGGAAAATAAGGATCGTGATGCGAAAGTTCTTATTTCTAGTGACACGAGTTTGGTTACAGGTAAAATACTTTTCAAATTATTATGAAAGCAATGAAACAATTGCATGCTCGAAAAAATTCACGTTAGAGATTTTGAAATTGAAAATTTTTTTTGAAAGAAAAATTAACGTATATTATAATATTATTATAATATAATATAATATAATATAATATAATAGGAAAGATTGTTAATATTCTATTTTTATTTTTTGCACATGGAAAGACATTTCCAAAAGCATTGTAGACAATGTAAAATTTAACAATGAACCATTGGATATTACTGTGACTAGAAAAAAGAGGAAACGACAAAAAGGTGAGAGCAAAAATTTAGCAGAAGAAAAATACAATCAGGAGATTCAAGAGCAACAATATAAACGATTAGTGCATTTGTTAAATAAAAGTAAATTTTACTCTTCTTATATTGTTAATAAAATTGACAAAAGTTTCAAGAATGAGGTTAACAAACATAATAGAACTACAAAAAGAAATATGAATGAAGCAGAGTATGCAGATGAAAATATATCACCACAAAACAAAACAAAGAAGAAGAAGAATATAGAAGATTACCTATCTAAAGATGTAAGCACAATAGTATAATAATAATAATAATATACATATATTATAATTTTTATATATGTTATTTTATGACTTTAATGTTTCTTTTTCATACATATTGTTGTATATATATTTTCCAGATACAGAAGAAAATATATGTCAGTAAAAAATTGAATTCGAGTGAAGAAATTAAAAATGATCTGGAAAATGATCCTGAAAATGAAACAAAGATTACTAGTGTTACTGTTGAAACATCAAAATATTTCATAGGAGAGTTACGAAATTATCAGAAGGAAGGATTGCAATGGCTAAAAGTTCTTTATGAGAATGGTATAAATGGAATTTTGGCTGATGAAATGGGGCTTGGAAAAACGATTCAAGTTATAGCATTACTGTGTCATCTCATTGAGAAACAGCAAGATGGGCCATATTTGTTAGTTGCTCCTTTGTCAGTTCTATCAAACTGGATGTTAGAATTTAAAAAGTTTGCACCGAAATTACCAGTCATTTTATTTCATGGAACATCAGAGGAGAGATTTAAACTAAAATACAAAATTAGACGCAAATATGAGATTACAGAAACTTACAGTACATTTCCTATTGTACTTGTATCTTTTGAAATGCCCTTGTTTGAAAGAAATTTTCTTAAATGTTTCACTTGGAGATATATAATTATAGATGAAGGACATAGAATTAAAAATTATAACTGTCAACTTGTTAAGTATGTTGTGCAAAATTTAATTATTTGTGTGTATTATAAATATTGAATTACAAATGACATAATTTGATATGATAATTTATTATTATTATTTTATAGGATTCTAAAGAGTTGTAAGTCTATGAACAGACTTTTATTAACAGGCACACCATTACAAAATAATTTAGCAGAACTGTGGTCATTGTTAAATTTTTTATTACCAGAAATTTTTGATGATTTAGCTGTTTTTGAATCCTGGTTTAATGCAAAAGACCATCAAGGTGATAAAGGAACAAAGAAGTTTTTAAAATTAGAAAAAGAAAAACGTGTATTGTCAATGTTACGTGAAATATTACAACCATTTCTGTTAAGACGTGAAAAGAGCGACGTTTGTTTGGATATTCCGCCAAAAAAAGAAATAATTGTTTATGCTCCTTTGACAGAATTACAACATAATTTATATAAGACAATATTGAATCATGATATAGATCAATTAAGTAATATTGAACAAGATTTAATTATACACACAGAAGATGGCAAAAGACCTAAAAGAAAATCTATCTTGAGAAATATGGATAATGTTATAAATACTAGAAGAAACAACGAGACTTATAAAAACGAAAAATTTGAAAATGACAAAAATTTATTAATGTGGAAAAAATACACTGATGTTACAGACCTTAATAGAGATTTCCTAGTTAAAATTCACAAAAGAGATGGTAAATTATTATTTAACAGTAAATAGTATGTAATATATATTATTTTTTTTTTAATGCTTTACATTTTTTCAGTTATTTTGTACAAAAAAATTGTAAATCACCCATATTTAATACACCATCCATTAGGCTCAGATTTATTTCCAAAAATAGATGAAGAATTAGTTAGATCATCTGGCAAGCTTTTAGTATTAGATGCAATGCTTGCAAGACTTAAACAGCAAGGGCACAAAGTTTTATTATTTTCTACCATGAGAATAATACTAGATATTATAGAAGATTATCTTTCTTTACGCGATTATAAATATGTTAGATTAGACGGCAAGAGTAAGTTTTTGGAGCGAGAAGAAAACATTCACAATTTCAATACAAATTCTGAAATATTTCTCTTCCTTATATCTTTAAGAGCTGGTGGAGTTGGATTAAATCTTGTTGGAGCAGATACTGTTATCATATATGACTCTGATTGGGTATGTTGTTATTTGATTTATTATTCTTATTTAATTTCTCAATATTAATAGTGTAAATATCCTGATATCACATTGTTAATCAAAAATAATTTAATCCTATGTCTAGAATCCTCAAGTAGATATACAAGCTATGGCACGCTGCCATAGAATAGGTCAGACACGACCAGTAATGATATACAAATTATGTACCAAAGGAACTATTGATGAAGCAATTCTTAATGTTGCTGAAGCAAAACGCCTTCTAGAAAAAGTAGTAATTTCCAAACATGTTCAATCAGTAAATGTACATAACAAATTCGATTTATTGAAATTACAAGAACTTCTGGAATCAAAAACATGTCAAGTTGCATCTGAAAATGAAGGTAAATCATTGAGGTGTACATTTCATACGATTTTAATAACTAATTTTTTATAATTTTTAATACAGTTTTTACAGAAGAAGAACTTAACAATTTATTAGATAGGAGTGACTTAAAAAATAAGGCGAATCCTAAATTTTAAATTAAATATTATCATTAAATTTTAAACTTCAATTGTACCTCAATTTTTTTCTTAAAGAGGATAATAAAATATAAAAATATAAAAAAATAAGAAGTTGTTATAAGATAGTTTTATATTATTATACACTATATAATATTTGTATGATATTTATATAATATTATTATATTATATTTGTGTACTATTTATTACATAATATTAATTACTTCAATAAATTTATTAATGAATTTTGATTAAAAAATAAAAAATATTTTTATATAATAAATATTTGTATTTGTTATATCCATAAATAATCATTAATTTTATAATTACAAAAATATATTTCATAATTACAAAAAAGTTTAATATAATAAATATTAATTAAAAAAATGTTCAACATATAAAATAGTAACAGTTGTATTAGTCTGAAATACTTATGATTTATTTAATTTTGTACGTAAAAAATACTTCCCAGTTATATTTTTACTTTTATAAGATTGATTTAGTTGATCACGAAATTCAGCTTCCAATTTTGTATAAATTCCTCCTGCTTTGAATAGTATTGTTTGTATTACATTAAACTACATACTAAATAGTATTCACTAAAAATATAATATTTAGTTAATATACCATTTAATTGCTTTTTTATCCGATTGTGTCTAGTAGATGATTTTAATAACGAAGAAGAATCTGCAGATACTCTTTTCGTTAGTAGCGTTATCATTTGTAAAGCTGCACTTTCTTCAAAATCTCTTTGATTATCTTGATTGTGTCTTACGTTTAAGTTACCACTCCATGATAGACCATTATTTCTAGAATTATTTTATATCAGTAAACACGAATGATTCAATCAATTTTAAATAATAGCGTAATATAAATTTTTTACAACGTTAAATACCTCCATATGATTTCATTTCTTGATTTCTTCTTTATTTTATTTTTAGATTTTAATGAAAGCCACGCGTGAGATTCTTCACTGTAATCTGATTCTTCATCAATGCTACTATTTTCATAAGTTGTAATACCATCATCAATATCACTATCCGTCATCGAAGATGTAATCGATGAAGTGTCTGTTGTAATAGAAATTTGTTGACGAATCTTCTGCGACGATTTTTGTAGATCTTGCATCTGAGATATTCGTCGGAATCCTGAACCGCTCCAAATTTTTCCTTAACATTTTAAAAATTTACCGTTACGGTTATTATCTAGAAATCTTAAGAAATATTAATTTACCTAAAAGTCCAAGTCTTGGACGCTGCGGTGTAAGTTCTATACCAATCCACCACATTACATCTTTGCACATTAATTTCCCTGGTTGAAGTGACGCATCACGAGCTACTAGTCTCGTAATTTTCTCTGGGAAAAATAATTGCGGTGATTCCATACCTATTATTTCCCTATGTACTGTAAAAATATTCAATACATTTATATCTCTTTGCGTTCTAATATCCGGGATATGTTCCTGGGGCGAAAAGAAAATATTACATGGAAACAATTCGATAGTTTTATATATGTATATATAAATATATATAAATATATATATATATATATTAATAATAAATTTAATATAATAATAATTATTATTATTAATATATATATAATTACGAATTTTAAAAATTCAAGAGATACTAACAAATACGTACCCTATACCTACAACCTTCGTAATTTGGTAATACTTCGAACTTGTATGCTCGTTGACTGCAACACGGATATCTGCCCAAAGGGAATGGTATAGACCGCTGTTGCTCATTAATAAAAAATTGTGGAAATTCTGCGTGATAGCAGCACCACTCAAACTGATGAATTGGAAAATATACATTACACTGTGTACAAAATAAAAAATGACAATCACCCCAGAGTCTCCAATAAACTTTACGCCAAGAACGTAATTCCATTCGAAGAGTAACAATATAATCATTTAAAGTCCATGTTAAATCTCTGTAACAGAACATGGATTTTATTGTAACTATAAATTTTCGAGTCATACTGAGTTTAAATATTAAAGTCATACCTTACGTGTTTACTGTGAATATTTCCGTGGTTATCAATTTTCATTGCACTTGGAACACATGGCACATAATTTGAAATTGATTGAATAATATTTTTCCCACATTTGCTGCATTTAAATAAAGTAGCTAAAGAACTATAGTGTCCTCTTTTATTATCTGGTATTCCTTCAGCAAGTGACATAATTAACTTACAAAATAATTTACTTTGAATTTTATCCTTTTTGTCTTTTAATGCCTCAACGTCTTCATTTGTAAATTTTTCTACTAATCTGAAGAACAAATATTAATTAAATGCAATATATTATAAATCAATTAAAAATAAATATAGCATTCAAGATATTTTGGTAGGAGTAAAAACTAGAAGTACCTTATCAAAAGATTATCATCTAAACCAGTTAAAACTGTCGATGTCTTTAATATATCAGATATATTTTCATGGCAATATTGTAAGCAACTTTCCAATAGCGGTTCCATTTGTAAAAATGATGCAGACACCATAATTGGAATGACATTATTGATTTCTAAAATTGGCCATTCAGATTTTTTTAGAATATCTTTTTTCACCCATCTCATTAGCCAATCAAAGATTGTAACATCACAGTGAACTGATATATCTATTTCTTCTAATTTTTGTCCT
This sequence comes from Melipona beecheii, assembly GCA_032399605.1. Taxonomy (NCBI): domain Eukaryota; kingdom Metazoa; phylum Arthropoda; class Insecta; order Hymenoptera; family Apidae; genus Melipona; species Melipona beecheii. The sequence goes on along the minus strand of JAUCMO010000186.1, from coordinate 184,547 downwards.
GCTGTCACATCAGCGAAATAACGCATCTTTTGAATAAGAAGTTTCTGAGGGCAATGGAAACTTTTTTTAATGTTTTTCTCTTCGTCGCAAACATGAATTTCCACCTCATTGCTATACAAGCATATAATAAATTGTTATTAATTCATTCTATAAAAAATTATTTTTAAAATTAATATTAAATTTAATTTCAATCAATATTAATTATTGATACTTACTCGGCTGATCTCTTACTTGATTTATTTTTATCTTTCTCTTTTTCTCTATGTGCAATATTTGTGATTGCTCTTGTCTCGATATTATTACTCAGTGAACTACATTTCTTCACTTCTGTATTTATAATTGATTTTTTAATAATAGGTTGTGAAATAACAGGCTTTGGAATCATGTATGGCAATATTGAGTCTAATAAACCTTCATGTAGTACATCACTTAAGTTTGTCTTCATCAATGAAATTAAAAAATTTTCTGTTGCATCTACAGATCTAGCAATGTTTGCATCTTCTATTTGTAGTGGACTTTGTATAATTTGATTGCAACTTTCAAGATTAGTTATTAAATTCTTATCGTTGCTACATATCTGTTTATTTTTGACTTGTATATTTAAAGGTATCATGCAATGTAAAGAACATTTAATATTGTTATCGTCTGTATCAGACAAAGTTTCTTCTGCTACATTACTGTTTTTATGTCTCTGCATGACATTACTGTCGACGTATTTGTCATCAGTACTATTATAATTTTGTATATCACAGTGTAAATTAATTTTTGCTAGTTTGCTCCAATCAAGCTTGTTTTCTGCAGCCAATATTGCAGTCAAACTTTCACAATTGTTGTTAACTTGATACGCAAGCTTTATAAATTCAAAAAACATTCCAATCATTAACTTTGATTGACTGCAATCCTCAAGTTTACAAAATATTTCTAAAAAAATCCAAAGCGCATATTTCTTATTATTTTATGTTAAACTGATATGATGAATTTGTAAATGAATTTTTCTCTTCTTTCAACTTCTTCTTTCAACTACATTGGTTAAACATAGCTTAGGCAGATTTATCATGAAAATTGGGCAACAAGAATAAAATGAAAAGTGATAAATATCAAATACAATGATCTGAAGTTATACAATATACATATGAATTAGTTTGTATATACCTTCTTTGGTTGCTGAACCACACATTTCTAACAATTTGTGTATATTCTCTTTTAGAGACAAATTAGTAATCTGATTTATTTCCATTTCTTTTAATGAGTTCAAATTTATTTTTAAAATTTAATTACAATTTATCTTTATATGTTCATTGAATATAATTTTTAGTTTACAAATGTATTCAATAATTAGTCATGCAAATTAGTCATATGTGAAACTTTCATTTCAATGTAATTCTTAATTTAATGAGAGTTCGTGTCTCTAACTTGAAAATTAGAACAGATCCTTCGATAATATTGACAAAACAATAGTATCTTCAAGTAAATTTGTTTATTTTGAGAATTTACAACGAAAATTTTCAATAATTTGGATTTGAATACAATTTATAATTAATTGACATGATATTTCAAATTTATCCAACGAATTTATCGTTGTAATAAATTTTTTTTTTGTATCAGTAATTAATACATGTATGAGATAATACGTGTGTGTGTGTGTGCGCGCGCGCGCGCGCGCGTGTGTGTGTGTAAATAATATTATTAAAATGTCATCAAAAATAGCTACATAACTATATGCTTGAAAAATCACATTCAAGTATATATAATATTATACATATTACAACAAATAGTGATTGTTTTAAGAAGTTAAACTTATCAACTATTTCAAATTACATTTGCCTAATGCTAGTTATTTTTACTAAAGTAAGTTATGTTTTAATCTACAACATTTATTCTTAAAATATAATTGACTTTGTTTAAAAATACAATTTAAAACATTTGTAAAAATGTTTCCCTCTTTACATTTTCATTCTATATGCAGTCGATATAAGATGAAATCTAGGGGAATGACCATTTTCAAAACGTTGTTATAGTTGTTCCACGAATTTGTAATATCATTCAATATCGTGTTATGAGTTAATAAGTTTCCGCGCTGCGATTTAGGGTCTAAAAAGCGACTTCAATCAACGTAATATAAGAGGTCTGCTTGTGACATTACTAGACAACTGGAACTTACGATTTTTACATTTTCGTCGTTCAAATTACATAGGAATTTTTTCTGTCTTTCAAAAGTGTGGCTACAGTTTTTCTCAGAAAGGAAAATATGTACGTACGTGAATTACAAACGTAACAAATGCTGTACGTGGGCGTACAATACGTGTTAAGAGTATTGTTATTATATTTTTTTTTTAGCGTAAACGAAACATCGACAACATTTTCAAAAATTTCGCGCAGAAATTGCTAGTCGTTATCACCTACTTTTTATCGTTATTACGCCGGACTGATTGTATTGGACAAATATGAAATAGCGTGAAAAGCCGGACATGCAATAACATTTATACTGTGAGAGGAATAGTCGTTCAGAGTAATTATGGGTGAGTTCAGGATATTTGCCTATGTTCTCCAATCACTGTTTAACACTTTATACATTTTTTTAGAAGATTCCACAGAAGCACAAAAGTGGCAGCAACATTTATCTCTATTACGAGAGCAGTATGTTAATTTATATAATACAAACACAGAACTTCAACGCGAATATGCTATTGTGACTGCAAATAAACAAGATACTGGATTTATTGGTAGACTTTTGACGACTATTGCATCCTTATACAGCCAACATCGTTATAGGTAGTAAATTAACGTTAAATAATAATTGTGCAAATTCTGTCATTAACAAATCTATATCTTTAGTGATGTGATTATCAAATTGAAAGATCAAGAGATACCAGCACATAAATTCGTGTTATCTGCTAGAACAGATTTTTTCAGTGATTCAGTACTGTCAGAAGTCACTATTTTAGGTAAATTGTCAAAATATTAAATGAAACAAAGAAGAATTACATGTGTACAAACATTTATATATAATAAGAGATACATTCTTTAGATTGGTCTTGCTTGGAGCCTAATGTCGGATTAGTGTTATTGAAATGGATATACACGGGAAAGGTGTCCCAAGAAAATTTAACGTTAGATTTAATGAAAGCAGCATCTAATTTTCAACTGATAGAACTAGTCGAGCAATGTGAAAAATATTTAATTGGAATTGTAGGACTCAAAGATTGTGTGCAATTATACGCAGCTGCTGAAGAGTTGGGTACATTGAAATTGAAAGAGCATTGTAGCTCTTTGATTTCAGCACATTGGGTAAGGAGAAATACAAATAGAAATACAAATTACGCAACTCTAATTCTTTAATTGATCGAAATTTCATGTTGTTAGGAAGATTTAACAGGAGAAGACTTTAAGGAAATGCCTGGCTCTCTGTTGTACAAATTATTACAGACTAAAAGTAGATATCCATTACATGCGGCTGTTCGACTGATGAGGGAAGATGTGGTTTTTTTATATTTAGTGGAAAACAATTCAGAGGTAAGTTGCATATTTTAAATTATTACAAACATTTATTTATGTACAAATTTATTTGTTATGTACAATTATGTACAATAGACCTTACTTACAAGTGCAATATTTTATGATACAAAATTTTATGGTAATGATAATATTTCAATCTTTTCACACTGTTCTTTTTATTTTTGTATATAATAAAATTATCAAACTAATTTAATAATTACCATTATCACAGTAGATTGTTAAATATAGTATCAAAGGATTATTACATTTTTTTATTCAAACGTTTATTAATTCACAGTTTCATAATCTATAAGAATTAATGTAAAAAAAGTAAAGTAAAATCGATTTTTATAACATTTTTTAAACAACGATGAAATATATTAAAAAGTTTTTTGTCATGTTTAGTAAGTACTTAAAGGAAGAGTATCATAATAGTGCTGTAAACAGTAATACTGTTATTGATAAAAAAATATGATATATATTGATGATTTCAATTGATTGTGATGAATTACATAAATGATGTCCACAAAAACAATATTCTGGTGGACCAGCTGGTGCTCCTCTATCTTCACCAATAAAACAACCTTCTTTGTAAGCGGATGTCACAATTTCTTCTTTATTTTGCCACTTATTATCGCTATAGATCGGTACTGTACGTTTTTGAGGTGCACAGTCTCTTTCTACAGTTGTGATTATAGATGCTGGCAAAGATGATAAAATAATGTATGCCAAACCTGTTTCTTGATTTACATGTAGAAACAGTTTACTTACTTTTATATTTGGAGTAAATAGTTCTTTTTCTGCAAAGTGTGGATGAAGGACAGTGCACTTGAAACCGAGGACTTCCATCAAATTGAGAACATAGTAAATCAGTTTTTTCATGTCCTGGTTGTGATGCATAACATTTAAAGCATGCGATACCTTCCGCAGTTATTTGCATTATTATTGCAACTAAAAATATTAGATATTCAGAAGATACGGTATTGATTATTTTGTGTAAAGATAAGTTAGACACGAACATACATAGATAAACTATAGCAATGAACAAGGCCTTTTTTGTCTGTATTTGGAAAGTCATCTCAATTAAATGCAATATAGTTAAAATATAACAATACTATTTACACCTGTTCGAATGTATAAATTTTTATTTATATTTATTTATCTTGCATTTCAATTCATCATTGCCATTATGCAAACCTGAAACAATTTTGTGAACAACATGAGTTTACCCAACATTGAAAAAAATAATATTTGGAAATAAAAATGATTTGATGCCAACACTTGTTAGAATTGATTGTATCTTTTACAATCGTAATAATTACTGTAGTTTGAATGTACGTAGCTATATACATTTGTGTTAGATGTAACATAAAATAATTTTCTACATTGATTCTAGTTTACATTGGATAAAGTTTTAGTTTACATTCTTAATAGTCTGTGATATATGTTAATTAAAAAAAAACATTTAAAAAATTTATTTCATTGATCGAGAAATCACAAGAGTGGAAGCTGTATAATTTTTCAAAATGAAAAGAAAATAATTATTGATCGAACAATATAGGAAAGATATCTGTCGAATTCATACTTGTTCGTTTAAAAAATTCAGAATATCGTAAAGAATTCAGTGTCTACGCTCGATTACATCGTAAGACAATAGATCATACTCGATCGAACACTTTCACACATTTCGAAACAACACTCTTTATTAATATTCACTAAACGTCACATAGCGATCGTGAGATTTCGATTAACTGTTTTTCGCTCCGCTACGAGGAAATATGCCCCTTTCGGAAGCTGATTGCGGTTAGACGAGTCTATCACATGCCACATCATGGTTTTTCTATCCTTTACAGACCACTGTTTCTGTTGAATCAGTGTACAATCTCTATATTCTCTTCCGTTTTAATCATTCACACTGTTGTGTATTCCTCAATACCAACTATGCCAGCACTATACGTGCACGGACAACATCCGCTGGGCGTATCACGTTGTATGTTGTATATCTTTTGCATAAAATCGAAACAGTGGTTCTCAATCAACTGTGTGCGTGTGCGCGCGCGCGCGCGTATGTGTGTAAGAAACTAAAATTCCACTTACAAATTTCATTATTTTAATACAGTTATGAATTAAATATAAAGTATATATAAAGTATCATTGTAAGCAACTAAACATTTTATTATTTCAGTTAACGAAAGCTGTTAATGCCTTGGATTACAAAGGAGAAATGCCTTTGGAAGTTGCATTAAAAACTCGTCAACCATCGTTGGCGCGTACTTTAGTCGAACACGGAGCCGACTTAAGCGCAAAAGATTCAAGAGGTCTTTCCTTGCTCCAAGCTGCTATTTTCAAAGGGGATTCCTACGCGGCTGATTTTATAATAGAACAACTGGAGAATAATGGGAATACAAAAGAGTTGTGTGAGACTATGAAACCTGCTGTGAATGCGAGAGATATAAAAAATCTTGAAGAACTTGACGGATGTACTGCGCTGCATTTGATAACGAAGCATAATTCAGAAAATATGTTGGCGGTTGCATCTAGATTACTTCAAACCGGCATTGACCCTAACTTACAGAATCACAGAGGATGGTACGATTGTTTGATTATTTTTGGTTTTAAGCTACCTCGTGGAGAATCAATATATGTATATTTTGAGAGGAAATTAACAGAATCTAAAGGAATAGAATTTACTAAAATTAACATTGATTCAATATTGGTCCATAACTGAATCCATAACTGAGATTCTGATAAAACTTCAAAACGTATGTTAAAAGTAGAATCTGCATAGAGGTTTTACTCACTAAATGCTTAAGTTCCGACAAATGCTTAAATATTTGCAGTTCTAAGGCGTTATAAGGCATTAAAAGTATTAAACTTTTAATCAAAGACTCTCTTCACTGTTGATTTTTATTTTTACAGGACTGCCTTACACAGTTGTATCCAGGAGAGAAACGAATCACTTTTTGATATTTTACTAGAATGTCAGGATATAGATTTGAACAAAGTCACCAATGAAAATGATACTCCATTGTGTATCGCGATGAAAACAAATCCATTTAATGAATTTTTTGCTAAGAAACTACTAGCCAAAGGTGCAATTGCAAATCCTGTACACAAGAATACAGGAGATACTTTACTACACATTTTGATAAGGGAATATAAAGAAGAAGCTGCTTTATTTTTAATCGATTATTGTAAAGATAACTTAATGCAAAAGAATAATGAAGGATACTCGGTTTTACATGAAGCTTGTAAAGTTGGTTCAAAGAATTTAACACGAGCTTTATTGAAAGCTGGCTTCCCAGTCGACGAAGTTGCATTGTCTACTGGTGATGCACCAATACATATTGCTGTTTCAAATTTGTATTTTGATATCGTAATGGAATTATTAGACGCACCTAATTCAAACACCCAATTGAATTTAAAAAACAACGCGAACGAGACTCCTTTAAGTTTGGCTATTAAAGCACCGTTCAAAAAGGGTAAAGACATAGTTTTAGCTTTAATAAAGGCTGGAGCAAATGTCAACCAGTGCAATACTGAAGGTTTAACATTGTTGCATCAAGCAATATTAAAAGAGGATTCGGCGACAGCGATCTTTTTATTAGAAAATGGTGCCGACATGAATACTAGGTAAATAGCATTGATCTTAAACATTTTAAAAACAATTACATTTATTTGAACTTTGAACATTAGACATTGTGGAATTACACTAAAGCAGAATTTAAAATCTGAATTTAAAAGTGAAATTTTATTTCGCTTAGAACGGCAAACGGAGAAACACCGCTACAACTTTCTGTACACTGTAGACTAGGTGAAGTTGTAGAAGCGCTTTGTAAAAGAGGCGCAGATACTTCTCTAGGATGTCCATTGTGGGATGCACTGGATTCAGATCAAGAGGATGTAGCATCTATTTTAGTTAAATATGGAGCAGACACTGATTGTTGGAGTCCTGGTCCAGATGATTGCCAACAAACACTGTTACACAGAGCAATTGACCATAACAAAGAGGATATTGCACAATTCCTTATAAGAAGGTATATTAACTCTAAATTAATAATAATTATAATATTAAATTCTAGAATGATATATGTTATAGTGGCTGTGATTTAAACGCACCTAGAAGACCTGGCCCAGATGGTGCTGGAGGCGATGAATCAAGAGATGAGTGTACTCCACTACATTTGTGTTGTCAGTGGGGGTTAGAACAAGTTGTACAAACACTTATTGAACATGGTGCTGACGTAAATGCTAGAGATGTCGAGGGCAAAACTCCGGTTCACGTGGCAATACAAAATCAACATTCACAAATTATTTCTCTGTTGCTTTGTCATCCTAGCATTGATTTAAATAAACGAGATAAGAAAGGTTTAACGCCATTCGCAACAGCTTTAACATTTCGGAATAATAAAGCCGCTCAAGCTATACTGGAACGCCTACCTAAAGCTGCTGAACAGTATGACAATAAAGGCAGAAACTTCTTACATACTGCTATTCAAAAGAATGATATGGAAAACATATTATTTTTATTGTCTATACAAGTGAATATTTTTATAGTTTTGAATGTTTATTTATATTTATTTAAAATTTGGATGTTTTTGAAAAAAACCAATTAAATAAAATAGATATACAATGAAATTATTCTTATTTTATAGGTAGATGTAAATTCTAGAGTTCATGATATTACACAAACTCCACCTTTACATCTTGCTGCAATTTCTGGAAATGAAATGTTGGTAAGAAGTTTAATATTGGCTGGTGCACGTGTTAACGATACAGATGCAAACAGAAATACTGCATTGCATGCTGCTGCTAAAGCTGGTCATGCAGCAATTGTATCTGCATTATTGCAGGTGAATGTAATAACATGTACATGTATACAGGATCTCTAAAATATCTAGAAAATAATATAAATTAAATTATTTAATTTCTTATTTTAGAACAATATTAATTTTGATGCCGTAAATGCAGATGGTGACAATGCATTGCACGTAGCTGTAAGAGAAGGTCATGTATCTGTGGTGAGAACACTTTTGACTGAATGTACATTGGATGCAGAAGCTGTAAATCTTAAAGGAAGAAATCCCTTGCACGAATTAGCTAGATGCGGAAAAGATAATGCTGCAAATATATGTGAACTTTTCTTGGAATGTATGTCACAATATCCAGTGAACAATGCAGGTAAAGGCTGTTTTAAAATATTAATATTTTTAATAATATTTATGTTAAAACATTTCACTGAAGAAAAATAATATTTTTGCTAAATTCCTGATATTATTACATGAAATTTTAAAGAAACACGTATTATTTTATTATAAAATAAATTAAACGAAATATTTTATTCAAGATTTGGATGGTAATACTCCATTACTGATAGCTTATATGAAAGGAAATGGGCAACTTTGTCGTACTTTGGTAAAGGCTGGTGCATGCTTAGGTTCTATGAATAAAGAAGGCATTACAATTTTCAATTATCAAGTAGCAACAAAACAATTATTATATAGATTACTAGATTCCTTGACACAAGAAGCACCATGGGCAGATAAAGATCTTTGTCTCGAATGTGGTACAAAATTTTCACTCACAATGCGAAAACATCACTGGTACAGAAATTTTAAAATATTGGGATAAGTTTATAAATCAGTATGTTTAAGATTTGTGTGAAAACTATTTTTATTGTTTTTAGCCGCCATTGTGGTCGAATTTTGTGCAATAAATGTTCAGATCAAGATGTTCCAATTGTAAAATTTGGACAAAATAAACCGGTGCGCGTCTGTGCAGTATGTTTTGATGTATTGCAACTAGGTGCTGAATGAACAAAACGTTAAATAAAGAAAAATACATATTCATGTGTAAATAAAATAAATATCATTCCACATGCATTTTTCATAAAAAAAAAGTATATACCAAAAATTTATATCATTTTATGTGAACCATAATATTTTACTATATTATATAATTATTCTTGTTGAAACTTTGTTAAATTTATATAGGTATTAAATTTTAAATACAGATGACAGGAGCATTGACAAAAGTTAATATTTATTGATATATTAGCATTTATTCCTAGCATTACTTATTCATCTACAATGCATTGAATTAATTTGTAACATGTTTTATAATAAAGATCATACATTTTTAAATAACAATCTTATTTTAGCTTACTGAAAAGTGTTTTTGCTACGCAATGGTCTACACACTCTACGTAATCAAGTAATTCTTCCATACAAGTTTCTTCCGTTTTACTTCTTGAATTTACACGTTGGTTACAGGTATCCAGTTTCTCTTGCAAAGCAGCACATTTTTGTTGTTTCGAACATTTGTCCTAGGAGGAAAACAATCGTGTATTTTTATATTGAATTTATAAAATTTATAAAAAGATAATTTTGAAGAATTAATATTTACAAATATAACTTAATTAATACACTGTAACAGTGTAGTAGTGTAACAATAAATCTTATTAAAAATATTGAAACATACAGTAACGTTACTTTACAATTAACAAGCAAAATTTTAATGACAAAGAGATTGCTCCAGAATTTTTAACTTTGAAAAATATAGGATTAACGTATCAATGATATGTCAATTTAATTAAAAATTGTTTCAGTGGTTTCATGCAAGGTAAATTGGTTAATTGACTTATATCCAATAGAATGATTAATGATTATTTAGAAGAATAATTTCAGTAACAGATAATAATTATAAATATAAAATCTCGAGAGAATGAAGTTTTGAATCGTTGGAACAAATATTATATAACAATTTGTACTTACACGGAGTACTGTTTGAGGATCAATCAATTCTTCTTCCTCTTCTTCTGCTTTTACAGTTGGCGTGTAACGTTGAAGAAAGCTTTGTAAGAAAGACATATTTTTCAAAGGTAAATTTTATTTCACGACTATAGCGAATTAACTTTGAACATGCGCGAATTTTCCGGCTTGTTATATAGCATTTAACAGATAGAAAATATTGGCCCGAATCGCATGTCTTACAGATGAACCACGCTTAATGATGGTCTAAGAAGCTTAGGTACAATTTCTATAAATATATATATATATATATATATATATATATCAATTGTAATAAACAAAACATCGAAAACATTTAAGCTACACCATGGACAAATAAAATCGTTCTCTTTGAGACAAAAAATGAATATACTTAATTTATTAAACTTAAATTATTAATCGGATATTTTTTTATTTAAATTTTCAGATTTATAAATTACTAAACAGGAATAGCAATTATAGTACAACAGAGTAATTTCAAGTAAAGCAAGGGGGAGTGATTTTACGTAAAAAGCTAACTCGCAAAATATGGAATAAAATTTTTTTATGCTTCATTTTCGATGAAAACAAATTTGAAAATTTCTTTGATACATATAAACGCTGCTAATTGCTGACTATATAATGCAAATAAACAATTTACAGGGCAAAAATAGGCAAAAAAACGTGGACTGTAATTTTTCGAGACTTAAGGCCTCGTTTTCAAGAAAATAGAGAGTACACGCGTGCTTGATAAATTTTCAAATTTCATTACCTTGGGACGGTGTTCTATGGGAAAAAAGAGAGATGTATTTAATATTTTTTGCTTATTTCCACGCGCTTTCCAATATTTATTTGTTCAATTTGGAATTGACCAGACTTGAATATACGTGACAAATTTTTCAACTTGAACTTTTTGAGAAAAATACTCGTACTTCAGTTCTATTCTTTGTCCGGTATACGTCATGATTGCTAGAACACCCTGTATATCGTATAAGTATAACACAACGGCAAGCACACCTACAATTTATTCATTAACATGTTTATTTCGTGGTTTATCAGGCCTTTCTTATTTTCAAGTTGTGTCATCAATCAATTTAAAATATGTTACATTTGAAAAATTAACTCCGTTACGAAACGCAGTACATTTGTATACGTTCGTCTGCGCATTATAACGCGCAATTTTCTTTGAAAGCGGAAAGTTGATTTGCTAATAGGCAGCCAGAAAATTCTCTTAGACCGAAGCTGGCCAATACGTAGATTAAATACTGGACATCGTATGGGACGGAGATTTTCAGCAATTATTTTGCAATATCGTTGTTAAGCATTTAATTACATTTGCAAATTATTGGTATAACATAGAGGATGCCAGCGGTAGGCGAGATTTCCGACAATCTCTTCGGTCACACGAAAGCCTGTGAATCAAGACAGAGTAGGAAGCGAAAAAAAATGTTGGATATTTCGGCTCGGTTATCCGCTTACTTTGGACTTTCATTTTGGAAACAATTTAGCGTTACGATTCCCCACGACGTGTATTCCGAATGTCATTTCACGGATAACACGAGAGTATTTGCACTTGAACGAAATGTTAATATGATTTGTTTAGTAAAAATGATTAAAAGAACCATCATGTTCTTTGCAACAAGGATGGCGTCATCTGAATCTCTGTTCGCATAGATTTACTAAAGCCACGAGCCACCGTCGAGCCATCATAAACACGTCCGAAGGATTATGTTCAAACGATCCAAGTTCCACTGAATTAGTTAGTTTGCGCACCGTTGTTTGTACTACTGATTATCAGTTTGTGAAAATTTCGGAAAATCAGGGCGCAGTGCATTGTGCTTAACAGTCAAACATTGAGGTAGTTTTGCGCTCGTTTGTCGGGGAGGTAGCATCAATAAACTCGTGTATTTTCTTACGAAGGAAGATTAACGAAGAATAAAGAAAAGTCCGAGTATTAAGGCCGATGCATGAGCCACGTCTATATAGTAAACACGATACTATACAAGCAAGTTGAAAAACTGCAAGTTTTTGAAAAAACCGGAACGTACCTCGCAGAATTCGAGGACTGTGTTTTTCCCACAAAAGAGATTCTGTCTCGATCAGAGTTTGTACAAGAAATTAAATTCTACGACAGAAAGGATTCTTTTGCAAGATGATTGTCATATTGTTTCCTCGCGCCGAAGTCCAACCTAAAAACTCTGTAATATTTGAGGTTATGTTTTATTGAAACATGAATTTCTTGCATTAACGAGCAAACCAATTCACTAGGAAAACAAAAACAAACTGGACGTAAGTTAAAACAAACAACAGATCTCCTTAGCGTGCATTAAATTTCATATTGGTCAATAATGTTCAGCATGTTACTTCAAGTTCATGTATTTTATTTCAAGAAGTTGATGATTGTATTAAATTTTTTTTTTATCTATCTGCAATTTAATTTTTTAGATATCTGATAATTTTGCGATCACATACATTCGGATAATGTATTTGACTTGTCGATCTTTAATTAATAATGTGACTTTACAACTTGTCTGCAATAATGTGATACTTTATATTAATATTCTATATACATAATGTTTAATTACAATTATTTACGTATTCAGTTAAATCATTTAAAATTCATTATTTTATTAATGTACATTTAGCAAATGTTACATATTTATTCAAAAACATATTACCCCAAAAACTTACAAATATATTTTGTAACTTACATGGATACACATATAAAATCTAACTTATAACTTTTTTGTGATACAACTTCTGTCATTAATTTTTATTTTAGCAATTTATGAGTGGATAATGCTTGGAGGCAATGAACGGGATGGAGAGACATGGGCATGGACATGGACATTCACATGCACATTCGCATCGTCATCGTCACTCACATGGAAATCTACAAAGTGTATCTCAAAATTCCAGCCAATCATCGAAACATAGCCATACTCACACGTTGCACTTGCAAAAAGATACATCTGCAGTTCAAACACCTCAGAAGCCAAGAAATTACAAGTTACTAGTTGATCCATTTTTGGTAAAAGGTGCAACAAAGTTATACAGATACGATGGCATGGTTCCAGGAGATCCAACTTATCCTGAAGTTCAACCGAGAGATCCTAGATCACAGTTAACAAGAATTTGGACTCGTTTAGAACAACTTGATCTACCTGTACCTAGATTTAAAATTGACTCTAATTATTGTGGTGAACCTCCCCCGCTTGAAGTGACATTTTGTCATTTAAATGATAACATTGATAAAACTTTTTTATCAGATATGGTTCAAAAATTTGGAGCTGTAGAAGAACTTATTGTTTATTATCATCCTGTAACTAATAAGCATCTCGGAATTGCAAGAGTAGTGTTTGAAACTACAAAAGCTTCGAAAGCTTGTGTAGAAAAATTAAATAACACATCTGTGATGGGTAAAGTTTTAAGAGTGTTTCTTGATGCATTTGGAGAAGAGTGTAAAAAGGTCTATGATGAGTTAACTATAGAAAAAAAACTAGAAAAGAAAATTGAAAAGGAAATAAAGCCTGAGAATGATCAAGAGAAGAAAACTCCAATTGAAAAAATTATCACTGAAGAAAGAGATGATTTCAGAAGTAACAAAAAAATATCCAATATAGAAAAATCAAGAGATACGTATATAGAAAACTCGAGATACAATAAATATAGAGATTATCCTACTCCTAGTGGCAGTGATTTAGGTTATGGTACTGCACCTAGCGAACTAAATTATTCTAGTAATTATTCTCAAAATTCTACTCCAGCTACGAATTATGATTTTTATTATAGTAGTTACCATCAGCCTCCGAACAGTTATTTAGCGAATATGCCACAAAATGTATCGCAAAATATTTCGATGCCGCAAAATTCAAATATATGGTGGGGAAATAATACAGGGACAACAAGTTACGCGTCATCCTCTATGTGGCCTGTTCAACATGGAACAAATTTAGATAATTCCAATTCTAATGCAGTTCTAATTTCTAAGGCTTCTAATGTAAAAATACATCATACACCTAAGAAAGAGAAAGAAAATCAAAATATAACAAAAAACTCATCACGAGACTCACCGGTAGAAACTCGTAAAACATTAGATTTGGATACTAGAATTGCCATGTTATTAAAGGATAAAGCAGGAGGAATGGCACCGCCTTTCTTACAGTTTGGTAGCGATTCTGAAGATGAGAAGAAGTCTGTTAATGCAGATAATGAAATGCTTTCAGAACCACCAAGTCCTTTTCTATCTCACGAAACGTACAAATCATGTTTTGAGAAAATGAGGGAAAGGAATAAAGAACGATGGAAAGTACATGAGAATAGCATCAATCAATTTTCTGTTGACGAAGATTTAGGTAGTGTCATAAGTTCGAGTGAAGATGAAGCATTATTGGGAAGTTACAGTCCTGCACAGGATGAAATTGAACCAGAGCCACCAAAGGAGCCACCACCTCCACCTCCACCAGATGATGATAGAATGTCATTAAGTCCATTAAGTTCAGGAGATGAAAAAATTGAAGAGGTAACGTTTAGTATTATTATTATATTAAGCATTAAATAGTATATATAATTATTTATTCATATTACTATTTAAATAAACAGGTTATAGCTCAAACAGAACCTACAAGTCAGTTATATCCAGCAACTGGTTATCCTGGACATTTAACTCATTATCCTACCAATGACATGTATCATTGGCCAAGACCAGCACAATATCCATATCCATATGGAACAACATATTTACAAAGTCATTATCAACCAAATACTACATCACTTTCTGGCACAGTAGGGAATCATCAAGGAGCTAATTATTATCCATCTTTTCAATCAAGGCTTCATGCTATGGCAAATCATAATATTACGAAAGATAATCCACAAGTATGTATATGTCTTCTAAATGTAAATGTACTATAATCAATTTAAATGTTATATCAACTTTTATCAATTTAATTTCTGAGCAGGGCCCTACTATTAATGGTGTATTAAATAGAGTTGTAAATGAATTAAAGCAAATTCTAAAAAAAGATTTTAACAAAAAAATGATCGAAAACACTGCGTTCAAACTATTTGAAGTATGGTGGGATGAAAAGAAATCAGAAAAAAATCAAAATCAAGGAGGAGAGAATACTGTTGTTAATAATAATAGTAATAAAGAAGAAGGACAAAAACCTCAAGGATTATCATTACTTTTAGAACAAGGAACTCCGCTTGGATTTAATTATGATGGATTTGGTTTGGGTATTAGAGCCAGCATGCCAAAGATGCCTTCTTTCAGGGTACAATCATTTCTGTTATATCTTTAATAATATAATGTAATTGTAAATATTTTGTAATATATAAATAGAATAGGAGAAGAATAGATACGTTTAGACATACTTAGAGTAATGATACTCTGGTAATGATTTAATATTTATGTTATTAGCGTAAAATTAAAGCTCCAAGCCCATTACCGCAGGACGAAGATAGTCGTCAATCTGATCATGGTGACACAGAACTTATAGGAAGCGATAGCGATCTTGACCTGGCGTCAGTGCAAAAAATTAAAAGACCAATCACTTCTCTTCCAAGCGTTTCTTCTTCATCTTCCTCGTCATCTTCGTCTAGTGAAAGTAGTAGCGAGGAAATGAGTTGCAGCGAATCTTCCAGCAGTTCGAATGATAGCTCTGATGAAGAAGTATGCTCTGGAAACTTTGAAGATGAGGTATAATATAATTGATTAAAACCGCAAGCAATGTACTTAAACATTCATGTATGACTTTCGTGTTTTCATAAAAATAATTTTTATTTTCAGCAAGATACAGACAGTCGTTTATCAGATCATCGTCCACTGGCTTGTAACAGTGAAGATCCTGATATTTTAATGGAACTTGCAATTCAAAGATCGTTAGATTGTCCAACGCCTACTGGTAGAGAGACACCAGTACCTAATATTAAAATAAAAGACGTAAATTCGAATGAATTCCCACAGTGTGACAATGATGCTAGCCCTGTGTCATCTCCGTTGAAATATGAAAGTGATAAAGAAGATAGTGAGAAGGAAAGTGAAAAATCTATAAATGAAGAATATCTCGAAAAAGTTCGAGTGAAAGAAGAGGTAGAAACAGAGAGAATGGAAGATGAAATTCAGAAGAAAGTAAAGAGTGTTTCAATTGTACCAATTAAACAAGAACCATGTGATATACAAAAAATGGAAAATTCTGCAGCAGAAGCTTTAATAACATTAGCTGGTCAAGATAACATTATAAGACATAGAAGTCCGGGACCTGTACAACCAAATATCATTAGAGCTCTTCAAACTATGTCTGCCAAGTACATTAACGATGAACCTATATTAAAAGATTCAGAGAAGATTGAAATGTTTAGCGAGATACCTACTACCGATTCGGAGGAAGAAAGCTTAGAAATTAGAAGATTAAGGTTTGTAAGATTATATGTAAATTTAAATAAGAATAAAAGTATATTAACTATACATATTGTTTTGTACTACTGTTTTACGTTAATTAGGTATCAAGCCGAAGCTGATCTCCGACTTAATGGTCAACAAAGCCCTAAAAACTCTCAAGCTTCACAAGTGTTTATGGAACATTCATACTCATTGCCACCTGCCCAATCAGAAATTACGAAGACCGTAATTCGTACACCATCGACACCAATGAAACCGGTAAAACTTAAATCGTCGAAGATCATAAAATTATCGAAGAGCAAAGACAAGACACACAAAGTAGAAAAACGAAAATATAATAAATATACGAAAATACACACTCATCAGAATCATGAAAGAGAGAAAGAAAATATTGAAAATGAATATGTTTATGAGAAATATCCGAAGAAAGTTGAAGAGCCAGTTGTTACATATAAAGAACGCGACCTTATGTCGGAAATGGCTATTTTGTATGAATTTTTAACGAGAGGGATAGATGCGGAGGATGTGGAATATTTAAGACGAAGTTATGAAGCTTTATTAGCCGATGATAGCCAAGGTTATTGGTTAAATGATACTCATTGGGTTGATCACCCTGCAACGGATATTCCAAGTCCTGCGAAACGCAGAAAAAGAGACGAACTTAGATTACATACAAGTGGAAGTGCAAGAACGGAAGGATATTACAAGGTTGACATACGAGAGAAAGCTAAGCATAAGGTATGACTGAATTTTTTAATGTAATTATATATTAGTATACTTCTCTAGTGATCTTCATATTAGAAATTACAAGTAATTAATGATAAAAGTAGTCTTGCTAAATATTGTGCTAAACTAGCATTAATTTATTCAGCCTGTTAATTCCTTAAAATTATTTATTTTATGTAGCATCACTACGCCCAAAGTATACAACGAAGTAACGATGTTGAAGATAGTAATGGTCCTTACGCTGGTGGTGATGGAACAATGAATGGTCCAAAGAACAATACTAAAGCTTTAACTGGTAAAATGCAAGCTTTGTCTCGCGAGGCTCGAAGTAATCAAAGACGGTTATTAACAGCCTTCGGTATCGATACCGACAGCGATCTTCTTAAGTTCAATCAGTTGAAAGTAAGATTTCAATTGCTTCGTTAAATCATTCTCAGTCATCGTAAAATTAATCAATGTTAAATACGCTTATTTCATTTTTTACAGTTCAGGAAAAAACAATTGAAATTTGCTAAATCTGGTATACACGATTGGGGTCTATTTGCCATGGAACCAATTGCAGCTGACGAAATGGTCATCGAATATGTCGGACAAATGGTCAGGCCAGTTGTTGCTGATTTACGAGAGTCTCAATACGAAGCTACCGGTATCGGTAGTTCCTATCTTTTCCGTATCGATTTAGACACTATTATCGATGCAACAAAATGTGGAAATTTAGCACGATTCATTAATCATAGCTGCAATGTGAGTATTACAGTCTATATCTTTATACATTTTGCATTAAAGATCAATCGAATTAACTTTCTTGCTAATTGTAGCGTGATTACTGAGATACATCCTGTAGAATAAATTCTCAGAATAATTTAAGCTACGCTATTAATTATTTTATTATTTTTCAGCCGAATTGTTACGCAAAAGTAATTACGATCGAAAGCCAAAAGAAAATTGTAATTTATAGTAAACAACCAATAGGAGTTAACGAGGAAATCACATACGATTATAAATTTCCATTGGAGGATGATAAAATCCCTTGCCTATGTGGAGCTCCTCAATGTCGGGGTACTCTTAATTGAATCGTTCATAAAACTATATTGTTCATCCTTTTTTCCTGTCTTCTACACTTCATCATACCCTACTCATATTTTTGTAAATACTTCCCCATGTAAACATTTTATAAAATGCAATGGAAATATGCTAAATTATGTTAATATGAAAGTCCTTCTCTTTTTTAACATTCTCCTTGTAATTATTGCATTAAGTACCTAAAATGAATTTCAAAATCGTCATAAAATATTTATAACCTATAATTGTTTTTGTACATACGTAACTTAAGATTTTATTCCCATTATGTTTCTGTTAAAAATAAAATAACAGTTTTTAAAAGCGTTCATGTCGATCGATAATGAAAAGGATTTCCATTTTTTTAACACAGTAAATTGAATTGAACTACACGTGTAAATACTTTTTATAAAATTACATATATATATTATATATTTGTTTCTTTTTTTAAATAAAATATTAGTATGTATATATACATACATGCATACATACATACATACATACATACATACATACATACATACATACATACATACATACATACATACATACATACATACATACATACATACATACATACATACATACATACATACATACATACATACATACATACATACATACATACATACATACATACATACATACATATTAAACTTAGCAATTTTTTTTACATCACTTGTATGCAATGATGTGAAATATATATATGTAAGTACTTTAAGCAATGCATTCAGTTTCTACATAGAAACTACTATATCAGCTCTATGTGTTTCTTTCATATTTATAATTTCTAATAAAGAATATTTTTAAAAGATATAAAATTAATCAAGTATAATAATAAAAATTATATATATAATTAGAAAAGGTTTTCTTGTAAAATTTTGTTTTGTTATTAGCGAAATATTTTGATGCTTCATGACACAAAAATTGTGCTTAAATACGTTATAACATCAAAAGAAAATGCTTTAAAAGTTTTATATTTAAAATAACGCAGTTTAACATGTATCACAACAATTTTATTGATCAGACAATTTTTATATTAGTAAGACACGATTATTCCTTTTAATGTTATCACTGCAAGACAAAATATATTAATTAAAGTCAACGTATAGTTAGATTTTCTTTTTCTAAATTTCTTCTTTTTTTTCTTTTCTAAATTTTGTCACGAGAATTAATTTATTAATTAAGCTGTTAATACATGTTCATCATATTGACAATTCGAAATATAAATTCAATTTCTCTCAGTAACATGTTCACCAACATTCAAATCGTAGTAGTAAAATTTTAAGGTTGGAATTGAATGGGGTATAAAAATTAATTTCTTAGGGTGAGAGACTTCGTATAAATGTATTCTATGATAGAAAATTGTATATTATATTTAATTACAGTGATGTTATATGTGGAATAGCGTCGTTGATTATATTGTAGAAACAACACAATTTTGAAGGTTATATTTGAAAAATATGGCAGATCGTTTAACACAGTTACAAGATACTATAAATCAGGTAGTTTGTTTGTACAAATTATTCATGTATAAACACAGTATGTAAAAAAATGAGTTTCGCTTATTATTATTCTAGCAAGCAGAACATTTTTGTAACAGCGTAGGTATTTTACAACAGTATTCAACACCCAGCAAATTTCCCGGTTTTGATCGTGTTGGAACACCTCAACCACATCAGCCTCAAGAAGGTATTTTTTATATGTAATTTATTTCATTTAAATTTCATGAATTTGCATGAATTTACAAACAATAATTATATTTTAGATTATGCAGCTTTATTTGCAACGCTTATAGCAAGGTGTGCAAAAGATATCGATACTTTGATAGAAAGTTTACCAAGTGAGGAATCATCACAGGAACTGCAAGTTGCAAGTCTCAGTCGCCTTGAACAAGAAAATCAAGAAGCTGGTGAACAACTAGAAGAAGTTGTAAAACAGGGTGAAGCGCTTTTGCAAAGAATTCAAGCTGCTCTACAAGATATTGCTCAAAGTCAATTGGATATGCAAGATCCAGCATCCACATCTGTAATTAATATCAATCTCAACACTAATTCAACTTTCAAACAAGAAAATGTGAGCTCTATAAATACCATATCAAATAGCACACACCAGTTGTCAGACCCTTCGCCTAATTCTGTGAATCAATGATATATTTTTACTATAACTTAATTTTTTGAGAGATTTATAAAAGGATAAATTTTGCTGATAGTGTGTACTTCGCCAAAATATTAAAATTACTAAATAAACCTTAAAAAATGTTTTATATTTGTAGATAGTAAAATATTAATTATATGAAAATGTATTTAATAATTTATTTTGATGTGATATATATATATATATAGTTACATTGAATATAAAAGAAGACTGTACTTATACTATTTCTTAAGAAGATTTATGAATGTTTCTCGTGGTACGCATATTTTTCCAATCATTTTCATTTTCTTTTTCCCTTCTGCTTGTTGAGCTAATAATTTCATCCTTCTAGTAATATCACCACCGTACTAAAATAAAAGAAATTAATAATGGAAATATGTGAAAGTACACAATGCACGAGATATAAAAAGAATTATTTACTAATTTCGCAGTTACATCTTTTTTGTATGCTTTTAAGTTTTCTCTCGCGAGCACTTTCCCGCCAACGATTGCTTGAATCGCTATTTCAAACATTTGACGCGGAAGAATATCTAGCATTTTTTCACATATTTGTCTGCCTATTGCCCGAGCTTTACTAGCGTGTACAATAGTACTAAATTCTTCCACTACTTTACCATTTAAAGCAATATTTAGCTGTAAAATATAGATACTAGGAATAATAAATTATAGAAAATTTCAATATAAAATTATCACATCTAAACATACTGAAATAATTATAATTACCTTTGCGATGTTCGAAGGCTGATAACCACTGTCTTCGTAATCAAAAGTACCATATCCCGAAGTTACACGTTTTAGTATATCATGGAAATCAACAATAATTTCGTTCAATGGTAGTAAAAATTGAAACATTATTCTGTTATGACCAATATCCTTCACCATTTGTTGTATTCCTCGTCTTTCAAAGCATAAATTCATAACTGTACCTATATGCTCAACTGATATACAATTATAAGTTGTTTAGTATCGTCTTTAGTTAACTATATTACATATAAGATTTAATCATTGAATATACTTGGTGCTATAATAGTTCCTAATACCATAGGTTCATAAAATTCCTCGACAATGTTAGGATCAGGAAAATTTGCAGGATTGTTGAATGAAATCATATCAGTCCTGTATTGTTTAATATTCTTCTTGCCAAAAATTTTTGCTTTATATGTAACACTGGGTGTTGTCACAACTGAATGTGCACCATATTCTTGTTCAAGTCGTTGCATGAATACTTCCATGTGTAGTAAACCCAAAAAGCCAAGTCTCCAGCCTTGTCCAAGAGCTACACTAAAAAAAAAGAGTGTATAAGGTACTTAGATATCGCATCTTCTTTGTTATCTAATTTATTCAATATATTTAAAAAATATTGAGAAACACACCTGGTTTCCATTGCAACAGTAACGCTACTATCATTTAATGTTAATTTCTCGATAGCGGTTTTTAAAATTTCAAATTCCGACTTCTCAATCGGATAAACGCCCGAAAAAACCATTGGTTTCGGTGCTTTAAACCCTAGTAAAGGTTCAGTAACACAATCTTTCAGATGTAATGTGTCGCCAATAATCGTTTCGTTGGAAGATTTCAGATTACAAGAAATGCATCCTATTTGACCTGCAAACCTAGAGCATGCATTGATACATTATTATTATTATTATGTAATTAATGTAGCATTATTATAAAGTTCATATTTACAATTTATTTACAACTTCTTCGGAGGGTCTCAACAGCGAAATAGTTCTAACTTCGTAAGGCTTCTTATTGTACATTGAAACAACGTGTTGTTTAAGGGATAAAGATCCTTCTTTGACATATATCAGTAAAATTGTTCCTTTATATTTTTCATACCAGCTATCAAATATCAAAGCTCTGAATGGCTTGTCTCTACATACATCAGGGGGTGGAATTCTTTCAACTACAGCGTCCAAGACTTTAGATACTCCAGTACCTAATTTAGCAGATACCTTTAACACATCTGACTCCTTTATATCAAATAATGTTTCTAACTGATTTGCAACTCTGTTGGGATTGGCGTGTTTTAAATCTATTTTATTGATTACTGGCACTATGACTAAATTGTGTTTAACAGCTAAGTGATAATTGGCCACGGTTTGTGCCTGTATACCATCGTTTGCATCTACTATTAAAATTACTCCTTGGCAAGGAGTTAACGAACGGTGTACTTCGGCAGAGAAGTCAACGTGTCCAGGTGTATCTATCAGGTTAAGCAGATATTTAATTCCTTTGTATGTGTAGTTAAGCGACGCCGTTTGCGCTTTAACAGTGATTCCACGTTCTTTCTCGACTTGTAGTTTATCCAATATTTGTTTACCAGAGTTGACTTTTACTGCACCTGTTATTTCCAGTAATCTGTCAGCAAGAGTGCTCTTACCATGATCAACATGTGCTATAATACTGAAATTACGGATATTTTCTATCGGTGTATCATATTCTCTAGCAACTTCTGTAGAATACAATTTATTGAGATACAGGTGTTGCCTAAAAATCAAGAATATGTAATTAACATCAATAATAAATAATTTTCTTTTCTCTTAATTCAAGATATTCACAGTCCCACTTATTAATAGAAAAAAAAGTACTAACCTTACGCATATTCGGATAAGATTATGATTTTTATAAATGGACTGTACACGATATGTAAATTTACTCATCTTCTTAATGGTATAATACAGTAGTTATGAAATATTTTTAACATTGGTTAGAAATTCAAATGTAATGAGTTGCGTATTGTTTTTCTAAAATATTATATTATTTTCAGATTCACTTATATGTTAACATGCATTACAAATTAAGTTTTCTGAATGAATATGAACATTACGGTTACGCAGTGTACGAATATTATTAAGGTTATGTTTATACATCAAACAAAAATTATAAATCTTTATTGATAGATTTCATAAGGAATAAAGAAGGGAAGCTGAAACCTTAATTAGAAAAATATAATTGTAAATGTTCATAAATTAATTTTATTAAATAAGATTTTTACAATTCGAAATGGAGCGATTTATGGACATGTAGCGGCCTAGGATTCAGCAACTACGAGTTTCGAACACTGACTAGCACAAGCCGCAAGTGGCTGCGCTCCTAGCGTCGAGATCCTACTGATTCTCCGACGTTAAGCACAAAACAGAGTGCGGAGCACCGCTAGAATGGATGGGGGATGACCAGCCTAGCGGCGAGGTAATGTTACAACAAAAGCGGGTCGGTCTGTTCCCCATTGTCCTTCGTCAGCCCCCCCAGGGGCCTCCACTGCCTATCGGCACGAGGCACGGGCTTAGCGACCCCGGGGCAACCCGAGCCGAAGCGTGCAAATGTGCGTGCACTGAATATATTGGTAATAGGTGTCTTGCACGTGGTACTAAGCTATGACTTAGCACGCAAGAGACTGAGCGTAAGCTGGTGACCCCGCCTCCCCGCGGCCCCCGCTGGAAACCATTCACTCGTGGAGGACCTTCGGGAAATTCCGGGTGAATGGGCTAAGTGGGTCACTTCCCGTATGGGACAGTCTACCCTTCCGATGATCCTTAAGTGGTGAGGGAGGGGTTTTTCCAAGTCTGCCGTCTCTAATATCTACAGACGTGACCCTTGGGGTGGTTTCGCCGCCAAACCAAGGCTGCTTCTGGAGCTTCTCTCTGAGGCGAATTGGTAGTTCCCGGTGATGGGATCGCGCTGACTGGGCGTATCCCAGTCCCACGCCCATGGGGGCCGTGTACGATAGGGCTTCATGCTAGGTACGGGCACGTTAAATCACACACACACAGGTTGTCCTTCGTCAGCTTCAAGTAAATCTTTCAGCATCCTGAATTGCAAGCTTGTTCGTCAACATCAGGATTTTCATCCAACAAACTTTTTTCATACAATATTTTGTAGATAGACGAAAGTACTTTTAATGCTATTCTCATTACTAAAAGTTATTCTCAGTTATGAATAATTTTTGAAGAATCCTAGGCCGCTACATCACCCCCTTTCCAGTGTTAACGATACTGAGAAGAAACTCATAGCGTTGCGGTCGATGGAGGAATATGGTTGATAAAAAAGTTCCTGATACAGTTTTAAAGACTATTTTCTTAGAACAAATTCCTCAATCTCTTTATGATATTCTGGTGATTAATCACGATGCTGATTTATCAACATTGGCCGAAATGACTCGCAGAATGGCAACAATGGAAACTAACATTTCTAGGCGAAAACCATTTCAACGACGATCTCAATCCCGCGGCTGACGATTTCCATCACGACCACGTACATCAACAACAGGAAACAATGGAGAATTTTGTTACTATCATTTTAATTTCGGCGTGCAAGCACATCAGTGTAAAAAACCTTGCAAGTGGTCATCTGTTACTGCTTCTAAAGAAAACATTGCTGAAGTTGCTCAACAGGTGGAAAACTAGAAGCACGTTCCGCAGTTCTGACGACACTGGAAGACGTGCAAAGTAGTCGTCTAGTTATTTTTGATCATAAAAATAGATTATCATTTTTAATTGATACCGGGGCTGACATCTCCGTATTGCCGTGTAGTTCGACAAAAGAAAATGTCACCCCTTCTGATTTTAAAGTATATTCTGTTGATGGAACACCCACCAACGTCCATATACCTAGAAGTTCACCGTCGCTCAAGTACAGCAATCAATTATTGGTGCAGATTTTCTTAAGTCACGGTCTTCTGGTAGATCTGAAAAACAGACGAATAATAGATGACTACAATTACAGCAACTTGCACAGATAAGTACAAATAATTTTCAATCAATTACTACATTAGGCAAAGGAAATGATGATAAATACATCAAATTATTAAAACAATACATAGACGTTACGAGACCTACTCAAGGACTAGAACCTCCTAAACATAAGATACATCATCACATTATTACTACAGGATGTGCAGAGAGACCGCGCAGACTAGCACCTAACAAATTTAAAGTAGCTCGAGAGGAATTTCAATTACTAATTATACAAGGTATTTGCCAACCTTTTTCAAGTGAACGAGCTAGTACACTGCACATGGTTCCCAAGAAAAATGGTACTTGAAGATTGTGTGGTGCTTATCGTAGACTAAATTCACAGACGATACCAGATAAATACCCCATTCCTCACATACTGACTTCACTTACGCGTTGGACGGAAAAATAATTTTTACTACTTTAGATTTAGAACGTGCATATCACCAGATTCCGATGGCGCCTGAAGATCGTGAAAAAACGGCGGTAATTACGCCATTTGGTCTTTTTGAATACAACGTAATGCCCTTCGATTTAAAAAATACGTTGTGTAAGCTGTCAAAGAAATAAAATAAGTACACGTTATAGGACCGTTACCTACAGGTCGATAACTACAGGTACTGTTTGACCATAATCAATCGATTCTCTAGATGGCCTGCGCTGGTTCCGTTAAAAGATATAAACGCAGGCACTGTTGCAACAAGGTTCTATGCTACTTGGATCGCGAGATTCAGCGCTCCGTCAACTATTACTATAGATCGCAGCGCTCAATTCGAGTTTCAACTTTTTAACTCTCTAACAAAACTTATTGCATATAGGCATATCCGCACCACAGTGTATCACCCTGCATTCAATGGCATGATTGAACGGTCTAAATATCTAAATAATCATTTAGGTAATTAAATTAAAAATGGAGGGAAAGAAGAAATTGTCTTGGAAGAAATAATACGTGTAGGTTTAATCAACTGTCATATATTTCTGAATTTGACTTTTACTTTGTGATGGGGGCAGACTGATTAGATGACTTTGAATCTCGCATAGAAGCGCTGCGTCGTCGTTTCAATTCTTCTTGACGCCTGTTTTTTTCCTTCCTTTGTCGCTGCGCCAATAATTTTGCATACTCGGCTGCTTGTTGCTTGCATGCTAAGCTACGTCTTCTTTTCAACGCTAGTCTATGTCTTTTCCTCTGTAAAAAATGTTTTTATTTTTGTTAGAAGTACTTTCGAAAAATTTTTAAAAAGTACTATATGTACGTATATACCTGTAGAGTAAGGGGGTAATGAGACGTTGAATTTTAGGTGCTTTAGAGCGCGGTGGTTTGCCTTCTCTTTGAATTGGTCGTTTCACAACGAATCGGCGTACATCATCTTCCTTAGACAAATTAAAGAGTTTGCGAATTTTGCTCGCTCTCTTAGGTCCCAAACGCCGAGGAACTTCCTTATCAGTTAAATCTGGGATATCCTGTAAGAATTTAATAACTTATATATTAAATAATTCTTAACGAATTGTTGCTGACTTGTATCGTCTGTACACTGCGAAAAGTACAAGTTGCATGGTACAATTTGCCAAATCAAGAAACGATATTTAATCTGCCATGTTTACGATAGTATCTTAAGAAAGTGAATTTGTTCTTAGATACACCCTGAAATATGGCTAATAGATAGAAAATACAAATAAATTAATACCTTTTCACCCTTTTTGACAATCACTAAAGCAAGCACTGACAGATTGGAGTCTACGATGCAGCCACGTACAGATTTACGTTTACGTTCGCCATCGCGTCTAGGTCTGTAGCATGAATGTCCTTTTGACAGCAATAACCGTACACGTCCTATTAACAACAATAATGTATTAAATTAATCTATTATGACAATGTATAAAGAACAAAAATATATAAAGCTATTATAAACCAAATTCAAGTAAAAAACACTTGTGTCTCACCATTGGTCAGAACACCCTGTTTCATGGGAAATCCTTGTTTGTCATTACCACCGGAGATGCGAACAACATAACCTTTCCATTCATTACCCAGCGCATCAGCCTCAACTTCAGCACCCATACGCTTCTCGTAAAAAATTCTCAGCTTATGTTCATCTGAGATTTCAAATAGCTTTTGACATCCTGTTGCAGGATACGACACGTTCAACTAGAAAACAGAAAATACAATAGGAAACATTGTCTCAGGGTAGAGATTTACATTTTGTAAATATGCTATGGATATAATTCAGGAGCAGTAGTGAACTTGCAATTACTATCTTGTACAACAATAAATATATTAACACATTCATTAGCATGGAAATGTTTATTAATTTGCTGATAAATGAAATTCATTATCCCAATTGCTATGCCATGGAATTCATTTTGGTTTTGTTCCTTCCCAATAAATCAAACAATTAATTTTATCTTTGTATTAATCTATATTTGTTTAATACATCTTTTTTGTAAGTTAATCATATAGAGAAGTTCAAGAAAATTTAAGAGAATGCTAGGGATCCAGACAGTATGTTTTTATTTATACATTATGATTTATATTTATACAATATTTTATGCTTGTTCATATCCATAGCATGTATTGGCAAAGTTTGGTTGTTGAATCTTGTACAATGAATAGAGGTTAAACGTTAAAAACATATTGATTATATTTTTTTTTTATAATGTAATAATGAAAATCAATTTTAATGTTCTATAAAAAAAATAATTTACATATTTCTCATTTGTACATGGATTACATGACATTATTTACAGTATAATATAAAAATAAGATAACCATACTTCGAGTTTGGTTAGACACGTGATAAAGGTATATTTTGCAAATTTTATATATCTCAAATTTTTTATAATGTGTCGTTGTATAAATTTTCATAGTTATTGTTCAGAAGATTTATTGAATGCTGAAAATATTATTGGATACATACCTTCATCGTATCAAACAGTAACAGTCAAAAGAAGTGTAAGAGAAATGTAAGGGAAGTCTAAGAGAAGCATAAAGAGAGTATCGTTTAGTGACCACTAGAGTCCGTGCTTAAGGCACCGGATATCCGGTTTAAAACCAATGAAATTTTAAAGTGAATATAGTAATAAAAAACTCTTCACAAATCAAATTAATATTTATTTCTTTATAAAAATTGTGATTTAAATTTTTAGCACTAAATTAATATATTATTAGTAAGTTATATTTGTCTTTTACATCTAAATGTGGAAGAAGTTGATAACATTCCTCTTAAAGATTCAAAACTAATACGCCATGCATTACATAAAAAATAAATAAATATAAAAGGAAGCTGTTTATGTTTTTACTGTTCTTAAAATGCAAATAGATATTTTTTAAGAAATATGTAGTTTATATTGCTGTCTATCGGTAAGAATCAGTCTCAAGTTCTATGACAGTGCTTTTGAAAAATCTGTATTTCTATTTAACCACGCGAATAAATAATATTCTAATAAGCTGATTTTAGATAATAAATACCGGAATTCGTTAGCACATGTTCGTTAAGTTTAGTCGATCTGTCCAGAGGAAAACAAATCAATGGTTTTGAATTTAATGTAGAACCTTAAATTTAATAATATTTTGTAAAAAGATATGGATGCTGGAGTGGTGGAAGTCCTTCAATAAGCGAGTAGTCAAGATCCCACTATTTTAAAACCAGCGCAACAAACTTTAAAACAATGGGAAACTGAAAGGGAATTCTATACTACGTTACATGGAAGTCGCAAATATAAATATGAAATGAATTTAATTAAATTATTAAGATAACATATATCTATCCCTAATTATTTTGTTATAAACATTTATAACAAAAATTATTTACTTATATGCGTAAGATTACTTTATGTTATTTATTTTTATAACTAAGAATTAGTTCAATAATTGTGTGGTAATTAATATATCAACAATTATTTCAGAATGTATTTTCTAATCATTCCTTGACTATCAATGTTAGATGGATGCCTATTGTGCAGATACGAAAGACCCGTTAACATTGCGAGCAAATCAATTGAGACAAGAATTTTTTACACCTGAAACATTAACTGAAATATGTTCAAGACTTGTAACGCATTATTTTCTTTTAACATCTGCTGAATTGGAATTATGGGATACAGACCCAGAAAGTTTTGGTAACTATTTGTGTACATATATATTCATATATACATTTATATTTTTTATTTTTATTATTTTCAGTTGTTGATGGTGGCGGTGGTGAATTATGGAAATACAGTTTAAGGGTAAATAATACTTTACATTCAGCTATTTACAAATATATATAAATAATTCGTAATTGTAAAGTAATATATTTTTATTATTTTTAATAATTAATATTTTATTTTTAGCCTTGTACGGAGTGTTTATTTGCAGTAATTCTCCATCATTTTGTAGAAGTTCTTGTACCAGTTTTAGTTGAATTAATGCAAAGACATCATCGACCAATTGATCCAAATAATTTGCATGCGATCTTGGTTAAAGATGCAATATATAATGCAGTTGGTTTAGCTGCATTTGATTTATATGACGAGGTAAGAACGTAAGAAATATCACAAAAAAATCATTTTACATGCATATTACACTTTTATTTAAATTATTTATATTATTTATATTTATATTTATTTATATTACACTTTTATTTATACATATTAGTTGAACTTTGATGAAAGAAGAAATTGTCTTGGAAGAATACGTGTAGGTTTAATCAACTGTCATATATTTCTGAATTTGACTTTTACTTTGTGATGGGGGCAGACTGATTAGATGACTTTGAATCTCGCATAGAAGCGCTGCGTCGTCGTTTCAATTCTTCTTGACGCCTGTTTTTAGCTTCCTTTTGTCGCTGCGCCAATAATTTTGCATACTCGGCTGCTTGTTGCTTGCATGCTAAGCTACGTCTTCTTTTCAACGCTAGTCTATGTCTTTTCCTCTGTAAAAAATGTTTTTATTTTGTTAGAAGTACTTTCGAAAAATTTTTAAAAAGTACTATATGTACGTATATACCTGTAGAGTAAGGGGGGTAATGAGACGTTGAATTTTAGGTGCTTTAGAGCGCGGTGGTTTGCCTTCTCTTTGAATTGGTCGTTTCACAACGAATCGGCGTACATCATCTTCCTTAGACAAATTAAAGAGTTTGCGAATTTTGCTCGCTCTCTTAGGTCCCAAACGCCGAGGAACTTCCTTATCAGTTAAATCTGGGATATCCTGTAAGAATTTAATAACTTATATATTAAATAATTCTTAACGAATTGTTGCTGACTTGTATCGTCTGTACACTGCGAAAAAGTACAAGTTGCATGGTACAATTTGCCAAATCAAGAAACGATATTTAATCTGCCATGTTTACGATAGTATCTTAAGAAAGTGAATTTGTTCTTAGATACACCCTGAAATATGGCTAATAGATAGAAAATACAAATAAATTAATACCTTTTCACCCTTTTTTGACAATCACTAAAGCAAGCACTGACAGATTGGAGTCTACGATGCAGCCACGTACAGATTTACGTTTACGTTCGCCATCGCGTCTAGGTCTGTAGCATGAATGTCCTTTTGACAGCAATAACCGTACACGTCCTATTAACAACAATAATGTATTAAATTAATCTATTATGACAATGTATAAAGAACAAAAATATATAAAGCTATTATAAACCAAATTCAAGTAAAAAACACTTGTGTCTCACCATTGGTCAGAACACCCTGTTTCATGGGAAATCCTTGTTTGTCATTACCACGGAGATCACGAACAACATAACCTTTCCATTCATTACCCAGCGCATCAGCCTCAACTTCAGCACCCATACGCTTCTCGTAAAAAATTCTCAGCTTATGTTCATCTGAGATTTCAAATAGCTTTTGACATCCTGTTGCAGGATACGACACGTTCAACTAGAAAACAGAAAATACAATAGGAAACATTGTCTCAGGGTAGAGATTTACATTTTGTAAATATGCTATGGATATAATTCAGGAGCAGTAGTGAACTTGCAATTACTATCTTGTACAACAATAAATATATTAACACATTCATTAGCATGGAAATGTTTATTAATTTGCTGATAAATGAAATTCATTATCCCAATTGCTATGCCATGGAATTCATTTTGGTTTTGTTCCTTCCCAATAAATCAAACAATTAATTTTATCTTTGTATTAATCTATATTTGTTTAATACATCTTTTTTTAAGTTAATCATATAGAGAAGTTCAAGAAAATTTAAGAGAATGCTAGGGATCCAGACAGTATGTTTTTTTATTTATACATTATGATTTATATTTATACAATATTTTATGCTTGTTCATATCCATAGCATGTATTGGCAAAAGTTTGGTTGTTGAATCTTGTACAATGAATAGAGGTTAAACGTTAAAAACATATTGATTATATTTTTTTTTTATAATGTAATAATGAAAATCAATTTTAATGTTCTATAAAAAAATAATTTACATATTTCTCATTTGTACATGGATTACATGACATTATTTACAGTATAATATAAAAATAAGATAACCATACTTCGAGTTTGGTTAGACACGTGATAAAGGTATATTTTGCAAATTTTATATATCTCAAATTTTTTATAATGTGTCGTTGTATAAATTTTCATAGTTATTGTTCAGAAGATTTATTGAATGCTGAAAATATTATTGGATACATACCTTCATCGTATCAAACAGTAACAGTCAAAAGAAGTGTAAGAGAAATGTAAGGGAAGTCTAAGAGAAGCATAAAGAGAGTATCGTTTAGTGACCACTAGAGTCCGTGCTTAAGGCACCGGATATCCGGTTTAAAACCAATGAAATTTTAAAGTGAATATAGTAATAAACAAACTCTTCACAAATCAAATTAATATTTATTTCTTTATAAAAATTGTGATTTAAATTTTTAGCACTAAATTAATATATTATTAGTAAGTTATATTTGTCTTTTACATCTAAATGTGGAAGAAGTTGATAACATTCCTCTTAAAGATTCAAAACTAATACGCCATGCATTACATAAAAAATAAATAAATATAAAAGGAAGCTGTTTATGTTTTTACTGTTCTTAAAATGCAAATAGATATTTTTTAAGAAATATGTAGTTTATATTGCTGTCTATCGGTAAGAATCAGTCTCAAGTTCTATGACAGTGCTTTTGAAAAATCTGTATTTTTATTTAACCACGCGAATAAATAATATTCTAATAAGCTGATTTTAGATAATAAATACCGGTTAGCAAATTGAGAGTAGAATTGCGTTTTATATGTAATAAAGTGATTCACGCTATGACAATAACTGTCACCAGTGTATTTTATAGAAAAAGGAAAGAGCAGGAGGGGGCAGCATTCTGAAATGCCGACTTGCGGGCGTGTGTGACATTTTGATGTTGAGTGTCTTTGATGATTTTCGTCATGTATCGATTTAATACATAGATATTTCCGATAAATGGAGTTTACCAAAAATAGTTCTACAATCCTCATATAAGATAGGTAATATCTAGACGTGTACGATTAATATTCTCCTGTTAGGTTAGGGACTGCTCACCCGGAATAAGGGAAATGATCACTTCTTTCGCGAAAATAATATAATAACAGAAGGTATATCATTTCATACAATCGTCTATTTCTTAATATAGCGAAATATCAAAGATATTCGCAAATTCTTCCTAGAAAATTAAATGTTCGAGAAAGGGAGATGTTAGCACATGTTCGTTAAGTTCAGTCGATCTTTCCAGAGGAAAACAAATCAATGGTTTTGAATTTAATGTAGGACATTATGTTTAATAATATTTTGTAGGAAGATATGGATACTGCAGTGGTGGAAGTCCTTCAACAAGCGAGTAGTCAAGATCCCACTATTTTAAAACCAGCGGAACAGACTTTAAAACAATGGGAAACTGAAAGGGGATTCTATACTGCGTTATATGTAAGTTGCAAATATAAATATGAAATGAATTTAATTAAATTATTAAGGTAACATATATCTGTCCCTAGTTATTTTGTTATAAACATTTATAACAAAAATTATTTACTTGTATGCGTAAGATTACTTTATGTTATTTATTTCTATAACTAAGAATCAGAATTGTGTGGTAATTAATATATCAACAATTATTTCAGAATGTATTTTCTAATCATTCCTTGACTATCAATGTTAGATGGATGGCTATTGTGTGTTTTAAAAATGGTGTTGATAAATATTGGAGAAAAAATGCTCCGAAGTAAGTACTCTTCAATGTAATGCAATTTTAACAAGTGTATCAATATTTTGATGTAAATTAACAATAAAATAATATGCATATTACTACAGTGCAATTGCAGATGATGAAAAGGAATTCCTTAGACAACGTTTGATAACAAACTTTGAAGAACCTGTAAATCAATTAGCTGTTCAGTTGGCAGCTCTTATTGCTAAAATTGCAAGGTAGAGGATATTCGTTAAATAATTTGCATTTATTTTTCTCTTTTGATCTGTGAGGTAGGTTAAATGAAATAATGTTGTGCAGATATGATTGTCCTAGAGAATGGCGTTCATTAATTCCAACGTTATTGGATGTTATAAGAGGACAAAATCCTTTGGCCCAGCATCGGGCACTGTTAATATTGCATCATGTTGTTAAATGTTTAGCCTCTAAACGTTTAGCTGCAGATAGACGACTCTTCCAAGAATTAACCATTAGTGTGTTCAGTTTTATTCTGAATGTTTGGAATACTTACACAGAATCTTTTCTTATAATGGCGTCAAATGGTGCAGATACAAATCAGATACAGGAAACTTTGGAAAAAGCATTACTTTTATTGAGAATACTTAGGACACTTATTGTAAATGGATTTAATAAGCTTTCAGAATCTCATGATGCTATGTCATTTTTAGAAATTGTTTTCGAACGTGCAAGAACCTGCCTTGAATGTCGTTAGTATTGTTCTTCTTTGCTGATCGTAATATTAATTATTTCTTTTAATAATGATTTTAATAATGATCACTTTTGTACAATTGTAGGAAAGACATTAATTTCAAGAGGCATACAGATGGATGTATGCGATAAATTTATAATTCATTTGACTAAAGTATTATTAGGAGTACTAGAAATGCATCCGTTTTGCTATGTAGAACTAATACCAACGTCCTTAGAATTTTCCGTTTTTTACTGTTTTACCGAAACTGGCCAAGCTTTAGCTTTTGAAAAATTTGTTATACAATGTTTAAATTTAATGAAAGGCATTTTATCATCTACATATTATAAACCAGCTAAGGTTCTCGAAGGTATGTGCGCTGGATAATCATTTATTTTCATAGACTTTGTAACTGATTAAGTCTGAAAATTTATTGATGCAGATACAAAAGACCCGTTAACATTGCGAGCAAATCAATTGAGACAAGAATTTTTTACACCTGAAACATTAACTGAAATATGTTCAAGACTTGTAACGCATTATTTTCTTTTAACACCTGCTGAATTGGAATTATGGGATACAGATCCAGAAAGTTTTGGTAAATACTTGTGTACATATATATTTATATATACATTTATATTTTTTATTTTTATTATTTTCAGTTGTTGATGGTGGTGGTGGTGAATCATGGAAATACAGTTTAAGGGTAAATAATACTTTACATTCAGCTATTTACAAATATATATAAATAATTTGTAATTGTAAAGTGATATATTTTTATTATTTTTAATAATTAATATTCTATTTTTAGCCTTGTACGGAGTGTTTATTTGCAGTAATTCTCCATCATTTTGTAGAAGTTCTTGTACCAGTTTTAGTTGAATTAATGCAAAGACATCATCAACCAATTGATCCAAATAATTTGCATGCGATCTTAGTAAAAGATGCAGTATATAATGCAGTTGGTTTAGCTGCATTTGATTTATATGACGAGGTAAGAACGTAAGAAATATCACAAAAAAATCATTTTACATGCATATTATACTTTTATTTATATTAGGTGAACTTTGATCAATGGTTTTCGACTACTTTAAAAGAAGAACTGAAAATTCGAAGTAATAATTATAGAATTATTAGAAGACGAGTATGTTGGCTCATTGGACGCTGGACGTGTAAGCATATTTAATTTGTTTAAATTAATGGAATATTTATTATGTAATAATTTTTATTTTTGTTATGATTAATTTAAATTGCAGCTGTTAAATTAAGTACAGAGCTGAGACCAGAATTATACAAACTCATGGTTGAAGTTTTAAGCCCTGAAGAAGATTTGGGTGTTCGATTGGCAGCAAGTGATGCTTTAAAACTCGCGATAGATGATTTTCAATTTAATCCGGAAGAATTCTCGCCATATTTAGAACCAGCATTCTCTTTATTATTTTCTCTTTTAAAAGAAGTAAAAGAATGCGATACCAAGGTATAAAATTATGTTTATTATGTTTATTAAAAAAATACTTTTTTAATTGAAAAAAAAAATTTTAATTATTTTTAGATGTACGTGTTGTATGTATTATCATTTATGATTGAACGTACTGGCAGTGAAATAAACCCGCACGTTGGAGCTCTTAGTTCGTATCTACCAGCACTTTGGCAAGAGTCTGAAGAACATGATATGTTAAGATGCGCTATAATTTCGACACTTGTACATCTGGAAAAGGTATAAATTAAATACTTGAATAAATATATAACTTTAATTAATTTCTATTTAAGACTCTAAATAACGGATATTTTTGATTTATATTTTGATTATTTTTTAGGCTTTAGGTCCTGAAAGTGTCGTTATAGAACCATTAGTAGTAGGTGTTATTGCATTAAGTTGTGATGTTAATCAAAATTATCACGTTTATTTGTTAGAAGATGGTTTGCGATTATGGTTAGCTTTACTGGAGAATGCACTTGCGCCAACCCCTGCTATAATGGAATTGGCTAAAAATTTGCCGGACGTATTAGGTTAGTAAATTAATAAATTATTTATTAATGATGAAAAATCTGATGATATTTGTATTTTTCAGAAAAATCATTCGAACATTTAAAATTATGTTTGTATATAGTTCAAGCATATATAGTATTAAGTCCTCAAGAATTTTTAAGTCAAAGAGGAGCGATTATAATTGAAACACTTAGGTCACTTTTGGGAGATTTGAACTCTGAAGGAGCAGTAATAGCAATGACAGTGTTTGAACTATGTTTATGTGTATCGCCTCAAGGTGTAGAACTTATTAGACCTGTTTTAATAACTATATTTGAGTGAGTATGAATGCTTTCAAGTGTTAGCAAATTATATACATTAATGTTTATTTCAATTTTGACAGGAATATGTACAAGGAGGAAGAAGTTATGATGACAATGACTATGTATTTATCTATTGTGGCAAGAATTT
This sequence comes from Melipona beecheii, assembly GCA_032399605.1. NCBI lineage: Eukaryota > Metazoa > Arthropoda > Insecta > Hymenoptera > Apidae > Melipona > Melipona beecheii. The sequence goes on along the minus strand of JAUCMO010000186.1, from coordinate 147,909 downwards.
TGTGGTTTTATAAAGATATTTTTATACAGGTATTGAAATTTCATGTATCGTATGCATATATTCATCAATTTATTAATACTAATAATTAGTTGATATAAGCATCTGTTTAAATAATCATTTATAATATTTAGGTAATAAGCGAATTAACCAGAAAAGTGGGTGGAAACGAAGCTAGAGAAGAGGTTGTTTTGGGAGAAATAATACGTATATGGGTTAATCGAATGCCATATATTTCTCATTTAAAAAGACGTAAATTATTAGCTCTTGCACTTTGTTCGCTTCTTGGAGCTGATAGTCCTCCAAGTGTTCTTCATTATTTTCCACTAATAATATCTAATATTGTTGGAACTCTCAATGACATCACCAAGTTTGATGATGTAAGATGCGAACATGTTGGGTATGCTATTGAGTGCGTAAAAGTTATTCGTACAATATATATATATATATATATAAAATTACAATAAAAAATCATGTTATTGTAAAAGTTAGCGTTTTCACTTATTTTAGATCTTTGTCAATTAGTGGACAGTCTAATCCATCCCAATACGAGGATGGAGAGTATGGAAACGAACATGAACAGCGAAAAAAAAGACTTGATTTCAGTGATCCTTTGTGTAGTATATCTTTGAAAGATACGTTACAAAATCAGGTAAAGTGATAATTTGTTATTACTTACAAGTATATACTTATTACATATTAAAAACCACTTTGTTCAATTATATATTTATTACATGCTGAAAATCTGTATTTTTTATTTTAGTTACTTACTTTGCGTAGATTGATTGGAGACAACCAGTTTAACCAATTGATGTCAACCCTTTACCCAGAAATTGACAAAGAACTTAAACTCTATATATCCTTATGAAAAAGGAGCAAGTCTAATTAAAAGAGAAAGAAAACAGGATATTATATTAAACGCGACACTACGTGTAAAAAAAGCTTTACAGCGCTCTATTATAAAACGGCACTATTTTATTGTATTATACTAGCTGTTTCACTGTACTAATAATGTTGATAATAAAAAACCTGTCATTTCAAAATTATTTCTTATCCGTTCGTTTAAAGTGAAGGATTTGCAATAAGTAAAGAGGTGACAGTTGCAATATTTAAATTGTATTTAATGAAAGTAAAAGAAAAGTATGACTTTCATATTCAAATTATTATTATCAATATATTATTATTAGTTCATTTTGAATTGGCTTTTATTAGTTTATTCAAGTTTACTGGAAAATAGTACAATTTTAGTAAATATGTAATTATAGTAAATGATTATATGGAACTATATTTTAGAATCTACAATTACAGCTTTGGTAGCAATGAAACTAATTTTGGTAGGAATGAAAATAATTTTTTTCATTTATTTGAACGAATAATTAAATTTTATGATATATATGTGTAAGAATGACTACAATCAAGGATAGCTATTTCTAATTCATAATTTTTCCCGCCTTTTGGCAGTTGTGATTTACGTGCCGCTAGAAGAGCAATCTGGTGGTGCTGCTGAAAACTCCAAACAGCTGTCGTCTGTGTCAAATCGTAGCAGGGGGTTTGCCCATTTCCAGTTTCAAATAGTTCTCTGTTCTCACTAAATTGAGGCACGGTGAGTACTCTAAAATAAATCATGTTTTTTATTTTTCTTGAAATAATTAATCTTCATACGTTTTGTGCGAGAGAATGTTCAAATCGGTATCTTCATTCGACACACGGATGTACTGTATGTAATATTCGATTGGTCGGCATATTTCTTTGGTATATTCATTGAATCTATCCCTTACGTTTTTTGTACTCGCTAAACAAATGTGTATACGATAATATTACGTATTTACGAATTACAAAATAGGTTCAAAGTGAAAACAAATGTTGAGTGGACGCCATGTTCATTTTTGGTTACTCACAATAACATCTGCGATTGGTCGCGTTGTATCATTGTTATTATTGTTTTAAATTTCAATGGTACGTATAAATAACATGCACAATATATAAAATTAAATTGTAAAGAAAGTTATGTGCGAATTGAATGTTCTTTTGTAAACTACGAAATATGTATGACATGTAGTTTTTACATTGAACTATGTGACAATGTACAATGTACATACGTATGCAGATTCGTTTTCTAACTGCTAATAATAGATTAATTATGAATGATTTAATATTCTTTGATGATCATAGTGTGCAATATATTCGAAATATGTATATGTAGCCTGGCCTAATAATTATCGGTATACGTGCAATTCTTACGTGAGGATTGGTCGAATCTTAAACGATCCTAAATGATCTTTGTCGTTTGTATCACTGAACATGTATATATCCTTCTTATTTTCGGAGTCTTCAATGAGTAAAACAGATTATTTGTTTCGTGTTTTTAACATTAATATTCTATTTTTAAATTACAATCAGTAATAAAGAGTTTAATGTAACAAAATAGTCATCACAATGTCATTGAATTATTTTTCTATATATTTTTAGTAAAAAATAATATGAATAGTATTTAGATCGTACAGGTTTTGATCTTTCTATGGAATCAGTTATAGATAATTATAATTTTCGTTAGCATAGATTATTTTAATTTAACGAAGGCACATTTGTTTTTTTAATCGCGTATGTCTCAGTTTTGTTTTCTTGAAGGATTCATTTAATTTCTATGAATAAATTATCCTTTATTTTGAACTGAAAGTGATAAACAAAAAAGAACTAAAAAACTAGATGTACCTATTTTTTTTTTTATATATATATATATATATATATATATATATATATATATATATATATATATATATATATAATAAAAAAAAAATTGCACGGGATAAAAGCATTTAAATACATAGATTAATACACAATACAATAATTATGTTTTAACGAGAAATACCCTTATATAATTATTTTTTTATTGTTTATAAAATTCAATTCTTTAAAGCAAAACTCATTATCGTAAAATTATATTTTTAAAAAAATGTTATTTAAAAGCAAGGAATTAACATTTTCAGAGATATTTCATTCGTTGTGTCATTAATATTCCCTTTTTCGCCTTTATTTTATGAAAATCAACGAAACAGTTCATAATGGAAATCTGCGTGAAAAAACGAAAGTAAAAATTATCTCAATTTCGGCAAAGATTAATGTTGTCTCCTGCTGGACTGATATATATTTTTAGAAGTATTTTCATCAAGTCCGTGTGGGGGTGGTTTGTATAGCGGATGTACACTCATGTCAGACATGTAGGGGGCGTACAAAGCGACAGAATGTTATCGAATGATAGCAGTACTATGACCTAATCGTATTTCTCTTACGATTCTTTGCTGACCAAACGTTCGAGGTTCGAAATTTTAGGATTTCATTTTCTCACTTACTTTTGCACAATATTGCATATACACATAATTAATAATACATATGATGCCTGATGAGACGATACCAGCGCCACGTGTTAATTACTAAAAACATACACGTGTATGTACAGCATGTACTATTCATTTAATTGTATATTTATTTAATATGAGACGATACCAGCGCCATGTATTAATTACTAAAAATATACACGTGTATGTACACGTATTATTCATTTAATTGTACATTTATTTAATATGCGTTATTGAGAAAATTAATTAATTAAAATTAACATTTTTGAAAATTAATTTTCATAATGTTCTCTCAAAATTTTCAGTACCGAAATTGCGTGGTAAATTTCGATAGAAAATTATTTGAATTCGCGTTTGAAATTTAATTTAAACGAAGTGAAGAACGGAAAAAGATACGTAATAAAAAGTATCGGATTCTCGTATCGAAATGAACATTGAGCTGTATCTTACAACGTGCCATTTTCACATAAGAAACTTGCACTGTCTATCCAGATAATAAAAGCTCTCAACAATTCCTTCTTACAGGTTCTTTTTACAGAATCGTATTTCGAGATATCCCATAGAGAGCAAGTGTTTCACATTGATTTACTTGTCAATTTGTGTAGTCGAGGCAAAAAGAAAACGAAAATGTCCAAAAATATATTAAATTCCTGGCAAAATATTAGACCTCGACGGATGTTCGAACTGGATCAATATGGAATAGAATGAAATCTGGCAAAAAGTTGCAAGTTCTCCATTCGATGAAATTGTTCTACTTGGCAAGATTAATTTTTTTCTATTGCAATCTATTTTTTTAAAACGCGAGCTATGTCGCGTGTGTCACGAATAATTCTCGAAGCCAATGAACGTTCGAAGAAATTCCTATTGAACTTGGAATGGTAACTTGATTTGCATTCATTCGTCTCTTTCCTTGAATTTAGAATATCTTCACACGCTTTAAATTTTAGCCAACGTTTGACCGTAACGTGCATGAGAACGAGAAAATTTTCGATTGTGTCAGAAATTTAATAAAAAAAAGTGCCTAGAAGCTTTTATCGGAATTCGAAGTTATTTTTAGCAATTTCTACACTTAAAAGGCGAGAGTTGTTGAAATATAGAAATGGTATGGTCTGTACGTGGAAGAACGAGGTCAAATAGAACACATCTTTTATGAATTTTTTTCTACTCATTCCCGATGATTTTAATATGTCCTGTGTGTAACGTATGACGAATCAACGACTAGGAACAGAAAAACTTTATCTTGTGTCGCATGGGTTGCGATTCACAGAGGGTTGCGATCAAACTGAATTTAACTCAGTGTTAAATTCCACCGACCATTAATTCGAAACAGAAGTATCGCCTCCTTTTCTCTGTCTACGATTTCCAATGATATTGATATTTTCCTACTTTGTCTGTTCTATGAACGGTCAAGCATCTCATTAATTCCACGCAAACATCGTTTTTATTCTTGTCCCCTTGTCCTTGTCCAAACGATAGAAATGCGTGGCTGATTTCGCGAGGGGGTTGCGATTAGCCGGGCGAATCTGGCACGCAGAGGCCGGTGGGAAATGTTGCATAAAAAAAAAGAAGAAGAAAAAAGAAAAGCGAGAAAAAGCGTGGGCACTTGAGATCTACTGGAAGCTGGAAGGGAGAAACCCAAAGAAGAAGGGAAAACAGGCTGAAGGTGGAAGGAACGAAAAGGGAGAATAAGGGAAAGTGAGTGAGTATAAGAGCTTGGGTACAATTACGACAGAGTGGAAGGTAGGGGTCGCGAATGAGATCGAACGGTGGGGGATACGATCAACGATGTTGAACAGAGACGGCCAGTGCAATCTCTGCACGAGTGACGAGAACGAACGATAAACGCGAAGGGGAGAAGCGAGGGAGTAGGGATAGAGGGAGTTGGCAAGCTTGATACACGGTATACCACGTTGGCCAGAGAGAGACAGAACGATCCTGGTCGCCGGGTATCGATCGTCGCGCTGAAAACTACCCCTCGAGTCGCGGAGGCGCAGTGTGCAAAACCGACCACGTACGAGTCGGTGGTGCTCGTGGTATTCGCGGTCCACGCGGATCTCTACGCTCTAGGCCCTTGGAGTTTTCACATTGCGCGTTCCTCGCGATTCCCACAGGCTGTGGACCATCCACGGTGCTGCGGCTCTCGTCGGCCCTACCGGTTTAGTAAGCTTGTCGTAAGGACAAGGTGCACAAGGTGAGACGTCTGCTCTATCGTTACATCTGCATCTGTTAAGAATCCCTCGAAAGTTCGATCTATCCGTTATACTCGACACACTGTTCCCCTGGCCCGAGTGTCTTCTATTTGCGGAAAGGGAACGAATTTTCTGTCGGATCCTGGAAAATCGTCAGGAAGGTTTGATTTCTCGATCCTTTCCTTCCTCGTGAATTTTTTTCGGCTCGTTGGCGATCTTTTGACTAACTTTACTCGGGGGTGGTCGAGACTAAATTATTTCTTTGTACCTTTAAAGTTGATCTGTTGTACGTTTTTACTCGGCAATGGGTATAAACAGAATATATTTCGCGTCTTCGTCAACTTTCATCAAAGTTTATTTTGATGAAAAAACACCTTGAAAAATGCAGAAAGGATTTCAACTAAGGAGGATAGAATGAATTTGAATGTTTGTAACATTGAACAAAGATGAAGACGTAGAAGGGGGGAGGCCAGCGCTGTCGTGTCACCACCGGGTCAACTGGAAGAGAATTCGGCCCTGTGTAACAATGTATATTCGTTATTACTCTTGATGTTGAACGTTAGCTGCTGTTATTGAGTACATGGGTGAATTCTTTTCTGCCTGGTGTGCAACCTTTGCCCTTATTCGTCTGAACTTGTTCTGTTCTCCTCGAGGAAGCGTGTTGCTTATTAAGAGGGACGGTACTCGTTAATTCCTCTTTATGAACGTGACACTCTATTTTTGGAGCCTTTACTCCGTGACGGAAAGACGTGTGCAAGAATCTCTAGGAGTAAAACGTATGATGTAATTTTCTATGAAAATACGCGTCACGGTTAGCGATGGGCTCGAGCACGTCGCAAGTAGCGTGTTCATCGATCAGATTTGAAGGGTCTCTAAGTGTACTGGAAAATTTCTTCAATTTTTCATATTTGACGAACAGTCTCGTTATTATTTATCGTTACTCCTTACAAAACTTATTTGATAAATATCGACAAGAAATTCATCAAAAAGGGCGAACAAAAGACTCGCTTTGTCTGATTCTATTAATTTAATATTTTAACTTCAATCGAAAAATTGATAAACATTGGTATTTCATCGAGGAAACATCACACACGTGAACGAAACAATTTTCATCACTATTATTTAATAATAATAGTATATTATTTGTACATTTTCTCAATTTTGCCAAGAATTTAATCCTCCATGCATCAACTGAATAAAAGATACTATAGTTAAATTTTTATAGTTATAAAAAATACCAAATATTAAATTTGGAAAATGTGTTAATATCATCTGATTTTGTTTTAAGCTAGCAAAAGTATTTTTCCGCTCTTTTCTTTTGGAATTTCTTTCCAAAGGAATTACATGACTTGGATCTCGATACTTTCGTACACGTATCTTTATAATTTCAAATCTGACGTAATTTTTCCATCGGGCAATGAGAAGCCTGATGACCACCGTGTGCGATGACACGCGTGTGCGAGATATCGAAAAGGATTAGCGTGTACGTGTGTGACAGCGTTTATTACATCAGAAGTAAGTCAGGATGCTGGAAAACATGGTCGATCGATAACATTGAAAATCATCCGTCCGTGGATGGCCGGATCTGGCGAGAAGCCAACCGGCCAGTCATAAATTCAAACTCTTTCTCTCTTTGTTTTTTGAAAATTTGCTCCGATCGTTTCGCGACACACGCGTACATCGATTAACTTCCCCTTCCCCCCTCTGTTCTTTCTGCTTACAGGTTTTCTTCTGATTTCCGTCTAGAAGGAGGATAGAAGAACCATCATCACCATGGCGTTCGCAGGGTTGAAGAAACAGATTAACAAAGCAAATCAGGTGAGTACTCGACATTATTTCGGTCCTTTCTTGTTATTGATTTTCAGAGAATTTCTAGACATTTTACCATTGATTCGGAGCGTTTCTTCTCTTCTTGAAATTGAAATTTGACATGTATTTTATTTTTGTTTTTTAATTACTTTTTTATCGCGACATTTTACATCCCGTTGCAGTCGGGATCGGCTGTTCCACTGTTGAAATTTTTATTTCGTTCCGCTTTGCTTCGTCACCGGTGACCTTTTGTCAACGCGAAACTTATTAAAAGCGTAATTTTCACGAAACGAGCAAGAGTACTTAATTTAATATCGCGGTGAAGTATTATGGGACAGAAAATTGAACGTAAACACGAAATGCGAAATTTAATATATTATAATCGAAATTGTACAGAAAATCTTTCTGTTTGTAATGAATTGCTTGAATTGCCACAAAGTGTGGTCGAAAGTATCAACAATTCAGCGTAAGGACAAATCAACGTGACCAAAGCAAATGACAGACAGGGTGGAAATTTCGTTTGAGTAAAAGTTTTTTTTCCAATAGTGCCTGAAATTGTGGAATGAATGATACCGGTTGGCTGATTTATTCGGAAATATGGTGGGTAGGGAGTGGGAAGAAGATGAAACTGCCAAGAATGTGGCACGATCGTTATTTTTTTCCTACGACTGAATATCTCGATGCAACTTTTTGACCCGGTTTTAAGCTTCCCCTCCGGCGGAAATCTCCAACTTCCAGCAGGAATCGTGTTAATTTGCTTCTCTGCCGGCATTTTCGATGGATTTTCAAACCGACGAGCAACGCCATTATCAAATATCAAGAATGAAACTTTTGGATTTTGGATTTTTTTTTTATGCGAATCGAAACTTTTTATACCGCAAAATTCATTGAGAGAAAAATTTAGAAAATAAATTACACAATGTACTGTGCAATGTATCTGAATCTCTGATATTTAATTATTATTTAAGTTCTCTAATGTGCGAGTTGAGAAAAAAAAAAAATTATACGAAGAACTGACATGTCGTCAAGAATTGGACTCGTATTATATGGAATATATATATTTTTTTTAAATATCTTCGTGAGCTTCACTCCCACGAGCAGTATCAAAAAATTCGTGCGATTCTATCGTTAGTTGAACGGTGTGCTTCTCGTGAGTCGGTTTTCAGGGTCTTTTGTAATGTAATCACGGTATACTACGAGTATGAGATGCGAAGCCACGTTATCCTCGCCTACGCATGGTTAACTGACCGAGATTCACCGAGTTTTACCCCAAGCCACCAAGGAATAATCGTTTTTCCTTTGTAGTCGCGCTGACTTTTACTGGGCCAGAGTACGATTCCAATTCGGTATTTCACCATTCGACGAATCATTCACGGAGAGTACTTGCGCATCCTCGAGTGTCGTAACGCCGAAGAGACAAGTAGAACGAATCGGGCTTAAATTAAATTTTGTCAAATCTTCCTCTTTTCTTTGAATATTCGATGAAACATACCGGATACTTTTAACTGACCAAGCAATTTTCAGTTGAACTGTGAATCATTGGAGTTTAACGTCTCATCAAGTGACGTAATAACCCATCTTTGCAATTGCAAGTGACACAATTTGCAATTATCGAGAATGATGTGACAAGCTTGAGCGAGTATTTGCCGAAATGCACGCGTCGCTCGCGGATGATAATGATTACTCCGCATACGGTGCAACAGAGTTTCATCTTATACAATTATCGAACGAGGTGTAAATTGATAGTAATGCGGTAACCGCCTTTAAAATGCACTAGCGAGGTTTCAAATGCAGGTGCGCTTCAATTCTAGATAATATTTGCAGAGTAACAATTTATTTTACTCAGACGAATTTTTCTCAAATCTGTTCATCTTCTCTGAGAGAAGGAAAGTACCCTCTCACGGAACGGAAATATTATTCACGATCAATTAGAATTTATTCTATGGGTTTATTGTATGGGTAGAATTAAGAAACAAGCAATTTACCCTAGAAGTGATACGAACGACGTAACAAACAATACGATAAATCGGCCTTGCAATGCAACTCGTATCGAACATCGTTCTTTTTAAACTGGTACCTTAAACTTAACTTACCGTATCGTCTTTGTCGATAATTAGTTTTACTAGTTATACATAGTTTTATCGTGAAACAATTTTGTGGTTTCATTGCCCGCCATGCTCAGGTATCGACGAAATATTTTATAAAATAATAAGTTCAATAATGATAAAAAAAGAACAACATTTGGCAAGAATATTATCGGCATATTTTACATAGAAATATGTTGATTAATTTTTCACTTCTTTCCGACGTATAGAATTTCGAACTTACTAATATTTTTTAATATCATCTATATTTGCAATTGTTAGTTTTTGAACTTTAGTTTTTCTTTTTGAATCAGTTTCCGTCGGGACAGACGGATCTGAATGATCCAATAGATTGAAAATGTGCAATTCTCGACGCGAATCGAAACGTAATATTTGTTTTTCTCGCGAAACTCGATTTACCTGGTTTCGATGGTAATTTATATTTATTCTTTTCGTATAAACTCCCTCCTTTTTTACTTCCTTTCTACCATTTCGTGTAATTATCTACGATGTTATTTCACTTATAATTGCGAAGAGATTCTCTCTTCATCGAGAGATATTAAAAATGAATAAATATCTGAGATAATTTACTCTTGAATATCGATTTCTCAGCGTTTTATGCCATTACGTTCCACTCGAGTTTGATCTTTCTTCATGTAATAATCATTTTCATTTTTTCAACGCACATCGTCAATTTGATTTAATTCGTTATCAGATTCAATTTGACATTCTTAGTCACTAATTGTTTCGAATAATTTTGTTACGCGAAATGAAATTAATTGCTCTATGATCTAAATACAGTAAATATTATAGCAAGTATATTTTCATTAGTGGAAGAAAAATGACAAAGCAAAAGGGTAAAAAACCAAAGTGAATTTGTTGCTATTCTCTAAACCACTTTTAATTACGAATAATTCTGATTTTGTATCGATCGATGTTTTAACTATTAGTACCAGAGTTTTTGACCTGAGAACAGGGGTCTCGTTCGCTTCAATGTGCCTTGAGTGGAACAATTAATTCTTATTTAGGTTGACACTTATTAAATTGAGATGAGAAACGTGTTCTGTCGTACACAGTTAAAGACAAGTTCTTCAGGTTTGAAAGAGAAATGTATTAAAAATATGTGATTGAAATGCAGATATTTTTGATAAATGATACTCTGATATCATGCAAAAATTAAGAGAAAGCATGAAATAAAGTTTTACGATCAATTATGATTTGAAAATCAAATTCTAATTTATTGAAATTCGGGCATATTGTTTATTGCAATTTTTAAACATGCTTCGTATGAAATTCATCGTGAATTGTTCATTTTCTAATTAAACTTCGAATAGATGTCGAATGGATGTAACTTCATTATTTTGCTGCAAATTGAAATTGGCTGCAAATTATTTCAATTTCTTCAATTCAATTTCAAACAAGGTGCTGCGAATTTAACAAAAAAATCATGGCGTAAAAGAATTATCTAAGTTACACTAGTGTTACACCATGAACTCTTTGTCTTTCGACTCCTGACAAATGAAATTCTACTGCACGTATTTCCGCATCCTGCGTCGTTGTATTCTCAATTGTAGTCACTAATCATAGAACACTCAACTTTCTGTGTCAAACGCTTTCTTGCTTAATTGCAAGGCAAATATTCATCGAAAAATTGATCGTATCGCGAAACAAATGAACGTTATCTGTTATATATCGGAAGCAAGAGAGAGAACTTATTGACCGACGAAGATTCCTCCATAAAGCGATGCAAACATCGGGGAGAGACTTCTCTTCCATGTATTTTATACGGAAATTAATTAATACGAGATTAATTCAAGTTTGCCGGCAAGTGATACTCGAGGCTGCGTCAGCGACTTTCATTCCAATCATAGAAGGACAATATCCGATTTGTGAAAATTTATATTCGCCGATTGTGAGAGCGTAGATTTATTTTTACCTCTTTGGAATCTTCGTCTCCGAGGATGGAAGTTTGTAGTAGCACGTCTTTTTTAAGTGAAAAAAATGACCAAAGTTATTCGTTCTTTCGTTTTATTGTCTGATCCTAGATAGAGAGAAAACTCGCAAAGTTTCACTCGTGTTAAAACTTCAACGATTAACAATCGAATGCTTGATTTAAAACTTTTTACTAATTGGATTCTGGAATTATAGAGGAATTAGAGGAATTAGAGGAATTAGAGGAATTAGAGAAATTATACGGATGAAAACTGGCGAAATCGTAAGCCCGTTTTTCTTTAGCCTGGAAATAACTTGGAGTGGTCGGTGATAATTAAAAAATTGTTTATTCAGGAAAGGAGAGTAATATTTTAAGAGGTATTTGGTCTCCTCTCGTAAATTGTTCAATCAACGGGATTGTGACATTAAGCAGATTGGAACGTAGCTTTCGTTTGCTATTATTATTTTATTCCTTTACGTTTCTCGTTTCTGAGAAACTGCGCAAGAATCGTGCGAGAGAATAACTTGTTACGAATAACATTAGCACAAGTTGTAAAGACGTAGTTTACAATTTTACGTTAAATAAGATAATCGACCGATTTGTAATTTGTAAAGCTTGCACTTATTCGTGCAGTTTAATTTATTTTGTTGTCTGTTATGTAATCGAATTGGTGGATTGTGACTCGTAAAATTTCAATTTCAGCTAACAAAGTTGATACAGAAATGTCTCGAAGTGCCCGTTTGCATAACATTTACACTTGCTTTCTTCCACTGCTGTCCAATGTTCGTTATTTTCTCAACATGGCGCATGTTCGTAAGAAGTTTACACGAACTTGGGGGCAACTCGCATCGCAGTTTTCAAAATGGGAAGCGCGCAAAACAAAATATTGCAATATACCGACGAGAATCGATTAAGCGAGCGGGATTAAACGAGACAAACATTTTACGTCGCATGCGCCCGTTTAATATTTAAAAACTGTTAAAACGAAGTCACTTTGTAATTTATATTTTTCCTCAATTGTAAATTACAAAATTATACGTGAAAAGTGACTCCGATAAAATGGCAAAACTCTAGTGTGAATAAAATGCAAGAGTTATCTCAGCAAAAATAGCGAAAAGTATCAAAATTGCTCACTTTCTTGAAAGATATTATAATTATTTATAAATATCATTTAAGAATCAGCTTCAATTTCCTAATTTAAAATTTTCTGTTTTAGTTTTAAAAATACGAGCAAAATTATTGTAAAAAAATTTATATATATATATTTAAAAATATGTTTCAAAATTGCATGTAGCAAACTACATTTTGGTATATGGGCAAATATGCAGTGTAAACATAACGTATATAATTTTATCTTATCAAAAGTATAACAGAAACTATTTTTTTTTTCTATGGATACGCGTTTCTGGATAAGATTCAACATAATTTTCAATAATATATTTATTACGTTATACGTAATGATCATTCTGAAAATTTCGTTACAAAGAATTTGTGATTATCTCTAGTGAGAATATTCTAATGAATTTATTTAGATTTATTTACATTTAACATTCATATAACGTTTGATCATTTTTCTTGATCATACCCACCTACAAATACAACGATACACCTACGAATATCGACTCTTGGTAATACTTGTAATTTCTAGGTATATGAGTTTAGACTTGTTTCAAACTTTGCTAATATACTCGTGATAGTCCTGTAACAGTTATAATGAAATTTCAAAATATGTATCTCCTGTAAGACACGTCCAAGCATAGAAGACGATCCATAGAAGATATTTACAAGTACAATCCTTGAAAACGGGGATTTTCATTCGCGGGAGTATTTCATCGGCACGTGTAACGTCGGAAACATCATAACACAATCGATGCATAAATTTGAATCAAACGGCACGTGACATTGCAACTACCCACGGGATGTGGGTCAGATTTACTCTAGGACGACGTGTAATCGGTAACGGTACGCTACCTACGTAGTATTTCTGCGTGTGGTGTCGCTCTACAAGTGGGTCACTGTTAAATATAGGTCACGGTCGTACGGGACCTTTTCGTCAAACAATTGTGTTGCTTGAGTTTTACGCTTTTGAAACGATATCGACACATTGTTACCTCCCGTTTGTTATCTTTAATTCAACTATCACAACTACTCCGGGTTATCCTGGGAGGGGGGCAATTTCCAACTTATTTTTTAATTGTGAACGTTTTTGTGAATTTTTAGTTGGAGGGGTCAATTTTAACATAAATATGATGATATTGATAACTAATGAATGACATCGTTTATTTTTATGGGCGTATGAAGTATTATGAACACAAATAGCACTATTTTACGACACTCCCAATAATTATTTAATAAGATTCTCAAGTTCATTCGAAAAAGCAAATGATAATGTTGGAATAAGGTGAATAAGAACGAGAAGATTTTGCGATGCGAAATTCCGTTGTTATTATGCAAGATGAATTACTTTCATTTCGCCGGCATTATGGATAATTCATCTCCCTTGAAAAAAGACGTACGATATTGCGCTCGCACAATTGCGAAAGGAATATACGTAGTAATGTTTGCGATTCTCATTCATACATTCCCGGGCAATGTCTCGTTGAAATTACTCGTGTACGTCTGTCATCCCTGAATGAAAGGAATTAATCCACCGTAATATTCTTTAGTCATATATGAAAAGTAAGAGAGACAGGACAAGGAATGACAGAGCTTTATAGAGAGAATACGTTAAAAAAGAGTTTATTACGTTAAAAAAGAACAGGTTTCCTCTACGATACGGCGTTGAAGATTTTTTTTTTTTAATTCGAAATGAAACTAGTATATAAATGATCAATTTTTAAACAGATACATTTAAGGGATAAAAAGAAATGACCGCTCGTTTACATACATTACCGGATATTACCGATAATAGACGGAAACTATTCCGTCTATCGTCGGGAAAAGAGAACATCTTGAAAATCTTGAACACACATACACGCGTGTACTGATAGTCGATTGGTCAATGTTAGTTAATTGCTCGTGATGATTTCGAAAGACGGAACGAGATTTCCTATGGCTGAGAAATATCCGTGGGTCAGAGGGCAGAGGGATATAGTGCGGTAAGACGTTTGAAAAGGGGAGAAAATGCCAATGCCAGAAAGGATAGCCTCTCCGGATCAATAATATCCGTAGTCAATTGATCTAAAGTGATGTATATATACCTCTGAGATCTTGGCAACAAACATGAAGGAACTTTCGACTGATATTCAACCATTTTTATTCGTGTAATTTTACGGCGTATAACACATTTTATTAATGGCAGTTAGATCCGTACAATTATAAATAGTTAAACACGAGAAATGTTTCTGATTAGTAGAGATAAGCTCAAAAATGATAAAGCTTCTGCGAATAATTTTAAAAAATTTTAAACAAATTACAGTTCGGGAGTTAAATTAAATTTAACAGATCCTAAAGCATATTATTGAGGTTTTGAATATAGTTGGCGATGCATTATGATTTTAAATGTAATGCCATTAAGATCGTAATTTGTCGTTTGAAACTTTGTTATTGCGTTAGAAATTCGTTTAACCAATTTATTCGGTTTGTTTATTTAAACTAATTTCCTAAAACGTAATTAGCGAAGAGAAAATGAAAGAGAGCGTGAAAATTAAACTAGAAGTTATACCTATACCAGGATTAAAATGGTAGAAAGTATCAGAAAAATTTCTTCAATACTTTCTTTTTATGAGATGTAGCTGTTACAGTTGAGAAAATAATAAAAAGTTTTGAGTTGTGGAAGTCCAATTCAAATTTAACTACGTAATTTTAATATTGTCATTTGACTCTAACGAAACTTGTGTATTTTCAGTACATGACGGAGAAGATGGGTGGAGCGGAAGGAACCAAGCTCGACGTCGACTTTATGGACATGGAGAGGGTGAGTACGCGTTTCTACATTTTAAAGGTTTCTGCAAGATGTTTCTGTTGCGTCGCCTTTAACCTTCAATCGATCTTCTCGCCAATGAAACTTTCTTGATGAAATTTTCTCGCGTCTCTTTCGCTTTAAGTAAATGCAATCCTCGTTACTCGAAGAACAGTATGAAATGAAAAAACCCGCGATTTAGGAAACGAGAAAATGAAGGCGGAGATTCAAGAATGTATAATGGTGTAAAGTGCTGGTGTATACGGAGTGATACAACTTTGATCGTAGAAAACGGACGTCACGTACGAGCTGGTGGAGGAGTTGCAAATGAAAACGAAAGAGTTCCTTCAGCCAAATCCAACGGCGAGAGCGAAGATGGCCGCGGTCAAGGGCATCAGTAAGCTCAGCGGTCAGGCGAAAGCCTCGACTTATCCTCAACCAGAAGGTGTTTTGGGCGATTGTATGCTTACTTATGGAAAGAAATTGGGAGAGGATAGCATTTTTGGTACGTTTGTTCATAAAATTGTACTTTAAATATCTGAACTAATTATGAAAGAATTAAATTGATGAGGTACTCGAATCTGTATTTGCATTCTTTCTGTACATCACTTTAGAAATTGAAATCATTTAGTTTACTTTTTATTTAATTGAACGAGAATGAGATTTTGAAGTAACGATGTTTTAATTTGTTCAGATGTCATGAACTCTCGAGTCGTTATTTGCGGTGCTAACGTCCAAGCTCTTATCGTATTTTCAGTACGTTAATTCAATTTACATGTTGAACTACTTCGAATTAATTCTCTAAAATAATACCTGCGTGTTATGCTATTAAAGAAGATGAACATAAAAGACTTTTATGTTCGTTTAATTTAAACGTTTAATTTAAAGTACTCGAATAATTTTGTATGTTGATAAATGTGATTCGCTTTTGTTAATTATTATTTAAACAAATTTACTTCACTTTCTATCGCTAAAAAGCTTATTTACCGGTACTTTAACTTCCGGAGAACGTTCGTCTCCTCAGTCCATAACTTTCGTAACTGCACACTTAACGAAGAAACTAGTAAAGTAGATACATGAATATGCATCTAAGCGCGAGCAAAGATTCGGCTCATTAATCTTTTTAAATTTCTGTTCGCAGCTCAGGCACTGGTTGAAATGGGTGAGGCGATGAAACAAATGGCAGACGTGAAATATTCTCTGGACGACAACATTAAACAAAACTTCCTGGAGCCTCTGCACCATTTGCAGACCAAAGACTTGAAAGAAGTGATGGTAGGTTGGTTATTAAAAAAGTTGGTTTTTCTTTCTGGCTCGTCGAGTAGCGACTGTCCCAGTGTAAAGAATATATGACGAAATAGAAAGAAGGAAAGAGAGAGGGCGCGTATGTATTCGTGAATGGGAATTGATATGCCCTTTTGTTTCCAGCATCACCGGAAAAAACTTCAGGGACGAAGGCTGGACTTCGATTGCAAGCGAAGACGTCAAGCGAAAGGTACACTTGGCCGCAAGTTGGCTTTATCTCTCTCCGCGACGTTTATTGATTTATTTAAGCACAACACGTTGGAAGCGTATATGTTGCGTCCTTGTAACCAACACGAAATCTCGACGCGTGTCGTTTACAATTATACACACGATAGTTCGTGAAATGTACGCATGAAATATTTTTACTATTCGATATTTTTATGAGCTGCTAAAAGTCGTGTGTACTAAAATCTAAAGATGAAATCTAAGATTGAAAAAGATACGTCTATCGTGCGCGTGTTTTTCCTTCATTTTCAACAAACTTGTCTTGTTTCACAGGCATTCCATTCGCACGTTCTGCTGCATGTGCACCTTGTTCTAGATAAATTATAGTTGGTCAATGTTATCATTATGAGGATTTTCTATTTGTTTGATGGGATATTTTATCAAATTACCAGAGTGTTTCGAATCAAAATTCAAATTCAAATTGAAATTTGGACTGCTGTTTAAGAATGTATAACGTAAGATGAAATATCCTCTACAATAAATTTAGTAGAATTTCTATCGCAGTTTTGTTCATCACGGATGATCTTAATACGTATAGAGTTCAATATTTATTTGCAATTGTTAACTGTTTTAGTTTAGTGCAAAAATATTTTGTTTTCATTTGTTCGTCGTTCTTAATAATTAGCAACTGGAAAAAGATCAGCCAGTCCTCATTTTGGAAGTCCAGCTAAATCTTCCTCACCGTACACTGGTACGTGATCTCCCCGTGTGCAATAGTTAGTGAATTATTTTGTTTTTAATTTTTTAAATTTTGTTGCTTTTTATAGAAACTTGTGGAAAAATCATAGCTTATCAACAGTTCAATTATTTTATTTTAAATTCATAAGCATTGCTTAGACTCATAAATTACTTAGATTGTATATGTTCTTTCAAAATAAATAAGTACGTAGATTTATACTGTAGTAATTGTCCATTATTTCAGATAATAATATCAAGAATATTAATCACAACAGGTATATTCACAAATGCACTGAAGTACTGCGAATGTTGAATGCGTTATATCTATTTTTCTAATGGAACTTTAATATTTTTATTATAAATGCTTGCGTTTAGAGGAAGAAGGACGTATACGACCAAATTTCTTAAACGGTTTAATTTTGCTAGCTTTTCTTAGCTTTCCTTATTGTTTGTATATAGTATTATATATTGAACTTAAGCATTGAAGCAACCCAGTAGTGCAATTTTTAATATCTTCGCCGGCGCAAACTTTGCGAACAGGTTCTCACGTTTCAGACGACGAGATTCGTCAGGCCGAGGAGAAATTTGCGGAGAGTCTTCATTTGGCACAATTGGGCATGTTCAATCTTTTGGAGAATGATGTGAGTAAAAAGTTAATTGGATATGTATCATTTTTAACAAATCCTTATATCAAATTCTAACTTCAGACATAGATTGAGCTAAAAATGATAAAAGCAAATTTTTTCAATTGCATGTACACATAATGTGAGAATATTTTATTAATGCCTTTGCTTTACTTTTAGGTAGAACAAGTGGCACAGTTAGCGACATTCAGTGAAGCTCTTCTGGAGTATCATCAGCAATGTACTGAGATTCTAAGAACATTAACGGAAACACTTTTGGAGAAGTATGTACAAGAAAATAGCGTAGGATGTAAATTTTAACTAATAAATTGCATGATTTTGCAATTATATCTTTATCTTCAATTACAGGAAAGACGAAGCGGCAAACAAACCAAAAATGGAATTCGTGCCGAAGACATTGGCCGATTTACACGTCGATGCATTACCTACATCGGATGCTATGAACGGTGGGAACTTCTCTCTCCATGGTAAAACACATTTACACATACACATAAAGATAATGATTCTTGTGGGTGGATTGACTGTCTGTTTCTTGTTTCCTCTGTCATGCAACAACTCTACGTGTCCTGCAACTAATACTATGTTGTCGTACTCTTTCCTGATTGAATTTCCTTCGTTATTACTCTGGCTGTCAGATGGACAAATTAAATTTTTATTATTTTTTGCATTTAAAAGAATATATTATGGAGATATTGATCTATTTTATCTTATCATTACTTCGCCAAGATCATAATAAAACTAACAAATTTAATAAGAAATTTTCTTAAAATTTTCTCGCATTAACTTTGATGATTAATATTGTATAATATTTCTGGATTCAGTGTTTCCGTCCTTCAAATACAAAAAAGGTTATCTTATTTTAGAATGCATTATCTTGAATAAAGGCAAGCCATCACCTCAAATGCATTTCATTTTACTTGTTCGATAACTATATAACTTTTTTGTATTTTCAATAATTTGGGAGATAATTATACGCTTGAACTGTGTATGTGTTGACTCATAAAAATCGTTTCTACCACATATATTACACTGTTACATCTGACTGTTCTGTGTGTATACTCTCGTATACTTGAATGTCTGTCCTTCTGACACAATGTAGGGGCAAGTCGAGCCGGATCTCCAATTCATACGGATGGGAAGCGCTCGCAGCTCGAGCTATTTCCAGCCGGAAATCCGCCACAATCTGCCAATGGTAAATTTTGCATGGGGTTGATTTTTCCTACTGTAGGTTTCGATCGATTGATTAATTATTCAATTTCAATTCTATCGCTTTTCGTGCACCGCAAACAGGGCAAGAAAGTAATTATTACTGTTTTGCCTCTTGTGTATCTTCTATCAATGTATTCTAATTTAGCCACTTGTGTTTAGAACATGCATGCTTGTGTAATGATTGTATATTTCTTTTTGTGTGTACTATCGTAGAATACTTTATTTTCTTTAATTTTGTAAGATATAACGTTTCACAATGAGATTTAAACGTCAAGATCATTTTTGCAAATAAGAAAATATATATTTTTTTAAATTTATTTTTTAGTGCATATACAAGTTTTAGATGTTATTGAGTTTAAATATTAATGCGATTCAGCGTAATTATATCTAGATATATATTTAATTTTTATTATGTTTTTATTATTTTTGTTATGAAGATAAAATTCAAATTTTTAAGCTGGTGTTTAGATACTGTAGTGTTAAGGCTATTGTTACAGCAAGCCTAATGTTTTGCCGCATTGTTCATATTTGACACAATTCTAAGTCTCTTGATGTTTTCCAGCTTCTCCCTTACCATCTCCAAGTAAATCACCAGCTAGGACTCCGATGACAAGACAACCTTGTTGCACAGCTTTATATGATTTTGAGGCAGAGAATCCTGGAGAACTCAGTTTTAAAGT
This sequence comes from Melipona beecheii, assembly GCA_032399605.1. Lineage (NCBI taxonomy): Eukaryota > Metazoa > Arthropoda > Insecta > Hymenoptera > Apidae > Melipona > Melipona beecheii. The sequence continues at coordinate 127,899 of JAUCMO010000186.1, read as the reverse complement.
AAATATAACACAGTTTTTCATTATCGGTTCTTTTTTCCTGTTTAATTTTATAAGAAACATATAGAAAACGTTTATAAAATAGAAATCTGCCTTTCGTTCAATAAATAGGACTTGTTCTTATTTTAAAGTATAATTTATGTATATAACAATTATGTATGTATTTCAGGAGAACGATACCATCACTTTGACCAAGAAGATCGACGAAAACTGGTACGAAGGTAGCCTGAACGGTCGCACAGGTTACTTCCCAGTAACTTATGTGCAAGTTGTAGTGCCATTACCTTAAGAGAACGCGGTGCGTCTCGAAACCAAAGACCCTGCATTCGTTCATCAGCGTTTATCACGAAAATTATCTTATGCTCCGATTAGCCTAAAAATCTCTCTTTCAAGACTACTCTCTTCTCTATTAAAATCACTTATTACGTTATGGTTCTTGCTTGTTCGAAACGGATGGATTCTCGAGTTCTATTCTATTCACTTGTTTATTTCTTTCCTCTTGTCCCCAGGAATAGTTCTATACGCATGTTAATGTACATATATAATGTTATAGTGTCTTTTATCGACGTAAGGACCTTCGCGCGTGCAGATACATACATACACACACACACATATGTATAAGTCATGTGTTATATATATGACTTACACTATTAAGTATGAATACATTAGTACGAATACTCGTATACACGTACACAAGATATACATGTATACACACATCACATCTTCGATGGCAGTCCACTGTTAAGGGGATTCTTTTATCATTTTTTAACATTGTCTCATGTGTCATCAATCGAATATCGTTAGTTTGTCACTAAAGTTTTATTGCACAAAGATGTCAGAGCGCCAAGACTGCATTGAGATTTTTCAAAATACTTTATACTTCAAGTATTTTCTCATTCATTTTATCAGCATACGCTCATTCAGTAGACATAAAATAAAATGATATTGTTTATTAAGTGATGGTCGATCTGCTCGGAATCGAGTCTTCAGTTTTAAGTATTCGTATCACTCGATATATTAATCATTCATATAACGTTCGTGTCTTCATGTTGTATATTTACGATATATTTGTTATTTGTTTATCATGTTTTCAATCATATTGTTCCTGATGTAAGGGAAAGAGAGAGAGAGAGAAAGAGAGGGAGAGAGAGAAAGAGAGAAAGGAAAAGAGAGAGAGAATATGTTCATTGAAATCATGTCATCCATCTTGCGTTGGTCCGCACGGCGCAGCAAAAAAAAAAGAAATCATACAACTTGTATTATTGATATATATTCATACATTGTATAGTAATTCGTTTCCATTGCCTTGTCGGTTTTTCAACGTATATCTCGTATCATTTGTCGTTCTTTTCATTCATTTAGATGACACCGAATAGAGAGTTAGGATTTAGTTTAAGCGATCTTCAAAATGGCGGCGAACCTCTTCCACGAAGTCGTCGATTAACATGATGAACAATTAGAGATATTTCGTGTTTTCCATTGTATAACATAGAATATTATTATATTAATTATATATTGCTGTCAATCAACGCTCCTAATTAATTTAAAACTTGTTAATTATCTGCTCTTCTTGTGCGTCATAGTTTCAAATCGTGTTCTTTTAGGATTTTAATTCTTCTCAAGTATGACGTTTTTAGCGAATGAAATTGAATTGCTAGTAAAAGTGAAACATTCGAAAAAAAATAGACTTTAACTTACTAAGTATTTTTTGAAGATTGATATTTTAGTTTCTATCCTTCCTGGACTTTGTACGAGAGTTCAACCGCCAGAACAATGAAAGTAATTAAGGAACTTGGTTATTTGTTGCCATGTGGATTTTAGGTAAAAAATCTTCAAACAAAATATTTGCTAAGTATAATATTATAATAATGTTTAGAATATATAACTTATTATACACACACACACACACACACACACACACACACACACACACACACATATATATACGTATATTGTATATATATATGTACGTGTGTATATATATATATATGTACACATATATGTTGTCGATGACGGCGACAACGGTGATGACTACGACGATGGCATTATTATTATTATTATTGATACTCGCATATTTTTCCATTTACTGTTACGGTGAAAAACATTTATATGATGGAAAAACGTTCTTGGCCTTACCTTATATTTTCAATTGTTCCAATGTTAGTTTCGTATAGTTGTTATTTTATTATCACGGTCTCCTAAGAACAACGTTCCAACATGAGTTTTACGATTATAAATTTTATAACAAAGAAACCTTTTAATTAAGAGCTATAATTAAGAGATTAGAACAAATTTCGAAATTTATATTATTGGTAGACAGATATTTATGCAATTATAGGGATATAAGAATTTCTTCTATCTTTTAATAATAATTTATATTATTGTAGCTGTGCTGTAGAACTTAAGATTCAAAGTTTATTGTCAGTAGCGCGTACTGTTCATTTCTTTTTAAAGTTTTCTTAGTTCTCATGGAAAGGAAAAAGAAAAATCTATCCTCAAGAATTTTACTTCTTGAAACCTCAGGACTTAAAAATTGACGTGAGTTGAGTTGGAATGTTGTTCTGATGCCGTTAAAAATTCGCGAACGAAACTTAATGGATTGATTTGTCACGAAAACGAAAATCGTTCCGAGTTATAAGCTGGAGTATTGGAACACTATAACTACTGCTACTGTCATCAACGTTCAGTCATTACGAAGATGAAATAGAGAAGGGAAAAAGGGAAAAACGAACAAGAAGAGACATTGAAATAATTTTATCTGTTGCAATTTATCATACGTCGCATAAGAGAACTTTTTTCCGACAAAAATAAAATCGAAGTGTTATCGATGTTGTGCAATATTAAAAGTTTAACGTCACGCTGTTTTAAGTCAGTCGTCACGATCGCTGGATCAGTGTTTCTCAAGGCACGATCGAAGAAAAAAGAAGAAAATAAATCTGATAGTAGTTAAACAAATTCATTCAGGTTAGACGTCAATAACTTTTATGGTCGAGTAAAAAGTGATCTTGTTGCGTGCTTCTTCTTTCGAGCAATAGAAGAACAAAAACTCTCGTTCTTTGTGATTTTTGTCTTCGGCAGAGCGAAACGACGCGAAAGAACAATTGTAGCGACTAGGTGCCATACAGAGGAAGTTTTCGTTATTGTAATTGTTGAAAATGTAACAACTGCTACGAAACCACAGGTTGTGATAGCCTTACGTTCTTTCGAGCGTTAGCCGCTGCTAGAGGATTTCGTCAATTAATAAAAATACGAGAACTAGTGAGGCGTGAGTTTCATCCTCCAAGCGTTGTCGAGAATCGTTGAGAGATATATTGTTATATAATATCGTGTTTGAGAAGGTTGGGAGTCCTGTAACTTGCGTCCACTTGCAAACGATAGCAATATAAGTATCCTCCTGGAACGAGAGACACGTCACCAATGTTATCTTTTTGCGGTTTGAGAAACACTGCGCTGGTACGTACGTTTATAAAAGAGTATCATGAGGGACTGATTCTCGTTGCGTGATAATTATTGTTGCCCCTCGCGGACCTGTAACAGCAATCTCTGTCAACTGGGAATTATAATACGATCGACGATCGTGGAGGAAAAATAGGAGAACGAGATGAAACGATCTATGAATAATTAAGCAAAAAAAAAAAAAGAAATCGGTATCTTACTCTATAAATGTTGGCTATTGTTAAATGTTGAATATTGTTCTGCGGAGGGCTTGCCTCCTTTTCGAACGATAGAATGCTCGAAGTTTCAAATCTGCGATCGTCCATTTTGAAGAATTAATTTAATCTGCAATCGTCTATTTTAGAGAATTATTTTAATCATTTTACGTAGATTGCGAATATTTATGCAGTTATAAATTGTAGAAATTCATAGGCGCGAAATTATATAAAATATTCAGGTGTAGCGAAACAAATCTTTACTTTGTTTCTCTTTGCGTAAATATCCGTAATCTAATAATCGTTGTTATTCCTGTTTTTCTTTTTTTACTTTTTTTACTTTCAATGCCGCTGATTAGGTTTTTTATACATACATATGTACGCGTATGTTTGCTAGATTATATTTCTTATAGAAATATGTTTGTATTATACGTAGGTAAGCTTACTATCAGGTTATTCTGAAAATTCGTAGCAAAAGTTAAGTGAGATTTAATTAGAATTAGGATTATTTATAATTTTATAATTTATAATTTTCAAGTTACTTATAATTTCCGAATCTTTTTTTTTTGGAGAAATTTTTCGTATTTTCTTGGTGATAAGTTCCTTTATGGTTTCTATAGTATTTCATTTCTTGCCTATGTCTTTCGAATAAATTTTATAAAGGGCACAATAAATAACGAAACTAATATATTCATGACTACTAATATATGCATATACGAATAAGACAGAGATGAACATTCCACTTTTCTTGATTTTCTTTAGTATCTAACTAAGGGTGATATTTTTTGGAACGTTTCATTATCTGGTGGAAATTCGTAATAGAAACGCTACGAACTTTTCGAACAACCGAATGTTGTAAGTAGTGTATTACACATAGAAATTAAGTTATTTTCGAACGTACCTACGAATTCCGTTCGAAACGACAAGCTCTCCGCATTTTAATTGTAATCTAACTATTTCGGGGTCGGGCAGACGTCGAATCTATCGCTCCCCGCAGTCACTGAGCATCCTTGGTCTGGAAGAGTCGAATTATAGACGTCAATTTTCTTTCCTCCTGCCTTGTATAGCTTAGATTTCTTTCGTTTTTCTACAACGTGAGGCTCTTTACTCTCTTCCTTTCGAATTTCTCGTGATTCTGGTCCACTTATATTTTGTAAGCATCAGAATATTTGGAATTCATCGAGAAATACGAAAGGAAGGGCGGATATCTTCTTGTTTTTGTGTTTTGAATCTTTGATCTCATTTTTGTTTTTCTTTTTTTCGTTGATTCGTTTGATTATTCTTGACAAAGTGCAAAGAGACGACCAGTGGATGCAACGCAGTGATACTTTCAGACAATACATTACAATTAATTACACTTATATTAATAAATTAATCTATTATGATTATTGAACTCCGATCGAAGAAGAATATATGACATGTACTCGATTTCGGTCAATGCTAAATAATTATTATCACTAATTAAGAAATAAAGTGTGCTCTATGTCATGCTACCTTTGGTTTTCAATGATTTCTCAGATTGTAAATTTTTCATATTTTTCTTACATTTTATATCTCTTCTTTATACTTTATTCTATCATTTCGTTCTATTTCATTTCACTCATATTTCAGGTCGAGAAGAAGAAAAGGGAAAAGTCGTAAAAGGGAAGAAGGCTTGCTTATCGTTGAGAATATGTTTCTAGGCGTGATTCTGCAGATCATTTGCAGAGTTAACCAAGCCTGCGACATGATTTACTGGGTATAAAAGCTGCATCCATAATGCATGTCTGCCCTTCGGTGGACATAATTGTATACGATATTACCCGAGGGAGCACGGTTCTTCCCGGTAACAAGGCATACCATCAACTTAAAAAGAACCCTCATAAAGCATCCTCTCCACGTGGCTTCCACATGCTGGTTCGCGCCGCAAGATCGAGCCTCTATTCGCGTTCTTCCAACTCACGTTATTACGTGGTTACTGCAAACTTAGCTTCTTTCCTGAAGTTAACCATGGAAAATACAATTTTTTCATGCCCGATTACAGAGCCAGTTTCTTATTATGGTCGCGGAATTTTTTTCGTCAGTGTTTAGCTGGCTGAAAAATCTCGAGATGGATCTCTGGATATTTCAAAGTATTTAACTCCTGTGTGAAATGATAGGTAGGTACTTTATATTTATTTGGATTTTTTTTAGATTGAAATTTTTTGTACAAAGCTCATTGAAAGAGCTTGTGAAGAATTTTTATCAGAATCCAGATATTTTTAAAAATAAATACAATTTAATCTCACGGAGAATTCCCATTTAATTTAGTACTTCAACGTCAAATCCCCTTGTATTTCATTTATTGTTCCTCCTCTTCGAGTTTAAAGAAATATTTGTTCGCTTTTCATTGGGGAGAATGACGTTTTTCTTCCAACGAAAAGTCGAATTACTTTCTCGCAGATACAATACCCGTTGCTCGTTCGCATCTCGTAACAGGAGGGTCGTTTTTATTAATGCACGAGAGAGGGGGCGCGTAAGCGGCTTATCTCCTGCAATTAAAATGTTTCTTTAAATACCCAGCTTGTCGACTTTATTGTAGATGACTGAAAGTTGTGTTTAAATCCTTGCTCGTTATACTGGCTCTCAATACGTTTTTCGCCTCTGCACGAGGGCTATATTTAAAAACATGTTTTTTTCTCTGTCCTCTTTCCTAATATATTCGGTGATTTAAGAGCTTTTTTTATCACGATAAAACGATCATGATGTGATACGATATGCGTATATTGAAACGATAAAAAATATAAGTTATTATAGTTTTGTGTATATCTATTTTATATTTTTCAGAATTTGCAAAGAATATATCTGAGGAGATGCGTACGCGAAAAACAACATCATGATAAAAAAAATTTTCGAGATAATAGCGAAAGTTTTTAATATTTTGAGTTCGTGTAAGTCTAAGAAAAATTTATTTTATCAAATATAGAGGATTAATTGATAACCAGTATTCTCTTTATTGTTGGAGAGAAAGCCATTCGAATCTCGTGAAGTGCCTTTATCGATTATAGTCGATCGCGAACAGGCAATATCAATAATAGGCATCGTTGAAGAAACACCGTCTGCGGCTAATGTTCCGGCAAATTGGCTTTGCGAACGGAGACACCATTGCCTCTCGGGAGGAATCTACAAGTACGAGTGTCTTTTCTCGCGCCTTCTCCCGTAACTACCTCACGTCCCGACAATACATACTCGCGTACTACCATAAGGGGTCATCTAAACTCCGAAACCGGAAGTATTTGTAATAGGTAAGAATAGGGGATTAATTTGTTTCATTTACGGACGGGATGTTCGATAGAACGTATTACAATCTATTATTACATGTAAAAAAGGATCATCAAATAGCATTCTGTCCCTTACTGGAATGACAATGATCAGGCTATAAACTGTATTTTTTTGTATATATTTTAAATTTCGTATTTCCTATTTAATTTATTTTAATATCATAAATTGTATGCGTGATGTTTTTACAAGCCGGGAACGTTGATTCTTTTGAAAGCGTATTTAATTAAAATGGAATTAAAACGATTTAAATATTTTCGGATTAATACAAAAATACAAGTATCTTCGTATTCATTACACGAAATATGAATAATAGTGAAACAGGAGCATGGAATTAATTAAATTCAAAAATTTAAGCGATTGATCTTACTGTTTTAATTACTTCCATAAAAGTGATCTTGAGGAAAGCTCCTTTTCATATGTACGGTCACGTATATTGTATGAAAGGACGATCGAGTTCTTCTTATTTCTTTTGCCGGCAAAGAATAGCATCGTGAGCACCATATGTGGTCGAAATCTGAAATTTTGCTGACGATCGTCCAGGGACTACGAACTGTATCCGTTAAGGGTTTCTGCTCATTGGAGCGTCCTCGCGTAGTAGGCGGGAGTGTTCCCCGAGGATTTCACAGCCGGGATACATCCAACGACCAAGATTACACCGTGCATTCTACTATATACCAGTTTCTCCAGTAATTGAAAAGGATTTGTTTTCTTCTGGCCAATCTAACGCAACTTTGCATTCGCGATTGCTTTCTACTTTCCATTTTCTGTTTTACAATTTCATTTAATTTTGTTGCATGTTATTTTCAGGTTTTGGCGGTAGTTTGTTCTTGTTCTGCAATTTACAAATCAGGAATAAAAGAAAAAAAGTAGATAAATCAAGAAAACCAATATCAATGTACACCAGTGATCAGAATTTTTATTGTTACTCGGATTACACATAGTGTTTCCACATGCTGCCGCCTACACTTGTTACTTTATCAACAATGCGTTTCGTACCATCTATCACGGCATCCTTTACAGCTGCATTGCATATATACATATACACCGGTATTCTACGAGATAAAAAGCAGTAGATATTACTTTCATCGAATGCCGCATCTCACGATACGACGTCATAATACAGATTCTCCTCATTGACTAGAATATTTCATCTATAATTAATTTCCTATGTGAATTAATAGTTGAAGATCACGTGGGATAAACATGAAAAATCTACTTTTAAATAAGTCGAACTTTAGTTAAACTTAGTTTCTGAGTTTAAACAATAAAATTGCGATCATTTTGTTTGTTAAATCAATTGACTTATTTAATAGACGGAGAAGGATCGGAAAAGAGATTTCACACTGGATGAATTTATCTTCGTACGAAATACGCGCGTATTTGAGTAAAGATCACAGCGCCAATGAAACGGCGAAGTATACAATTATAATCCATATAATCTCGATCTTGTGATCAATCTATTGTATTAACATTACGTAGTCAGTTTTAGGCGCGAAACGAAAGAAGAAGGAACTAGAGAAGAAGATCTAGTAATTATTAGGTAAAAATTAGAATCGCTATTAATCTTGTTTTTTGCATTGTTAAATATGCCTACAATTTAAAGCAGCATTATTTAAAAGATCGAACTGCATGCATTAGTTACAATTGCATGCAGTTCGATTCAATTATTAATTGCAGGTTAGAAATTAACATATATTTACATATAAACAAATATATAAATATATATAAATATGCATAATTGTTTACGTGATAAATGTTGCATTGTCTTTAATTATATTCTGCATTCATCACTTTGATTAATTCTATTCAATACATTAATGTATACTTTATATTGTAGGACATTCTTAGACATCTTGTTTTCATTGGTGTACGTTGCTGCCTTCATCTCATCAAATTCGTGATGAGAATTTGTTGTGCAAGGGTTATTCTATTGTCAGTTGTCGACCGAACTGGGCAATACTTCTTTCATTGTCATTTTCTTGGCACGCATATCCATCCATTCATGATGTTGACTTTGCTTAATTAACGTACGTTTTCACTTAATAATTTTATTGATTGTTATATTTTGTTATATCAACTTTATCTATTGCTTGTTTTACATAATTTGTGTTTTTTACATATTTATTTGAAAGTTTCAATTTTCTTTTGAATTTAGGAGCAAGGGAAACTTTGAAATGTTAGGAGGTGCCACAAAATTGAAAAAAACGATTAATGATGAATACCGTAGCTTTCCATGGAAGATACAGGTTAGTACATGTTCCCTGCTGTGTATCGTTTTGTCATCAAAATTTTGTTTAATAGACATTAATTTTTTATTATTTTAAATTATTAATCTATTAATTGACACTGCTTTTTTTTACAGATTTCTTCAGCCTTCACTTCTTCCGTGGGATTCGACGATTTTTATTTAATGCGAGGTTTCACTCTCTGGGTCATAATTACATCGATGACAACGTTCTTTGCATCTAATGGTGAGTTTCACTCATTTTTGTTCTTCTAGTCACTCAGTCAAGTCATATGAAAAATTTGAATTGTCGAACATAATGATCGCGGGTATTTATTACATTCGCTAGTTAATATACTTACGAAGAATATACGAGTCAAAGTTGCCGGGAGTTGGTAAAATTTTCAAGGTTTGACTGTATCTACAATGACATGTATTTAATCTGAAAGGGAAATTCGGAAATGCGAAAAATATAACTTATTATGTTTTATCCCTGTGATCTTCGGTTTGAAAAGCAACGACGAAGAAAATCTGTCGGTATTTTCGTATGTATCTGCAGAAACACCCGTTCCTTAGATATTTTCGCGATCTATATCGGTGAAGCGATCGCAGCCATTCACTCGAGAGGCTAATAACCGTAAAGAGTATATTGCACAGCATATCGACTCGCGCTGAGAAGCCAATTTCAAGCTGCATTAGCTTCTCTGTGTACTAAATAGAATAATTATTATTATACAATATAAAGAAATCCTCGAATGCACGTTTGGATGTGCGTGGGTATGATATACTTAACTCTGGAGTTTATTCTTGAGATCAAGATGTGTCTCTCGTTCTACGACAAGAAACATTTCAGTTTCATATCGTGAATAGATTAGATATTAATTAATTTCGTACCTAAAGTATAGTTTTTATTAATTTTCCTGTAATTTAATTTTGAGGAAATCGTTCATACTAATTCTTGGGACGAGTATAATTTCTATTATCCATTCTCTATCATCGTATTGGAAATTCGTGACTAACTGGATCTTTCCTCTCATTTACACGCGTAGAGTGTAGAGTTAAATCATTCTCAAGTTTCATAAAGAGTGTTGCAATACGATCGATTCTCTATGTGCATAAAACTTTGGATGGTTATATGGAGATCCGCTATACGAAGAATCGAAAATAAAATATCTTTCTAGATATACAAGTTTTGAGCGAAATTCTTTATGTATATATGTATATGTATACCGTGGAAATTAGTTACACGAATATTTATAATAGTATTTTCAGTGCGGGCGTAATTAATCTACAAAATAAATTATGAGCGTAAGAACGAGAACAACGATCGACGTCTCTCTTTTTTTTCATTTTCTTTTCGTGTCTTCGTGCTGTTTCGTGAGTTTGCTGAATAATAAAAAATACATAACATTTTTATCCACACTACTCGAGTAAGACTAGTTTTCATTGCCATGTCTTGCGACGAAAATCGAACGCCTCGATCGCGTGGAAGATCGCGTCGATGGAAAAGTCGAGGGGTTAGAAATTAAAACAATCATTTAAAACAGGAGTTTTCATCATCTTTAGCTTCTTCGTGCGATAATTATCAAGTAACGGTCAAGTAAATGTTGCACAAATTATCCGCCGATCAAATCGTAAAATTTGTATAAATTATATAGCAAAAATTTCCTAGCCCAAAAGAATCGAAAAGAAAAAAAGAGAAAGAAATAAAAGAAGAGCCAGAGAGAGATCAATGCGCTTTAAACTAATTGAAATTCACTGAATCCGAAACTGAATGCCGACGGAGACCCCTAATTTACAGTGTCTTTTTGAATTACTCTTTACCTCGTTCCTTCTCTTTTTCTCTTCTACTTGTTCATTCTCTCTCTCTCTCTCTCTCTCTCTTTTTTCTTTTTCTTCCATTTCTCCCTCTTTGTCTTCCAGCCCTCACTCTCCTCCACCTCTTTCCATCCATCCTCTTTCAGCTGCTACTGCATCTCGTGTCGATTAATTAGTGGGTGCAGACGGGCTATGAATCTGGCTGTAAAATATTCCTCGCGGATGGCAAGCGGAACAATCCGTGCCCGTTCTCTCGGTCGGCTCTGTTCCTGCAATCATCATTGTTGAAAATTAACAAAATTCCGCTCGGTGTGCAGGGTCAAATCAAAGGAAACAAACAAAATCGAAAAACCGTTTCATTTATTCATTTAAATTGAATGAGTAATGAACCGCGCGGATGGTGCTCGGCGAAATTGAAAAGTTAGTCGAGCACGGTGCGCGCGATTAAAGGTGAACTGTTTCGATCGGTTCCGTGATATTGATTGGTATTTCTTCCTCCCTTTTTTTTTTGTCTATAAAAAATTTAATACAATTGAGAAGAATGATGGCAACTTTTAGCAAATTAGAAATGGTATTGTCAGTCGGTGCTTTTTGCCGAATTGAATTGTTGTTGTTAGAATCTCCTTGCTGGATCTTAAAGTGAAAATCCGATTATTTCGGTATAAATTCGATATGAATGTTTAAAAAAATTTGTAGGAAATCGATACAACGAAGAAGCGCTTTTTTTTCGCTAGGAAGTCTACGTTAGTCAAAGTATTTTCGTTTATTATCAATGATGTCATATTTGTATTCGCAAATAAGGTACATCGATTATCTTGTTATTTTCGGCTTATGGCTGTTTTCAATGCCGATGGCTTTCAGTTCCCGTTCTGACTGAAGTATTCGTATAAGTAAACGTATATACAACACGTATACAGTTGGTTGTCTACATGTTCAGATTTTTCTGTATTTACACGTTAATATCCAAACTCTGTAGAAAAATAGATATATTTTAGGAAATCTGAAATAGATATATTTTAATTAATTAATTAATCCCATAATTTACATCTAACTCTTTGATAAAATATATAAACGAAAGCTCTGTGATATTTCGTACAAGTTTCATACTTCAAGTTTCGTCGCGCGTCGGTAGTGATTTTTGTACCAGGTCAGGTCGTTGTTGCAACGAATGAACGCAGAGGATTCCGCTGTATTTAGAAATTCTCGTAAAATCGGGAAAGAAATACGTTTCGAAGGGGGAAGGAAAAGTTAAACTCGATCGTACTCGTGCCATACTTGAACCGGAGGAGCGGAAGTGCGCAAGCGTCATCGGAAATCACGCCTCCTCGTCGAGAGAGGAGTTCACCCTCAACCCCTTTTCGCGTTATTACCAACTCCAAGATCCACCTCCGCGTCTGATATCGAGGCAACCCTCCATTCTCAGTTAACACTCCGGTCGCGACTAATTACTCTAATTAATTGAAACTCCCGATCTTCCTGTGGACCACTTGTGCCGCGCTAATTACTAATTGCTAATAATAGCACGGTCCAAAATACTGAACAGATTAAACCTGTTTATTAAAGCGGCGTTTACCATTTCTATGTTACTTAGTTGTCGAATGGTAATTATTTTCCAGAATGGTCTCCAAATGACCAATTAATGACCCATTATGAATGATTTCGTTACCGTACTAGATTTGTACAGCTGATTGGAAATAGCCTCAATAGTCTAGGTGAATGATAATTTCTGAGAAGGCGTCGCGGACGTTTCGATCTTAGAATTCAAATTGTGCGACATCGTACAGGCTTTCTTTTACGGAGCGTACGTTGCAGATTAGGAGAGTTGTATACTTGAAAATCATCGCGTTACCTTTTATTACGTTGAGATGCCGGTAAAAGTTATTCCCTTGCCAGGTGTCAGGACTTCTCGCGGGTTGAAGTTCCGGTTTAACGTCACGCATAGCTGCTGCCTCCTCTGCTATCTTCTCAGCTTCTCGCTCCTAAAACAGAATCGATCCGCATTTTAGTTGCAGCTATATATTTAAAAAAAAAGTGATTGAATATCTCCAAGCTACCACGTATGTGATATAAAATTATTCTCTCTCCATCATTCATCTCTTCATTGTTTGAAAGGATTAACCACTACAATCATTGTCTAAAAAAAATCGAGGAACGATAGTTAACTTCCGTCCGCGTGTGGCATTCACTTTTTTTTCTTTCCCACCCCCGTTAATGACAAGTGAACAGAATGGAATAAGAACGGCTAACATGACCATCCAATCATCATGAACGACCACTCAGTTATGCAACGATGGCCACAATCCTGTTGATGTGTTGTAACCAACGTCGGTTTACTCGACGATCTATAATCTAAACGTGGCTACCTATACAAGCGTGGGACGTGGTACTTTATTTAATGTTTCCGCCGATAGCAATCGTCAAATTACTTAAATTAATTTAATCCCTCGGCTCGGCGCCGATCGATTCGCCTGAATGATTCCCATTTCCGGAGGTCCACGCATCCGCTTTGTCATACGTATTGCCATTTTACGCGTTTCTCCAGAGTTTTATCAGATTACTTGAATTATACGCTCGAATATTTGTAAGCAACGAGCGGAATAATAATTCGCGCGGAGCGACAATACGGTCGAAGACTGTTGAAAAATGCATCCTCGCGTGTCGAGTAGCTTGGCTCTTTCGACGTTCTCGACTTTCGTCACGAAACTAATAGAAGTTCGGGACATGCGTTGATTTTTAAATAATGTCGCGTGCGGCTGTTTCGTGGAATTGATTTAATCGCTGAATCTTATCGGAAAAATTATCGCCGAGGCGTAATGTGTGTTGCAAGCAAACCTTGTCGTATAAAATTCACGAGTGTCAATCTCTTCTAACATCGGCTATTAATTGCACGGTTCACTTAAATAAGGTAATCGATTAGGAAATGAATTCTTTGTGTGTTTAATTATTGCTGTGATAGATACAGGTTCTGTTAAATTTCGCAGTTTTCAGTTGTTTTCTAATAAAATTAGAATTACCGCCTTACCAAACATAACCGCGAATAAATTGACTGAAATTATCTGTTACGTGCTGTTAAAAAGTAGGAGAGAATAATAAAATAAAAATAAGCGGTGCACACGTGACGTGGAGAAACGACCGATCGTAATTTTAATTGCAATTAATATTTATTATATCTCTGCACGCTCGAATCTCTATTGTAGCTACTATAAAAACAATGAAATATCGATTTACCTTATACGATGCGATATTGTGTGTATTAAATGACGATCATAAAATTGCAGGAGAGACAACAAAATTTACGACAGCTGATATAAAAGCTTTAAACGAACCGCACCCGTGTGTCGATGCGACTGTGTATGATCAATTAATTTTAATCATTTAATATTTCACATTTGTTGGCGCCATTTCTCTTTTGCGAGATGAAGAGATTAATAATAATAAAGTTCTATTACAACGCCGAAATAAAATGTGTGTAATTCCAGCCACTCGAGACATTTATTAATGTTGCACTTTCAAGCTCCGAGTTTCATTTGTGTAAAAATAATTGTGTAAAAATAATTGTGCTGTGTATATACCACAATTCAAAGGAAGACAGATTCTCTTGCGTCGTTTGCACGACTCAAATTATGAAAGATATCTTATCTTTAAAGTATCTTTAATACGAGCAAAAGTTGTAGGAAATTTTGTTAGACGTTTAGAATCGAATTACTTGTGAAATTGTTCCTGAAGAGACGCAACACCCAAGTTGGTGAATTACTTTGAAATTTCGTCGAACGCTAAAGCTAAAGCTAAAGAAATATGTAGAATTGAGCAGTGATACCGTGCACTTTCGCGATTCCCGATTCCTCGCAAACACACGAATCCGCGGTACGATTGTGCTAATACTAATTAGACGGTACAAATTGCCAGATGTGGAAATTACGTTCGTGAATTCGCACGCGTGAATTTCGCGGTGGCGCCTAGTGTCGCGAGAATCGTCGCTCGAAAACGGAACACGTTTGGCGCGCGTCGCGGTAATCGCAGAGATGCACGATTCGAGATATCGAACGGGTAAAACCGATTGCGAAGCGTGACGCCTCCATCAGTCTCTAATGAAATATTCAGCTCGGCTGTAGAACGATTATGTTGTCACGTAACGCCGCTGCGGGAGCCACGCCGATTACATTTACTTTGTGACCCGCGAGAAATTGGTCACCGCTGTCTGTTAACAACCTTCATATCGCCGTTAATGCACGATCCGCGGTGTCTATATGCCATTGAGAAATTGCGCGGGAAATTTGAAAAGATTAAAAAAGATGTTTGCGGCTCGATCGATGTGAAATAACGAAGAGGTATAACTATTGTTTCCTAAGATTTGACGTTTGCATTTGATTAAACTACGGTTAAAGATGGAATATTACGAATGTCAGAGAGACGACCATAAATGAAATAAATATACGAAAAATATTTTAAGTTTCAATTTCTCATTCGAAAATTCCTGCGGTATATTGTAGGATGTCCAATCTTGCTAAAAGAGGAACGGATAAGAAGGATTAAACGGATTATTTTATAATAAATAAAAAGAAGTTACGGGGTGTACTTTGAAGCGACGTCTATCGATTAAAATCTACCCTTTCTAATGTTTCGACTCGTTGAATTATTTCACAATAGATAAATCGACCCTCTTATGCCCCTAGTGCGTTTCGTCAAGCTCCTCTGTACACAAAACGTAATTACTTGAAATCCCAAACACCATGAAAATTTTATCTGCACCTTGCTCTTCCTGGTCCGTTGTAGCACAGCGACCGATGAACGACAAAATGGAATTAACTTTGGAAAAAAAGTTCGATAAAGAAAAGAATTTAGTATTTTATTTTATATTTTATACCATGCTCTTGAAAATTGTGTCTTGTAAAAAGAAATAAACGAAATAAAGCACCGAAACAAACCGACTGGAATAACAACGCGTAACGATCAATTGTGAAATTATGCGTGACTTTGAGTGATCGATGAAAAGCACGATTTGGGAATGCTTGTGCCAACGAACAGGTGTTCGATGGAGTAAGATACCCCATGCATCCTTACAATCGGCACATATGTTGCTCGTAACATCCGTGCAACCTCGTTGCATGCGCAAACAAATCCGAACGGTGTACTGGTTTTTCGCAACCGATCGATTCGTCATGACGAACTGTGGATTTCAACCCCATATGCTTCGTGATCAATGGAAATTATCGATCAAAAAATAGTAGAGTAAATATGATAAAACGCGATATCTTGCCTCCGTACTCTTTCGGTACGCTTCCCACGTACGAAACGGATGATAAATAACTCCGTTTTATCACCGTGTAAGAGGTGCGCGTTGAAGACGCAACAAATGACATGATACTTTTTTTTTCTTGAACTTCCTTGCACGTTCTCGCGTAACCCCTTGGGTAAATTGTCCGAATGATAGATCTCGGACAAGGAACAAAGGGCGAGGTTCAGGAAAGGCAACGAATTTTAGCAGATTATCCAGTTATTACATCGTTATTGTACGTGATACGCGTAGGTACTATTGATGGTAGATCAGGGTAGAAAGAAATTGGACGAAACAACGAAAAAATACATTCAAAAATATCGGAGATACTTTCAAAATATTTTTAAATACTCTGAAAAATGTCAAAAAGCAGGGAACATAAGTGCTACTTGTCTCGCATAATTTCATTTTAATCTCATTATTCTCGAACTGACATCTGTTTCGTAAATAATTATCACGAAAAACGAACCAATTACTGACAACACTCTACAGGACACTTGAGATTTTCCCACCGAAGGATTTTTATTCTAAGAAAGACGAAGAACGCAACAATACTCAAATCCTTATTAACAGGGAAGGGTAGGCAAGCGTCAGAGGCCAATTTTAGGAATATTCCGCGATTAGAACTTCATCGTTAAGAACTTCATCGTGTTAATTTATAAAGATGATTTATATCATTGGCGATAGGGTAAAGAATAGATAGAATTTAGAACTTTGAAGATTTCATAGACAACAACTGCATAGTAACAGAAACACGAATTTGCAAACAGATGTCCGCAGTCTGCTTATAAATCACGAGGTGGAGAACAAATCTACGAATTGGCCATACCGATCCGTCTAACCTAACGGCAATGTCAGAATGCCGAAACATAGAAAGACACCAGTTGAGAATCCCCCTCTCGCGGGGATGAGTTCCGCGTTCTCCCATTTGTAACTCCGTTCAACCGGAGCAAAGTAGGTAGAAATCCTTTCCCGCCCCCATCATCGGAGCCCGGCCTCGCTTATACATCCCTACCAGCCTTTCTGCCTCGTCTCCACCCTTGCTCGCAACGCTTTACACGGAGTTGAGGCCCATCGGCATTGCCAGACCGAAAACCCGACACGCTCGTCTGCCCCTGTACCAGCAGCCCATCCTCGCGTTATGGCTCGCTCAATTGTTTCAGCCCCGTTGATCCAATAAAGGATTACGGAGAAACAATCGTAGCGTGCGCCAACATCCCCCTCCTTCCACCTTTCCTCCACCTCTTTCGCCCTGTTTTCCTCCTCCTCCTCCTCCTCCTCTCTCTCTTTCTCTCTCTTTCTCTCTCTCACTCTGTGCATTGGTTGTCCGTTTCTGTACAGGCATGGATTTTTGTTAGCCCAGTGAACGTAAGAGGCAAAAGTTTCCAATGGATATATGGATATGCAAAGGGAGGTGTGTTTTTTTTAGAGACTCGAACTGATTGTCGCGCGCAATCAAATTGCGTGTCAGCGTGTGGTACTACAAAGCAATTTTTGCGTAGGACTGCCTGATCGATGAAATTCTCATCTAACTACGAAGGATTTAATTGATTTGATGCAGACAGCGATTGAGAAGGATGTTGCGTTAGATTTTTGCTGAAGAGCTGGTTAGGGGATCATTATAGAAACTATTTGAGATTTAGAGAAACTTAAATTTGACGTGGAAGATCTTTAAAAAATAATTTCCCACCAATATCGAAACTCCAAAATTTTCAATTAATTTTTGAATATTTTCCAATATTTTAAGTAATTTTTAAGTAAATTTCAACCTTCTCTCACCTTTGTGTATCCTTCGAAAGAAAAGAGATCAACAGGAAGAATAAGAAAAGAACGATAAAAAGAAAAAGGAGAAAAGCGTAGATATGTCGAGGTGGTTGGTAAAATGATGGAGGAATCTTTCTCTCCAGGGGGTTAAAATAATGGGATGTAAGTGCGATTTGTACAAGTTCGGATCGGGGACGCGAGCCACTCGTCGCGTGCAAAGTTAGTACGCAATCGTGTTAGTCGAATCACTTCCAGTCGGCCGATCTTGACCAAATTCATGCGTGTTGTGGAATTATACCGGGGAATTGATTATGCTCTGCCTATAATGTCGGCTTTATTCGAGAGCGTTGTTCCACCGATCTCACGCCATCCGGATTCCCTTGGCCCGCGTTACTTCTATTTCGTTTGAGCAGTTTTTTAATTTCATCCAATTTTCCTGTTATTAGCGTTTTGCTCAAATTTTTTTTTTTTTTTTGAAGTATCTTTTAACAATTTTCTTCATTTTCTTTGTTTATTTCGACGACGAGCAAAAATTCAATTCGATTTATATCGGAATTGAATCGATATTTTCTCGATGAAAAGATCTTGTTAAAATGTTCTTAGAATGACATAAACTTCGAGAAATATTTGAATTTACTAGTTCAACATCTAATCAAGAACTTCGTGTGAAGTACAATGGGAATTTTCAAGCATGATAAAAATCATATTAGGGAACATCTTCATAAATTGCTGTAAAAGTAGGAGCATTGGATGGACGTATTAATCAGACAAAACACGTCACGAATGATCATTTTTTATGCAAATGTGAGTTGGTCGTGACAGATCTGTCGTTACATGTCGGCGCAGAAGCCTTTATTAGAAGCAAGAGTAAATTAAATGATTAATAACTTGGCATGAATTTCTACCCGAAGAAAAATATTTCTTTTCTTTCAGCAAATACTTCTACGTTAATTTTCACTTTCGACGAAAGGTGTTTTCATACATAACGAACAAGCGTTTAATTTCACAAGAAAAATGGAAAATTAAAATTACAGAAGACAAATTACAAATTCTTTTTCAAATTTCTATTATTATGCTCAGAGAAGAGGACCGCATGATACGTGAATAATAATCTTCTCTTGCGATATAATGTATCATAAAAAATTACGAGAATGAATGGGTTGCGTCGGGAAAAGACGAGGATAATGTTTTAATTCGTGGAACGTAATATGTAAATGTGAATTACGCGGACGTGCTAGCCGGCTTATCGTGGCGGAACATTATTTGTAGATTCTCAATTTCGCGTGCGAGTTATGAAATAATTTTTTCCTAAAACTCTCTTATTCAGACAGCTGTACTGTGAACACAGCACCGCCGGTTAACGAGTTTCATCCTCGATGCACCAAAATTTCGTCGCCTTTTCATCCGATGGTCCGTTCAAAACACATGCACGACAGCATTTTTATTTTTCGACGTGGTTCAATACCGCTGGATCGTGTTTTTTACACACCGGTCGTCAACTTCAAATCGGTTCGAGCCTAGTGGAATGGAAAATTAGAAAGAACGGGGATTATGCTGCGGGGATTGTGATGCAATACGTTTCTTGAAGTCTAGATTTTCTTGAGATTTTTAAGATTTTACATACAATGACTGTATAATACATAACTATGTGGAAAATTTAAATTTTTATAAATTCATATTGATCAAAAGGTAATAGTAATTTTACTTCGAATAGTAAAAAGATAACTTTTGTTATAAATTGGGGTAGAATCTGAAATTATCAATTTTTACAACGTATATCTATATCTGACAAAGTAACCTCTGCGAATAGTCTGACGGCGGACGGTCTCTATTTCCTTTGGGTTTGTCTGCCGGTAGACGGTCTTTATTGCCTTTCTACAGGAATACATTTTTACACGGATACGCGAATGAAAATAAATATATGTGATAAAGTTCAGCATCTAGAGAGACGTGTATATAAAATCTTCGCATTACATACAATCTGGTATGTATTTCATACTATTTACGTTTACCAGAAAGACGAAGAAGGCGAAGATTTCGAAACGGAAGGAAGAAAAGGAGAGGAAACAACGGGACGCGCTCCTTTGAGAGAATCTTATTCGCGATAAAAAAGGAAAAAGGGGGAAAAAAAGAGGAAAAGTAGTACTCAGCACTGGGACACGTGGTATGCAATTACACGAGTCGCTTTCACAAAACGAAGCTATATTATCGTCGATCTAATGCGATTTGCGCGAGATGCCCGCGGAGAAATGTCATCGTGGGACGAAACGAAGGTCCGCTATGGAAGTTGTGGGCGGTGACTGTTGATTTAATTATAATCGTCAGCTCCGCCCAGTACCCTCCGATTCAACCCGACTTCCACCCTTTATTTGCCCCTCTGCTCTCGTTCACCCGGTGTTTCTGCCTTTTCCCTTTCTCGCTTCCAAATGTTTTCACCGGAAGTCTTTATCTTTTTAGCGCGTCGGATCTCGTTTAAATGGGAGGGAAGTGTCGCGATTAACTTCTCATCGCGATGGTTAATTTGCATTAAAAGTAGGTATATAGTATAACTTGGCAGGAGTACTTAGCGCCGGTTTCGCGAGATAATTTTCAGCGGGAGGTTTATTTAATTCTAATGTTATCTTAGCAGAGGAAGATTCTTTCCTAACGCGATATACGATATATATATATATATATATATATATATACTAATTAACAGGTAAAAATTTTTAACAAATCAAAGATTTAATTAATCCAAGATTGATTTACGATATCGATCCCTCGAAATTCAAAGAATATATAAAAAGATCTTAAATTAAGCGACAGTCGTTAATTAAGGTCAGTGTTTAGCGTATACAATGAATTACTTTCGCAATTGCACTCCACCCTTCGTGGAGATGCGCGTGACAAATGGTTTCAAACGGATGTAAAACGATATTCCAGGGGTAGCTAGATACTTTCGTATCGAGTGAAATGTTACCGGGTTAGCTTTCTTAAAAAGATTCCCTCCATACAGATATACAACGCGTAGATGTACGTATATTCGCACGATATAGTCAATTTAATCACAGAGTCCCGAAGGGTTTCGCTGTGTTATAAGGTCAAACGTTGGCATTTCGTCTCGAAGAAAGGGGAGCAGCTTTGATGGTGCTGAACGAGATCGTTAAAAATGCCAACTGGACCTTCTTAATTAATGTAATGTTTGTCGTTTGTCGAGAGATGACGATTCGAAAGAAGTTTCGAAGTCGAGAATTCAGAGTGAGACACAGAGGTAGTCACGTAGCAAAACGAATTCGAAAAGAAGTCTTTATAAATGTCGGTGTCCCTTCGAAAATCTAATGGCTCTCCAGACGGTCGAAGCGCAATTAAAAGTTGCGGTCGAAACTAACTAAACCAGCCGGAGTTTGATTTAAACGTTTCTGGCTTCCCCTTTGCTCTTCCTCCCTTTTCTACGTGACGCCGTTTAATTGCATTTAAATGGATGTTGGAGAAGGTCTGCGAGAGTGTCTTGGTGTCTTCCTCTCTAACGAAAACCCGATGCGAGGAGGAGAATTGACATGAGCTCGGGACGTTCGTTAATCGTGATCGACCAAAAGAATCTTAATTGACCAGAGGAACATCGCGTCGCGATAATCGCCCGGTCCTTATTTCGTCCGCGTTCGAATACATTAAACGTTTTCTCGCTTCACTTTTATCCTCATTACTGTCTCTGAATGGAGCCCGTTGCCACGGACTTGGGGAGAAGAAAAAGAAAAGAAAGAAATTACGTACCCTTCTCCTTCGGAGTAGTCACATTTCGTTTGGAAATTTACATCGGTGTCCACTCTTTTAACTTTTAATTGCGTACTGTCGGACATTATGAATCTTTAGCTTCAGCGAGTGAGAAATTTTTGGGGAAAAGACGATTTTATACATTAATAGGTTACATTCGAACTTCAGCCTTTGTCCGAGACACATTTTTGTGCAACACGCTTAATGATTTCGTTGTAATTTCGTCGAATTATCGATACAAAAATTTCAAAATTCCAAAAACCAATTCATGCTAACATACTGACCTAACCGTACAGTGATTTCGTGGCGAAAATGAAAATACCAAATCCCCGTACAGATTCCTTTCCTCGGCCGATCCGTCCAACCGAGAAATAACTGCAAATAACGTTCGGGGATTACTTAGTTACCGTGATACACTCGTGGCTATGTGTCGTGCGCGATGCAGTAACTGGGTTTTCCACTTCTTCTCTTGTCCGTGTACTCTTTGTGACTGATGTATCCGTGGCTAAGTACGTGTACCGAACGTATACACACGCGTTCTCGATGTCGTCGAGATGAGAAGGAGAGGAAGGGAGGGAGAGATTTTGGTGAGTCTCTTCACAAAGTACGGATCTGTCCCACTCGACACCAACAAGGGGGAATTGAAAAGCTGCCTGGCAATCCGGATAGCTTATCCCGGTCGAACCCTAACCTTCCTATTTCTGTCTCTGTTTTCTTTTTCTTTTACGTCTTTCTCTCTGCTACTCGTTCCACTGGACCCCTCATTTAACTCTTCCGGATAATTATTGCTAATTGTTAATACTTCTTTTTTAGAAGGGTAGAAGGGAACGACATGTCGCGATTACGGGGTTGTTTCGTTGATGTTCGAAACGCCTCGGAGGGAAACTGTGCTTTCTGTACTCGCGTCGGTGGAATTATTCTCCGCGGCTTGAACTATTGACCAAAAAATTCGATTATGAGACAAATTAATTCCAAGGGGGTTAGAAATCGGAGTGATGAGATATCGATTTTTATCGAAACACAGTGAGCAAATGAAATTGAGCTAGAGTGAAACGAAAACTCACGTCAAAACTCACAAAATAAAGTAAGAATTTTGAGTATTTTCGTTGTTTACATTGAGAATTTGTTCTCCAAGTTGCAGCGAACAGTTCAATTAGCAATCACGCGGATTCCAGCGGTATTCTTTCACGAATAACGAGCAGATCGATTTATAATCCCCCCTTTCGCCGTTCCTCCAGTTCAAACACCATCAACACTTTGCGCCTCGAATTCGAAGAAACACGCTCCCCTTTGACACGACGAGAACCCAGCCCAATATTAATGATCGGCACACGAAAGTCCTCTGCCTTCCTCTCGTTACAAGCGACCGTCGATACGAGCCATCGAGCGCAAGCAAATCGTGATAGAGAGCCCCAGAAGCAAGGAATAACAGCGAAATACGGTGAAACGCAGAAACAGAAACAAAGAGAAAGCGAGAGAGAATGAGGAGGAAGGTAGAGGATAGGGCAAAGAGGGTGAGAGTTTCCTGCCACGTAATACTACTCGACGTCCCTAGAATTTGCTCTGCGGTCTGACTGCTCGTGCGGCTGCCCCCGTCAATTGCGATAATTATTGTGTCAGTAAATACTCCGTAACCATACGAACTAACGGGCTCGCGCGATCGACTGGACGTAATATGCTCACAGCGTGTACATACACTTATGCCCGGCGATATAATTAAATGAACGACCGCGATGTTATGTTGGCGTTACCTATGGAGTGTCATACGACTGGTTGTTCCAAGCTTCGTGATCGAGAATCGAGAGCACGTCCTGGGAATTAATTATTGCGTCAAAGAAATCACCAGAATATAATCGGAGCCACGACGTTCGAAATAACCCCAGCGTCCATTAATAATATTTGTGAGTCTATTAATTATCATAAAGTGTTTTCTGTTTTTTATTAGGGTGGTTTAGAAGGAGATTTAGCAAAGGAATTCTTTTCTTTTAAAAATAAAACTACAAAAAATAAAACTACACGTTGGATACTCTTCTAAATGAAAGAGCCTTTCGAGTATCTGGTCATTCTGCCAGACATTTGAGAAAAGCGTGTGCGCTCGATGTTTTCTCAGCAAATACGCTCGTGTTTCAAAAAGTAATACATTAGAGTCAGCCAGGATCTTTAATCATTGAGTAGTGAATAAAGCTATATATTCTGATCGTTTAATAACGGAGAAGTGTATGCGTTGGGAGGAAAAAAAAAAAAAAAGAATAACTCCACTCGTGAACGTTGTCCCCTTCTGTAAACGAAAAACGAGATACTAACTCGAAGCTACGTGAAACCTGACAAACAAGTTTGCTCCACGTTAATCGAATTAAACCGAGTTGTAATACCCAGTTGTATCCACTGTAATCGAGCCTCCGCTATGTGTTTTCTCCTAGATATTATTATTTCACATCTTTATCGAGGTTTGATTGCAACAAAGTAAATTATTAAAAAAATTATAGTCATCGCACGTTTCTTTTATGATCCTCGATACATCAATCGAAGGTTAAAAGTGCTAGACAAGAAAGTAATTTCATTCGCTGCTTTTTAACAACCCTGCACTTCGCGCGGACGGGCCACGTGCAGAAGTAGCTGTTCGAATTAGGGCGTGATTGTTGCGAATTACCGATCGCGTGTTTGCGTTACACCATGAGGGTTGGTTGACATATTTTCAGGAAAGTTTTCTCGTACGGTGTCAAGTGTTTGCGGACCCATTGGCGCTGATAATGGGTGACGATGGAACCTTTCGTAACTTTGTTACGCTCACAGGGGCGCAACAATGGTCGCGTGCCTCTCGCTCGGGAACACTATATTGCCACGCTCTTTCGATTCTAATATCCGGTTAATGGAGTGTCGATTAATTAATAAAATGCTCGGAACTGCTCTCGCGAGTTACGCTGCTTTCTGTTCTCAAAATTTGGAGTGAAATCTCTATTCAGCTCTCGTGTAAACGAGAATTCGTTTGTAAATAATTACTCACCGTTTCTCGCGGTGGACTCCAACACTGAGGCGAATTACGACCACTGTGACTACTGGTGGCCGAATTTGAAACGGAATGAAGATTTTGTGCAGTGATGTTCAAAGGTGTCACTGGATCGTCCTCTGTCGTTTCGATGTCCACTTCGTCGTCGGAGTTATCCTCCTTGTGCGACACCGAGGTGTCTGACGGTTGTTCTTGAGTCACCGGTTCAACTATCGGTGGTCCACGAATGACGGGACGAAAGGCAGACTGATGTAGTGATGGATTCACCGTCGGTATAAGCGGTTCTGTTGGACTGGAGCCGCTTATTGGCGGTGGTAAAGGACCTTAGAAAAAAAAGAAAGAGGAAGAAAATACAATAATTAGAATTTGTATTATAAATCACTTATTTGTATTAAACAACAAAATTTTCCTAACGTGACCGAATTTTTAAATTCACCGTGAAAAATTCTTCCATGTTTCTTTTATGCTGAAAAATACTTTTCCCATATTTTTCCAAACGCACGTGAAACACTAAATTTTCCAAGAAAATGCTACTACTGCTAAACGACGCCAAATTTCGTCCAAATAAACGCAAATTTGCCACATAGATAGATAGATAGACAGATAGATACGGTTATGTATATATTGTTAGTAATCCTGGCAATGAATTCGAAACATTAACTAACTTGTTCGATATTTGTTCGGAGCGACGGTTAAGCTAATCCTCTAAAATAGCTTGTCCATTTACGGTTAAAATTCGTTGTCAGCATGGCTGGTAACTTTTGCACGCCACTCGAATTAATGGTTGGTTCTCGTTGCACGAGAAATTTTGTCTACTATTAGTTAAAATAATTTTAAGTGATTAATACTAATTCTGGCAAGTTAAATCGAAACACGGCCAAATGTTAAATCGATCGCGGGTATACACACATAGTTACTTATGCGCGTTAATACACGTGAATATATATAGAGGAACGTGCATTAATAATTATTATCAAAGACCATTACCTTACACGCGTGAAACATGATCGTTGCACCGATTAATAATTTTCGTAGCGCTCTTCACATTCACATTTTCTCTGTAATTATACTAATGAACTCCGCCTCCGCAATGTAATTTCTGCTCGCGACGCGTGTAATCCCCCATATTACGTATCATAATCTGTCTAAACTACGTATTTTAACTATTGATACGCCAGTATCTATAGAGTTTCGGCTGTTTTGGACGAAATCCCTTGGCCGGACGAAACAATCAAATATTCTTGGCGTTCTTGTATTTTAACAGAGTCTTTTTGTAGAAGAGCAACTTTTTAGTTTCGTCGAAACTGATTCTGCAAATCGATCATTGCTCTTAAAGTCTTACCACTAGTTTCCTACATTAGTGACTCGAGCGTTGTTGTTCTAATAAACGAACGAGGATTCAAAACGTTCGAAAATTCAATTTCGATCGTAAATCCGCGGGAAACTCACCAGGGAAGAGCACCGGTCCTCTCTTGGCCAGCCACGGAAGAGCGTACGGCGAGAACGGGAAGCCAGGTGTCTTGGCGGCAGCAACAGCGGCGGCCTGTTGATGCTGATGCCACACGTAATCCATCACCAAGCTTCTGGACAACGGCAGGGGCAGTTCTGGAAACGGAGGGACTCGCGGATGCGTCGGCGAGGGGACGAGACTCGGTATCTGCGTCGTTGGCGACGATCTCGGCTGTTTCGCCGGGCTCGGCGATTCTCTGGACGCCGGATTGTTGTTGAGCAATCGTTTCCTGGTGCCGCCGTTGAACATGGCCTTCACGTCCTCCCACGCGTGCACAACCTCGTCCGGTGGATTGCCGGAGAGTTTCATGTGACGACGCCAGGAGTTGAAGTTGGCGGCGTCCGGTTGCACGTACTTGTCCGACGGGCTGATTCGATGAGAGTGGAAAATGAACTTGTTGGGGGAGAAGAATAGGCCGCAGTAGGCGCACTTGATGCACTTGGCGCGAGAACTGTTGTAACGAGCGGGGAGAAAAGCGCCGCGACAACCCCAGGCGCATTCGTGGTGGACCGAGAACGCAAAGTCTTCCGGGAGCCTTGAAAAAGAAGAAGAAAGGGATTTTTTGAAGTTGAGCGATCGACCGATTGATAGGTTTTAGGGTTTTAAATTTGGAATATTAACCTGTTAACCGCGCCATCCCTCGAACAGAAACTTCTACGGTCATAAGATTAAACAAATTTTATTTCCTTTCTTCTTTGAGAGTATTGATCTCCTCCCCGGTTAACAGGTTAGAGAATCGATTTCTAACAATTTCTTAGGGAGATAGCTTGACTAACGAAAGAATGAGCCAACCTGGGCGGCGCGTTGTCACCGAGGAACGATTTGCAGAGACGCTCGGCTTCCCTTCGCGTAATCATGCCGCATCTTCTGGAGGAAACGGGCATCGCGCCGGCTCGGCGAAGGATTTCCAGCTGGACGGGAGTGCACTGCACGCAGGTGATGCCCAACGCTACCCTACGATTGTGGATCTCATTGTAGCTGTACTGTTTCAGCAACGTGTTGCTGATCTGAGCTAGACACAGCCTTTCTTGACCCTCGATCACCAAAGACACGATGTGAATTCCATACAGGGATACACTGCCCACCTGCAACTCCTGATGGTTTAGGTTCGCAACGCGGTTCTTCGATGTTGAGATTATAAAATGAGGCGAACGTAGATTCTCGAGATTAAGATGCTTCGTTTTTGTTCGAACTTGAATTTCAATCTATAGATTTAGGTAAACAATTCTCGTAAAATTAATAAATTTAGGAAATTTGATGACATTTGTACAATATTAATTAGTCAACTTCGAGTCAAATACGTTAATAAAGGAACTACATATCTTCTCTATCGAGATAAATAAAAATGATAATTCCTTCTACAAAATAATAATCCACAATTAATTAGCTAACACATAACAAAGAAACAACGTGCGAAGCGTTTTATCTTCGGATAAACGAGAGTAATCCGTGATCGCGAAACGTTCATCGGGAACAATCATAAAATAAAATCTCATAATATAAAAATACATACGATACCTGATTGGATTTCGAATGTGACTGCGGCTGCGGCGATTGTGCTGATTTTTGGGCCGCGGTTATCGGCGGCATCGATAATACCGCCGGCCCGTCCATTTTACTGCAACAAAAAAAATAATAAAAAAAATAAAAAAAAAATGCAAAAGAAATTAAAAAAATGAATATTCCTGAAATAACAATCGAGTTGAGTTTTTACAGACACTCAAAGCTCACTCGACGAATTATTTCTCTCTCTCTTTTCCCTCTGTGATATACGCTAATGAATGCTTTTCAAATTATACCGATCAGTTTAAATTCTATAATACTTTTCGATACGAATGTAATAATTGCAGTGTTCAATCGAAAAATGGTATATGGTATTATTGCTACCTCGGTTGTTTCCATTTTCTGCCTCCGTTGTAATTATATTTATTACATTCTATCGATCATCTGTCATCGAGGAGACCAGCGGGGGTCATTAAAATGCAACGTAGACACGCGCGTTTAATTCGGTGAAATAATTTTTGTAAATGTTTCGCGGTTGATTAACAGTTGCAGAACTATCTAAATACTTTCGATTCTCATATGTTATGCAGTTGACAACTTGTTATTTATTTAATCCGCTGGTACAATCGATTTTACATACTTGTAATCAGATTTTTTAGCGTTGTATTTTGTACTTTTATAAAAGTTGTCAATTTCAGAGAGTAATTTTGTAATTGCGAGACCAGAGTCAAGTGTAATTTTTACACTCTTACACTTCGATAAAACATCTCTCGTGCAAAATACGTCATCGTCACATTCTCCCATTTACTTTTTACAACCTCTTCATTACTGAGAGGAACGGAAAAATCTTTTTCCGCTCTCGCGACACGCGAAACTCAGAAAACTCTTCAAATATTCCCTCATCTCTAGGCGAAGGTGTCCTCGTCGAAAAGAAATCAGCGACAAGAAACAAAAAGTACAGAAGGAGTGGAAAATACGAAGCGGGAATCGTAGCGTTGGGTTCCTTATCCTCTTAGCTTCCTTTCCTCTGGCTCCGGGAAGATGGAAGTTTGAAATAAGTGCTCCGCCGCTACCAACGAGGAGAGCTTCTTTCCATTAGTTTAACGCGCGGCGAAGATTTCATTGAACCCGTGAATTTTTCATGAGCGACCGTTCCGTCTACCGAATGAAATGAAACAAAAAAAGAAAAAGATAGATAGATAGAGAGAGAGAGAGAGAGAGAGAGAGAGAGAAATCTCCAAAAATAAAAGGAAAACAACTGAGAGATAGAACCAACCAGAGGGACACGACGTACATAGATGCAACAAAGAAAACAGAAAGAAACAAGAAAAAAAAGATCTGATTTTACGCAGTCAGGATAGAAAGAGACGGAATGATCGATCCGACAGAAACGAGAGAGCAAGCCAACGACAACCAGAATGCTACGGAAACTAGAAAGAGAGAGAGAGAGAGAGAGAGCGAGAGTGAGAGAGGAGGGAACCCTCGATGTTGATTTTAATTGAAAACGCCTCCATGAAGGTATAGCGTGTACACCGCTACACGTACAACGGTGCACGCAGATAAAACCCATTTACAAGCGGGCATAGCCCTGACGTAGAAGCACAGAGAGCGCCAGCGCTCCAGCAAACGTCCCCGGGGGCCGTAGAACGAGGGGGTAATTCAATTTGACACCCCCACCCACGCTTAAACAAGCCAGCACCCATCCAACTCTCCGCTCTCTTCCTCTCTCTCTCTCTCTCTCTCTCTCTCTCTCTCTCTTTCTTTTCTTTCTTTCTTTCTGCCCTCCATATACACCGCTCTTTATTCCGTCCATTCTTTTTCTCTTTCTGTCCTCTGCATCCTTTGTCTCTGCCTATCTGTATTTCGCTATCTTTCTCTTTCAGTTTTTCGTTTCGCTTCTCTCCCTTCTCTGTTCTCTGTTATCTGTTGTCCTTTTCTTTGATTTTTGTCCGTATTTCACTTTATTCTTTCTAAACCTTTCTCTTTCTTTTCCTCTGCTCTCCATATCTCTGTCCTCTGTCATTCTTTCGTTTGCATATCTTCTCTCCTCCTCCTCGATATATTCTCTCTCTCTCTCTCTCTCTCTTTCTAGCTTCATTTTTGTCTTATACATCCGCCTTTCTCTACTCTCTCTTTACTTGTATCCACCATCTCTCCCGTCCTTCTCTTTCATTTTTGCGCCTGCATTGTGTCTTCTGTTTCTCTCTGACTTTCCATTCTCCGTCCTTTTCTTTTTTTCTGTCTCTCTGTTTCTCTCCTTCCTACCTTGCTGTCCTTCTCTCTGAACCGTCTCTCTGGTACAGACGGTACAGAGGTTGTCTCTCTCCGTCGCGCAAATTAAATTCTCATCCACCGTGAAACAATGCCGGTACCCGAGCCAGAACAACCCCCTACTTCCAGTTCAGCTACCTCCCTTCTCTTCAGTTTACCTGCACACGCTCGGAAATGTTGCAACCCTCTTCCTCCGCAGGCTGCAGCCCCTTTCCCTCCCTCCCTCCCTCCCTTCCTCCCCTCACTCTCGCCATTCTCTCTCATAGAGTAGACTCGGATGCCGTTGGTCAGCGGTTCGACAGATCGAACTTGAATCGACCGCATTAATTACTCGCTACTTACAATTAGTACAAACTAGAAACGGCCGCGTACGTTCTACTAATGGTCGCCGCGTTTGTTCTCCCTACTTATTAATGGCACGTTCATTAGCTAATTGAGATGGCCATCGGGAGGAGCGAGTACTTTTGTTGCCGAGAAATCAGTCGCGAGTGGAGAAAAGAGTCGTTAGTTCTTGAGTCTTGTAGCTTCGAGTAAGAGCGAATGTTCTTACGTTCTTACGTTCTGCGAATATCTCTAGGTATAAAGATGTTCTGGGAATAGAGAAGATCAGCGTATAAAGCGATGGAGAAGAGAATTTTCTGTAAAATCGCAATATTCGTCAACTGACGTTTGCCATTCCGACAAAGTTCCAAAGAAGTAATCCGCGTTTCTTCGCGTTGGAAACATTGTCCCGGCACTGCGATGTAATATCTAGAAAAATTTGAATCAAGAAGGAAATAAGACAAGAGTAGGGAGAGACAAGAGGGGGTCGAAGAATATAGGAAGAGGTTACAGGAACGGAGCAAACGAGAGAGAGAGAGAGAGAGAGAGAGAGAGAGAGAGAGAGAGATGGATAGACGAAATGAGAGCACGATGTAGTCATAATGGAAGCGCAGAGATTTAACAACGTTACAATGAACGAACAAGCGTACCCCGGGCTCGTCCCTGGACCCTCGGAAGCCACCGCCTCCAGGAACCGAGAGGATCGCAGATTGAATTGTAAAATAACCGAGAGGGGAACAATGCGCCTCGGTACAACATTGTGTTTGCATTTAAATAATCCGCGAGCCCGCGGGTACGCTTATCCTCGCGACTTCGTTCCCTCCACCGCCGCTCTCCATTGCATACAGCCAGCCGACGTTGACGTTGTATCGTGTCCGTTTGTCTCACGTGCGCTTTCTGCTTTTGCGTGCTTATTTCTCCGTGGAAACACGGGAAACACATTATTCCATATACAAATACGAGCTGGCTCCGTACGTTGTACGACGGACGAGAGTAAATAGGAGGAGAAAGAAGTTTCTCTTCGTTCTGGTTATTACACGACAGCGAAGCAGGAAAGTAACGAGATTAAATTTTTGTTGTCGCCTGCGAGAGGAAACTGTGTGCTTAAGGCTTGTAACATAACCTTGTAACATAAAATTGAATTTGAAAATTCGGACGAGCAAGGCTCGAATCGATCATTTTTCGAATCCATAGCCAGTGCTGTCGTTACATGTTCATTGGTCGCATTTTGTACGCTGTATTTGATCTTTGACTGATACACGATAGTGATTTTACTTGCTGATTGACAAAAGGCTGATTGCGACACGTTTCTTTTCAACGAGAATCATTGAAAATAAAATTAAAATACACGAGGATTTGAGGAATTGGAAGAACATGGAGGTACGAGGAAGATTTGGTTGTTTGCTAGTCAAAACGAGCAAATTGTAATGAAATAACAAATCCAGAGACAAACGATTCAGTTACAGACTGAAAATTTGCAAATGAGACGTAGACCAACCAACGTAAGTGGCAAATTATTAATTATACCGGTGTAAAATTAAATACTTGCTTCAGTTCCAGTTTGCAACCTCGTTCGTCGGTATAAAACCGTCTACATTAGGATTCAAAGAGAAACTCGTTATACTCGAAGGATTCCCCGTCACGGCACTGTGTCTCAAATTGTGTCTCTTTTGTAGACAGAAATATTTACGTTATTCTAAATGCACTATATTTTAATCCGTACTTTGCGAAATGTTAAACGACAAGCTCGCTTGCTCGACAATCTTTCAAGAGGATTATGTTATTTAAACAAGTACCGTCTGTTGTACTCCGCGTCGCTAATAAAAAATAAAAGAACGAGTAAAAAATTAATAAATTACTAACCGTTCAAAAAATAGTGGCCTTCAAGTTGATGGAACATCTGTCATTGTCTATGATTTTTGGCAAAATTTGAGAAACGTTCGTTTAATTGATCGTTGATAAGTGAAACTTCGCTTGTATAAAATAATGCCTATAAACTATTTTAGCCTCGATAGTTTATATACTATAAACGGAATTATCAAAATGAAAAATAGTATACAAATCGAATTGAAAGCACGAAAGTGATTGGTATGCAAGCGAGAAGATGGCGGACGATATTTCTCGACGACGGGGTTCGACGTCTCGACGAAAAAAAAAAAGAAAGAAAAGAAAGAAGAGCAATCGTTCGCGAGTAGCCAAGCGAAAAATTACTGGAACACGGTGGAACTTTAGTAACTCGTGAAATTGCTCCCAGATGCTTGCGAATGCCGGCGAAACTTTTACCCCGGGTCACCTGAGCCCCGGAGGCGTTCGACTAATATTAATTCGAACCCTCTAAAACAGGTTGTTGTTTTCAAGATCTTTCTCGAGTTAAATCCAGAGCGATGCACGGCTAATCTCTGGACAAACAGTTTATGGTGTTTGCTTGGGCTATGCAACGTACCATGGGGAAAGCGAACCCCCTCCTCTGGTATGGATGTAAGCCCTCGATGTCCCGCGGGACCAGTTTACCCCCGGACTCGTGAATCGGCTATCAATTTACTTAGAAACGGCCGTGAGGTGTCCGGCTACAGATTTTTATAGCGCTTAAGTATTCTTCGGTTAACAGTGACGTTGAACTATACGCGAAAGGAAAAATATTGAACTCTATGAAATAAAACCATCGAAATTTCGTAATTTTTTTTCAAAAACGCATTCTTTGTAAAACAAAATAGGGAAGTTAACAACAACCTCCCATGTGGTGTAGCTTTTAGAACCGAAAGTGAAAGTATTGGATAAAACATGGGGCATTCAGTCGAGTTCCAATAACCACTCATCCCAACAAACTCTAGTTAAATTCTCTCGAAACACACGTGTTTCACAGTCAATCTTTTCTTCGCGCCTTGTCTAATGGCTAATCGTTTAAACTGTATTATATTTCTATAAAATGTTTCTATTAAAATGTATTTATTTCACTTGGTATGTTGCGACAAACATATTCTACTTTGAATATTTTACTTTGAATATTTTATATTCATTTTCCGTGATGCAAGAGTGACACTTTCTTATAAATGTATAAAATTCCGCTCTCCATCGACAATTTGATCAAAGAGATACGTACCTGTTTAATCAAGCCTCTTCCAGTCGCAGCTGTCTTCTTTCTCTCCGATCACTGATTTTGATTCACGTCACGAAAATCCCGCAATTGGAAACCCTCCCTCTACTTATTTTTCTCTCCTTCGATTCGCGATACCGCGTCCACAATAAATCTGCATAACAATTTTTACCAACTTACAGCCAAATATCTCTATCTCGATAACGACTAGATTTGCTATGTTCTTCGTTGACGGTTCTTCAAACCGCGAAGAAATCAAGGAAGATTCGCGTCGAGAAGATCATCACGAAGATTTGCAAATAATTTCTCTTGTCAATTCGCCGGATGACGAGGACGCAGAGATCCCACGGCAATGTAGGTGCGGACACGGAAGATGAAGGAGCCCGTTAGGGATGACTGCGAGCGACTGTCCGCGTTCTAGCCTGTTTCGCTACACTTTCCGAAAACTCTCGTCTTCTCTTTCCATCGGTGTAAACGCGTTCCTTCGTTGCACGTAGAGAAACGGAGAGAGACACGAGGGTAGGTTGAACAGAATGGACAGGGATGGAAGAGGGTAGCGAAGAACCGCCCCCGAGTGAACGAGCCGCGTAACAACCAACCCCATGGCGACGATAACGGGGATGAAGGCGGAGCTTTGGGTAACTTGGCCGACGGGGGTGGCTGGCTCGCCTCAGGGGTAACTACAAACACGTACTTACCGAACATTATGATCATACTCGAACTCGAGCCACGCACACAGAAAGGATCTCGTTGAACGAGTGAGGGACACGCGATGAACGTGCACGCAAGAAAACTGTGCCGTGTTCTTCTCCAGGTTTACGGAGGAGAACGTCGTCGTCTTTCAACGAGGCTGATTCATTCGACGAGAGCTTCGAGTTTGTAAAGTTTTTGGTTTTTTTTTCTTTCCTTTTTTGGATTATCAATGGTGTTAGTTTTTGTTTCATTTTAGATAAATGTCGGCGTAAAATGGCAATTTACGACTATGTAATTTAATCGTGAAACACACGAAGAAAGAGGCATTTTATTTGGAAGAGTTCTATCCCCGAAAAATAAACACACAAGTATATCATTCTCCGTATGCAGAGCACGGTCGAGGCAACCGTAACAGCTTATCATTTTTTTAACCATCGACTCTATCCAGTGTGTTCACAGTAACGTCGTCGGTGACATTAATAAAATAATGCAGTCACGGATTTCAGGACACTCGAATGCGCGGCAGAGGGATGGCGGGTATTGAGAGAGAAGGGGGATGTGAAACTAAGACGCGACCTTATGTTCGTATATATCGTCGCTCTTGTCTCTCTTTCGCGCGTGTTGGGCGTGAAAGGACGCGTGTCAGAGCAAGAAAAGAATAATATAATTGGCAAGGGTCCGCAACAATATTTATTGCGTGCAAGGGGGTAGGGAAAATTCTAATGACCAACTGGGGTATAAACTGCACCAGCCTCTTTGCGGTTCGTTAAACGATGTTTCGTTATAGGGATCCACAGCCTGTTACTCGTAAAAATACGCACTGACGTTTCGTCTGTGCTTTTTCGCGTTTCTCGTCTTGCTTCTTTTTATTGCTTGTTTTTGATACTTGTCAAGTGACAACTTCAGTTTCCTTTTTTATTCGAACAATTTCCTTTGCGTTTAAACATTTTTCGCGATAATCACACGCTAAGCGGAGCAGCTCATAAACCTCGTCGTTAACGCTTTGTATCCTTAAAAAAGGTATCCAAGCAACAGTGAATCGCTCGCAACGATCGCTTCCATTTATCTTTGGTATCGCGATTGGTTTTTACCAGCACCCAGGCCGGATTTGATCGGTATCGTGAAACCCCCGGAAAGCCTCGTGTCTCGCACAAATCAGCCACACGTTTAGCTGGTTCAAGAAGCTAGCTTTAATACCCGACACACGGCCTCATCAAAGCGATCCTTTCAGCATTGATAGGGCCACCCGAGGGCCACACTTAACCGCTCCGTTTTCCTTTGTCCCGGGACCTAGTTTGTGGTGGACTAATCGCTACACGTTTATCAATATCTGTCTTCCATGAAACAGAGGATCAAGTCAGTTTAATTTCATCGTCTGTGAAAAATTACTTGCATAATTGGCCAATTAACCTATCCTCGATATTTGTCCAACAATTAGTTAAGTCTTGCTTTAACTTCGATTTTTAAAGGAGCGCGTGATCGATAATATCATCGATATTGGAAATTTTCTCGTTTCTTTCTCGATTAAGTTATTAATTAATAATTAGTTAAATGATACAGTGGTATATAAACGAAAATGTTAAATTGAATGACGAATCAAAAAATTGATAATCTCTATTTCTAGATTTTCCTCTCGTTACAATTCAAATTATTTCAAGTCCGAACGTTCTAAATTCTTAAAAAAAGAAAAAAAGTAGTTGAACACTACTACGTTGTCCGCGATTTTATTTCGGCAGTAGTTTGCTCGCAGTGCGGCATTAGCATAACGAGTTTCGATTTCAGGATGGTTTGTTCGGAGGCGACGATGCGTAGGTAATTTCTCAACGAGGGTTGCCGCGACGCAACGCGACGAGACGCGCAGGTTTTCGTTGGCCGAGACGAGACGTCTGGTTACATATGGGAAACGTCGACAGGGTTGGAGACACCCATTTCAGCCGCGTAACCGTGCAAGTATCGCTGCGGGCACGCTGGCATACTGTACAGTCAATTAGTTTAATAGGCCAACAGTTGTTACGCGACTACGAGGAGAAGCAAGGGTGACCCTGTCACGCCCCTGAGGGATCCTATTACCGCCGATTTATCGATCTATCCATGAAATCCCTGGCTTTTACTTTGATTTTTTGACTTTCACTTTCACTTTCATTTTCACTTTTCCTTGGCTCGTAGTCAGTGAACACGTTGAGAGAAAAAGAGATACGTAAATTGATATTTTATCAGAATTGCAATACTAACCTCGCTATGTGAGAGATTATTTATTTATTATAAAAATGTTACGAAAAATATAAATTACAGCTTTAGCACTTTAGCATTTTAAAATATTTAAAATACAGCGGCTGTTAATATTCAGTAGGTGAAACAAATCTACAAATAGAGAGAAAACGTCTTGAACAGGAAAGCGAGATTTTAATTAAAGGGGAGAGACAGCGGAGGAGTTCGCTGCGCGCAAAGCGTTACGCATAATGTTACTCGACGTATCTACCGTAATAAGTGTAATCCGCGCACCCTCGATCCTCTCGACACTAATAGTCCACGGATAATACAGATTATAACCCCCCCCCCGCCCTTCCGTTCCTTCCCAACGAAACTACCCTTCGGAGCTTGAAAGCCAAACCTGCTTGTCTGAATCGAACGTGTTTGCTACTCGAATAGCAATCTGAAACAATTCCGAAGCAATCGTATAAGGTATCGTCGTGGTCAGCACTCTTCCTCCTCCCAAATCGATTCACGATTATTCCTCCGTTTCCACGAAACGCGAATTTTCTGTTTCTTTCTCCCGCGGTAAGATTGCATCGAGTGATTAGGGTTTACGAGAGATGATACTTGGTTGCTTTAGACTTTTTTAAAAATGTTTTTTGGACTGACAATAGTTTACGATTAGACTTCATTTATGCGAAACTTCAAATACAGTGCCCGTTATAATATTCGACAATTTATCATCTAGGTTTTATTTCTTAAATAACAATTCGCGTCCCTATGATATTTTTAACAATCTAAATAATCAATTGAATAAGCAATATGATATTCATGGCTAGATTTATTTAAACAGTCAGCAGTTCACTAATCGCAGTTAGGCTGTGCGTAATTGTATAATTTGAAAATGTCCAATTCGGAGAGGTGCGTAATAGGAGAACAGGGAAGGAACCCTCGGTTAAGTGTTAACTGTGCCAACAAACCCTGTTCCTTTCGCAACCCCTTACAACGTGGCAAAATACACGATGACCCTTTCCACCCTATGAACACTCGAACCTCAAGAGAGCTCGCCACTCAAACGGTCGTAAACAAACTTCTGATCTCGTTTTAAACGTTTTCCACGCGCGTGAATCAATCGTCGAACAGAGCGAATCACTGCAAATATAATTCCTTTTCTCTACGTGATTAGTAGACTAATACTAATACTACTCGTGCACGAATCGTTGAAAAATCTATTCACTTGTACATGCTTTTGCTAACGAGCAAGTTCGCTTATATATTATACTTTATATATTATGTATTATACTTTATATTATATATTATATATACTTATATATATTATACTTTTGCTAACGAGCAAGTTCACTTATATATTATATACTTTACTAAGGAGCAAGTTCTATGGAAAACAGAATTATTAGATATATACGTTTCGAATATTTAAGAATTGCAAAGAACACGATTCCATAGAAGCTTATTAAGAATGATATAAGTTCCTCACATCATCCAAAGGGAATGATAGAAATTATTTAAAACTTTTAAAAATTGAGACAGAGTGTTCAAAGCAAGTAAATTGAGAGAAAGAAAAACAAGTAGGTAGTTGAACAGTTCTGTATTTCGAATACAAAGTAAATAAATTTTGATTACAAAAGTAAACGTACTGTCTGCAATTTGATATCATTCAATTCCGCTATAATTGTGCCACGACGAAAATTTGAGAAACTAGTTGGCCGCAACTGGTCAAGGTATTTACCATTGCGAGGGTTTGTTCGTGGTTGCTATAATGGCTATAATAGGTACACGTCTACAATGGAATACAACTATTGGTGGTAAATTATGTGTGGCACGTGTCCCGGCATAAAGAGATCGAGCCAAGCTTTTGTTCGATCCATTTTCGTCCTCGTCTCGAAAACGTGTCGAGGTGAGACGCGCTCATAAACGTCTCAATAATGGCTTTATTATGCGTTCATTTCTACACATTCTCGGGGAAATATCGAATAAATATGCCTGTCAATGGAATTTGTTACTTTCTTCTATGCGATACATATGCATCGTAGATTTGAATATTTTCTATTCGATTTATTTGAATATTTTGTTAATACTCTTTTGTCGTTGGATTCGATGAAATTCTTGTTATATTAGAGAAATTTTATTTTATCGCGAGTTCTTTTTTATAAATATTGCACGTCTGATTGTTACATGTTAATTTTTGTACACATTTTGTACTACAGAAATTTTTAAATCGTTGTTCTAAATTGATCGCTGACTGTATTTTGTTATATGATGTTTTGTCGCTTAATGAGGCTTGCAATTTTAATTATTTGATTTATTGCTAACACGAGCTAACTTCAGTTGTGAATTTGCCGACCGAAAGGAAACAGGTATCTTATCGACAAAGTGTAATTTATAGAATGAATAATAATTAGATTGCGGATTTTTATGCACTTGTGGAAAATTTAAAAATACATAGGTCACCATTAAATGTAAAAAAATGTATATAAAGTGTTCGACTAACAAGTATTGATGTATTAATGATATTTCATATAGGTTTCTTTGAGTTTCTAATTGAGAATATAATTTTGTCTTTTACTACTTTAATATATACAACGTAGTCACTTTCTCGTGGTCGGCTTGGTAATTGGTATTAATATTTCTCAGGTATCAATATCTCGGAGTATTTAGTACTTTAGTTTATTTTAGTTCATTATTACTATTTGGAAAGTGAACCAAATTTCGATTTTTCCGAATATTACTATTTGAAAAATGATACCAAGCAAAGAATTACGCAACATATAGTTCAGCCTAAATTATCCAAAATTCTTTTAGGGTGGACTGCAGACATTCTTAGAAAATAAATAAACTACTAAACCCCCCCAGAAGGGCATCGTGGAACAGTATAGAACACCGTGGGATGTATGTAACATTAATTAATCTACGTGGGTGTTAGTTAATATTAATCTGCGTGCGTCTAGTTTTAGTTAATTATAAAATAGCTTATCCTTGTAAATTTATTATGAGTACATTCTGTACATATTTATTTACTTTTGAACGAAATTAGGAATCTCTTCTCTCCTCTTTCCTACATTTCGTACTTTTATATTAATTTGTTAACTTGTTATTATTCATTAATTTGTAAATTTATTATTTTATTAATTATCAAGTTATTATTCATGAATTTGTTAATATGTTATACTATGTCATTATATCAGTATCAATTTAGTAAAATAGAGTCTTTAATTTTTGCTGTCAGTATGTTAATTCAAGGAACGACAGTCTTGTCTGATTAATACTTACTTAAACAAGATAATGTAACAGATTGAACGGGATAAAAAAAAAAATGATTGTTAAAACGAATGAATTTCCTGTAAAAGAGATATTTTATTATTAACAATAATTTTGCGATATAATTATTGCACCATTCCATACTATCTATATTTATAGAAAAAGAATGTTTCTAATTCTTTATACAGATATTCAGAACGCAATAATAAAGCTGAGAGTCTAATTTGGAACATATAATTGTAAAAGTTCAATGATTAATCCATTAAATAAGTTCCTTCTCTAATTGAAAAATTCGCGCAATTTATGAACATTCAAATGCTAGCGTCATGTAGTGGTAGAAAGATGGAACTAAAACCAATAGTTGTCCTTGTCGCGCGCTGTTCCTCTCCTTGTCTAATAACGCTAGACAAGGAGAGCAATAGTGTGCGACAAGGATATCCTTCGATCTATTAAAAAAAAATTCAACTTTTTGCAGACACATTTTTCTAGGGCAAAACACACATAGAAAGAAAGCAGGGAGTCTAATTTTAGGGAGGCATATAGAAAATTTGTCAAAAAACTGTCACCTGTTAATGTTTAGATGTCATGGTGGCGCCATCTATTGATAACCCTGTGGTACTAAAAACCAGAAATTACTACTTTTAGTACCATAGGATTACTAATAAGTGGCGCCACACTGACAGATGACAGTTTTTCCACAAATTACGAGGTGAAATTAATTACTGGCGCCATCTACTGATAACTTGGTGGTACTAAAAGTAGTAATTTCTGGTTTTTAGTACCACAGGGTTATCAATAGATGGCGCCACCATGACATCTAAACATTAAGAGGCGACAGTTTTTTGACAAATTTTCTATATGCCTCTCTAAAACTAGGCTCCCTGCTTTCTTTCTATGTGTGTTTTACCCTAGTAAAATATGTCTGCAAAAAGTTGAATTTTTTTTCAATAGATCGAAGGATGTCCTTGTCGCACACCACTTTTCCTTGTTTAGTGTCATTAGACAAGGAGAGCGACAAGAACAGACATATACGCGCGGTAAACAAGGAGGGCAACAGTGGTAGACAAGGACAAGGATTTTAGTTTCACCTTTTTACCACTACGCGTCTCTATTACCATAAATCGATGAAATTTTCATTTGCAAAAAAACTAATTAGGAGGATTAATTTTTAAATTTTGACAGTTTCAAATATTCTTAATTACAACTCGGTGATGTTAGGAACGTAATAATTAACTTTGTATCAGTGGTAAATTATCGGCGATACAAATTAGTCAATGGAATATTCTTGCAACAGTAACCTATAAAAGAGTGTTTTGAGTGTATCAGATTGAAGTATAGTTTTTGATAATTATACTAATTACTAAACGTGGGTGCATGTATGTAATCTTATAGGTTTGTACGAAGGGATTTCTTTTCAGCTATTAAGTATTAACGAGAATATAAACTTTTACAGAGAATACAGACTTTAAATTCAGAAAAATCTTTATTCTAGCATACAGAGCGAACGTTGGATCTTTATAAAAATTTTTTAAATTACATTCTCAAAAGTGCGAGTTTGCAGAATTCGCAGTCTGACAATTATTAAAATTAATTAAAGAAATTTCAAGGCACAAAATGATACGCAATACATAGTATACCAAGAAATATACAAAAAATACAAAATATACAAAATATTCAAAGTATACTACAGTGTTAGTAGGCAAAACAATGTTCTACAAAGACTCTATTTTGTAAATTACGTTCTAGGGGCTGTAAAATTGCAGTCTATTAAAAAGAAAAAAAGAAAACACTCGAAGAACTGCATAAGTTCCTCTGTAATTCTTCTTCAAGTTATCCTCCGCATCTCTTCTTCGTTAAGCAAACGAACACAGATCCTCCAGATAAGCTGGAAGAGGAGCAGATCGTTTATTGCAAGGTGGTAATGACTGTTTTGACAGCGGCTCGCGCTTCGACCATCATGAACCGTCCTGCCTCTTGCAGCCCCATTGTCGCCGACACCAGATTGGAATCAATATTTACACTCAAGTCCGTGTAAGCCGTGGATTACCAGAGGCTCAGCCGATCCTTCCAACCCTTTCTTGATTGAGTCAGCACAGTCAGCCGACCGTTTTGCTGAAAAATTTCAGTTGAAAAGGGTCCCATACGCGATCTCGTTGTTAACCAGCCTTTTCTCAACTCACCTGAAACATTCTGCGTCCTCAGGGAAGGCTATTTTTTTTGTGGTCGATGATGATTTCTCAATTCCTTTCATCCTCAGAAGCCAAGCCGAAGCAATTGTCAGGAAGCACTTGTGATCGCTATTTTTGAAATTTATCTCAGAATTTCAATGGAATTAAGATAAAACTTCTTTTGTTGAAAAATGTGGAATGTCAATTATGCAGTTGGACGAGAAGACGAGATGATTCAGCTTGTCTTTACAGGTTTACAAGTTCTGCGAACTTAACTTAACAATTTCATAAAATTATCCGTTTCTAGAAGATTAATATTTTTATTTTTCACTTTTTAGGACATGTTAAATGTGGATCCGCTTTGTGCATTAAAAATTATAAATAATAATCTACTCTGGATAATACAAAATCATAGTTTCTATGATTTTTAAATTGTTACAACAAACTTCAGCGATATATTAATCAGTAAAATTTAGATTTTAGTAAGTAGAATTTACGTAGAAATTGTTTTTTACATATTTAAATTTCCTACAAACGCGCAAATATTCGTAGTTTGCTAATCACTCTCTTTTCAAAGGTACTCGAAGCGAGTCGAGATCACCGGTACGCTTCTGAACGATTTTTCACGCGTTCGAAGAGGGTTGACCGATCCAGGGGTCGGGTATTTATACGGGACGAGCGTCGAACAATATGAAAATTCGTCGATCGTTATTGCAGCGTGTTCGACTGGATAACGATCGAGATATGTCGGTGCACGCGCGTGAAAGCTTCTCTATTCGAGCCGTGGGTAATTCGCAATTGGATTATCGTGGCCGATCTGGGAATCCACGGTCGTTCTTTAATTGAATAGGTAGGTATAAGACAGGGAGAATGATGCCTGTTTGTTTCTCCCGGGTGGGAAAAAATTGAAACGATTTAACAAATTTGTGCAGTAATGTTGGTGGCACGATTAGAATTTTCTTACGAATACAAAATTGCTTAATTTGTTACATATTGGAACGAGTATGATAATTCGCAATAATCTGCAATCCCTTGAGAACTCGTGTGAATAATATTAAAAATTATTACACGTTGAGACGAATAAATTTTATTCAAAATTATACTCAAAATTATACGTTAGTTCAACACAATTTATATAAAAAATACAGTTCTTTCGATAATTAAGATAAAAATCTAGTTACAAATAAATAGATATCTCGTGCTTTCAGTATGCACAAACAGAACAAAGATATTTACATTACAAGTAAATCGCTTCTCACTTCTAGTAACTTCTTCCCTCGCTACATCACAAAGTTTCTCATCTTAAAACCCAAATCAAACGTTCCTCGCCACTGTGGACGCTTCCAACATTACAAGGAATTTCTTTCACAGTTTAAATACAAAAGCTGGTCTCTATATCCCGAAACCAGCTCTAAAAAAACACTCTTAGAAAACAAAATACGTACAAAAACTGAAAAAAAGAGAGCCTTCATCATCTACCCGCAATCACATCAACCTCCACGTTACTGCTATTCGCCTGAATTGGTTCTTCGACGTTGATTGGTGCACCGTTGAAGCCTAATCTTGCTTTCGGCGGAAGTTCACTGAAGTTTGGAAGGTTCTCCATTTCGTACAAGCGCGCGTGTTGAGCGAAAGAATCTGCGTGAAGTCTCGTCGCTATTATTCCAAATCCTTCGATCAAGAACCAAGAAAAAGATCAATTATTCGTGAAATTTTCGCGAAGAAA
Organism: Melipona beecheii; assembly: GCA_032399605.1. Taxonomy (NCBI): domain Eukaryota; kingdom Metazoa; phylum Arthropoda; class Insecta; order Hymenoptera; family Apidae; genus Melipona; species Melipona beecheii. The sequence continues at coordinate 84,356 of JAUCMO010000186.1, read as the reverse complement.
CTGAATTTAGAAAATTTCGGATTTCTTTGTTAAATCGTGGAGATTTGCCTTCTTAAAGAATTGCAGTAAAAGCAATAAAAAAATGGGAAATTCGTAATTTTAGAGATTTTAAGAAGATGAATTTTTAAAGAATTCTATATATATTCTATATTCTATGTTCTATATTCTATGTTCTATATTTTATATTCTATATAAAGAATTCTATATATTTTAGTATCCAGAGAAATATTAATTTTCTTAAATTTATCTTTCACAAAAGTTGGAGAATTCCAAGCTACGAATTTTTCAAACTACCTGCTAATCAATATTTCTAAATTTTAAGATTAAAATTATAAAGATTATAAAGATTAAGATTAAGTCAGATATAAAGATTACAATCAGAGCGCGGATGTTGGCGCATTTTTGCGAAATTTCATGCTCCAATGATCTACAAAAAAAAAAAAAAATACACAAAGTATCCAACTCAGATGAGAAAATTTCTAATAAATTACCTAGCTTATCTATATATCTTTAATTATCCGCAGTTCGATAACAATACTCACCTTCGACCAAAGCTAGGAAAATGCCGCCGACAGTGGCGCTTCCAATCATCGATGTGATTCCGGTTCTCGAGGCAAGAACTCCTCCCGTGAGTGCTCCGCTCAATATAGAGTTCCACGGATCCTCCTTGTGACGCCAATGGATCAACGTGCACTCGATGGCGGAGAAAAGGCCGCCCCAGACAGCAAAGTTGCCAGAAATTTGTGGAACGCGGTTTCTCACGTTCGTTAGACCTCCGTGGAGACGTCGCTGGAATCCTGATGGCGCGTTCCGGAAACCGATGACACTCTGTGTTCAAAAGGAAAAGAGCTGAGAGAGAATGGCTTGGCGAAATTCACGGACGAAGCTGTATCGCTGTATCGCTGTATCTTTCACGACGGTTTCTACATAGACGGATCTAGTTTTCTTCAAGTTTGTCGTTAATTATTAACAAGCTTGTAGTTTCGTGGGAGAGAGTTACTTGGAAAAGCGTGCCACAAATGGCACCCATTGTGAAGGCACCTCCGCAATCGTCCACTACCCTCCAGGGACATGGTTCTCGATTGTATTCCATATTGTTAATTATTTACAGACACTATTGTCAGCAATATTTCCTTACGAATTTGTACCTCATTGTTTGACTATAGTTGCGCGTATAATATAATACGACAATACGATAATAGTGGTTGTAAAAATTACGGTGAAATTGGCCGCAGAGTTGTTAATCGCTTGAAATTATTAACTAATATCTATCGATTGCTGATCTGCAACAATATGAGAGAAATTTAAGAACGTAACTTTGCAAAGTAAATTTAATTTTTTCTCGGAGTAACAATGAATAAATTTCCAACAGATTTAGATGCGCAAGAATTTCCAAGAATATATAAAATATTCAAAGCGAAAGTTCGAATATAAAATAATATTATAGAGAGAGAGAGAGAGAGAGAGAGAGAGAGTTTCACGCAACGCATGTGAAAGGAAGAGTCTCCTATACGTTCGTAGGAGAATATCTTCGCGCGACACTTGTTCACTCGATAGAGCTTGGTTTACTCGACGAAGGGGTAAGTTTGGCAAAAGCTCAGCAGGGAACAAATAGCACGTGAGCATCCTAAGTGAATAATAAACATCTCAATGGGGTTAGATACACGGGGTTGCGCGTTTAAGATGGCCATATTGGCCCCCTAGCCTCCGGCCTCCGGTTCTTATTTGTCCGACTAGCCGTTCATCCGAGGCGACCCTTCTCGTAGAAATGATTATTCGGCTATTATACGATGATTACCCAACGGTACGTGGGTGTAACACGAGAAATAAGTGTGGAGTTTCATGTCGCCGCGGGATCCAGTGACAGACTGAATAAATCTATCGAGTGTTACCGCGTATTTAACGCCGCGAAACACATGTTCGTACATCTGCACGATGCAAGCACATTCCCGTTCCTCCTCCTTTCACTTGTCTTTTCAAATACTAGTTTCGGAGCTCTTTCACGATGCTCCAATTAATTCAGACGTGAGATTTAAAAGACGAGTAAGTTTTAAAAATTCTCTTTTCAAAAGCTCGTGTGCTTAATTTCATAATTTTCTTTTCAAGTTGCAAGATTAACATTGCAATTTGACATCTGAAGGAAATCATTTCAAAATGTAATAATTGTTGACAGTGGATCATTGAAGAAATGAAAAGTTTCGCTGCAACAGAGGAGGACGTCTGAGGAAGGTTGAGAGCTTGGTGTATGCGTGTATGTGCCACGGACCAGGCTTTTCTCTACTCTTTTTTCAAATTGAATCTCACGAGCCGACGTGGTTTATGGCATGCAAATTGGGTTCGACCTCCTCTGCCACCCTTTCTGCCAAATCCTAATCCAATCCGGTTCTACGTAAAGTCTACCTGCCCCTCCACACTTTTGTGCGAAACATCAACCTGAAGAGCGGTAAGCACCTTACCGGCAGCCATCGTATGACTACTGTTTTTCACGAACTTCTCCCATTGTAACTTCATTTTTACAGCTGCTCCTTCGATAATCGTAACTTTGCATCAAACTGCTCGCGCTAAGATCGTATCATTTACATTTGTTTCGATCAATTTTAATCGAAAATAATATTCAAAAATTTGTTTAAGAATCCCACTTCATGAATTATTATATATATCCGATGAAAATTTCCTAGGTTAATTCAATGGACTTATCCTTCTACAGAATTCGGAGAGAAAGAGAAAGGGAAATTATATAAATTCGGAAAGAAGAAGAAATTGTATAACAAAATTTCGGAGAAAGAGCCAAGTTAAAGTGAAAGTGCCTACCTACTTGCTGTCCAAGGGATGTCTGTCGAGAAGGGATGACGAACAAAGGAATCAATATGACAATAAGGAATAATAATTTGTAGCTGGCATCGGGATATCAAGATCGAAGGACATCGATATTATCGGGCAGCTGTCGCGTGGCGTGGCGTGGCGTGGCGTGGTTGTCTCCGTGGTCGAAGTCGACAACAAAGGGGATCCCCCGGTTTTGTTAATCGTTTTCCATAATGGAAACTGAAAGGGGTCCTCGTTGGCGAGTCGCGACGTAACGTTAAATATGTACATGTACAAACGGATGTATCGCGGGGCGCAGCCAAACCGCGCTGCCACTCTTTGTGATAGAACACGAGATTGAAGTATTAGGCATAATACACCGAAGTATCGATGATTAAACGGTTGGTGGATTTGTTATTTAGATTTGTCGTTATCTTTTACTAGATAAAATATCAGAAAAATACTTGTATGTTTCTTCGAATTTTAAATAGATAAAGTTCTAAATTTGGCTTGTACTTTGAAGTATAAACGATGACAGAATGATTTTATTTCCAGTAATAGAAGCTAGATTTATACTACAAAAATGAAGTAAAAGTTTACAAATTTTTAATTATCCGCTCTATCTATTTTCATCGCAAAACTAAATCATTTACGAAATTAGCTTCATCACTCGTTGTTATTACGATGGATTAAAAACGAGTAAATCAATGGTAAATCACGCGAGATGATAATTCCCGTCTCTTCGAAAAGAAATCGCGCGGCCGTGATTTTACGTGTGTGACGACGGCACCCCATTTCTAACTTAACCAACCGCTTAAGCACCTCACGCGAGCGACAAAAGGGTTTCATCCCTGAAAGTCCCGGTCGTACTGATAGATTACACAAATGCTCTTTGCGGGAACAACACGAGGAGGGTTGCCAGCATCAACGGGATCCCATCGACAGCGGTTACCCTGAAATATTCATTCGAAACTTCGATGACGTTGGCGACATTTGGACGTTAACCATAAAGGTGGCAGCGGCTTTGATCTCGTATTCCTGATTGTCGATCGGAGAAAAAACCGTGATATTTCGTTCCAAACCCCTTGCATCTTTCCCACAATGTCCGATAATTCTAATATTTTTATCGACTGCATCGAAATTCGTAATATCAGAATAATTTAAACTTTATTTTCATTTTTCATAAATTTACTTTATTTAAAAGTAATTGTAATTATGGATCATATCATTTGAAGTAATTACAGATTGCAGTTTACTTGAAGTGATAGGCAAGTGATTTCTCTTTGCGCTCGAATAAATTAACATGACAGCTCTATCAGAGAAATAATGATTCCCAATGTCTATCGTTTCTACAATAAACAAACACGTAAACAGCGTGTTCCATCGCTATTTATCTGCCACAGCGACGCTATTATTCTAATCTGTTCTTCGCTCGTAGCGTGATCGTGCGATCTCCGAACTTGCGGTTCGAACGATCAAACGTGAAACTCACGGAGGTCCACGGGAATTGTTATTCTCCACTTTGGCTATCTCCGTTGACGCGATTCACCAAGTGAAGCCTCCACTATGGCCTGTATTTAGAGAACCTAGGAAAACACTCGAGTTGTTGCGACAGCCGTTCACAACCGTGTCTATGTTTCAGATCGTTCCAAACGCTATTGTGCTCTCGGCCCCGGTCCGTTAATAATAACGTGTATTTACGCCGACGGTGTCATGATTCTTCCGAGTAAGCACATTTTTTTATTCGAAACTCGAGACGATACTTGAGATTTCGAGATTCCTGTCAATTCGTCGAATAATCATCTTCGCCTCGATTTACAATATTTGCTAATTTATTCAACACGGGGAATTGTTCCTACCGGTTTGTGCAATTACGAAGAATAGGAATAGGAAATTTGAGATATATTTATTTTATATATATATCTCAAATTATATATAAAAAAAATATTATATTTTATATATATAAATTAAATTTATATATATATATATAAAATAAATAAATATACGTATAAAAGTATATCGAAGTAAAGATGGCTAATCCTCAGTTCAGGAGGCAACAACCTTTCGTGAAGATGAACGTGTCATGCTGGGAAATGAAAGCAAATTACCGTCGTCTACAAATTGGAAATGATTGCTACTCTACATGATGAGTGTTGCTTTCTTGCGGACGATCTTTTGGCATAATTTCGGTGCAATTAGAAATTGCTAGGATTGCCGGTCGCTTCTTTTTCACCTTAACACTATTTGAAATTACTTCTTCAGCTATTTGAAATTACTCGTCCGTATTCCGTGTTTGACAACGTCTAAAATTTTTCAAGAAGAGATCCAACGAAACTCAAAATCACTGACCAAGCAGAAAGATTTGAGATTTCAAGTTAACATTTTTCATAACACTTTCACGGTTCAACCAAGTATACAAAAAAAAAAAAGAAGAAAAAGTAACCACATTCTGGTCGCGCCAGAAGCAGAGCGGAAGTCCTCTCGAGATCCGCTCGAGCACCTTCTTGATTCCTTCGTTGGTCGACGATGTCCGCTGAAACGTGACCGTTTGGCCGTGTAACAGGATTAGAGGAAAAGGGAGATAGATTAAATTTCGAGATATTTAGCCGGACCGCTGCACCCGTCTACTCTTTCACCCCGGCATGGCCGACGTCCGTCCGATGAGGGGAACAGTAGGATTTTCGCCAATATTTTGGGTGTTTAGCCTTTGTCGCGGGACACTGGCCATTGTCGCGTGAAACGATGGGCGTGGAGTTGCCCGCCGTGGAGTGAAAAGGGAACCGGCTACCTTCTTCTTCTCCCTTTGCCCCCTCCCTCCCCACCGCGCCGAGCCGGTGCCCCTTACGCGCCACTTTTTCAAAACGCCACAAAAGAGGGCCCGTGGCCCGATACTTAATTTGTTCGCTGCACGCGTTCCGATGACTCTCTGAATTTGCCACCACTTTTCTCTCGCGCAGCGTCGTTCGACGCTCTATGGCGGACGACGGGCCTGATTGTAGAGGAAGTGGCCTTTCAATGTCGCTGCAGTGTGCCAGTGTGTCCTCTGGAACACTGTGCGGGCTATTAACGCGCGTTTATATTGTGGATTTTCGTCTCTTTACAACCGACGGTGTGGTGTGTACCAATTTTCGTACAATGGCCGCGTTCGAATATTACCCAACTCCAGAAAACTAGAAGCAGAGTTATTTTCGCCGAGTGGAATTTGTTTCATTGCTTCATTGTCCGTCGAACCAAACATTCCTCGTACAAATATTTTTATGTTTTCGCGCTTTCACAAATCTGCAGTCTAATTGCTTCTGTTTAAATGTTGCTGGTGCTGTTTAAACGTTCTCTCTCTTTACAGGTCCGTCACGCCTCGTTAGATCTCGAAAGGCCACAGATGCAAACAGAAATGGCACCCCGTCGGGGCGAGATTCCCTCCTTTCCACAAGACTTCCGTTCACAAGAGGAGGATTCGTTATTTCATCGTTGCGCGCGTCATCGCTTTCTCGAGAGCACTCGGTGTGCTCCTCCTCGAGTGGCCTCTCCTCCCTCGACCGCAGTTTCACGCTCGTTCTCTGGAACGAACTACTAATCAATGTTAAATGGCGTTTCTTTTTTGAAGGTTTTTCGAGTGTAAGTAAGGCACGCGGTGATGGCTTCTTGAAGATGTTTGGTAAATATCCCTGTTAAAGGGTTAAAGGATTTTCGCAGAAAAGAAGGTGGAAATTCTTTCGGAGATTAGGACGACAATGAAGTTAAAAATTCTCGCCGAAAACACAGCTATCGCTCGATGATTGTGAAACGTGATACTGTACAATTAATCAGTGGTGTAAATAATTATAAAACATTAGTTGGATCACAGTCGCTGAATCACGCGAAATTTCGCGCAATTTGTCACAATTGTCGGGAGTACAAGCGTTTGCTCGCATCATCCGCGAAAGGGAAAGAAGATCCAAGAATCTCGTGAAATCTCATGCCGGGAAACAGCGAAGCTCCTCCCCTCCTGCCCGATGCGGGACTGGCACAATAGAGTTTATAAATTATGAATATTTAAGCAGAGAGAGCGAGACAGCGGGGGCGCGCGGCCGTTCCCTGAAACGATATTTTCCTATCTCGGTGCAATAACGTCGCGCAGTGCAAAAGGGATGCTTAGGAAACAGGATGGTACACGACGCTAAAACGCGTAGCATCCCTTTGAGAGCCAGCGTCAAAGCTAATGGACCTTCTCTCTTCTCCGCGAAGTTCTATCGTGTTTCTCTTCGCCTTCTACCCTGTTTCTCTCTTCCTTTCCCCTTTGGTACACTGGGTGTCCCGATAATAATCGCGATAAGGGGATGATTCCGACAGAAATGTGAGAAAATCACATCCGCGTGTTTCTCTCGCGCTCGATAGACCCATCGAATCTGCGAAATTTCTACGAATCGACGAGTTTGATCCATGATCTTTCAGTCTGGAAGGAAGAGAGATGGGCTAGCGAGTGAGAAGAGAAGAAAGTTGGTTGAGTTTAATGCGTTTCGTCTCGGAGTCACTGTCTAGACTCATCAGTGGGGTTGATGGCAGCGATTCCTTACCCCAGACGCTTGTTATTGTAATTAACTCGCCACGATCACTCATCCTAGCGGGGTTCCGTACTCTGCTTGTTTAACGTCGGAGATCGGTAGGACCTCGACACGTAGGCAGTGTTTAAAACTCGTAGTCGACGAATCATAGGCCGCTTCGTACGAACGAAGTTTTCGTTCCGGTACGAAAAGTACTTTATTCGGTACAGATTCTTGGGTTCTTGCCTAAGAGACACCCTGTATCCATCCTTTTCCTCCGCGTGGCTGGCTCTTCATTTCCCAGAGAGTTGCTCCTCTGCTCCTCTCTCTATCTACAAGTATGGTTACAAAGGGGGTCACGAGGGCCGAGGCCAGAAGCCCTGCTAATGTTTAGTAGCAGTTGATTGCAAGCTCGTTAGAATATGCACAAAGCATCGTTGTTAAATGCTCTTTCTCTTTGCGCGGTGTGCCCCGGCTGAATTTAATGGATGCGTGCAGCTACTCTTCTCCGGGCCCGCCGTGTCTGAGCGCGCGTGCAGCCGCAGAAATATTTCTGGTGTCGTGTCGACTTGGCTCGGAGAGGCAGAGCCTTCGAATATGGAATAGCTGACGAGGTGGGCGAGGATGGGGGTGGGGGATGGGTGAAGTTAATTATGCGAAGGGTGGATGCTGCTTGTGATGGGAAATAATACCAGCAGTTGTAAGACGTTAAAGGGAATTGGAATATCGTCGAGGAGAATTGTGGAGGGGTTGCGAGGAGGATGTGACGATGAATGGGAGGAAGTTTTAGTAAGTATACATCTTTGTGAAACGTAGTATTTACTTTCGACAAACATTTCCCAGTAAAATTGTTAGAATCGTAGAGAATTCGTGATATTTCTCGATTTCAGAGCGAACATTTTTAGTGCAAATTGTTCCATTTGATCGGGGTCTTTAAAAATGGGGTCTATTAAAAATTGCATTACTGTCGAATTACGACGATAGAAATTGATAGACTTGTTTTTCTCAAAGATTTTCAAACGTACGCCTCGTTCCAAATGAAAATTCGAGCAGATTAAAATTGACAATGATGCCTTTGTCGAGCATTTTCGTATATTCGCTAGCTGTGTTAATAATAAACGATGTTCTGCAAACGATTACGTTTTAAATTATAAATCAAAGGATGCGATATACCGGTCGGTTACGTGAAATTTTAATCATGTTACTTTCCATTTACGTTGTGCTTCGATTCGTTAGTATCAAACTCTCTCCATTAATTAAAATATTTTTACAATATCATTCTTGGAAATCTTGTTTTTATTAAATAAACACGTCTGATCGTCCGTACGAGGTATTTCGCGCAAAAAACACCAGGAAAATGCTACTTTCTTACTTACTCAGTGTTCGACGCGAATCCTCTTCGTCAAACTCGAGGGTTGTTTTGCAAATTTCGAGAATGAGTTTTAGAGAGTGAAATTCTCCTTTCTTTTTTAAGAAATAAACCTGCAACTGCGTATCGAATTTTCGTTGTCACAAATCACCTTTGTTCGAAACATTCTACTTGGTTATGGTTAAAAAGTTAGGACAAAGAATAGTTCCGAAAGAGGATCGAAAGATAATTAGATATTAAATGCACTTTAAAATCCGTGCTCCGTCGAGTAATTGAATCTGCCGTCAATTTTGAAATAAATGTTCAATATTTCACTGCGGTTACTTTACGATCGTTTTCGAATCGACCTCTATTTTTTTTCTTTTTCTTAAGGTTACGAATAAAAAGTCCCTCGAGATCCGATCACGGTGGCGCGCGAATTAACATTCCGATTCTACGTACGAACACGATTAAGCGCAATTTCGCGCGTAGTTGTCGGGATTCCCCGACGATTTCGAAAGCTCGTTTCCGTCGCCTGGAAATCTTCAAGTTTGGTTTATCGGATCCTACGTTCTCGCAAGCGTTTAGAGGAGTTTGAAAACCGATTAGGAGTGTATTTCGAAGCATCAAAACTAACAGATACTTTGCGCAGTCCGGCTGCCTCGGAACTCGACCGTCCCTCTGCCACGAAGTTGCTGCTCGGTCGCCACTCCACCACGACATTTATTAACCTTAAGCCATCGGAGTTGCTCGCCATCTATCTGCTCCGCTTCTGGATTATACCGGGAGTATCGGCAAAACAGAGATTAACGGCTGCACAGTTTGACGAAGTTGTAAATGGATCACGATCGAACGATAAAATTTCATTGTTTCAAATCGCGGTCCGTTTATTCCAGATTTCGCGTAATATTGCGCGTAATATTGTTTGGGCACAGATAAATAAAAGAAAAGGAAAGGAAATTAATCTAGTCGCTCAATTTGAATATTTACTTCTGATTCAACGAATAAAAAAGAAGAGGAAGAAACGAGCGTAAATCTATTCATTACAATCGACTAAAACAAATTGTCCTTGAGATGGGAAAGGAAATATATTTGCCGAATGCTCTATGTAAAAGAGCGCTGTACATGGAAGAGATAAATTAAAGGAGGAGTACGAATCGGTACCACCGATTCACCGCGAGGAAAGAAATCGGAGAAACTGTCAATCGAGAGCGCCACGCATCTGCCACTTACCCGGCCTCGGTCGTTACAGTACCTTTTTTCCCACAATGACGCTCCATTTCGTCACAATTATCGCCATTATTCGCCGCGAGAAGAGCATTTTAGCCACGCCACACAATGGACCCGGTATCTATATACATTCAGCCCGTGTGCTTAACTGACGTATATCTGTACACATTTACAAGCACGCACAAACGTAAGAACTTTTCACACACACACACACACACACACACACGCGCGCACACATAGATGCGCGTTGCGTGTTGCGAGGTTGAAGACGAAGCGGGGGCAAAAATCGAGCGCCGATCTCCTCCCTCGTTGGATCGTCTCTCGTTTTATTGTGTTTTGACAGCAGGTTTCGTGTGGCCGCCGTTGCTTTCCTCCGCGACAAACGATACTGTTTCTTTGGCTACTACTTTAAGAGCGGCGATCTTATCCGAACGAGGTGGAACGCACGAAAGTAGCAAAATGGACACTCTGGAGCGAAGCTTCTTATTATGACGGTTTCGAGAGGCAATTGTATCTGATCGGTCTGAATATAGAGTTACTGGAACATCGGGGCGAGATAAATAGGCTGGGACGTGATAGATTTGTTGGGGAATTTGGTGGCTCCTTTCAAGGTCCACGTTTTGTCGACCTTTTTTTAACTCGACACTCGAGGTGGTTTAGTATTTTAATATTTTGAAGCATCGGAAACTCGTAATTGAAATAAACGTATTTTTCCGGAGAATATTATATACGAAGATAGAATTTTGCTCCAAATTTCAGTGTTCGTCACAGTTTTCCGATATCCTTCGTTTCGTTCAAGCGAGTGTTCGAGAAAGTTGTAAGACTCCGGGGGAATGGAGCAAAGTAAACTTGCTCTCAAGGAACAAATGAATACCTAGATTTGACAAGAGCGCTGATTGAAATTAAGTGATACAAAAATAGATCTAGTTTACTGGGGTGCGACTCTAAGATGCAACACAAACCGGAATAAAATCCGTTCTTCGTCGAATTCCAATTTCATTCGACGCGCACTCACTCTGACGCGACTCCAATTGACACGACTCGGAATTATCCCGTGGACGATACACGAAAACGGAAGAACGCGGGAAATACGGTGGTGGTAGTAGTAGAGGGAGAGGGGTAGGAGAGGAGGGGGGAGGGCGATATCAACGAATGATGAAGGGCAGAAGAAGGGTGGCCGAGGCGGGCGGGGAGGGTCGCGGAGGGACGCGAGGCTGTTATTTGCAATGAAACGCAACAATTGCAATCGGAGTCGATGCACGGCGTGTCAGCGTGTCGTGTAAACGCGCCATATTGCAGCTGGGCCGCTGCTGAAAAATAGTGTTTTTGTGCAAGCCGAAACGGCAGATATGAAACCAGCATGGCGGATGCTTACAAATAGTTGCAGGGCGGCACCTTCATATAAATGCGCGTACCGGTTCGTTTCTCTCTCTCTCTCTCTCTTTCTCTCTCTCTCTCTATTTCTCTCTGCATCTCCCTTTCTACGCTCACTGTGTCTTTTGTCGCAGCGTACGTGTGCGAAAGGACGAAAAGGATTCTGTGAATGAGAGACCATGCGCTCGTTGCTTCGGGGTAAGTGGAGGGAATTCTGAGAAGCGGCCCACCCCTTTTCGAATTAGGTAGCGACCGTGGTGACTAAATAGGTGGATTTGAAAGTTGTAGCTTCGGTCCAGCTTCTGGATAAGATAATTTCTTTGTTGGGAATTGTTGATTAAATTCATCAGATAGGCGGATAAGTACCCACCGTGTGAAGATAATTTGTCATAATCGTTCTTCTGGAAACGAAGGTGAAAAGAAATTTGTAATGATTATTCGCGACGTAATGTTACGCAGCAAAAAATTCGCTCCGAAATTTGCACATTCAATTGTTTCGTTATTACAGTGGAGCAAAGAGAAGAGGTCGTTAGTAAGAGTCGTTAAGCAATAAGACACTTCCTAGTTGAATATGACGATTTACATATAAATAAAGAATGTTGAATATTCAGGTCCGTTTTTAAAAGAACGGAAGTAGCATCGTGTGAAGGAGAAGTGAGACGCGTCTAATTCAAGAAGTTTCTGTTATAGTTTCAAGGGTCAATCATTTTTCGTAGGAAACGTAGAATGTCAAAAAATTTTGGAAAATTTAAAATTGTAATTAGAGTATAGACATTTATGACACGTGAGACTATAGACATTTGTTCGTATTCTCATGAATGCAGCTAAAGCAATTGGAGTTTCGTTCAATTTTTTTTAATAACGCAGAGACACAAATTCTTTATATCTCTTCTCGCGATATAATCGTTTCACTATTCTTCAAATATTCTGTGTTTAGATCCTTTCATTCATTCTCGATACTTCTAATCTTATCAACTTTAATGTAGATATAATTACATATAATTACATATAAGCTGTAATTTCCTATTTTTGGAGTACAGGAAATATTTGGTTATTCCAGTTCAACTCAATAGCAATTCTACACACTCCAAACTCAATTACTTGCTAAATAGTTATTAGTCGATCACTAGACGATCGTAACTTCCGGAAACTATGTGTGAGAAACACATTTTCTACTTTAGCATTTCAACATTTATCTCGTGTTTATTATCAGTAATTTTCATCGCTTTCGTCGGCAAATTGCTCGAAAAAGGAAAGAATCAACTGATCTTACACCAAAAATATCGAGTTGCGATAAATGGGTTGGTTAAACAGGACAGCGTAATAAACAGAAATACGGTGCTGTTGCTTCATAAGCGCTCGAGTCCTTCGCTACTTCGAAACGCATCGTCCCGTCTCTCGGTGCCGGTCTCCGATCGCCGGCAATGATATCGAGCTCTCGTATCGAGAGATAAGAGAACCGGGCAGCATCGGCTAGTCGCGCCACCGCCGCCCCCGCGTTAGGTACCAAGCTCAGGATCAATATCCATGGTGGTAGGTGTGGCGGATGGCAGAAGGTTCCATCTTCGACCGTCCTCTCTATGCTTATTGGTTGGAGGATGGTTTCACGGGTTCTAGTCTCGGTACGCGAAGCCTGCACTCTGTTCCGGGTAAACGGGCGGAGCTTGGTCGTTTCTACCCTGGCGGCAAGTGGGGAGAAGCCATCGGGTGGAGGTGCTCTCCTGGCAGACGGCCGAGTCGTAAATCATGACCAGTCGGTCGCTCGGAGCGCATCGTGACAAACAGCCTGAAAACCTTTGGAAAACATCGGCCGCGATCGATCCACTCTCCATAGTACCGATCTCTAATTTCGTTTCTTTGCTACCTCGCTTCGGTACCGGGCGGCTGTGTGCTTCGTCAGGTTCGAACCAAGCAAGCATTCGCTCGCGCTTGCAACGCGTGTCGTATCGTATCAGTGATACCAAGTAGAAATTTTTGGAAATTCCTTGTTACTCGCAAACACACTGAATGAAGATCGTGGAGTTGATGTGGAAGTGATTGGTTTCACAAGAGGGAGAGAGAGAGACATTGAGACAGAGAGAGAAAGAGAGAGAGAGAGAGAGAGAGAGAGAGAGCAGCATGTGCAGTAACGAAAGCCCGCCGCCGGCGAAAGAGCCGCTAGCCGTCGGTCTAGGTAACCCGATGACAGGCTTCTTGCCTGGATTGGAACACTACAGACTGCAACTGTACCATTACGCAATGGCCGAGAGACTGAGGCTGGCTCAGCAGTTGCATCCTCAGCATCCAGGCGTAGGCCACCCTCCGTCTAGCGCTCCAACTCATCTAGGAATGGGTCCAGGGTTTCCTGCGCCGTTACCGCTATATCCGGCAGCAGCGGCTGCCGCCGGATATCCTAGTCGATTAGCCCTCTCCATGGCTCTTCTCCATCCTCATCACCAGCGGATACCGGAAGAGCCGAAACCCCAACACAGTTACATCGGTCTGATCGCCATGGCGATCCTCTCCTCGCCGGAGAAGAAACTCGTGCTGTCGGACATCTACCAGCACATATTGGAGCACTATCCTTACTTTAGAACGCGGGGGCCAGGCTGGAGGAACTCGATAAGACACAATCTATCTTTGAACGACTGTTTCGTCAAGTCGGGCAGAAGCGCCAATGGAAAGGGCCACTATTGGGCCATACATCCGGCGAACTTGGAGGACTTCAGACGAGGAGATTTCAGGAGACGCAAGGCTCAGAGGAAGGTCAGAAGGCACATGGGTCTGGCTGTCGACGAGGAGCCTGACAGTCCGAGTCCGCCACCTCTGCCGGCGACACCACCTCCTCCGGCGACTCTGGGACCTCCGGTGGCTTCTCAGCCGATGCCAGGAATCTGGACGCCTCATCATCATCATCCACACCATCAACAGCAACAGCAGCAGCAGCAGCAGCAGCAGCAACAGCAGCAGCAGCAACAGCAGCAGCAGCAACAACAATCATTCCAGAGTCAAACTCTCAGACAATCCTCCACTTTCCAACCTTCGAGGAAGAGACAGTTCGACGTGGCGTCTCTGCTTGCACCCGATGACCAGCATCATCAGATAGAGTCCGATCTGAAGCCGCAGAAGACGAGGAGATTTAGCTGCAGCGAGGACGAGCTACACGATCTCCAGGAGCCCGATCAGGACGAGGAGGACGTCGACGTGGACGTGGTGGCCGAGACAAACGCTCTGCCGTCGCCAAACACACCGTCGGCCAGTCCCGAGGCTAAGGTCATCTCGACGGTCAGCCACTGGACCAATCAGAGCATTCAGAGCGGTCAAATCTCGGGGCTGCACATTCAGAGTCACCTCCAGGCGAGGAATTACTACGTGCCAGCGACATCCAGCAACGGACCCACCGTTTAATAGAAGATTTGGTGCTTTTCGCTCGATTCTTTTCCCTGATTTCTTTCGAGACTGGCTGCAAATTGTTCGAGGTGGTTGAACGATTGTGAAGGTGAACGATGCTGCGAGTAAGCGACGTATAGAGGTGGACATAAAGGTGATGGATAAGAGGTCGGGAATTCCTTTAATGGAATGGACGGTTCTTCCTTTTTTACGTTGTTTTTCGAGAATTGGTCTCGGTGCGGAGATTTCGAGGCGTGGTGGTTCACAAACGAAATTTACTAGTTCGACAGTCAGATATACGCGCGGAATTTTTATTTCGTTTGAATACAGATTTCTGCGAATGTAGTGAATCTTGATTATCCGAGTTGATTATAGTTACACGATTACCTTCTTTCAATTTCTATTTATGTTTTGCTGATTTTTCTTGCAAGGGACCATTTTCGAATTTTTCCATTAACGAACGTATAATAATCGAGGTTTTGCTGTGCGTTGGATTGTTTTAATTACCACATGTTCGAAGAGTTCAAATTCTAGCTACTAAATTTCGATTTTGCTCCAGTACGCGTCGCCTGAGCCAAGCTGGTGCTAACTAGTCGTGCCAAATTGCGAAATTGTTTTAGTTCCTTCGGCTATGCCAATTCGATCCTTCGTCTTGTAATTAGATGATCAGTATTTATCTAATTATCCTTGTAAATATATCTCGTAATTATTCTTTCTTTCGTTTCGAGGTATGCGGTGCAATATCTCATTTTCGCATATTTCTTCTTCTTCTTTTTGCGTTTTTGGAACGAAACCGACGGTTTTCCCGCTTCTCCGTTAATTGACCGTACGAACTGATATCTTCGTCGCTTCCGGTACGAATCGCGACGTTTCTTTCAGTTCGAGTCCGGTACTTGAATCCATGTATCGCGCAACACGTGTTATAGGGAACGAGTCTATGTGTACTATATAAATATAAATGTATAAGAATTCGTGTAGTCGGAGGTTTCGAGGTTACGCTTCCATTATCAACACACCGAGTATCGTTAACTTTTTACAGCGTTTAACGAGGCTTCGAAAATGAGTCTTTAGAATAATTTAAGAAAAAAAGAAAAAAGAAAAAACAAAATACCAATCACAACGTAGCGAAGCAATAACTGTAGAAAGTTAACTTATCGCATGATCTCTGACGCGTTACTGCCAATAATTATTTGAACGACCCGCGAAACTCACAAACTCACATGTTAGATCTAACAGCGAGATACGAACAAATCAGCTCTTTTCGCCTAATTTCTCAATTTGTTGCAGAAATGTGACGCGAAACGATAGAAAAAGTAAATTCTACGGTGAATCTAAGAAACCCTGAAGTTCCATTTGAACTTGTTACAGTTTCTAAGAAATGAAATTCGAAGACGACCTCCGAAATGCAAAACGATCGTTGTCGGTAAATGCAAAACGCACCGTGTTCGGTGTGTTGACGATGGAATTCCAACTCGAAGGCCGAGAAATTCGTGTAAATAAAAGGAGGAAGCTGTAATAAAATGGAGGAGACTAACGTAATTTCGTTACGTTTTCTCGTAACAATGAAATTCCAAAACGTGGGGCATTACATCGGACTGAGAAAGCAGACCCGCCTGTTCAAAGTGTAATATACGATCTCGTTGGAAAGTTTATCAAGATCTTTAGTCTCGTCTTTACTATTAATCCACGCGTCGTCGCTCGAACGATATACACGGTGTACGAAGAATATTATTCTGTGCAACTCCCCCCTGCCCACACCCTCTCTGTATGTATGCATGTATGTATGTATGTATGCGTGCATGTATGTATGTATGTATGTATGTATGTATGCATGTATGCATGTATGCATGTATGTATGTATGTATGTATGTATGTATGTATGTATGTATGTATGTATGTACATGTACCTATATATACGTGCCTACGTATAATTGAGATGTATCACGATTAACAGAACAAACGAAACACGAAACGGAAGTATCAATGAAAATGACACACACGGACACGCGAACAGACACGAGGCATGACGGACAGATAGATCGCGGTTTTTTAAAGGTTACCTCCAAAGTAATACGGACATACGCGATCGATCTGTCTTTCTTGATTCTCAGCGCGGAACTGCCGCATCTCGATGCAACTGAAGCTGAATAAAGTTTCTGTTCCCATGAATTTCTTTATTTCGTTCTACTCTCCACCCCGTTCTCATTCTGTTCTCAGTGCAGACGATGGGGAATTCTTGTTTCCTGACGGAGCGTGAATTTCCGCCATTTTGCCTTACTTCTGGAAGAAGAAGACGAAGGGAGTGGGATGTCAGATACTCACAACGTTGTTGCGACCCGAAAGAGATTAGAAAATGCTACTTCCACAAAGTTGAGCCAAAAATTTCTAGACTTTTTTTTTTTGAAATTCAAATTATTCTTCAAATCGCAACAATATTCCAATATTCCAGCGTTCTTGGAACTTTGAAACGTCTCGGTTGCTCTGTCTACGCGTACTACGTAGTGGCAATTTTCAACCTTGTTTCCAGCATTTCTTCGAATCGTGCGTTGCAAAACTCGCATAGCTGGCGATCCTTCGACACACGGCTGAGAGTATCCGCGGCTGTTGGCCGTGTTCTCGACTAAATGGCCAACGACGGATGCATCTGTTGCTACGACAAATAAAATGCACGGCCACTCAGGGTTTTCCAGCGGCGCGTAAATGCGCGCGGAATGTTTGTGTCAACTTCTCGCATATTTCTGCGTGTCACGGAACTCATTTGAAGGAAAAAAGAGAAAAGCGGGAAAAATAAAGGTGGGAAGGTATTCGTGTTAAGAACGACATTGTGCGCGGTTTGTTTTATCGAAGCAACGCGCTGGATTCGTTCGTCAGGAAATACACCTGATTGATTCAATGCACTTTTCGAGCTATTTAACGATTAATCATGCAGAACATTTCGTGCACGCGTTTTGATGTTAACTCGGCTGATGCGTGTTCGATACATCTTTCGTATTACCCTCGTTCGAGCGTTGAGCAACAACTTCGCGGAACGAGCCAACGAGCGTTTCCTCGAAGGAAATTAATCGAATGGAATTGTTGGAAAACATTGTTTTCTTCCTCAATAATTTTAATTATCGGAAGTGTTGGACAATAATTTCAAAAGAATTATGGAAGGAAATTGAGCGGGCAAATATTTTTTCGTAGTAAATAAATTTTTCATGGCATTAATTTGTTATTCAAAAATGCCAAACGACACAAACGGGATAAATATTTTTGCATGGTAATCGAAATTTACATTCATTTAAAAAACAAGAAATACGGGTGTGTGCGTTTAGTATTTTTATAGTTGTGCAACGTCATTGTCGATTTGCATATTGTACTTTCAATAATTGCAACGTTAGCTTCTTGGAGATAATCGTATCGGTGGATGCTCTGGTATGTTCGAGAACGGGGATGTGAAATCACATGACAAAATATTTTAACATACAGATAGGACAGAAGCGATGTACGAAACCATTTATTAAAACCGGTCTTATCTGTAATGTATTCAAAATATTATAAGTGGAACACTTAACGAAGAGATTAATACAAAGTAGAAGTTCTACAATTAGTGTTCTAAATAAATCATTATCCATAATATTAAAAAAAAGATAAAAAAGGAGAAAATGTAACAAACTAAAAGGTAAAAATAGTAAAAAACGCGAAATAAAGATACACCGCTGTGAGATTGAAAAATCGGAAGGCGAATTATAAAATTTCAAGGATTTATTATAATATAATGAACGTTGAGTAGTTATTAATCGGGTTTGAAGTCGATAAAAATCGACTTGCTATTTTGCAGCTGTTTTGGTAATGATAATGCGACGATGATATTAGGCCGTGCTTAAAACGTGCTTTCAAGAATATAATCATTCTGTTCGGAGCGCAGCTTTTAGCAGAGTTTTTGATTTTAACGGCTCGCTATTAAAAGTTTTGCGAATAATTTAGCCCGAATCGCGTTCAAGATACAGCGTTAAAATTCGTAATTAACCGAGGTGCGGCGTTCCCGCCGTGCTAAATACGAATCCCCGCTGCCATTTGAATTTTCACGCGAAATCGAATTCAGACGCTCCGCGACGAGTTCGCAAAATTCCCTGAATTTTTGTTAATATTCCGCACTGACGTTCTTTTTTCTCGCCGCGAATTAAGTTTTGAAATTCAAAGTATAATTCAGCGATTTCGATCGAAACGGAGTCACGGTCGAGTGACCTCGGATGTTTCAAAATGTAATAAAAATAATAACCGCGGAGAAGAGTCTTCAAAGTGTATCTCTAAGGAACGACTTCGATCGATCATGCCGAACAAACAAAGGAACCGCTTTCTTCTCGATCTATCTTCCAGTTGACGATCTTCCGTTTCACAATCGACGTTACGCCACGTCATTATTTGTTAAATAATATTCGAAAACTCGGAACGATAGCTCGCTCAGTGGATTTGAAACAACAAACCGGAGCGACGTTTGCACAGACCATTGGAACGGGCTTTCCAGCAGGCAAACGCCCGCCTGACTGTTTTTCTAACACCCTGCTCGTAGGATGGGGACTTCTGGGAAAGGAATTAGTTAAAGAACTAGTTCAAGAATTTTCACTTGACCTACGTCAACCTGAAAGAAATTTTTCCCTCCGTTCTCAAGAAACTTCCGTTTTTGCACTCGAGTGAAATTTTGAACAAGAATACACGTACTGACGCGAAGTTAACATAGAGTCTTCCGACTAATCAAATAAATTAAATTAATTCTTCGAAAAAATTATCATCCGATGATGCGATTAATATGGTCGATATTCTGGGCTCTGGAAATATAATTTCGTAATCTCGAACGAATCCCGCTTCGTGCCCGTGTGTCGCTTGCCATCGTCGGAAGCAATATTTAACAAATTGCTTTCGTTTCCATCGTCGGGTTTCCCTCCTTTGTGCCAGCGTATCATTGAGGATTACGTTGAAATGCTGGCAATGCGATTGTTTAAGACTTCATTTGATGAATTGAGAGACAATGGAACACTTTGTCACGGGATCTGGTAAATCTTGCATTGTTGCTGGCAAAGAAGTCGCTGTTCCGTAGTCGGAACGCGGAAAAACCGTTTAATTTTGTCGCGCAAACGTTTCTACTTGTTATTAGTAGCTCTCAAGTTAATAATAATTTCTCCTGTTGTACAAAATTACACGCCGTTTACGTGGATTTAGGATTTAGGTTCTTCTCCAGTTTATAATTTGAATCAAAGAGTTTTTAGCGGATAGCAAATTTGTTTACCGTCGTTTCGTTCAATCGTGAAATCGTATCGATCGGTGGTACGTCAAACACTGTACAACTCCATTCAATTAGCGATCCGTTATGAATGAAGCAGTTTAAGAAAACGTTTAAAGAAAACAGATTATCCGTTTCGGCGGGCCGTCTTATGGATTTGTCTTATGGATTTTCGAGCAACAGCCCGGGGGCTAATGTGTCCCTTATTAGAGAAGATTTACGATAAACAGATCGTCAAACACGAGGTGTTTAAACTATCACGCAGTCTTGAAAATATTATTATGGCGAATACGATAAATAGGTATAGTTGGTACTGGACTATTCGAGCAATTTCATATATATGCATAGAAATGCAGACAGTCCTCAACTTTCGTACCTAATTGGTTCCTAAAGTGTTGGTTGAAATGTATAGAAATTTATATTAGGATATAAATAAATAACATTTTATCGGTTAGTATCTGGTGTTTCCTTTACAAATTTATCAAGAGATAGTTGAATTGCACTCTTCTTGGTTTTCCTTTCTTTTCTTGAAGTAAGAAGTAAGAAGTAAGTTCTGTAAGACACACTGTGTCTTTTTCTATTGTCCTTTGTACGTGAGATATATATGTACGCTCTCCGTTGGGTTCACATTCTTCCACGATCGTCAAAAATTTGTGAAAATGCACAAAGTACACTTTCGCGATACGTATCGACAAAAATCCAAATCCACTTTTACAATATAAATACAAAATGTACGAAAGTAGAATGTGTGAAAGTCGAGGATCGCCTGTGTACGTTTGTAGAAAGAAATGAATGAAGATTTGCTTCGTCTGGGAAATATCGTAACAAGTATACTCTACTTTAGATGTGTTTTGCGGATTTCTACTTTCAAATTTCCGGCAGTCTATTTGTTATACCAACATTGGATACAATGGAAGCTCGAATGTCAAAACTAATAGATCGAATCCTACCTTGCAGGCCACCACGTACCTAGTTAAACATACCTAGTTCTATCCTCCAAAAATACTCGTAGAAAGGGGTTTCGTGCAAAACTAGAGAAAGATTCAGAAACTTGTTCGTCTCGGTGCACTTCCTCTCGATTCTTCGGCAAACAGGAAGATAACTGTCAGGGCCCGCTCCATTTTCACGTCGTTCAAGCAACGTTCAGGCTGGCTCGACAGCTTTCAAAAATCGACGAGCGAAGATCGCGAGCGGGAGATAAAAAGTGGGGAAATCGGTTGGAAATCAGCGTAGGTCCGCGATGCGTATCGTTGCCGGACGTATTTAGATCAGATTGCCGGATCGACCGCGTCCGTTCGCGTTGT
Source organism: Melipona beecheii (assembly GCA_032399605.1). NCBI lineage: Eukaryota > Metazoa > Arthropoda > Insecta > Hymenoptera > Apidae > Melipona > Melipona beecheii. The sequence continues at coordinate 63,149 of JAUCMO010000186.1, read as the reverse complement.
TTGCTACACGCTTGCAACGCGTCATGCATATACATGCACATAACCGATGATGCATGCAGCCGGGGCTAGGCAGCGTGTGTGTGTGTGTGTGTGTGTGTGCGTATGGATGTGGCGAAACTGGCTACAATGCGACTGACCCGTGTCATACACACCGGATGCAACTCGTGGTGCACGCGTGCACGCACACGCGTAAATATGTATGTACACATATACGGCCTGTGTTCCAAAATTGGAGTTGCAATTGGGAACGGTATGCGTTAGAAAATTGTTTACATTAGGAAAAAGTGGGAAATTTAGAAGCAAGATTTTCGGATCGATAAATTTCTAAATCCTCCAAAATCCTCCTCTGAATTTTAAATTAATCCTAGAATTTTCAGATTCGTCGATTCTGTCTGTACTAATAATCGTAAGTTCCATGATTTCCATGATTTTGGAAGCGAGTCCAACACCACGCGTGCTACACGCGCAGAGTTCGATGTGTAGACGGTGAAGCGTGATAGCAGAGCGGAGCAGAATCGGCCGGTGATCTCGTTATCTCGATAGTTGTTACTCTGCAAATGGATTTGCGGCTGCGCGGATTAGGATCGTCTATGCGTCGGGGCCGCCGGATGCCAAGGATGTTCTCTCATCAGAACGAAGCGACAACACAGCCGTGTTACCGGGAGTATCCTTTCAATTAAACGAAGTAGTTGGCTATTTTCCCTCCATCCGCGACAGACGAGGATTATCAACCGAGGTGAAAAATCGATCGTTTAACCTTTAGTCGACGCCTTTAGTGAAAATTCGAAAAAATATATCTCGAAGATTAATTGATACGGCGCAAGGGTAATAATCTTCCGTTCGTTGTTTGATCACCGCACAATTTATTGTTATAATTCATACTTTTAAAAATATAATTAACATTTCCCGCAACTTTGGAATTTTCTACAAACGCACGAAGCTACGCAGACAGCTTTCGTTGTGCGTTTATAATAAATCGCGAGCCACTTTCCCATGAGACACGACCGAACGAACGAACGGACGCGAAGGGCCTCGGTCAACACTTTTGTCCTGCAGCGCGCAGGTAAAATATTAGCCGATCCTTCGAACCGGCGAGCAACCGCGTAAAATGGGATCTCCGCGACGGTTGGTCGCACGAACCAAAGGCCTCTGGGCAATGCCAGTCGCGTGAACTTCGACCTGGCCTTCCCGGCGCGTCAGGTGTTGCGCCATACCAACACGCCTAATAATCCATTTATAGGGGGCATTGTTAAAAATCGCCAGCTCCTGCACTCGACTCGATGTATTTTTAGGATCGATCTACTCGACGATCGACAAATAGCGAGCGATGCTATCGGGAATCGAGACTCGAGGTGAGATATATTCATCTGCCTACTTTTGCCTCTGCCGTTTCCGGTACGCGAGAGACGACACACACGTTTCCGACGTTTGACAAAAGAATCGTGCTTTTAATGATAGACGATGGGACGATGAAAGCGGAGTGGCGACGGTAAATGGCTGGGGTGAGAACACGGAAGAATAGAGCGGAGAGGGGATGGTGGTTAAACATTTGGTAATACGCCGTCGGATGCGAGGGCTCTCGAAAGCGAGGTGTGATTTTTTTGTAGGGGGGAAGGCCTTCGATAGGTTAAAAAAACATTTAAAATTTTCCAACTCGTAATAATAATAATAATAACAATAATAATTCAATTCCTAAATTCCGAAACGATAAATTTCCAGAACAACCAAAGTGCTTCTTCGCTTTTTTTGCCTTTTCTAAAATCTATGTACCATCTAGTCTGTAAGTTCTCGACTTTGCTTTCAATTTTGCACTCGACTTCTTGCGATTGATTATTAACGAACGCGAAAGTCTTGCGTTCTTCCCGGTGCAGAGGTCGAGCAAAAATCCGCTCGAGCAGCCTCGAATAATGGAAAATCGTGGCGAGAGTGTCGACGGGGCGAAATTATTTCGAGACGAACGGACGATAATAAAGTAGTTTGCAACAGTGCCGGCCAGGTTCCTCGAAATGTTTTCCAAGCGATTGTCGCGACGTTTGCTGTATTTGTATCTCGCGACGAAAGGAATATTCGGCGGAGGCCAGCTGCCGTCGCCGCGGGGTTCTCGACTTTCCGGCTGGCAATTTCGTACGGAAGTACGGAACGACTCGATTGTTCGGAGGTATCGAGGCAACGAAATCACTCTGGAGGAAAAATAATTGCGCGAGACTCGAAGCGTTAATGCCTGGTGTGCGACAATAGCGGCCGCGGCACGCGTGAACGCCACGGCTCAACGCGTCCAATTAACAATATTGTGATTCGACGGTGGCGTTCACGGCGAACGTGAGAGATTGCGTAACAGCAACAGTCGTCCAACACTCCCTTCGACTTTCTTTCATTGCCATTTCAAGCTCGTGCTTCGGTAAGTTACGTTCGATAGGTATACGTGTACCTCACGATTGCGAGATCGCCGCAGGTTCATTTCTCCGTAGATTTCTAATTTTGCCATTTAGATTTCTACCACTCACGCGCCACAAGTTCGTCCTTTTTACAAAATTCGAAACGTCCAAGCTCATTTTCTCCAAATGCACGATTCGCCGAGCCGTCGTCGTTGTCGTCGCGGCAATTAAAATTTCCACGTGCAAAATTTCATTCACGCGTGTCGTGGATGCATTTGGCCTTGTTCTCCGGCGTGCGGGCGAAACGCGAAAAAAAAAGAGGCGAGAAATAAAATTGAGATATAAAACAAAATGAAACAATGAAATCCGTGGCGGCCCGCTGGAAACTGTAACGAAATTAACTGGTTTTGATCTGGGACGCGAGATCTGGGAACCGACGGTGAAAATTCTGGGAAATCGGGGAACACGGACGTAGGTGGCGATTGGTAGAGCCGGGCCGCTGTTAGCAAATATTTTCCAGCGACATTCGCATTATGAAACACGGGAGCTGCGTTTTGCGAGAATTCGGGCTATTTTCTGCGCGCGAAACGGAACGCTTTCGTGGTACGAAGCGAGACCCCGGTGGTGTGTATCGACGCCGCGCCGTTTATTTATCCATAGCCCGGCGTTTGGATCGCGCGAATCAATCAATCGCCGTGTGTTCAATTCGAAACGCGCATTTGTCCACGTGACAATGCGCCGCCGTGTATCCTGTGTTGTGTGCCAACTTTCAACACACCGGGAACAGCCCGCACGCAGAGAGCCCGGTTTTCAAATTCGGGAAAACCTTTCTATCGCCTATTATCGCCGTGTTAATGCACCCTCTAAAAAGAGGGCCAGAGGAGGAGGGTGTTTTCTGTTTTTTTTTTTTTTTCATTCGATACATTTGTTTGCATTTGCATTTGCAACGTCCACCGCAAAAAATTTGCACGTATCTACCGACGATTTTACGACATTTCAGAGCAAGAAATAATTCCCCCCTTAAATCGTTTGCAACTTCGATCAATTTTTCTTTTTCTTTTTCTTTTTCTTTTTATATTTCGGAGCAAGAAGGTTCCTCTGTTGCAGTTTCATTCAATCGATTTTTCTGCGAATGATTTTCCCTTTGAAATGAATTTACTAACGATATACTGAAAACTGTCTGTCACGGACAATTTCCCACGCGAGGGACTTGTTGAAATTTTCTAATTTAAATCGTAGGACGAACATTGTAATTTCTCTGTGCATTTTCGTACGTGATTTTGTTATATATTGGCCAACTAACAAGTGACCATTTGCTGCAAACCGTAAGCTGCAAACTATTTGAGAAATGAAATTTCCCGTTCTGATTCGACGACGTAGATACTTGGAGATGGAATCCAATTTGAAACAGAAATACGGAGCATTTGTTACTTCTTCGTGACGAGTGTAGCGTAGCAACGTTTCACAGACGAATTATGCGGGCGATGAAATTGGTGACTGTAAGATAATGCACGCAGTTTCGCGCGGCGCCATTGCTGAACGCGATTTTCCCCCGTGCGGAGGAAATTTAGCATGGAACTATTGTTATGAAATTATGGCTAGCCTCGGTATAGCAACGGCTTATGAAAATAGAGTTTATTACGCGCGTATGTTCGCGTAACCGTGTAACAAAGCGGCGAAAACTTGTAAATATATCCCGAAACACACTGGAACACTTTTCTGTCATCATTTTACATTTCCTTACGTTTGCGATTAATTTTTGTTCACTCTTTTGCGTATTAAACGACGGCTAAACATTCGTATCGAATGACAATAGAATTTAATTTAAATTTCCTGCGGACAAATTTTCATCGATGAAAATTTCGTCAAACCTGTTGACGGTTTGTTGAACATAAAGTTGAGGTTAAAATAATAATAATTTGGAGGAAAGAAGAAAATTCCGTAATAAAATCGTCTGGTGCAATATTTTCTGCGAATTTGTTGTGCCACACGTTGATAATATCACAAAATATGGATCATCAACTGGGAGATTTACAGAACGTTTTAATTAAATAAAACAGATATCGGCAACCTTTTGTTGCGATTTTAAATTTCGATTAAAATCCCCCACGCGTGTTGTTAATAGATGAATTTTCCATTTGAATTTGATTCACAGCGTCAGAAAGCCCTCGTGTTGTAGGAGCAACGATTCGAATTTGCCCGTGTGGTGGTGGACAGGGAGAGGGAAGTGGGCACTCGTGAGGTATTCGAGGACACTCGATTGGCCACCGTACTTAAGGGTGTAACCGAGCGCATGATCGAAACCGCGTGCTCTCTCTCTTCCTCGAGGACTCGGTCGCTCGCAGGGAATAAATCGGGAAACAAATTCGGCGTGGAAAGGACCTACCACTCTTATCGTGGCAGAGGAGAGGAGAGGTCCGTCCGAAGGCACGGATTGTCTTTGGCGACATAATGACATTCGGCCGTGCGTGAAGCTGCCTGGCTGGATTCAAAGTGGCCCGTGGAAACCGTCTCGAGAGGGCAATACGCCGCAGCCCGATTGTCCCGCACGACGAGACGCCTCTATGCAGCCTGAATTTCGAATTCGCGTAAACACCCCAGTGTATTAAGACGCCTACGTGTCCTGGACTACGCCGCGTTCTATTGGACATTCGAGAAAGAGAGTGGAGGATGCGCGTCGTACGCAAGTCCTCGACATCTCGCGTTAGGCTTTGTCGTGAATCGGAGTTTTAATTCTGTCCGGCAAGACAAATATAATCGTCACAGTTTCGCAACGTTTAATACTATTTCTATATTTAACGTTTAACTTTTAGCCTCTAGTTTGATTCACTATCGTATTTACGTTCGATCCAACGCAACGAAACTACGGAACAAACGAATCTCTAATAATAGTTTCTAATTTATTTTTGCACGCTCGTCCGTGGTCCGATGATAAAATTCCACCTCGTACATTGAATCCTACGCGAAACAATTAATGCTCGCTGGAACCAGCTCGAAGCCGAGAAATCGATCTCGCGATCGATCCGAAGAGTTCGAAAGCATGGTGCTCTCGGTGCTCGTGCGTTATATATAGTTAGAACCAGCATACTGGTTACTCGAGACGTTTCAAAAATCGAGCAAAAGAGGAGAACGCCACTTGTACGAGATATATATGCACACACGGGCACAGCAGTTGCTTTTGCCGTATGTTTGCGGTGCGGCTGCCGGTAGCCATGCAATCGAGGTGTCTTCCACGGTATTTCTTTACACACGCACGGCTTTCTTTGCCCCTCGAGCGTGTACTTTTCCACACGCTCACCGGGATCGAGAGGTCGAACGTAACCGCGTGGCCGGCTAATGGACGCCACTCGAGACCACTTTGGCCGCGGCAAACATCGACCACGTTTCTTGAAAACCCATCCGCGACTCTTTTGCCTCCTCTTCCCCCCCCCTCCCCTCCCCCCCCCCCTGCCTCTCCCTTCTAACCTGCGACTCCTTATTGCTTCCTGCCTCGTGCACCGAAAATGCTTCACGGTTACGCCAAGCCCTAACTAACGTATCGTGGCGTATGTACCAGCGATGGGATCAAGCCCAATGTTGCACGGTGCGCATCGAGATATCGGAACAGTGCGACGAGAACAGTGCTGAAAATCTGAGCAATCTGCCAAATCAAAATTCACCAATTTCTAGATCTCAAAGGCCGCGTGCAAACGCGCGAGTCTCCCTCTTGAACGTCAACTTTCTAATCTTCGATCGGTCGAAGCGCAAAGCTTGGCGAGCACAAGTTTAGGCAACTCAAGGGTCGTCAGTTTTCGCCGGGTTGCCCCGAATGAAACTCGATAGTCTGATTCGAAGTCGAGGTGCCGATCGTGTCCCTCGGGAAGATGGTTGCCGGGCCTCCGGGCAAAATTTTACCCCCTGCTCCCTCGGGGGAGCTCGGCTGAACGACGAGCATTTAGTTGGCTAATACGCGTATTACGGCAGCGTTGCTACTCCGCGCCCCTCGACCATTCTTCGAGCCTGTCCTGCTTCTGCTGGATGGAGTTAACCCCATCATCGGAAACCTCGCCCGTTTTCCTCGTTCAAGGAGAAATAGTATCGCTGCATCGTGGGATACATAGTTTCTCACGCGAAAGTAGATTCAGATGAATTTCGAATCTCCGTTTTTAGTCGTCCAGCGACGAGGAGGATGGAAGGAATATATATTTCGGACGATCATTTTATTTGCAAATGTTTATTCGAGGAAATCCAAGTAACGTCTCATTCCATTGAAGAGTAAATATTTTCGTAACGATAGATTCGGTGAGTCTTATTACTAGTCAATGTTAAAAATAAATAAGAACAGTCATTTTCTCGTATTCGCATTTGCAATGCAAACATTATCCGCGAAGGCTTTTACCTTCGACGCTCACGCGGCGACCGTTATGAAAATAAACTATAGTTATTTAACGTAAAGCTGTAGTTATTTGATGAAATTCTTATAGATTCGAATTTCCCGCCAATTTCGGTGTTCCTTGGTCGATAGCGATTGCACGGTCGACTGTTGCACGACTGTTGGAATAATTGATCCATCAATCCCGATGCGATATCATCGCACTGTCGCTGGACGGTATAGTCACGTTCCGCGATACTTGCAACCTTCTGAACGATCGCCGTTAATCTGGCACGATGTAATTATGCTTTCGATAACGTCAGCGATTTACAGGATCTGCGTTTTAATTACCAGTGCATCTGCCTGCATGCCCGTGCTTTAATTTTTCAAAATTTTTCAAAATTGAAGCACGGAGGAATTACTTTTCCACACAGAATCTCTGTCTTTATTTTTTACTCCTTAATTATTATTATTATTATATTTTTTGACTAAATCGATCACGACTGAATTCGCAGTAAATTCGGAAAAATCAACGAAATGTTACGAAAATTGCAGCGTAAAGTAACTGCGAAAAGTGAAAAAAGAAAAGAAAAAAATTTCGTCACACACACAGTTGCACGAAATTGAAAGTTCTTGGCCGCTTTTACGGCTTGCAAGACGCAGCGTTACACCAGGACTTGTGCGCTGGTGGTAATCGTGCACGATTCTACACGGGGGTAAGAAATTAGTATTCAGGGGCGTATCCGCGAGCGTTTATTTTCCAAAGACCCGGCAAATAGGTCTGTCTGATGGTGGTGGTGGTGGTGGTGGTGATGGTGGTGGTGGTGGTAGAGGTGGAGGAAAGCACCGGGGGGTATTTCCATCGTGCTACGTACTTTCTGCCCGACTCGTTTCGCGAAAAGCACGGCCCGGTGTAATGGGCATGTCGTCGCAAACTGTTGGGACGCTTAACCGACACAGGCGTCGCGACAAAACGCGTCTCGTCTCGTCTCGTCTCGTCTCGTCGTCGCTTCGAAAGGGCAAGGCCGTCGAAGGGAAGAAGAGGCACGACAGAACGGCCAAGGAGGGATGCTGAGAGAGTGAGTGAGTGAGAGAGAGAGAGAGATAGATAGATAGAGGCAGAGGCAGAGAGACAGAGGATGAGGGATGAAACGGGAGACAGAGTCAGGGGCGGTGCATGTCGGGAGCAAACTACAGCCGCCATCTTGCACGTGAACGGAATTTCTAAGGGGATATAGAGATCACGGCGTGCCATCATCGACGACGTTGCCGCGACGTTGTGCTACCTAACCTACGGTGGCTTGCAAATGTATTTCGACTATTTTGGAAAATTTTCGCTCCGGTTAGAGGAAACGCGTTGCCCCATTGAAGGCATATCTGAAATTTCAAAAGTTTTACAAGATGATTCGCAATAACGAAAAACTTTTGGTAGGTTTCTACGTCATGCGAAAATTTTATTTATAGTTATTTATAAGTATAACGCTTTGCAAAATAATTCGATCGTAATAATGACAAACTTTAGTGGGAGGTTTCTACGTCACGCGAAAACAATGTTGAAGTTTTATTTTATTCGTAATTATATATATATAAATTTGCAACAAGCCCAAAAATTACAAGCGATAACGCACAAAATATCCAAAGCGGAATTACTCGTCGTAACTTTTATCAAATCAATTTGCATCGAAAGTCCGTGTTGCGGCATTACAGATACGAAACGACAGATCGTCCAAATTGTCCCAATCCGAAACGAAAGCCAAACTCTACCTACCCGGAGATCGTAATTGTTAAGCAGGGCTCGCATTCAAACGTATCCTTTATTTCTCCGGGACCACTCTATACTTGTGGAACGTGTTTCCCCGAAACAATAGTGAAACCGGCGACAGGCCACCCCGCCGAAAACGTGTGCCGGTGTGTCCTTACACACAGTGGCAGCGATTAGCATTGGGTCCACGTAGACTCTCCCTAAACACTATACCCTATTTAGGCTAACTTGGTAATCACCAGAGGGGCTGCTAATCGCTGGAGGGGGTTACTATTTCCTCGTACATGCCATACTGAACGTAATTACAGGACCGGTGACGTTGAATAAGCTCATTAGATTTTTTTTTCTCCTCCTTCTTTCTTTCCTCCGCGCATTTCCTTCCTCCCGTCTCGATCGAAGACGGTGTTTCAATCCTCCAAAGACGTTAATATTAATTACCTACATGCGGTATTAGCGGTATTAGTTGTGACAGCGGTAAATGTCAATTCGAAAGAGAGAGGAAAGATGGTCCGTGCATCTGCAGCAGGTGCGAATTGCTGCGCTTCGTTAGGATGTGACAGCAACGCACGAGGATTGATTGACGGAAGGAGAAAGGAACGATGACGAGCCATGAACTTTAAGGGACATTAAACGGACGTCGATGATTTTATCGATGATAAGATTAATCATTAACGAACGAGACAAAACTTCTTTTCTGAAAGAAGACTACTAAATTTGCAGATGATACAATTTTCTTAGAAAAAAAAAAAGAGAGAAAAATTGGCTTCGAAGAGCGTTTGACGGCATAGAAATATCCAGCACGTCCTTGCCGAATTAATCCCGACTAAACTAAATTTTCCTATTTACACGCTCGTCACGGCAAGCAACATATTTCGGCTAATAACTTACACAGCCTTGAATAAGGTATGTTAATTAGTTGACACAAATTCGGTAGTCAGTCTCGAAGATTTCCTTTAAACTCTCCTCGGAGATCCCTGGAGAATCTCCGAAACTCGTCAAGTGGACGAACGTCAAGTTTTTGTAAACGATCCAGCAGCTCGTCGTGTATACCAAGTACACGCACACAAACCTGTATCCGGTAATGCTTTTGACTTCCTCTTTTGAACTTTCTCGGAACGGGTTAACACAGGTTCCGTGCTACTAAAATATCGCTACTCTACTTTTCGAATCTCTTTTACAATTCTCATCTGATCTGATCGTTTAGATTTACTCTTTTTTCCACGCAGACTCACCCTCTTGTCGACCGTACAATAATTATTGTATTTTTTATGATAAAAGAGATATGATACTTTAATAATTTCCCACCCTTTGATATATTGATTGGAATTTATTGAAAAATTCGAATACCTCGGTTTGAAAATATGGATGCGCGCGAGGACGTGAGCACACACGGCGAGTCGAAACGGTCTGTTTGTCGTTTTCGTCGCTGCTACCGCCGCGTAATGGAGTGTCCACACTTCAGACTTTGTGAGTTGTTCCACGGGTATATAAAGAAACATTATCAGCGGCCTTTGCTTGTCCACTGGACAAAGGTAGTCGGTTTTATTATGAAGTGAAGTGGTTGAAACGCGTTTTTTACTTTATATGTATTAATCTCTTATGTTGCGCGGCGGGCTTGTGCTACGATATCTCTTTCGCTTGTTTTACGTTTGATTTTTCATTCGGTGAGGTTAAAATCATTTACATCTCGTAGTTTTAGCTTTTTGGTTCTAGAAATTTTGATATTTCGATGTTCGATAATTTAAATCGCAAGTTACTACAGCGGTACAATTTTGCGTGGTCGTTCGTGAAATGTTAAGGTGCGGAAGCAAAGAGATTAGATTCGGCTTCTTGGTCGCGGTGTTAAGAAGGATCAATGTTGACGGAGCTAACCAACTGTAAGCATCTTTAAGGAGATCTGGCAAGGTCCTTAAAACTAATCCCGTGGCTTGGCTGGCGTGAAAGGAATTGTATTGTTGTATTCAAAAAAAAAGAAGAAAAAAAAAAGGAAAAAGAAACGTCAGAGCTACGAACATTTTAAAAAAACCGAGACACCAGTAGACCAGTTTGAACAATTGTTGAATTTCGAAATTAGCAATGAAAAGAGAAATTGATAGAATTTTCATTTACTTTTGCAGTGAACAATGATACGCCAAAGAAAAAAACAAAGAAAAAAAGATGATAAAACTGTTTCGACTAAGAAAACTGAGAAAAATCGAAAAAGGATCTATTACGCCTCCTGCTCGACGAATAGCACGCAGCATTGTTGCAGGCAAGTAGGTGCGTGCGATATGACGGACGATGAGCGACGTCGGCAGCTCGCGAGCTTGATACACGCATCGTGGTTTGTTAGTTAAATAAACACGAGCAAAAGTTGCTCGGCGTCCGACAACATCGCCGCCATTGTTGCGAACATCACGCAACGACTGGGCATCGGCGAAACATCTCAACACCCCGTGGATATCGTTTTCCATCGAACGAGAACTTTTAAAATACCACACCGGTCATGCCGGTGAGGAGTTTCATCCACGTTGAAATGCCGACGTAGCCAGGAATGCGGTCGAGAGCAAATATCTGTTGAGACAACGTACCTTTTTTTTTTTCTTTCTTTGAAAAAAAAAAAAGGTACTGACAAGTTTTCGTTGAAGGTAAAAAAAGGAGTGTGACGTCGAAGAATCGAAGTCGAAATGATTCTACAGGCGAAATCAAAGGAAAATTGTGCGTAATTGAAATTCCTTGTCTCTTCGTTCACAGAGGAAGACGTTCGAAATAAAAATTCACTTTCGATGTAACACGTGATACAGCTTTCATCAATTTTAAATCTCCCTCTGCCTGGATCTACGACGTGTTTGCACCGAGAGAGTAGAAAAACGCAGAATTATTTCCCACATTCGAGAGCACAAACTTCACAAACGACAAACACCATGGACTCGAACTCCGGCTTCTATAATTCCGTAGCTAATAACAGGCGGGACGATAGTTGGGATTCGGCTTAAGATCGAAATTAAAAGAGCCGGATAATATCATAATTATATGTGGTAAATGATCCAGCGACGGTGGATCGTAGGGACTCAACCGTTGAAAACCGGCGCGAACGTTCAATAAACGTCGAATCACCGACAATATTGTTCCGTTGTTATTTTTATTCGTGAACGAAACACAAGCGCGAGACAAGACATTTAGAGAGAGAGAGAGAGAGAGAGAGAGAGACCGCGGGCCGTGGCGGCTTGGTATTTCTATCCTCGGTATCTTCATTGTGAACGTTTGAAAAGCGGGCTTATATCAGTGTCAGATCGGGGACTCGGCTACAATGGAACGAAAAGAAAATTTCAACTAATTCCAAGAGATGGAACCCACTCGACTGGGTAATTTCGCGCGATGAGTCGGATGATTCTGCTGGAAACGGTTTCGAAACGGTACCTCGTATCCCCGTCCGCGTTAGCTTCATCTTTCTGGACCCGTTTCGACGTACCCCGACCGGTCGGAGAAATCTCTCTCTGTAAACGTCGTAAACACGCCACAATCGACCACGATTTTCTGTTGCTTCGAAACTGAGCGAATTCCGACTGTGTTCGCGAGAGATGACCGAGTAATTGTTCAGGCAGCGCCTTTTAAAAAAACTTAATAGTTCACGATCTTTTGAGGGTGTCTTTTCACTTTCCTTTCGAGAAATCTACTAGCACGAAATTGATTTCAAAAACCAGAAAGAAATTAACAATTCTATCTGAATGTCTCAACAATTTTCCAATTCTATTGCACGCTTTTCCGATTTTTCACGTTCGAAAAGAAAAGAAAATGATCGCAAATCCTAACAAAATCAAATCGCAGGAGAATCACCGAATTCCTACGAAGAATCTTCGTCTTCTTTCAATTAATCTCTACCCTCTCGCGTCTCGCGACTGCGAGTTTTCCTCGGTAATTCGTCCGGAGAGGAGAGAGCGGTGGCGATGGATTGCCTTTAAAATGGCAACACCAGTCCCTTCCTTCCTGTCCTCCGATTAATATTCCGCTGTTTCGACCAGGCTCTGCTCGCCCGAGAAAAACCAAGAAAAATAATTTCCCATCTCTCTGGGCTGGCCTGTAACCTTGCAACAGCTCGGCAACCCCTTCGCGCCACCCTCCCGGGCACCTGGGCTGCCGGTGGCTGCAGCCAGAAAAGCAAGCGGAAAACGTAGGCAGAAAGCTGAAACCCGATGGGCGCAGCCAGGACGCGCTAAAACATGCAAAATCATGCAAATTGCGTTCGTTCGAACACCCTCCGCCTCGTGCGCCTCCACCTCCACCCTACATCGGCGCTTTCTCCACGTTTTACCGATCCCATCGTGTGTCTTTCTCTCTTTATCCTCGTCTTTTTTCCTTTCTCTCTTTCTCTCTCTCGCTCTCGCGACGTTTACCTCGTCTTTAGCGATGGGATCAAGTTAAATCCCACGTCTAATAAACTAAAAATCTCGATCAAACGCACCTTGAGAGTTCGTACCAACTTATTCTTCTTGGTATATTAAAAATCGTCTTGCAATCGCGTTACGTTCTCCTCTCTATCGCTAGCGAAACTTTGTACGCAGTTCGCGTTCCAATTTAATTTCCTGGTTAAAATACGAACGAGGTTTCTTTTGACATTCTCGAACATCGATTTCTTCCGATTTCTTCCGATGGTCCCTCGCGAGTGTCATGACAAAAGTTTGAAACAATCTCATTGATCAGAGATGTCAACGAAACGACGATGCCCGGGCAACAACTTGCGGCGCACTTGAGGCCATCGCTACTCGCCTCTTTTTCTCCACGTTTTTCCCTCACTTTCCTTCGCCGTTTGATTCCTCGAACCGTTCTCGCGTGTCTCTGTTCATCTTCAGGTCGGCAGGCAGCCCCTCGCCGCTCGAACGCCAGCGTCAAAAATGTTTCGACGATTGCGTGCCGTGGCGTTTGTTCCTTTATTTTTGCCGAGGGGTGGAATAGCAGGCTGGGCGGGGCCGCTGCCCCCGGGACACAAAGGGGGATGAAACTTCGCCCGCCATATTTACGTCTCTACGCCGAGTGGGAAACGAAAAAAGCTCCGGAAAATCGTTGTTGAGCCATTCAACCCTTTTTTCGTTCTTCGGCTGTCATCGGCCACGAAGAGAGGCCAGGGCACATATAGATGGCCGTAAAAAGCTTTTAGAATTGTATTCTTTTTCAAGTGTGCTTGTTGTTGGAGGATTGGAGCGAAAAAATTGTTAAAAAGGAATCTTGCTCTTGTTTAATTTGCTGTTTTTTTTTTTGTTTTCAGTTGCAACGTGGGAGAGAGCTTGCTTCTTCAAGACGAGTATCGTTTCGTCAATGTCTGTTGGTTATCTCTCGTTTCTCCAATATTATTGCTTTAGAATTGTACTATAGATTATTGTATTGGTAGTAATAGAAGTAATAGTCATACTTTAGTGTAAACGCTTGAAAATTAATAAAGACAGCGTTAATAAAGACACGAAGACGAACAACGCAAGACGTCACGCACGAATTGAATAATTGAAATTTCACTGCGCGAAAGATTTCTCTGTCGCGCTACGCGGAACGTCCTGAAAGAGCTAAAATTAATTAACACTTCTCATTAATCCTATGATGAAGATATGTAGACTATCGGGAGATGATGGCTCTCTATATTAAATATCCTTTATGCATGAAGAATAATGCGTGTTCAATTATGACGGCTGCACTCTCAGGAATTTGCCATTCCGTTTCTTTTGTGGCCGACGAGGAACGGACCGGCACCGAAAAAAATAAAAATATATAGGGATGAAAAGGGAGGAAATAACAGAAAAGGGAGGGGAGGGAGAGAAAGAGAGAGGAAAAAAAAAGGATTGCACGGCAACGAATGAACGCCCACGCGCGTATTATCGACTATACTTGCAGCAACCGGCCGCGAATTCGCCCAGTTCGTCAAATGCAGCCATACGTCGTCGCGGTTTTAATCAACGCCACTGCAAATCCCCTCGGCGTCGACTCTTTCATTTTTTTTTCTTCTTTTCCTCCTCCCTTCGTTTTTTTCGCCGGTCCATCGGCCGCCTTTTCTTCCTCCTCCTCCTCCTCCGCCCGGCGGCTCGCTTTCCTTCCTCTCCTTTTTTTAATTTCATTAGCGAACAGCAGCCGGATTACGCCGGACCGGATCCCTCCCCGAACAGGGATTATCAAAGCACGGAAAAACTGCCGGCAAATGTGGAAAATATGCGGAGGAACGACAGGTGTGTTGGTTGAGGTAGATCGCGACGGTAGATACGATGACGATGACGGTGGGAAAGCAACCCCTACGTTCTCTATTTAAATAGAGAAACATAAAAATAACGCATCGTGTAGGGCTACTAATTTCAAGAAAGGGAATTGTATTGTACGATAGAGTTTCGTGATAAGAATCCTAGTACCCCAACAGAAATTTGGAATTGCGCTTTTGCAAATGTACATCTGACTGTGAGTCAACAGGAGAATGCAACGAGACGAGAAGCAAAAAGACGAGTGAAAATAGCGGCAGAGCAAGACACAAGCGGAATAAAAGTGGAGAGAAGAGAGACACTTTGGAAGGAAAGACGAGAAACTGGTCGCAGAGAGGGCCAGCGGATTTTCTGGATCGTGGGCACATAGGGCGGTTCGCGCGTGATTTGCGCGATTACCTGTAATGACGCTCGATCTCTCATGGGGTTCGTGACCGATCCCAGTGTGTGGGTACAGCTTCGTGACAATGGTCGCTCATTATCGGCTCGCTATTGGCCTATTGTTGCCGGTGAGAGAGCCGGAACGGCCTTACCGACTGCGGCGAGGAGTGATACCGGCTCCACCGCATCGGCGAGACTCGTCCTTTTTCGACTTGTCGCCAACCGAATCCAGTATTCCAAATGCTGCATGCCGCGAATCCGCGGTGAATGATAAAAGGCGAATTTCAAACGATCTATGATTTTAATGCCACCTACGGGAATCCCTTCTACTATCCAGTTACCATCATGGCACGACGGGTCGAGGAATAATGCGATGACATCAACTGAACGTGACTGCCGGCTGTGATAGATGACCAGCTAAGCTCCTTTTATAGGGATTTTTCTCGAAGCACCAGTGGACGTTGGATGAAAATTAATCCGTTTTCTCATTTCTCGAGAATTTTTGGCAAGTGAAGATGAAAATTTGACATTTAAGAATCGATGAAAAGTGATAATGGGAATAATAATGAATAATGGGATGATACGAGGTGAACTTCTCCGTTGATTAATAAGGTAAGGATAATAACCCAAAGCAAGTACCTGTACGATATCTGCACTTCCTTTGGCCAGTAATGTCTCGCAATTTGTACGACAAATTACTTTGGACAAAGATCCGCACAGCTTAGCTCGTTTAGTCAACCGAGTGTAAATCTGGAGTAACGACGACGAGGCACCTGTCGAATCGCCGCGCCGTAGGCGGTGGCTAAGATGTTTGTAATGCGAGCAAGTATCGATAGGTCACGAGGCGAGTGGTACCTGCCAGGAAATTCAGACAGACTGGAACTTGAGGTTCCTTTCTGTAATGAAGACCAACCTGTCGCCCCTTTGCAGATTAAAGCCGCCTCGTAATCGGCTTTGCCGGAACAATAAAATCGCTTTGGAAGATCTAAAAGAGGTACAGCCACCAAACAAACCTCATTTTACTGGGGCAGTGACAGGGAAAGAGGCGTCTGATCCGGATTTACTAATTTCCTAACTTTCCCGCCCGCGCGACCGCTGCGAATTTTCCGAGACTTCCGGATCGCGAAGTAGCGATCGGAAATTGGAAATCGGAAGTCTTATTTGCGAGAGAGGGAGACTTGAATGGGAGGGAGAGAGATACAAGAAAAAGGAAAAAGGCTAGTACAGCACAGAAACTTGAGCAGAAAAATCCGAAAAAAATTCCAATTTCGTCCGAATATAATCCGACGATAATTCCTTTCCTCTCCGTCTCGTAGAGCGCAAAGTTTACACTCGAGAGCAAAAACGAAAGGTAACAACGGAACACAATGCTGGCCTGCGGTTCGCCTTCTCAAAGAGAAGGCCTCGCGTGCTCGAGAGAAAGAAGAGGAGACGAGAACGAGCAACGAGCAAAAGGAACGACGCTGCGGAGAGCAGCGAGAGATGAAGAGACGCCCGGCGCAGAAAAGAAGAGAAAGAGAAATTGACCAGGGGCCAGTAGGAGGAACTCTCGAAGGATAAACCCTTGTTCAACGGGGAAGGGAAGAGCGAGAAGAAAGAGGGAGGAAGAAGAAGAAGAAGAAGAAGAAGAAGAAGAAGAAGAAGAAGAGGAAGAAGAAGAAGAAGAAGAAGAGGGAGGAGGAGGAGGATTCAAGTCTCGGAGCAGGCAGGATAAATAAACGCAGCGCGCCGCCCTCTCATCTCGAACACCTCTATTTCGCTGTACGAGACGCAAGTCATCGTTCATTCCTCAGCGTAGATATCCGTTGGAGGAGAACGAGCGAGAGGAGGATGAAGAGGAGACAGGGAGAGTGCCATCTTCTTCATCTTTCGTTGGCCGCTATGGCTGCTCGTCATTAACCTTTCCCTCCCTCTACTCCCCCCCCCCCTCGATGATGGTTGCGGCAGCGTGCCGGTGGACCGAGAATTTCGAGAATCGGATGGAAATCTCGAACGAGAGTCCGAGGCACTCTACGTGTAATCTCTTTTCGTGAAAAGGGCGAGAACCCGCGCGCCAACGATTAAAAAGCGCATCGAACATTTTGATCGAGTTCCATGTAATGTAAGTAACGTAATTTTACAGAATTTTCATTATGCACCTATAATACGGAATAATGCAACTCATCCAGTTACGAATTATTGCATCACGTAGTAATTACAAACAAAATATAAAAATCATTTTCTGAACGAAGGCAGAATTTCTGCATCGAAACAAGATAAAAGAGGCGAGCGTTATAAAGAATCGCGACGATTCTTTTAATTCTACTACAGAGAGAATTTATATTGTGCATAAATTATATCGTGGGATTAAACACCGTTAATAATATACATATATATATCTTTTCAATTTTCTGTTTCAATAGGAATAGATTCACCCTTGTCCGTTTCACTAACAAATTGCCCCCCATTTCACTTCAATCCACTGTCAATTATTTCCTTTATCCGCAGCAATGATCTTTCTCACCCTTGCTCGTTGCGTAAGCGAAATTTTTACCCTCTTCACACATGCCGGTTTTGATCACCACCGCTATTGCTTACTTAACTTTTCTCTCCTCCTTGGTATTCGACGAGCTTTCGACCTTGCAACTCAACCGGATGAGACGAGCCCTGTAATCACCTCGCGATGCCGCCATCACCGTAGAACCCGAGACACCGTGACTTACGACGACACAACCCCACGATGATTCGTTATTATAGAAGTTCAATCATCGCGTCGGTGATTTTCCTGTTTCTCATACTCTCACGCGAGTTTTCTGCGAAATTTCGATTAATACCTCCTGACATAACAAGCATTTTATAATAGATATTTATAGCTATAAAATGGTGATTAATCGATGAAATATTCTACAGCAAACTCCTGCCAGTTCTTTTTTTTTCTTAGATAAAAGAAACTTGGTTTTACTCTCGCAAACGACCGAAAACCCGTTATTATTTAGAACGGGTAATTTGGTAGGAACTTTCGTTCGCGGTGTATTCGGTTATCTCGAACACGTTAATAGCAGATGTAGTGGAACATACGCCTGTTCGACCAACCGTGTAAATGACTCGCCGCGGCGAGAAATGATATTCGCTTTCCCCGCTCAAGGGGGTTACCGGATTGATTCTAAATCCTGATAGTCACGCTTTAATGAAGCGAACGTTCCAAATTGAATCCGACTGGTCCTGTAATCGCGTGATCATTTTTACACGCAGACGTTTAACAAGTAGCCTAATACAATTCCTTCGAAAATGATTCACGCATCGAACGATGTAGCGTCCGATTGTAACTAGCGAACGAAACTGTACCAGCGTCTGACATCGAAATACGTCAAAGTAAACGCACCTAATCATCCTATCTTCGGGGATGGGGGGGGGGGATCTATTTATTTCAAAATACTGGAAATAAATCAGCTTGGTCGCGGTCGTTGAAAGGAAGAATCCCGTCCGCGGTAGGATAATCGGACGCGCGGTCCGCTCTAATCGCATTAATCGCGTGAAACCACAACGGTTTCTTAATATTGTAGGCGCAGCGTATTCAGAAAGGATAATAGACGACGACGGTGGTGGTGTAGGAGTGGATTTCGATCGGTGGCGCGTGTGTATAATAACGAGAGGAAACCCGGAGGAGCTTTATTTCCCTCGGGAGCTTAAAAGGCCCCGGCCCCGGAGCCCATTCGGAGCGAGAGGAGGCCGAGCAAGGAGCAAAGACGCGGAAGATCATATCGAAGCAGATAATTGGTCGGTGATCCTCTCGTCGAAACCCTAAGCGTCTCGTTCTCTTTTTTCGTTCGACGTTCGACTCGTTCCATCGAAACGACGTCGATGGGGGGAGGAGGAAGGGGGGGGGGAAGAGAAACGCCGTGGAATCCATGGATTGCTTTAATTAAAAGCAATCCCAGCTATCGTCCTTCTTTTTTTCTTCTTTTCCATCTTTTTACTTCTCCTCCTCCTCCTCCTTCTTCTTCTTCTTCTTCTTTTTCTTCGTTTTTCTCTGTCTCTCTCTTTTTTTATTCTTTCGCGTTGGGAGAATAAAATTGCTTCGTCAATATCTGATTATCCGATATTGGTCCAGTTGCACATCGGAGTGCGTGCACGCGTCGTTGTTGCGATATGACACGAGGAAAATTGTTCAATCCTCGAAACAAATTAATGGGAAACCTTAATTTCAGGAAAATAAAGAAATCACTCGTGAAACTCTCGACAAACGATGGAGAGAAGAGCAACTGGTTTGCAGTTCCACTGTTTCTAAATTAAGATACGAATTATCCAATTTCGTTACAATGTTACGACGAAGTCAATTTTATTTTTATTTTCTCTCTTCCCCCACCTGCGTGGAAAAATCGTGCAAATCGACCGATGAAATCTCTGAAAAATGTTTGAAGTACCATTCGCTAAAAAAAGAAAAAACGAAAAGAAAAAAAAAAGAGGAGGAAAGATGAAAGGACGAAGAGGCCAACCAGGGACAACCAGGGACAACCAGGGACGATCTTTTAAATTGTTCGATTTTGTTCCGGCGCCATAGGCGCGGTGGCACGCGTTGGTACGCGTTGCCGCGTCGGACGACAAAATGTCGCGCTTGTGCGTGGTTACATGGAGAAACGCGGCGACCATCGAGAGGGAAGCGTAAAGACTCCGGTGAAAGCTTCCGGAGAGACAAATTGGCGTGAAAACGCATTTGCAGGGGCAGGGACGTTTCCAGCTAGGGGGCGAAAACGCCACCTACCTAGCCATCCCCCTCCTCCCTCGTTGCTCGCTAATGTCAAACATTTAGGTCGAAGCGTTCGACTAAATACACTCACTCGTCGTTGCTCGTCTATCATTCCGCGCGATCGCTCGCGAAGAATAGCGCGATAATGAGCGCGCGGAGCGTAATATATTTTAGCAAGCTGGGACCACCGGACCAGCCGACGCTGGTTTTAAGACTTTCCTGCCCAAGAGCTCTGTAGGCAGAACATA
Source organism: Melipona beecheii (assembly GCA_032399605.1). Lineage (NCBI taxonomy): Eukaryota > Metazoa > Arthropoda > Insecta > Hymenoptera > Apidae > Melipona > Melipona beecheii. Next base: position 43,094 of record JAUCMO010000186.1, on the reverse strand, counting down.
ATTTCTTGTGTCTTCAAGTATCTTCAAGCTCGTACAATCGAGATTTCACGTTGTTTGAACGAAGATTTTGATACATGGACAGGGAGGTTTGTGCAATTTTTGCCTGTGATTTACAAAACGCTGTAATGCGTAATTTTTCGAATCGTCGAATGTAAAATCGACGGCAAAACAAATCGATCTTCAGCCGTCAACCGCTTTTGTACCCCTCCGTTCGCTCTGTTCTTTAATTAACCGCACCGTCCACGAGGACGTCAACCACGCGGTGTCAGTCACGCGAAAAATTAGAGATTTCAGCATTTACAGAGGATTCGTAGGATTCGGTCGTTCGCAGAAAGGATTTTCCTTTGGCCTTCGATGCCGAGAGAGAGAGAGAGAGAGAGAGAGAGAGAGAGAGAGAGATGGCACACGAAGCGTATATACTCTTTCACAAGCAGAAAATAAAATTTAAAACTCAATATCTAAAACGATATCTTTGTTGAAAACGCTACAAAAATTTCGAAAGGTTACAATCGTGTTCGCAAAGATTTCTGCCCGATATTCATCAGAAATTGTTTCAATGGAATCCAAGTTTTAATAATCGAAAAAAGGGTTGGCTCCAAACTAAAATTCTTAGTTCTCGAACAAATCTCAAGATTGAATTTTATCAGCCTTTTACTTTGTAATGTGGGACATGTATTAAGTTGCGAATTTGCACGAACGCCAAATTCCGACGGATTAATCATTTTCTTGACAATTTCGACGAAATTGTCGTGTTTCGTAGGAAACCGGCAGGTGTTCTAATACCTTTCGTACGTGAACACATGTACACGTGTACACGTGTGTGTGCGTGTGTGTAGGCGCGTGTGTTCAGCGAGGATGCCTGCATGGCAAGTTAATACAGTAGCCGCGTAGAGTGGAGGGTGGCTGCTGATGTAATTTTTGCCCGTTTGATGTCTTTAATGGAATCAGGCGCGTATCTAGCAGGCGCCACTCAATTTGCAGGGTGCGACTAATGGCTGCCGAGAGGTAGACACGGATGGTCCGACGAATGCCAGGCCAACCCCTCGCTGCTTCGTTTGGTCACTCGCGTTCGCTTGGCCCATACCTGTCATCCTCCAGTTACTGCTGCTGCTGCTGCTGCTGCTGCTGCTGCTGCTGCTGCTGCTGCTACCTATTTCCACCTAGCACCGCTTTAAATACCCCCGAAGCATCGCGTGTGTCGCTACCTCGTCTTCTTCCCACGTTCGTTCGTGGATCGCGCGGAAATTCAATCGTTCCAATTCTCGAAGAATTTTGGATCCTCAGGTTTTCCAACTTGGAAGTAACATGGAAAATTCGTTCGTTTTAATTTGAAGAGAATTTTCGGAGTACCGATGTCTCTGATTGACAATTCATCAACCTCGGACGAAGAACCAATTGTCCACTGTTTACTACGCAAATAAAAACAGTTCAACGCTCTATTAAACTTTACGTCTATTCTTGCCACTTGCCGATAAGAGGCATTGTCCAACAATTATTGCGACGAGGCATATATAACGCGATGTCAGTTTTTTATCTCCCTTTTTCGTTATAGCCAATCCGTAGTGGCGGACGAAGACACTGAGCAAGAGAGAAAGCCGAGTGTAATTCGATCGAATGGCGCTTGTTCGGCCGTTTTTCGATCGCGATCCTAGGCAAGGAGGTAGGCTCGCAGAAAGGGGCAAATAACGTCGTTAGGAACGACTAATGGAAGAGCCGCGAAAATTATTGCTCAAACGTAGCGTATTTATCGCGTCTGCTATCTCTGTGCACCGCGCTTCTCACCCCCTGCCAGGGGGGGGTTCGGCCTGCCAACGTGTAATGTATTTTAAAAGCGTGCCTTCCGAGGGCGGCGTCAAAAGCCGATATAAAATATGATCAAATAAAGCGAGCAGGAATTAAATTTGCCGGGCTCTTTCTCTCCGGCATCACACAGGCTACCAGGGAGTTCAGCCTCTCCGTCGAGGAAATTGCGTGAAAACCTTCCGTTCCGCATACTCGCGGAACCATCTACCCTAATTCCGCGCGACGCCGCAAAAATTCTACGCTCGTTCTCGCGCGAAGCATCTGCGATTACGTTTTTCTCGGGATATTTTTTTCCTTTACGACCAAAATATTTTTTCCAGAGGTAAATTCGAGGTAGATTCTTTCGGACGTGACGTTGGAGGCGGTTTGTGACGAAAATTTGCGCGTCTTTTGTCAGCACGCCGGTACGAGATGAGTTTTTGATTTGTCGTTTTGCACTTGGTGATTAAAAATAATTAAATTTGATACGTCTTTGCCCGACGTAAAAATTTTCGTAAATCTCTCGATGCTCCATCTTATTCAACAATTTAATTTAATTCCCCAATTTTAATTCGAAATTCTTATTTTTTGTAATTTGAACAATTGTCGTCTCTCTTTCGAGTCTGAATCATCCGCAAGCCAAAACACGAAAAAGGGAATTCTTCTCTCTCTAACAAATGAACCACGTATCTCGCAATTCCCCCCATATCACACGCCGACTAAGCCAATTAACCGCTGTTTTACCGCGTAAAGTCGGCCTTAATCGCGAACAGGAGGGCGTCCACCGTAAACCACGTCCGGCGGGCGTGTACGCGCGCGAAAATAATATTTTATTCATACCCCATAGAATGCTACTTTTCGTCGGCTGGCCGCCTGAGGCCATGTCGACGCCTGGGGAACGCCGCCGGTCGATGGGTCGGCCAACGACGACGAAGACGACGACGAAGACGACTACGACGGCGACGTGCTAGCCCTCTGTGTCTGTTTCTCTGGAGAACCGGCACCGGCGTGCGTTTCTGTTTGAGCATGTGCATGCGCGCGAGCCACGGAAAAGAGACGACGAGATGGCAAAATGTCCCTTGCTGCTTTGTACACATTTGCATACCGCGTTTCGCGTGTCTGCCCCGACGTGTGAAATCCGAGCGTGGCTCTTTCCTCTTTCCGTTGGCTCGCGCTTTACAAAGTTGCTGAAAGAGAGTTGTTGAAAGAGGTTGTTCGAGCGTGATATGGTACGTTTCTTTTTAACAAGAATGAGCATTTGCAGAAGAATTTGAACTGCGGATTAATGCAAGTTACTGGTCCTCGATTAATGATATAAATTTTTATAGAAATTCTAGTCGTCTGGTAGTAACAAAACAAATTTAAACCGTGGCGCGTTCGTTGACTCGTGTTTCGCAGGAAAAGTTGCAGAGACGTGGAAAGAGGTTCGAACGTTATACGATATCTCTGTCGGAACGAGAAGAATTTCGATTAATAAATTGCTCGGAAAATAAAAAATTTATCGAAACGAGAAAATAGAAATTCGTAGTCTAGCAGCAAAGAGTAAGAAATTCGAGGAATTCGTTAAGAAAAGGATAGAAGTTTCGCCACGCTAGAAACGTAACGTTAGCGGATAAGAGGAGAAACGCTGATGGAAGTTGGATCTGGCAGCTCGCGGTCGGGTTTTCATAAGCCAGGGAATAACGGCTGGCAAAATGTTCCAGGCACTTTGTACACATTTGCATACTGCGGCCCGTTTATGCGCGGCATACATAATTTAACCCTTGCTCTCCATTGACGGTTTTGCATTCGCCAAATACGTATAATGCTAACGGCGGGACGGCTAGATTGTCGAATGAGCGTTTGCATCATAGCTGCCACACGCTCGGCTCTTGTTCCCTTTCCGCTCTTGTTTATTCAGGATATTTTTCTATCAAAATTATCTTAATTTGATATTTTATCGCGGTTCCATCATTCGATATAGGGCCAAATTAGAAAAACGAAGCTACGTAAGAATAGGAATTGGAAACGACGGTACTGGAAGTAGAAATTCAATGTAACGAGTAGAATATTCCCAATTGCGTTACACGTCGAACCTGATAAATTGAAGATTAACGATACGCGCGCCTTTGAGGCGTTACAGAGGTAATAGACAGGAATTACGGAAGTAGTTCATTGCTCTTTGTTAAACATAATCCTAACTGTTAAACGGAATCTCGTTGAACGTAATAACACCACGTTACGAAATTCATTTCGTCCATTAACGCTGTAGATGCCTATCTCTTTGCCAACTCCACTTGTGTACACTTTTTATCTCCGATCTGTCAATCTGTCGCGGCAGAAGCAGAAGCTCAGCGTCATCGTTATCGCGAGCTCGTCACCGCGAAAGTTAGTCCGCCGAAACAAGCGAATTAAGTCGCTTTCGGTGCGGTCTTTCCGCACCGAAGAGGAGAGGAACCCATCGATAGCGATGCGGTGGCCTCAACAGGGCACGAGGGCGAGAGGGTAACTCAGCATCGGCATCTTCCGGTTCCGAAAGGAACTAGCTAACGAGCGGGGAGACGCTTAGAGACGCCCCGCAGAAATGAAAACGACGGCGGACAGAAGCGGAAACAATTAAATGCTCGCGCTCGAGTGGTCGCATTGTTCCGCGTTCCCTTCGCGGCCTCTCGCGACTCGCTCGATCCCTAGACGACGTTCCCGATCGAATCACCACCCCGTTGGATCCACCTTTGTGCTCTCATGTGTGTGTGTGTGTGTGTCCATCTCCAGCGACAGAGATACCGATTTCACGGTAAACCACGTGTATAATTTTCTACGACGATAACTTTGGCCTTCGGCAACTTGCTTCGGAGACTAATGTTTGATGACATCATAGTTTGAGTACATTACAGCGAAATTACACTCTGGTACACTCTGCAAAATTACATAGCGAAAGGAGAAATTTTAAGAAAAAAAATGATAAAGGACGTTTTTGTTAAAAGCAACGACACACACACGCACACACACACACACGTGTGATGTCTGCGAAATTGACTCTAGAAAAATAGAACTGTTCGGTAGAAAGAACGCCAGAGTTCAAAGTTATCGTTTGAAAGATCATTTGTTACAAGCGTGCCGATTCGACGTGGTAATTGAAACTTTCTCGTTCCGATTCTAACGAGCAGCAATAATTTAATTCGTTAAAAATGTACGTGCATCTACGTCGAGGACATGGATATCCACGTTGCGTTGTTGCTATCGAGACGTCACGAAACGTCGGTCGGTGGACGTTGCACAGCCACGTGACACGCTGGCTTAATACAACGAGATGGCTATCACGTTTTCGTAGGGTGCCTGTATACCTTGACGAACGAGGCTCGATCGTTCCGAGGATCAAGATTTCTGCATTGTTGCCGCCACGTGCAGCTTTGCACGGTTAAACGTGCAACACGCGTCGCCCGCTTGATCGTCTCGTACGTACTTGTACGAATTTTTCACAGATCATCGTAACGCAACGTCACGTCGGTTTCACTTTGTCGAGGAGCCCTCTGTCTCTGAATCTTTCTATTTAGATTCACCTTTTTACAAATTGTAGCCTACCTAACGCAATTTTTAAATTAGGAGCAGGAACTCTGCTGCTCCAAGTTTAGGAATTGCTGCTCCATCGATGAAACAATAAATATTCTTAAATAGCTAATGTAAGTAAAGTTACGCGACGCTTACGGTTTAAAAACCGCAGTTCGCGGTTCTACCGGTCAAACGAGAACGAAGAAATTCCTGTTCCGCGAGAACGATCGATCCCGATTGGGGAAACTCTCGGTTTTCGATTTTTCACCGATGATACACCGGCGAGACGGCGAGAGGCTGGCGGGATGGACGAATCAGTCTCCCCCGGGATTTTCGAGATGGCTTCTTCCCAGCTTCCGTAATCGAGTCGCGAGCACACGCGTGCAAGTGCCGGGGGCGCGTGCGCGTGCACGCACACCAGCACCGCGCGCAGATCCATGATTCTATACATCCCTCAAATCCCGCAGACTGTGTATAACCCGTAATCCACTGGTCTATTCTGCGCGATACGCCGCGGCTTGGTGTATCCTGACCCGGTAATATACGTGCGCGGTCCATAATGTGGATACATGTTCGACGTGTACGCGAACTTGCACGTTTCCCTCTCTCCTGTTAGTTGGCTACGTACACGATACTCGCAGGGTTGCTACGTGTCGGGGTACGAAGTTTGCTCCACCCGGGGAAAAATCAACAGAGCAATGTTACAATCGCGAATCGTTCGACTTTTCCATTGGAAATGAAATTTTCAACATGTTAAATTTACTTTGTCGTTTCGTACATGGTAGACTGTTCTGTTTGTAAGATCAAGTCTCTACCTCGATGAGAAAGGATACCAGTCGCAACGAAAAGCTACAATTTTTCAGTGTAATTCAAACTACGTCGAAAAGAGCCTTTAAAATACCCTTCCCAATACGCAATCGCTAATCCAGGAATCCGTCCAATCGCTTGGTTCTCAACCAACATCCATCAACCATCCCTGGTCGGACAACTATCGCCGCTAGAACGAATCCGAGACTTTCGATGCTTCGCGGATTTTTCCAATTTCCTCCTACAAGATCAACGGGGGGATAAAGACTCGGGAGGGGGGAGCAGGCTCACGAAGGACATCGAATCACAGTCTTCCATTCAATTCACATCGATCGGTAAGGTAAACCTAACCGGAGACGTGGGATCGATCGGTCACAGGGTCTTCCTTTTTACCTTTCCGTATTCCGTATCGTAACACGCTATCTAAATAAGTCTGCGTACAGGTCCACGAAGGGGAGAAGAAAGGAATTGCACGCAGCGTCTCTTCTTGCAATTCTCTCCCTCGATTCCAATAGAGTTTACCTTTCTACCACTTCTCTTCAATTACCGCTAATAAGTACAAATCAGTACTTATTAGCGATCTTTGCGAGCACCAAGTTTTTTTTTTCACAGCACCGCAAGTTTCAGTGCCTGTTAAATAATACGTAAAGTTTAAACAAGCGCGAGGGAAGCAAAGAGAAGAGTCGATCCAAGCGTGAGATCGGTACGCGGAGTTGCTCTGGATCACAGGGCGTGCAGGATACGCGAGCTGCAGTTGCTTGGCCGATGTTGCTCCTAATTCCGTCGGTCGCGCGGACGTCAAACAAACAACCGGCAATTAAATGCAAATACGGCTAATGCGTTCTGGGTCGAATGTGCAAGTCACCGGGCTCGTTATGGAGATCCACCAGCGGCCATGTTGTTTCCATTCCCGGCTTGTACGCGTTTACCACGGCCCTCCCCTGCTGTCTCTTTCTCCCATTGCCTCTTTATGCCGCGTTGGTCGATAGCCGACGCGTTTTAAAACCGCACACGCACCGACAGATCACCAGGCAAGCCGAAAATCAACCGGACGCGAGATGCCGACGCGGATAAAGCGCCGCGAACAAATACACGAAAATATCGATCGGCGATCCGACGATATTTCGGCCCTTCCGACGATCCTTTTTTTGTTCGTCGGACGCATCTCGAGGGAAGCTCCGATAGAGAGCCGAAAGCGAACACTAAACGTTCGGGTAGACGTGCACGCAGCGAGAGCAAAAAGAAAGATACACAGGTCCCTCGTAAAAATGAGATTCTGTGACATTTATAGAGCAGCACTATTGCTAAGACTATTAATTATTCAAGAATTATATAATTACATTCAAGAATTATATAATTATATTCAAGAATTATATAATTATTCGAATTCAGCAACTGTAACTCGATGATCAATTGCAAAATTGCCGGTATTTCAATCGCAGATCGATCTCAATCGATCATCCGTCTGCACATTTGCATCCAAGTCACTGTTGTCACGTTTGTCGTTGCCTTTTCTCTCTGATCGTTATTATCTCTGGATCTTGAGTCAGAGGCAACGATCAACATCCTACAGTATTACATTATATTGCACCTGAATGTTAAAAAGTGCGAGCAACAATCATATTTCCTGCTCAAACTTCAAAACCGCAAATTTTTGAATTTCGGCCGACCGGCGGCGAGAAAAATATCGCGAAACAGAACGCGCGAATTTTTTTCTCCTCTGCTGGCTTGCCGATCTCCCAGAGGTATCCTAGAGGTATCGCTTATCATTACGAAGTTGCACGTATTTTGTCGGACGTCTAACGGTGGATCGGTTATATAGAATCCTAACTGAATCTCTTCTCTCGGAGGAGATCTCTTCTCGTTGGCTCCCTTCTCTATTGCTCTCCGCGCCACACACCACACACCGCACATTTATATCCTCCTCTCACTCCTTTCACCTTGTCCTTACCGCCTCGCATTCTCTGTTTCTCTTCCCCCGAAACCTAAACCTCCTTCGTCTTTCTCTCTTTGACGAGACTTACTATACGGAGTGTCTCAATAATCGTGGTAAAGAGAGCGAGTCGAAAACGTAGAATAATCTTCTTCTCTTTTTCATACGACGTTTTGCTCCAGTTCGAGTACAACATGTATGAACATAGTCGATCGAAAGAGTTAAATAATAAAAAAGTATAGAAATATATTTAATATAAATGTAGAAAAATAATTAAAAAATATAGAACAAAAATCTCATTTATAGAATATAACAACGTGCTCAGTTAGAAATCGTCCTGAGAATCTTAGCTGAGATCTCCAGCTCATTATTCGAAAGGCACACAGAGGTCTGTTAAGAAATTGAGAAAGAAATTTGTTAATTCTTTCAAAGTCTAAAATTAATCGCAGTGATAGTTCTTACATAGAACGATTGTAAAATGGTAAAAAGACGGCCAATTTTCCGTCGAAAAGACAAAAGATGTTACAGATAGCGAAAAGCCTGATTTTAGTTAAATCATTGTTGGTCAAGTTGTACGGAACACTCCGTACATAACGACGTGTCCTATATAGTTGGTTTTGGGTCTTTCTCTGTCTGTCGCGTTTTGCCAGCCCCACCCGTCCCTTCGGGCAACCAATCCTGAGTAAAGTTTGTTACACAACTCGGCGAACTTTCGAAAATGGTCTGCCTCCGCCAAGTAAGCTGTTCTTGGCTCCCTCGTTAGCCAGACTTTCCTCTTTGCCACAGGACTTGCCAGCTATCGCGTCGAACAACCTATAGAACGGTGTTTCCTAACCATTTTTCAGGTCGGCAGCTTTTCTAACAGCCAAATAGCCTGTAGTCGCCCTCCCAAAAGTAAAAGTGAAAAAACGCTTTTCAACCGTTGGTATGCAAATGTGGCTTAATTGTGAGAAACTTGATCGACACTAACTTTGAAAATAATATCAATAACATCTGTTAACGACAGAATTCCAATAAAAGCGGATTTGAGAAAGAAAAGAAGGAGAATGTGTCAGTTAATTGCACAGATGACCCATGATTTCTGTGTATAATTTTCGAATCGTTCTACGCTAAACGTTTCTTCTTCTTCTTTTTTTTAATGTAATAAGAAGCAAGAGCCGAGCCCGTTGTGTATAAAGAAATTTATGCTCGGACACGACTCATCAAGATAATTCACTATCTCTTATCATTAACTGGTTCTTTGACCGATGTCCATTAACATAAATATCAAATAGATACATTGAAACACGTTTGTAGTTGGTTTCGTGTGCCACATATTATGGAAATTGCGTTTCAGTATCTACTAGGCGAATCTTCGATTTTTTTGCTTGTTACATTTTGATTTCTGATTCATTTTAATTGTTAAGATTTTGTCTGTTAAGTGGAGCGATATAATTGCATGTTTGAAAGAGCGATTGGTATCTTGGGAATGATTAAAGCGATCTTTTCTTTGAAAATAATCGTGAGTGATGGAGAGTTGTTTTTATGGGAGAATGCAATTTCCACGACGTATTCTTGCGAATAATTATTATTTTGTGAATAATTTTTATGAACAACAACGTCATTTCGGGATATATGTGCTACCATCTGATGGAGAACAATAAGTGTAGGTAATAGAAATTATTTACCAACAACTAAAAAATGATAAATTGCGCGAAATGGAAAGATAAGATAGATAGCTGCTAATCGAATGTTGCTAAGGTAGTTTATCGCAAGGAATAGAAAGTTATGATTTATAAGACGAAAGGAGCATTAAGAAAAATAAAATTGAAGTTCTTCACATCATGTTACGTCAATTTTATATTCGTATTGATTGTTGTCGTATGTTATTGACGTTCCATCGTGTTATACTATCTTTGACTAACACTTTAAATAAATAACACACAGTCAAGAAAATTTTATTACTCGTATGCATGCGACTCACCATCAGATGGGAAGAACGTTATTATTGATGTAATTGTGGTCCAGAAAATATCATTATTGAATAGGAATTGCCGAAACTTGCGTTAAAAAAGAAAGTTGGAAAAAATCTGCAACAAGTAGAATATTATCTACAATTTATTCTTAAAAACACAATTGATTGTTTAAAAAGTTTACGATAATGAAAAACAAATCTCTGTTTATCGTTCAGTTATTACAAACAGAGAAATATTATTACTAATATGAATTATTTAACTGATATAGTCAAAGTAGCATTATGCATTCTAAAATATTTCCTAATATTGTCAAATATCTATAAATATTTTTTAATCTAACTGATTTTATGAAAATTATACTCTAAAAGTTCACTTCTAGTATTTTGAATATATTGCGTATTATCAAAATATGGCGCACTTTTCTGCTGCGCAATACGCGATGCGCAGAATGTATTCAATCCTAACTACGAAAACTTTTCTTTTCCAAAATACCATAGAATATTGAATAAAGTTATCTATTTTCCAATAGGAAGAGAAAACCAATATATAAATACGGTTGCCTTCGTGAGAGTAAAACAAATGCAAATATATTCTTTACGACATTGAATTTATTATTAGTCATTCTGGCGTCCTTTTTGAATTTCACGGACGATCGAAGAAAGAAAGATTATTTGGTAATAAATCGTAACAGTATTTCATATATCATTAAAATAAAAGTGAGAATTTACGTTAATTGAACATAGTTGACAGTGGGCATGGACACAATCGGTAGAAAAATGTTGGAAAACTAACGTATTTTTTAACGCGCCGGATCGAGGAAATCCTTGCCGAACACTTTTCTTTCCTTACTGACAGTTATCGGTTCTGCCATCTATCGGAAATACTTGAAACTAAAATGTACTATCAATTCTGAATATATACTAAAGTACATACTTCGTTTGTAGTGGAGGCGCTGCAGTTTCTTCTTACCGGGTGGACCAACGATGATGCTGGCGAAAAGAAAAGAAGAAAGAAGTGAAACGCCGGTAAAAAGCAAGGAAATAGAGAAAAGAAAATAAAACAAATTCATTAGAAAAGCGCTTGACAAGACTGTTCATTATACGTAAGACTTAAACAAAATTATATTCTATAGTAGTTACGTTAATCACCGGCGTTAATCACCAACCAGCGTAGCATTATTAATTAAAAGGAGTGGTTATGTTAATAAGCGCAGTATTATTATTTATTAATTAGTCATATCTTCGCACGACAAGTGTAAATTCTGCCATTCATCGAATTTTTTCAATTTATTCTTTTAGTTCCAGTTCAAATTAAAACAAGGACAAAGATAATCTTTGTTAGAGCTTGTGCTACCATCTACGTCATTTTCAACTAACATTAGAAGAGTCAGAAAAATCCGACAGATGACACCATTTGTGCTAGACAAAGATGGTAACATATGCGATAAGGACAACAACAAGAAGTGTCGATTTTTAAACTGTCATAATTTTATGAAAGAAAATATAAGAAAATATTCATTTGATCTCATTTTAAAGCGTAAAGCATTTGCTTTAACAATCCTAAGTTCGTTTTCTTCAAAGATGATTACATCATGCAATGGATGGGAAACTATGAAAAAAATTTTTCAGCAATTTTAGAGAAGTTTGAATTTTTACAATTTTCAAGAAGAAAAGTACTCCTACTTGTACACATGCTGCATGATGTAAAAATAAATATCTTTGAACGAAAGAAATTCGTGGTTGTTAAAGACTTCATCTTTTAAAATAAAATCAAGTTGATTGTTATACAATTTCTTTTTGACGAAATTATAATAGTTTAAAGTATTGACAATCTTTCATGTAGTATATGAATATTTTCGTTCTTTTTTAAGAATTTCTCACGAGTTTTGTGTATTTGAATTAGACCAGAGTTTTTTATTTTTTTATTCCAAATTAACATTTCGTGCAAAATGCGCGCGATTCGGTTTAAATTGAGTTAAAGCTTACAGCTCCGCAACGGTGAATTACGCAATATATTTCTCATGATTCTCGAATATATCGATATTTCTCACGTTCGATTTTTAAGCAGGAGTGCAGAACTTTAATGGCGGAAAGAAAGCTTTACAGCTCATCTGTAAAAAAGGAAATGTTATCCAGAAAAGTCATCCAGAAGGAAGTGTCAACCAGAAGTTCTCAGGTAAAAATTTAAATCAATAACTATTAGATTTATGTTTGTGCGTATAATTTTTAGTTTCCAAGTAATTTAACCAAGTAATTAATGCATGTAATTTTCAACAATTAAGGAAATAATAGCATATAAATATTTAAACAGAACTTACTATGTTAATAGTTATTTATAATTTTATATAAAAATTTTAATTCTAACCAATACAAATATTGTAACCTTGGCTAATTTATCGTTATACATATATATACATATATATGTATTTTACTACGCTTTTATACAGACACTTTTATTATAACATTGTGTACTTATTTGTTTATTCTTTAACTTCATACTGCGTAATTCTTAACAACTCCAATATTAAATTCAACAATAATTTATTAAGAACGTATACATTTAATAGTTAAAATAATAATTTTATTATGTGATATAATAAAATTTCTCATGTCACGGTTTAAAGTATTTGACAATTTTTCATCAGATGTGTGAATATTTTCGTTTTTTTTTTAAGAATTTTTGTCATGAATTTTGTGTCTTTGATCTGGTCTAAAATTTTTTATTTTATATAACAATTTATTATTTCGTGTGAAACAAGCGATTATAACGGTCCAACGGTGACATACGCAATATACTTCTTACGATTCTCGGCGGGAGAACAGACCTTTAATGGCGGAAGGACGCACACCTCATCTGTAAAACAGGAAGTGTCATCTAGAAAAATCATCCAGAAATAAGTGTCATTCAGAAGTTCTCAGGTAAAAATATAAATCAATAATTGTTAGGTTTGTGTTTGTGTTTTGAATTTTTAAGATAAAACGTGCATTTTTGGCTACAACACAAGGTAATATTTAACCAAACAATTATTGCATATGTATAAAAAATATATAATATATATAACGCATTTACTTCTTTTGTAACATTTTCTACTCATTTGTTGATTCTACAACTTTATATATTACGTAATTCTTAACAATTCCAACACAAAATTCAACAATAATTTATTAAAAATGTACGTATTTAATAGTTAAAATAATAATTTTACGGCTTGATATAATAAGATTTTTTATTTCTCAAGTAAGGTAAGGCATAGAAGGCTTTGGAGTTCGAAATTCGAAGTTCGAAACAGTAACACAGACACAGTCTTTACCTGCGCGCTGTGCAAGATCACCCCTACCACTTTTTCAATTGCTCGACGACACGTGTCACGGAAAGTCATTTGGCTGCTGAATTTCGAGACAACAATACGTATTGCATCGCATTAGGTAAATTTTTCTAACCTATCGATGGCGTCCCTTCGGTGGCGTCGCTTCTTTGACATTCTTTTACGTGCAATTATATCTCACTAGTAGTATCATTAATACGTGTATGTTTAACTATTAATTGAACATTAAGCAACGAAATCGTGTACTGTTTTAAAACTTTTCGCGACAATCTTTCTTTTATCGTCGATTTTACTCGTACGATTACCAGTCTTGTATGCTTTTTCAATAGAATTTGAAGTTGATTATTGTTTCATTCTTACACATTTGCCTTCATTTGATGCATTTATTTATTCTGACTTTTTGTTTCTTTCTGTGCAGGTTATTCCTTGATTACAAAGAGAGCATAGAATGCATAGACGCCACGACTATTAATGGACAATCTAATGAACGGAGAATCAGTAACATTTTATTCATTTTGGGTAACATTTGGTATACACTTTTTATATATATTGATATAAAATTCACAATATATAATTTCGTAATTATTTGGGATACAGAGATAAAAATAGAAAAAATTAAATCAATTAATGTTTTATTTTGAGTATAGAGATTGTAATAGCTTAATGGTATGCGTTACAGATGCCTCAAATGATGGAAACTAATTTAAATGGAACTGAAATCACAGTCCATATTAGCATTGAGGGTCGTAAGGAGATAATACTCCGGTGCTTGGTTACTTGGTACAGGGTAAGTGAGTGATAATACCTTCTAGGAGGTGGCATGAGAAGCCAACCCGTCAAGCGGTTCTCCCGATACAGAGGTCTTTCCTTAAAACTTTAATTGGGAATAACTCGAGAGCCAGATGATGTATTCCTCTGAATTTTGGAACATTGCATCAGGGGAATATGACCTTCCAGGAGGTGGCATGAGAAGCCACCCTGTCAAGCGGTTCTCCTCTTACAAGCGCCTCTCCATAAAACTACAGTCGGTAATATCTCGAGAGCCAGACGGTGTACTCCTCTGAGTCGTTTATATAATTATTCTGTATTTTATTATACGTTACAATTTATGGAATGTTATATCGGCTCATGGTCGGTTCCTAAAAAAACTAGTCGAATGTAATACCGAAACGTTCACGTTTTAATTGTAAATTGACGCAAAGTATGGTTTTAGTTTGTAGTTGAATTTAATATTTCGTCGAATCATTGACTTTGTCAAATATTGCTTCGTAATTGATTATTTGATATTCCGTTCAATTTTATATTTATTTATTGTAATTTCTGTCATCGAATTGTTTTTATAGAATGTTGGAAAAACTAGTTGAAACCATTTTATTCTTATTTAATATGAAATATTTGCAATTTGTATTTGAATTTGATATTTTCCACGTTTCGTTGAATTGTCTTTTATTTGATTCAACTATTTTCTCCTTTACTGGAATATTTGACATTTTAGGAGAATTATTTATTTGATTTTGTGAATAATTGAATATTTTGTATATTGCGTATTTTGTTGTAATATTTTCTGTTATTTTTATTTGTTACTTTATTTTATTAATAAACTTGTTTTTGTTTTTCGTTGCACGTAGGAGGATTAAAATATCTTTGGATCCATCGAACGAGTTAATTTTATTTTTCTTAGAATTTATACACGAATTGATAAATAGAGAAATTACGTTTTCGAATTAAGTTTCGTTTGCGTAAAATTAAATTTATCGATCGAACGTAGTTTTTAAAGTTTAAACGTTGAGAGCTAAAAGTTTTTCGTTTTCTCGGACGCATATGGAGGGTATACGTTAAATGGTATCTGGAGAAGCCGACGATGGCAGCACTTGTCGGATGTTGTAGAAGATTGGAAACTGGTATAGGTAAACGTGGACGAGCGTCCCTCTCCCTTTAAGGGGAAGTATCAGATTTCAGCATACTTTTTTTGGCGGGATATTTGAAAATAATTTGAAACGGGTAAGTAATATAATTCGTACTTGATCAAGGAAGAAAGTGCAGTACGTGTAACGCTCGTATTCGATAGGAATGAAAGGATTTAAAAATTTAGGAAGTTTGGTTTTGCGAAGTTGGCGCCGTGGGTTTATTGGAGATGCGCCTTTGAATCGAGATGGAGGTGCCATCTGTCGGTGAATGTTGAAATTACATCGCGCTGTTTGAGACGACCGAAACGGGAGGAAACGGAACAAGAACAAAGGAGTTTGACGCGCCATTCTAGCTTTGGTTTTATGAATCGTAGTTGAAAAGTATAAGATTTTTTGATGAAAATATCGGTGGTGTAAAAGTGCGTAGAAAATTAGCGAGTTTAGGAAATTGGTGAAAATAGTGCTATGGGGATGTACGTGATTTCTACGAGCGAGGAATTTGCGAATGTGACATTTTCAAGTAAATCTATGTCGGACGTGCAAGTTGTAATTATCATCATAAATGGAAACTACTTTGATTTTGGAAGATTAATTTTGTCGTTTCGTAGATGTAAATTGAGAAGTGTAAATGGAAAGTGAAGATGTGGATGCAGATTCAGATGCTGATGTAGAGATGAAGTTGAAGATCTAGATGCGAAGACAAATGGAAATGTTTTTGTTTTTTGGAAAGGAAGGATTGGAAAAGGTAAGATAGTCAGTTAGTTTATAGAAAGTGTTTAAGATATTTATTGGTTTTTTAGACGAAAGAGTACGCTTTGCAACGAGTTGTGGAAGAAAAAGTTGTAAGACTCGTACGGTTTTTTGTCGAGAATACTTTTTAATTGAAATAATTTTAGGTGACGAGGATGATAAAAAGCAAGTTGTAACAAGCGTGCGAAGCAAGATGAAATTGAAATTGAAGTATTTGTGGAAAATAGTTTATCAATAGTTTATTGGGAGAGCAAGAGGAATTTGCGAAGATAGAAGCTGAAGTGGATAAAGTTGGAGATATACCGAAGACTGCTTTTTGCAAATGATTGTAATTTTAGTGTAAGATTACGTGGATTAATAAATTTTCGATGGTTATTTGGTTACATTTGCTATTTTAGTGGAATTATTATTTTATGAAAATGAAACGTTGCTGATTTGATATTTGATATTTTATGGTTTGATATTTGATATTTTTTTTTGATTTATTTTAAATACTTTGTACATAACTATTTCTTTCGTTTCTTTTCGTTTGCATTAGACTGGAATATTTGATATTTTTTATGATTCCTTTTTTATTGATATTTTTTTGTAGGAAGATTTAGATGTAAATGTAAAGAAATTTGAATATTCAGATGTAAAGTTAAAGTATGATTGTTGTTAATTTTTCAGATTGAATTGTAAATGGAAATGTGGAGAAACACGTAATTAGTGAATTTTGAAGATACTGAGATTGTTTAAATTTTAGATGTTGGTGCGAGATAGTTGGAGATAGTTGGTTAGTTTATATGATATGTAATTTTGAAAAGGATTGTTTAAATTTTAGATGTTGGTGCGAGTTTGGTAGTTTATTATGGGTAAACATGAATTTTGAAGATACTGAGATTTGTTAAAATTTTAGATGTTGCTGCGAGAAGATGGGAGAGCTGTTGGAACTACATACAGGAATACTTGGTTTATTTATTTTCATTTGTGAGTGTTGAAAACAGTTTGTAATTATTTTGGTTTTAGGTGATGATAAAATGGAAAAGAGGATATAATAGAGGATATAGAGGATAAAGAGGATGGATGAAGAGGATGAAGAGGATGAAGGGGATGAAGAGGATGAAGAGGATGAAGAGGATGAAGAGGATGAAGAGGATGAAGAGGATGAAGAGGATGAAGAGGATGGAGAGGATAAAGAGAAGATGATAAAATTGTAACAAGTATGGAAAGATAGGAGATAAAAGTGAAGATTTGTGAAGATAGCAAGTGGATGAAAAAGTTGAAGAGGAGCTTAACATAGGAACTTAACATAAGAAGTCAACAAAGAACTTTCTACAAAGAAGTTTATAGACTATTTTGTAAATCTGTTGAAGATGGATTAACGTTTAAAAGTTTATTTGATTACGTTTAACTTGCTATTTGATAGTAACATGTATTTTATTGCATTTGAGGATTTGTATATTTGATATTTTGTTGAATAGTTTTACTTGATATTCTTCATTCGATATTTTACTGGTGTATTTTATTTGAATATTTTGTATCGCACGTCATGGTTGGATATGAAAGATGTACTTCTAAATGGAAACTATTTTGAGTATTTGTAAATTTACTTTATTTTATCGAACGATCGATTAACTATTGTGAAATATTTGATTTGAACATTTGACATTTGATATTTGAAGTTTAGCATTTGAAGCTTTTATATTATGAATTATTTTTATGTGAATTATTTGAATTACTTTGTGGTTTGTGAAATATTTGATTATTTACTTTTTTTGTTACGTTACTGGAATATTTTACTCGTGTATTTTCATATTTTACTCGTGTATTTATTGGCATACTTGTATTTTATCGTTGCTATTTATGAAATGGTTTCGTAGAAGGTTGCACGTAATATCTGGAGAAAAGTTGAATCGATTTGTTTGAATCGACGTGAGAAATATTTGTCACTTTGCGGGGGAATTGATTGGATATTTGATATTTTATGGAACGATTAGTAAATATAGGTTGGATATTACATGTAAACTAAAATTAAAACTAGAA
The DNA here is from genome assembly GCA_032399605.1 of Melipona beecheii. Classification (NCBI taxonomy): domain Eukaryota; kingdom Metazoa; phylum Arthropoda; class Insecta; order Hymenoptera; family Apidae; genus Melipona; species Melipona beecheii. The sequence continues at coordinate 25,082 of JAUCMO010000186.1, read as the reverse complement.
GTAAAAGTAAAACTAAAATTAAAACGCGACTATGTTTCTCAGGAGATATGAAATGTAAAATATGAAAAATGAAATAATTGATTAAGAAATAAAATATTTCACATAATAATAATTGTACGAAGTAGGAATAGTTGTATCGAAATATAAAACTATGGAAGGAAATGTAGAATGTAAATTATGAAATATGAATTGAAAGTTGAATAGAATAAAATAGGAAATATAGAAATAAAATGTGACAGAATGAAATGAAATGAAATGAAATGAAATATGGAATGAAATATGAAATGAAATATGAAATGAAATATGAAATAATTGATTAGAAAATAATAATTGTATCAAGTATGAGTAATTGAAAGTGAAATGCAATAAAATAGAACATGTTGGAATAAAATAGCAAGTACAGAAGTAAAATATGAAACGATGCATCGAGTGATTTGAGAAAAGAAATTGAAATGATTCAACGAAATAGGAAATATAAGATAATTGAAGTAGAAAATAGTAGATGTTACAGTGAAATATAGGAAGTACGATTCGTTAGAGAATAAAATAGTTGAGAAAGTAATGATTCCATGAAGTAGGATCATCAAGTTTTGTATTTAAGTAGAAAACTATCGAACGAAATATCAAGTATAAAATATGAAACGAAATAGGAAGTAATTGATTAGAAAATAATGAAATGCAAAATATAAAATATGAAATATGAATTTACAATGAAATAGGAAATATATAAATAAAATGACACAATATGAAATAGGAAATATTTGATAAAATTGGAGGAGAGTAAAAAACTATGGGAGCGAAGTGTAAAATTTGTTGAAACGTAATAGAAATATTTCACAGCAATCTGGAGTTAGATTTTAGCTTAGTGTAGTTTAGTTTTGTACACGCAACATCCTATAAAGACCAAATGAATAATAATAGAATAAAACGCAACATATAAAATATATAAAAAACAATTATAAAATATTTGATAAAATAATTGGAAGGAAGTAAAGAACTACTCGAGTAGTAAACTAAAGTTTAAATTAAAACTAAAACTGAAACTGAAACTGAAAGTAAAACTAAAACTAAAACTAAAACTGAAACTAAAAGTAAAAGTAAAATTAAAATTGATGTTTTTGTCGATCGATGTGAAATATTTGTATTATTTTATCGAAGCGTTTGATGTTTTGTTAGTTTTATATTTGATTTGAATATTTGATATTTGATATTTCATATTTGAAGTTTAGTATTTTATGAAATATTTTGAATTTTACACGGAATTATGTATTTGAATTATTTCGTGGCTTGTGAAATATTTTATTATTTATTTTGTTTTATCTTGGGTTACTTGAATATTTCATATTTTACTTGTGTATTTCATGGTACGTTACCATTCATAGAATGATTTTTTGGTTATATGGTCTTATCATTTGTCGAACGTTAGTATTTGTCTTTATAGAATATTACTGGAAATATGAAATGTGAAATATGAATTGAAGTAGAAGATATTGGAGTAAAGTAGCAAATATGAAATAAGGAATATTTGATGAAATTGGAAGAATAATTGAAAAATTGATCAAACAGGAAATGATAGGAGAAAATATGAAATATTGGAGTAAAGTAAGAAATATTTTACTTTTATGCTCGTACGTTTTTTGTATTTTGTATAATATTCTGGACGTTATTTTGATATCTTACTTTAATTTATGAAGTTGTTCTGAGAGAATGTTTTTATCGCACGTAGAGAAAAAAAAGTACATGAAATTAAATTGTAATTGCAATTGTTCGTTACTTTATCGAAATATTTGACACCTCGTCGAACGATTTGCTATTATTTTTGATATTTTACTCGTGTATTTGCTATTTTATCGTACCATGACTGGTCAAGTTTATGTATATGCGAGGAAGTCGGTTTTGAATCGTACGTTTCTTTTACGATTTGTACTTGGTCGAATATTTTGTACTTAAAATTTGATTTTTTTATCGTTACTGTACATTTTGGAGTGATTGAACTGAAAGTTAAATTGAAGACGAGTGTGAAATATCGTTGGTTGAAATAGTTTTATATTGATTCTATAAAGTATAGAATATGAAATGTGAATTGAGAGTTAAATACTACAAGAAAATAGAAGAGTAAATACAGTAAAATGTGAAGTAAAATGTGAAACGATCAAGTATGTAAAAAGGAATATTTGATAGAATAATTGGAAAAAACTAAAACTAAAAACTAAAAGTTTTTAGGAAGTTAAAACATGATTATTTTTCTGAGGAGATATGAAATGAAATGAAATACGAGATATGAAATACGAAGTATCAATTATGAAATATAAAACGTTGAAGCGAAGTACAATGTTGGAATAAAATAGGAAATATGAAAAAAGGAATATTTGATAAAGTTGGAAGAAAGTAAGAAACTATCGAACGGAATAGGAAAGGGATTGGAGCAAAGTAATTTTAGTTTTATACTCGCATGTTTTGTATTTTTATTAAGTTGCGTTTATGGAACGTTGCACGTAGAGGAAAAAATTTAGACGAAAGTAAAAGTTAAATTTGATCGTCACTTTATCGAAATACTTGACATCTCGTCGAATGACTTGCTATTTGAAGTTTGCTCGTTTGGATCGTTAGCTATGTCGTCGAATATTCTTCATTTTATATTTAATCGTTTCATATTTGACTCTTATCGCGATACGTGATTCATTTTATGGTATTATAATTTGTTAAGTTGTGCTTATAGAAGGTTGTATGATATTTGAGTAATTTTATGCTCTGATTTTTATCGAACGAATAATTTGTATTAATTTAATTGAAATATTTGACGTTTTATATTTTATATTTCACGTTTCATGAGAAAAATAGTCTATTTTACGTTCAATTGTATCTTTCATTCCTTTTATATTTCGTGAAATATCGTACATGGAATTTTGTTACTTTCTTCTTCTTTGAAGATCGACGTGAGAAATATTTGGCAGTTTGTACGAACGTTAATAGGACTATTTTCCTCACGAAATATGAAATATGAAAGGTGAAATATGAAATATGAAATGTTCAAGTCAAGTATAACAAGATAAAATAACTATCGGAGTAAAAGTCTAAGTTAAAACTGAAAGTAAATTTTTTCTTAAGAAATCTGAAATATGACGAAACGTTGAAGCGTATTTGAGTTGAAGTTTTAGTTTTAGCTTTAGTTTTACAAAAATTCAGTGATTTGATAGACAAATTGCGAAATGATGGAACGAAATAGGAAAAAGAAGATGAAACAGCAAATGTTAGAGTGAAATATAGGAAGTACGAATGGTGAAATATGAAATAATTTGTGAGAGAATGAAATAATTTCATCGAATAGAGTTAAATAGAGAAAAGTAAGTGAATGAAATATAAAATATGAAATATGAAACGTGCAAAGTATGAATCGATGGATTAGAAATACAAAGATGTATAAAAGGATAAACATATGAAATGTGAAATGTTAAGTGAAATAGAATAGAATAGAATAGAAGAGAAGAGAAGAGAAGAGAAGAGAAGAGAACGTGTTGGAATAAAGAAGTAGAGAGAATAGGAAGTGGAGAGATAAAATATGATAGAATCAAACATGGAATAATTAGAAGAAAGTAAAAAAGTATTCGATGGGATAGGAAATGATTGGAGAAACTTGCTTCGTATATTTGTAATATTTTCTTTGTTATTTTATGTATATTTCAGTTTTAAAGATATACATGTTTTCTCTTATTTATGTTTCGTCGAATATTTAGTACTTGAGAAAATGTTAAGACGTTTGAATAGTTTTATAGTTAATTTTATAATTATTTTGTAGAACGTTGCACGTATATCTTGAAAAAAGCTAGTTGAAACTAAAAGTAAAAGTAAAATTTATGTTTTGTCGATTTTCGTTAGTTTTATATTTGATTTTTTGATATTATGCTTTTGGTTTTAGTTTAGACTAGTGTTTTTCTGTGACATTAAAACGAACGGTGAAATACAACGAAGTGTAAAATAGCAGAATAAGAGAAAACATTGGAAGAAAAGTGTGAAATATTTCTTACATCGTTTTAGAGAATGAAACGCGAATGAAATATGAAATATGAAACGTTGAAACGTAACAGAAATATTTGAGAGGAATCTAGAGTATTTTGGAGGAATTAAACGATGGAACGAAATAGAAAATAAGAGGAAACATATCAAGTAGGAATCGTGAAATGAAATAATTGACGAGAGAATAAAATACGAAATATGAATTGAAAGTTAAATGTTATAAGAAAATAGAACGTTGGAATAAAATAGTAAATGCAGTAGAAGTAGAAGTAAAATGTGAAACGATTATATAAAATATATTGTGTAAAATATTTAGTTTAAGTTTTAGTTTAGTTTTTGGAGGGATCGATTTAACAAAATGACATGGTAAATGTTAGAACAAAATATATCTATTTGTTAGAGAATGAAATATTTGAGAAAGTGATAGTTTGATCAATTATGAACAGAGTTAAATAGAAAAGTAAATGAGTGTGAAATAGAAGAGAGTAGAATATATTGGAATAAAATAGGAAATAATTTATGAGAGAATGATATTTCACAGAGTAAGGAATAGTTGGGTTTTGAAATAGAAAACTATCGAACGAAATGTAAGGTGTAAGATATAAAGTATGAAATATGAATTGAAAGTTAAAGAAAATACTACAAGAAAATAGGATAGTAAATAGAGAAGTAAAATGTGAAACGAATGTAAAAAGAAGAAATTTTTTTTCTTCGTTACTTTATGTATATTTGATTTTGTAGTTGAAATTTTTGAAATTTTGAAATCTGATTTGAGAAAAAAGTTTAGTTAAGACGTTTGAATAGTTTTGTATGTGTATCTATGTTGAGAAAAGTTTTCTAAAATTTTAAACTAAGATTAAAAAGTTGGAAGTGTAAAATGTAAAATTAAACTTTGTCTTTCTTTGTGGAATATTTGATTTGATGGAGCATTTCATATTTTCTTTTTTTTTATTTTTATATTTTATATTTTATATTTTTATATTTTATATTTTATATTTTATATTTTATTGCGTTACCATTTGTAAAGTGAAAAACTAATCTGGACTGAAAGTGAAATATTTTAGTGGAGTGATATGGTTTTATATTCTTACATGTATTTCATTTCATTATCATTCGTTAGATTATTTTGAAGGAACGTTGCATATATATGTCGAGAAAAGCTCCAAAGTAAATCTAAAATGAGAGTAAAATTTCAAAAGTAAAATTGACTGTAAAATTAAGAGTTGAAATGTATTTGTCGATCGATGTGAAACGTTTGTATGGATTGATACGAGTAATTTTAAGACACGTTCAAACGATATTTGCACGAAATAATTTTTATCTATATGTAATTGCGACATGTATTTTATTGAATCATTTATATAGAATGTTGGCTGTATATTTTGAGAAAAGCTAGTTGAAAAGGAAAACTAAAACTAAAACTAAAACTAAAACTGAAACTAAAACTAACAGTAAATTGTCGATTGACGCGAAACGTTTGTATGGATTGATACTTGATAATTTTAAGACACGTTAAATGATATTTGACTGATTTATTGGACGACATTTATATTCTGTGAAATATTTCATCGTTACATGTATTTGATTATATGATCATTTATCGAATCATTTTTATGCAACGTTGTATCATGTATATTTCGAGAGAAGCTAGTTTGAAATGAAAACGAAAACTAAAGCTAAAGCTAAAAGTAAAACTAGAAGTAAAATTAAAATGTACGTTTATGGTTGATGGATGTGAAACGTTGGATTATTTATGGATTATTTGTGTAATTTGGATGTGAAATGTTGGATTATTTATGGATTATTCGTGTAATTCGAAGAGACGTTAAACGATATTTGACTGATTTATTGGATTTATTGGATTTATTGGAGTAGTACGAAATAATTTTTTTTATTTTTTTATCTAATTTCGTGACACGTATCTCGTTGTATCATCATTTATCGAATCGTTCTTACGGAACGTTGCACGTAAAGCAAATGCACCAGTAAAACTGGAACTCTTTTACGTTTATTTGCAATAGTACGAAATATTTGCAATTTGTACGTTAATTTGATACTTTGCGAATTATCTGTTACGTTTTGTGGATTTATTTTGCGTTTGAGTGAAATAATCGATATTATTATTTATTTATTTGGACAGATATAATTTGTTAAGTATTTTGCGAACAATTGAACACGTATGAACAATTGCGTATGTCGTATACTGGATGTGGAATTTTACTCGTAAAATGTACTTTTGTACGATATTTTCTGTATTTATAGCTTTATCGTAAGATAAGATTAACATAAGTTTATCGTTAAGTTGTAAAATGTAAAATGTAAAATGTAAAATGTAACATGTAAAATGTAACATGTAAAATGTAACACGTAACATGTAGGAGAGATCGCTGGTCTCTCAGAAAGAACATTAAAAGAGAACGGTGTGAGAGCTGCTTAAAGGTAAGTCGGAATAGGAGAAGTCGAGGACACAGAGTGGGGCGAATTCATAGGTGTAGATAGCGGAAAAAATTTGCAAGTTGCTCCGAAAGCGAAAAGTGCAAGTTTTCGTCAGTGGAATCTCTTCCGAGTGTTTCTTTTTCCGATGGAAAAATAAGAAAAGGCGTTTGGGCGACGGGCCGGGAGTTTGTTTTTGGAAATTTTCGTATTTTTCGGTGTTTTTCACTCTTGGACTTGGATTTCGGAGCAGCTTCGAGGGGGAAGCGGAGTTTTGGCCGGAGGAATCGAAACGGTCGGTGGACGCGGCGCATCGGCCGGTCGGAGGCACGGCGATTCGCGGCGGCTCGCGGCCAGGGTGGCTTTTTGGATGGGGGGTGCGGATTTCGGGCGGGGTCGCGGGCGTACGGGGCGGGTGGGGTGGCAGGGTTGGCGAGGGTGGGCCGCGGCTGGCCGGGCCGGGTGCGGCGGAATCGCGGCGGTCGCCGGGAGCGGTGGGCTGCGCTCGGTGCAATTCGGAGCAGTGAGTATATAGGGGGGTGCGCGTAGGGGGGTGGACCGGTGGGGGTGGGCCGGCTGGGGTGGCCCGGTGGGCCGGCCGGATCGGTCGGGGCGAATTTGCGGCGGCCAGCGGGTCGCGGTTGCGGCGATTCGGGGTGTGGATCGCGGGGGTGCGCGTAGGGGGTGGGTCGGCTGGGGTGGCCCGGTGGGTCGGCCCGGTGGGCCGGCCGGATCGGTCGGGGCGAATTTGCGGCGGCCAGCGGGTCGCGGTCGCGGCGATCCGGGGTGCGGATCGTGGGGGTGCGCCTAGAGGGTGGGCCGGCGGGGGCGGCCCGGCGAGCCGGCCCGACCGGCTGGGGCGGCGGCGGCGGAGCCGGCGTCGCTCCCGCTGCCGCCGCTTCGGGGGCTCGCGACTCGCGTGCGCGCGCGTAGCATGTTCTCGATGCGAGAATCGGGCGAAGACCCACGCAAAACCGATGGCGGAGGGGGCTATCGGTTTTTTGGTGGGTCTTAGCCCGATTCTCGCATCGAGAACATGCTTTGTCGTTTTCTTTGTTATTTGAATTTTAAGCCCGTAGAATTTTCTGCATATCTGTTGCAAAAAGTTTTGCAACCCGAACCTACAAATGTACTGGTCTAAACCTACCCCGAACCTTACGTGTAGCTGCCTTGAGTCTAACCCGAACCTTTCTTGTTTGCTTAATTGTTTTTTTTTTTTTTCGGAGCTTTCGTTTTTCCGTTTTTCGGAGCAGGTAAGCTTTTTTTTGCTTGGATGGGAGATTTTGGAGCATTTTTCGTTTTTTCGTTTTTTTCGTTTTTTTTCGTTTTTTTCGGAGTTTCGGAGCTTTCGTTTTTAGAGCTTTACGCGGTGGAGAGCTTTTTTTTTTTTTTTCGTTTTTTCGTTTTTTCGTTTTTTTTCGTTTTTTTTCGTTTTTTTTTTTTCGTTTTTTTTTTTTCGTTTTTTCGTTTTTTCGTTTTGCAGTTTTTCGGGAGCTTTCGTTTTTAGAGCTTTACGCGGTGGAGAGCTTTTTTTTTTTTTTTTTTTTTTTTTTTCGTTTTTTTCGTTTTTTCGTTTTTTTTTTTTTTTTTCGTTTTTTCGTTTGCAGGAGTTTCGGAGCAGGTAAGCTTTCGTTTTTTGGAGCTTTACGCGGTGGAGAGCTTTTTTTTTTTTGGGAGATTTTTTCGTTTTTTTTTTTTTTTTTTTTTTTCGTTTTTCGTTTTTTTTTTTTCGTTTTTTTCGTTTTCGGAGTTTCAGAGCTTTCGTTTTTTAGAGCTTTACGCGTTTTTTTGTTTTTCCATTTGGAGGAGTTTCGCGTTTTTTGTTTTTGCCATTTTTCTTTCGTTTTCTAGTGAAAATTGATTTTTTTTTTTTTTGCTGTTTTTTTTTGAGTTTTTTCGTTTTTTTCTTATTTTTTTTTTTTTTTGTTTTTTTTTTTTTTTCCTGTTTTTTCGTTTTTTCTCGTTTTTTTGTTTTTGTTTTTTTTGTTTTTTTTGTTGTTTTTTTTTTTTTTTTGTTAATTGGGATAGAATTTATCAGTTTTTAATTGAATTTACGATGATTTATAGTGAATTTTTAGTTGGCACCGATGTGAATGGGCCGAGGCAGGGTAATTTTAATGAAATTGTAATTTTTCGAGTTTTTTTTAATTTTTTTGTATTTTTTTTTAATTAATTCGGCTAGAATTTAGTAGCGATTAATTGAATTTAATAGACTTTTATCGATTTTTGTTGATTTTTATTTGATTTTCTTTGATTTTTTACATTTGCAGCGATGTGAATGGGCCGAGACTGTTATTTTATTAAATTGAAATTTTTTTTCGATTTTTTTGTATTTTTTGGCATAATTGAGTGTGATTTTCAATTATTTAGCGAGAATGGATCGCAATTTTCAATTATTTATGGAAATTTTTTTTTTTTTTTTGTTTTTCTGTTTTTTTTTTTTTTTTTTTTTTTTGTTGTTTTTTTTGGATTTTTTTTAAATTTGGCTAGAATTTAGCAGCTTTTAATTGAATTTAATTTATTTGCTTTGATTTTTGCGATTTTTATTGATTTTTTTGATTTTTTGTGAATTTTACATTTGCGACGATGTGAATGGGCCGAGGCAGTGTCGCTCAACTCATTTTGTTGATTTTTAGTTTTGAATTTTTTTTTTTTTTTTTTTTTGGAATTTTCGTGAATTTGAGGGGGTGCAGGGGGAAAAGATGCGATCGAGGGGTGTATTTTATCGAGAGGAATCGGATCCAGTAGTTTTTGTTGCAATTTAGTTGATTTTTTGCGATTATTTCGTTTCGTATCGTGTAGCATGGGAAGCAGTGTCTCTCAACTCATTTTGTTTTTTTACCAGAAATTTAATAAAATTTGATTTTTTTTGCGTTTTTTTTGTTTTTTTGTTACTAATCGAATTCCGCGAGTTTTTTGAGTCACGTGTATTTTTTTTGAATTTTTTTGAATTTTTTTTGAATTTTTTTTTCGAATTTTTGTATTTTTTTTTTTTAAGTTTTCTCGGCGTTTCGCGAGATTTTACGTCGTTTGAGATAAACTTTTTTCAACATTTTTTTGGAATTTTTTTTGAAAATTCCAAGTTTTTTCGAAAATTTTTGTACTTTTTTGTCAAGTTTTCTGGACGTTTCGCGATATTTCGAGTCGTTTGAGACAAACTTTTTTGGAGCTTTTTTTTGAGCTTTTTTCGAAATTTTTTCAAAGTTTTTTCGAAAATTTTTGTACTTTTTTGTCGAGTTTTTTAGACGTTTCTCGACATTTTACGACATTTGAAACAAACTTTTTTGGACATTTTTTTTGAATTTTTTTCAAAATTTTTGAAATTTTTCCAAGTTTTTTCGAAATTTTTTCTATTTTTTCGTCACGTTTTTTGGACGTTTCGCGACATTTTACGACGATCTAGACCAACTTTTTTTTTTTTGGACATTTTTTTTTTTTTCAGATCCGAATCGAAGAAAACTTCAATTTTTCAAGTTTTTCCCAGATTTTTTTCTAGTTTTTTTACAAGTTTTTTTCAGACGTTTCGCGACATTTTTTTCAACGATCGATTTTTTGGAATTTTTTTTTTTTTTCCAATCGAAGACTAGTTAATTTTCAAGTTTTTTCCCAGATTTTTCAAGTTTTTTTCAAGTTTTTTTCCAGATATTTTTCAAGTTTTTCAAGTTTTTTTTTTTTTTTTAGTTTTCTAAAGTTTTTTTTCAAGTTTTTCCCAGATTTTACTAGTTTTTTTTAAGTTTATTTTTAGGTTTTTTCAAGGTTTTAGGTTAGTTTAGGTTTAGGTTTAGGTTTTTTTCAAGGTTTTTTTTTAGGTTTAGTTTAGGTTAGGTTTTAGGTTAGGTTTAGGTTTAGGTTTAGGTTAGGTTTAGGTTAGGTTTTAGGTTAGGTTTAGGTTAGGTTTAGGTTAGGTTTGGTTTAGGTTTAGGTTTAGGTTTAGGTTAGGTTTAGGTTAGGTTTAGGTTAGGTTTAGGTTAGGTTTAGGTTTAGTTTTCAGGTTTTAGGTTTAGGTTAGGTTTAGGTTGGGTTTTGGTTAGGTTTAGGTTAGGTTTAGGTTTAGTTTAGGTTTAGGTTTTTAGGTTAGGTTTAGGTTAGGTTTAGGTTAGGTTTAGGTTAGGTTTAGGTTAGGTTTAGGTTTAGGTTTAGGTTTAGGTTTTAGGTTTAGGTTTTAGTTTAGGTTAGGTTTAGGTTAGGTTTAGGTTAGGTTTAGGTTAGGTTTAGGTTGGGTTTAGGTTAGGTTTAGGTTAGGTTTAGGTTTAGGTTTTAGGTTTAGGTTTGGTTTAGGTTAGGTTTAGGTTAGGTTTAGGTTAGGTTTAGGTTAGGTTTTAGGTTTAGGTTTGGGTTTAGGTTAGGTTTAGGTTAGGTTTAGGTTAGGTTTAGGTTAGGTTTAGGTTAGGTTTAGGTTAGGTTTAGGTTAGGTTTAGGTTAGGTTTAGGTTAGGTTTAGGTTAGGTTTAGGTTAGGTTTAGGTTAGGTTTAGGTTAGGTTTAGGTTAGGTTTAGGTTAGGTTTAGGTTAGGTTTAGGTTAGGTTTAGGTTAGGTTTAGGTTAGGTTTAGGTTAGGTTTAGGTTTTTAGGTTAGGTTTAGGTTAGGTTTAGGTTGGTTTAGGTTAGGTTTAGGTTTAGGTTTAGGTTAGGTTTAGGTTAGGTTTAGGTTAGGTTTAGGTTAGGTTTAGGTTAGGTTTAGGTTTAGGTTTAGGTTAGGTTTAGGTTTAGTTTAGGTTAGGTTTAGGTTAGGTTTAGGTTAGGTTTAGGTTAGGTTTAGGTTAGGTTAGGTTTAGGTTAGGTTTAGGTTAGGTTTAGGTTAGGTTTAGGTTGGGTTTAGGTTAGGTTTTGTTTAGGTTTTAGGTTTAGGTTTAGGTTTAGGTTAGGTTTAGGTTTAGGTTTAGGTTTAGGTTTAGGTTTAGGTTAGGTTTAGGTTGGGTTTAGGTTAGGTTTAGGTTAGGTTTAGGTTAGGTTTAGGTTAGGTTTAGGTTAGGTTTAGGTTAGGTTTAGGTTAGGTTTAGGTTAGGTTTAGGTTTAGGTTTAGGTTTAGGTTTAGGTTTAGGTTAGGTTTTAGGTTAGGTTTAGGTTAGGTTTAGGTTAGGTTTAGGTTAGGTTTAGGTTAGGTTTAGGTTAGGTTTAGGTTAGGTTTAGGTTAGGTTTAGGTTAGGTTTAGGTTAGGTTTAGGTTAGGTTAGGTTTAGGTTAGGTTTAGGTTTAGGTTAGGTTTAGGTTAGGTTTAGGTTAGGTTTAGGTTAGGTTTAGGTTAGGTTTAGGTTAGGTTAGGTTTAGGTTTAGGTTAGGTTTAGGTTAGGTTTAGGTTAGGTTTAGGTTAGGTTTAGGTTAGGTTTAGGTTAGGTTTAGGTTTAGGTTTAGGTTAGGTTTAGGTTAGGTTTAGGTTTAGGTTTAGGTTAGGTTTAGGTTAGGTTTAGGTTAGGTTTAGGTTAGGTTTAGGTTAGGTTTAGGTTAGGTTTAGGTTAGGTTTAGGTTAGGTTTAGGTTAGGTTTAGGTTAGGTTTAGGTTTAGGTTAGGTTTAGGTTAGGTTAGGTTTAGGTTAGGTTTAGGTTAGGTTTAGGTTAGGTTTAGGTTAGGTTTAGGTTAGGTTTAGGTTAGGTTTAGGTTAGGTTTAGGTTAGGTTTAGGTTAGGTTTAGGTTAGGTTTAGGTTTTTAGGTTTAGGTTTAGGTTTAGGTTTAGGTTTTAGGTTTGGTTTAGGTTTGGGTTAGGTTTGGTTTAGGTTTGGTTTAGGTTAGGTTTAGGTTAGGTTTAGGTTAGGTTTAGGTTAGGTTTAGGTTAGGTTTAGGTTAGGTTTAGGTTAGGTTTAGGTTAGGTTTAGGTTAGGTTTAGGTTAGGTTTAGGTTAGGTTTAGGTTAGGTTTAGGTTAGGTTTAGGTTAGGTTTAGGTTAGGTTTAGGTTAGGTTTAGGTTTAGGTTAGGTTTGGTTTAGGTTTGGGTTAGGTTTAGGTTAGGTTTAGGTTAGGTTTAGGTTAGGTTTAGGTTAGGTTTAGGTTAGGTTTAGGTTAGGTTTAGGTTAGGTTTAGGTTAGGTTTAGGTTAGGTTTAGGTTAGGTTTAGGTTAGGTTTTTAGGTTAGGTTTAGGTTAGGTTTAGGTTTAGGTTTAGGTTAGGTTTAGGTTAGGTTTAGGTTTAGGTTTAGGTTAGGTTTTAGGTTAGGTTTAGGTTAGGTTTAGGTTAGGTTTAGGTTTAGGTTAGGTTTTAGGTTAGGTTTAGGTTTAGTTTAGGTTAGGTTTGGGTTAGGTTTAGGTTAGGTTAGGTTTAGGTTAGGTTTAGGTTAGGTTTAGGTTAGGTTTAGGTTAGGTTTAGGTTAGGTTTAGGTTAGGTTTAGGTTTAGGTTAGGTTTAGGTTAGGTTTAGGTTAGGTTTAGGTTAGGTTTTAGGTTAGGTTTAGGTTAGGTTTAGGTTAGGTTTAGGTTAGGTTTTAGGTTTAGGTTTGGGTTTAGGTTAGGTTTAGGTTTGGTTTAGGTTAGGTTTAGGTTAGGTTTAGGTTAGGTTTAGGTTAGGTTTAGGTTAGGTTTAGGTTAGGTTTAGGTTAGGTTTAGGTTAGGTTTTTTGGTTTAGGTTTAGGTTTTTAGGTTAGGTTTAGGTTAGGTTTAGGTTAGGTTTAGGTTAGGTTTTTAGGTTTAGGTTTAGGTTAGGTTTAGGTTAGGTTTAGGTTAGGTTTAGGTTAGGTTTTAGGTTAGGTTTAGGTTAGGTTTAGGTTAGGTTTAGGTTGGGTTTTTAGGTTTAGGTTTAGGTTTAGGTTTAGGTTTTAGGTTAGGTTTAGGTTAGGTTTAGGTTAGGTTTAGGTTAGGTTTAGGTTTAGGTTAGGTTTAGGTTAGGTTTAGGTTTAGGTTTAGGTTTTAGGTTAGGTTTTAGGTTGGGTTTGGGTTGGGTTTAGGTTTAGGTTTAGGTTTTTAGGTTAGGTTTAGGTTGGGTTTAGGTTAGGTTTTTAGGTTAGGTTTAGGTTAGGTTTAGGTTAGGTTTAGGTTAGGTTTAGGTTAGGTTTAGGTTAGGTTTAGGTTAGGTTTAGGTTAGGTTTAGGTTAGGTTTAGGTTAGGTTTAGGTTAGGTTTAGGTTAGGTTTAGGTTAGGTTTAGGTTAGGTTTGGGTTAGGTTTAGGTTAGGTTTAGGTTAGGTTTAGGTTGGGTTTAGGTTAGGTTTAGGTTAGGTTTAGGTTAGGTTTAGGTTAGGTTTAGGTTTGGTTTAGGTTTAGGTTAGGTTTAGGTTAGGTTTAGGTTAGGTTTAGGTTAGGTTTAGGTTAGGTTTAGGTTAGGTTTAGGTTAGGTTTAGGTTAGGTTTAGGTTAGGTTTAGGTTGGGTTTGGTTTAGGTTTAGGTTAGGTTTAGGTTTAGGTTTAGGTTAGGTTTAGGTTTAGGTTAGGTTTGGGTTTAGGTTTAGGTTAGGTTTAGGTTAGGTTTAGGTTAGGTTTAGGTTGGGTTTAGGTTAGGTTTAGGTTAGGTTTAGGTTAGGTTTAGGTTAGGTTTAGGTTAGGTTTAGGTTAGGTTTAGGTTTAGGTTAGGTTTAGGTTTAGGTTTAGGTTTAGGTTAGGTTTTTAGGTTTAGGTTAGGTTTAGGTTAGGTTTAGGTTAGGTTTAGGTTAGGTTTGGGTTAGGTTTAGGTTAGGTTTTAGGTTGGGTTTAGGTTTGGTTTAGGTTTAGGTTTAGGTTTAGGTTTAGGTTAGGTTTAGGTTAGGTTTAGGTTAGGTTTAGGTTAGGTTTAGGTTAGGTTTAGGTTAGGTTTAGGTTAGGTTTAGGTTAGGTTTAGGTTTAGGTTTAGGTTAGGTTTAGGTTAGGTTTAGGTTAGGTTTAGGTTAGGTTTAGGTTAGGTTTTAGGTTAGGTTTAGGTTAGGTTTAGGTTAGGTTTAGGTTTAGGTTTAGGTTAGGTTTAGGTTAGGTTTAGGTTAGGTTTAGGTTAGGTTTTAGGTTAGGTTTTAGGTTAGGTTTAGGTTTAGGTTAGGTTTAGGTTAGGTTTAGGTTAGGTTTAGGTTTTTTAGGTTAGGTTTAGGTTAGGTTTAGTTTAGGTTAGGTTTAGGTTAGGTTTAGGTTAGGTTTAGGTTAGGTTTAGGTTTAGGTTTAGGTTAGGTTTAGGTTAGGTTTAGGTTTAGGTTAGGTTTAGGTTAGGTTTAGGTTAGGTTTAGGTTAGGTTTAGGTTTTAGGTTTTTTAGGTTAGGTTTAGGTTAGGTTTAGGTTAGGTTTAGGTTAGGTTTTTAGGTTAGGTTTAGGTTAGGTTTTTAGGTTAGGTTTAGGTTAGGTTTAGGTTAGGTTTAGGTTAGGTTTAGGTTAGGTTTAGGTTAGGTTTAGGTTTAGGTTTAGGTTTAGGTTTAGGTTTAGGTTTAGGTTTAGGTTAGGTTTAGGTTAGGTTTAGGTTAGGTTTAGGTTAGGTTTAGGTTAGGTTTAGGTTAGGTTTAGGTTTAGTTTAGGTTTAGGTTAGGTTTAGGTTTAGGTTTAGGTTAGGTTTAGGTTAGGTTTTAGGTTAGGTTTAGGTTAGGTTTAGGTTAGGTTTAGGTTAGGTTTAGGTTTAGGTTTAGGTTTAGGTTTTTAGGTTAGGTTTAGGTTAGGTTTAGGTTAGGTTTAGGTTAGGTTTAGGTTTAGTTTAGGTTAGGTTTAGGTTAGGTTTAGGTTAGGTTTAGGTTAGGTTTTAGGTTAGGTTTAGGTTTAGGTTTAGGTTAGGTTTTAGGTTAGGTTTAGGTTAGGTTTAGGTTAGGTTTAGGTTAGGTTTAGGTTAGGTTTAGGTTAGGTTTAGGTTAGGTTTAGGTTAGGTTTAGGTTAGGTTTAGGTTTAGGTTAGGTTTAGGTTAGGTTTAGGTTAGGTTTAGGTTAGGTTTAGGTTAGGTTTAGGTTAGGTTTAGGTTAGGTTTAGGTTAGGTTTAGGTTAGGTTAGGTTTAGGTTAGGTTTAGGTTTAGGTTAGGTTTAGGTTTAGGTTAGGTTTAGGTTAGGTTTAGGTTAGGTTTAGGTTAGGTTTAGGTTAGGTTTAGGTTAGGTTTAGGTTAGGTTTAGGTTAGGTTTAGGTTAGGTTTAGGTTAGGTTTAGGTTAGGTTTAGGTTAGGTTTAGGTTAGGTTTAGGTTAGGTTTAGGTTAGGTTTAGGTTAGGTTTAGGTTAGGTTTAGGTTAGGTTTAGGTTTGGGTTAGGTTTAGGTTAGGTTTAGGTTAGGTTTAGGTTAGGTTTAGGTTAGGTTTAGGTTAGGTTTAGGTTAGGTTTAGGTTAGGTTTAGGTTTAGGTTTGGTTTAGGTTTAGGTTGGTTTAGTTTAGGTTAGGTTTAGGTTTAGGTTTAGGTTAGGTTTAGGTTAGGTTTAGGTTTAGGTTTAGGTTAGGTTTAGGTTTAGGTTTAGGTTAGGTTTAGGTTAGGGTTAGGTTTGGGTTAGGTTTAGGGTTAGGTTTAGGTTAGGTTTAGGTTAGGTTTAGGTTAGGTTTAGGTTAGGTTTAGGTTAGGTTTGGGTTAGGTTTAGGTTAGGTTTAGGTTAGGTTTAGGTTTAGGTTTAGGTTAGGTTTTAGGTTTAGGTTTGGGTTTAGGTTAGGTTTAGGTTAGGTTTAGGTTAGGTTTGGGTTTAGGTTTAGGTTAGGTTTAGGTTAGGTTTAGGTTAGGTTTAGGTTAGGTTTAGGTTTAGGTTTAGGTTAGGTTTAGGTTAGGTTTAGGTTTAGGTTTAGGTTTAGGTTTAGTTTAGGTTAGGTTTAGGTTAGGTTTAGGTTGGGTTTAGGTTTAGGTTTAGGTTTAGGTTAGGTTTAGGTTAGGTTTTAGGTTAGGTTTAGGTTTAGGTTTAGGTTTAGGTTAGGTTTAGGTTAGGTTTAGGTTTGGTTTAGGTTAGGTTTAGGTTAGGTTTAGGTTAGGTTTAGGTTAGGTTTAGGTTAGGTTTAGGTTAGGTTTAGGTTAGGTTTTGGTTAGGTTTAGGTTAGGTTTAGGTTAGGTTTAGGTTAGGTTTAGGTTAGGTTTAGGTTAGGTTTAGGTTAGGTTTAGGTTTTAGGTTAGGTTTAGGTTAGGTTTAGGTTAGGTTTAGGTTAGGTTTAGGTTAGGTTTTAGGGTTTAGGTTAGGTTTAGGTTAGGTTTAGGTTAGGTTTAGGTTAGGTTTAGGTTAGGTTTAGGTTTAGGTTTAGGTTTAGGTTTGGTTTAGGTTTAGGTTAGGTTTAGGTTAGGTTTAGGTTAGGTTTAGGTTAGGTTTAGGTTTAGGTTAGGTTTAGTTTAGGTTTAGGTTTAGGTTAGGTTTAGGTTAGGTTTAGGGTTTAGGTTTAGGTTTAGGTTTAGGTTTAGGTTTAGGTTTTAGGTTTAGGTTAGGTTTAGGTTAGGTTTAGGTTAGGTTTAGGTTAGGTTTAGGTTGGGTTTAGGTTAGGTTTAGGTTTAGGTTTAGGTTTAGGTTAGGTTTTAGGTTAGGTTTAGGTTAGGTTTAGGTTAGGTTTAGGTTAGGTTTAGGTTAGGTTTAGGTTTAGGTTTGGGTTTAGGTTTAGGTTTAGTTTAGGTTAGGTTTAGGTTTGGGTTTAGGTTTAGTTTAGGTTAGGTTTAGGTTAGGTTTGGGTTAGGTTTAGGTTAGGTTTTTGGGTTTAGTTTTAGGTTAGGTTTAGGTTAGGTTTAGGTTAGGTTTAGGTTAGGTTTAGGTTTAGGTTTTAGGTTAGGTTTAGGTTAGGTTTAGGTTAGGTTTAGGTTAGGTTTTAGGTTAGGTTTAGGTTAGGTTTAGGTTTAGGTTTAGGTTAGGTTTAGGTTAGGTTTTAGGTTAGGTTTAGGTTAGGTTTAGGTTTAGGTTTTTAGGTTAGGTTTAGGTTAGGTTAGGTTTAGGTTAGGTTTAGGTTAGGTTTAGGTTAGGTTTTTAGGTTTAGGTTTAGGTTTAGGTTTAGGTTTAGGTTAGGTTTAGGTTAGGTTTAGGTTAGGTTTAGGTTAGGTTTAGGTTAGGTTTAGGTTAGGTTTTAGGTTAGGTTTAGGTTAGGTTTAGGTTAGGTTTAGGTTAGGTTTAGGTTAGGTTTAGGTTAGGTTTAGGTTAGGTTTAGGTTAGGTTTAGGTTAGGTTTAGGTTAGGTTTAGGTTAGGTTTAGGTTTTTAGGTTTAGGTTTAGGTTTAGGTTAGGTTTAGGTTTAGGTTTAGGTTAGGTTTAGGTTAGGTTTAGGTTAGGTTTAGGTTAGGTTTAGGTTAGGTTTAGGTTAGGTTTAGGTTAGGTTTAGGTTTAGTTTAGGTTAGGTTTAGGTTTAGGTTTAGGTTTAGGTTTAGGTTTAGGTTTAGGTTAGGTTTAGGTTAGGTTTAGGTTAGGTTTAGGTTAGGTTTAGGTTAGGTTTAGGTTTTAGGTTTAGGTTTTAGGTTTTTAGGTTAGGTTTAGGTTAGGTTTAGGTTAGGTTTAGGTTAGGTTTAGGTTAGGTTTAGGTTTTAGGTTTAGGTTTAGGTTTTAGGTTTAGGTTTAGGTTAGGTTTAGGTTAGGTTTAGGTTAGGTTTAGGTTAGGTTTAGGTTAGGTTTTTAGGTTAGGTTTAGGTTAGGTTTAGGTTAGGTTTAGGTTAGGTTTAGGTTTAGGTTTAGGTTTTAGGTTAGGTTAGGTTTTAGTTTAGGTTTAGGTTTTAGGTTTAGGTTTAGGTTTAGGTTTAGGTTTAGGTTTAGGTTTAGGTTAGGTTTAGGTTAGGTTTAGGTTAGGTTTAGGTTTTAGGTTTAGGTTAGGTTTAGGTTAGGTTTAGGTTAGGTTTAGGTTAGGTTTAGGTTTAGGTTAGGTTTAGGTTTAGGTTTAGGTTAGGTTTTTAGGTTAGGTTTAGGTTAGGTTTAGGTTAGGTTTAGGTTAGGTTTAGGTTAGGTTTAGGTTAGGTTTAGGTTAGGTTTAGGTTAGGTTTAGGTTTGGGTTTAGGTTAGGTTTAGGTTTTAGGTTTAGGTTTAGGTTAGGTTTAGGTTAGGTTTAGGTTTAGGTTTAGGTTAGGTTTAGGTTAGGTTTAGGTTAGGTTTAGGTTAGGTTTAGGTTAGGTTTAGGTTTAGGTTTAGGTTAGAGTTTAGGTTAGGTTTAGGTTGGGTTTAGGTTGGGGTTTAGGTTAGGTTTGGGTTAGGTTTAGGTTAGGTTTAGGTTAGGTTTAGGTTAGGTTAGGTTTTTAGGTTTAGGTTTAGGTTTAGGTTAGGTTTAGGTTTAGGTTTAGGTTTTAGGTTTAGGTTAGGTTTAGGTTTGGGTTTAGGTTTAGGTTTAGGTTAGGTTTAGGTTTAGGTTTAGGTTAGGTTTAGGTTGGGTTTTAGGTTTAGTTTAGGTTTTGGTTTTAGGTTGGGTTTAGGTTAGGTTTAGGTTAGGTTTAGGTTAGGTTTAGGTTAGGTTTAGGTTGGGTTTAGGTTAGGTTTAGGTTTAGGTTTAGGTTAGGTTTTAGGTTTAGGTTTAGGTTAGGTTTAGGTTGGGTTTAGGTTAGGTTTAGGTTAGGTTTAGGTTAGGTTTAGGTTAGGTTTAGGTTAGGTTTAGGTTGGAGGTTAGGTTTAGGTTAGGTTTAGGTTAGGTTTAGGTTAGGTTTAGGTTAAGGTTTAGGTTAGGTTTAGGTTGGGTTTAGGTTAGGTTTTAGGTTAGTTTAGGTTAGGTTTAGGTTAGGTTTGGGTTAGGTTTTTTTAGGTTAGGTTGGGTTTAGGTTTAGGTTTAGGTTTAGGTTAGGTTTAGGTTAGGTTTAGGTTAGGTTTAGGTTTAGGTTTAGGTTAGGTTTAGGTTAGGTTTAGGTTAGGTTTAGGTTAGGTTTAGGTTTAGGTTTAGGTTGGGTTTAGGTTAGGTTTAGGTTAGGTTTAGGTTAGGTTTAGGTTTAGGTTTAGGTTAGGTTTAGGTTAGGTTTAGGTTAGGTTTTAGGTTAGGTTTAGGTTAGGTTTAGGTTAGGTTTAGGTTAGGTTTAGGTTGGGTTTTGGGTTAGGTTTTTAGGTTAGGTTTAGGTTAGGTTTTAGGTTAGGTTTAGGTTGCAGGTTTAGGTTAGGTTTAGGTTGGGTTTAGGTTAGGTTTAGGTTAGGTTTAGGTTAGGTTTAGGTTTAGGTTTTAGGTTTAGTTGTTTAGGTTTAGGTTTAGGTTAGGTTTAGGTTAGGTTTAGGTTGGGGTTTAGGTTAGGTTTAGGTTAGGTTTAGGTTTAGGTTTTTTTAGGTTTAGGTTTAGGTTAGGTTTAGGTTAGGTTTAGGTTAGGTTTAGGTTAGGTT
The DNA here is from genome assembly GCA_032399605.1 of Melipona beecheii. Lineage (NCBI taxonomy): Eukaryota > Metazoa > Arthropoda > Insecta > Hymenoptera > Apidae > Melipona > Melipona beecheii. Next base: position 5,575 of record JAUCMO010000186.1, on the reverse strand, counting down.
TGGGTTTAGGTTGGGTTTAGGTTAGGTTTAGGTTTAGGTTTAGGTTAGGTTTAGGTTAGGTTAGGTTTTAGGTTAGGTTTAGGTTAGGTTTTAGGTTAGGTTTAGGTTTAGTTTAGGTTTGGTTTAGGTTAGGTTTAGGTTAGGTTTAGGTTAGGTTTAGGTTAGGTTTAGGTTTAGTTTTAGGTTAGGTTTAGGTTAGGTTTAGGTTAGGTTTAGGTTAGGTTTTTTTAGGTTTAGGTTTGGTTTAGGTTGGGTTTAGGTTGGGTTTAGGTTAGGTTTGAGTTTAGGTTTAGGTTTAGGTTTAGGGTTAGGTTGGGGTTTAGGTTAGGTTTAGGTTAGGTTTTAGGTTGGTTGGGTTTAGGTTAGGTTTAGGTTAGGTTTAGGTTAGGTTTAGGTTAGGTTTAGGTTTAGGTTTAGGTTAGGTTTTAGGTTAGGTTTAGGTTTTTAGGTTAGGTTTAGGTTGGGTTTAGGTTAGGTTTAGGTTAGAGTTAGGTTTAGGTTAGGTTTTAGTTTAGGTTTAGGTTTAGGTTTAGGTTTAGGTTAGGTTTAGGTTAGGTTTAGGTTAGGTTTAGGTTAGGTTTAGGTTAGGTTTAGGTTAGGTTTAGGTTAGGTTTAGGTTAGGTTTAGGTTTAGGTTAGGTTTAGGTTTAGGTTTAGTTTAGGTTTGGTTTAGGTTGGGTTTAGTTAGGTTTAGGTTAGGTTTTGGTTAGGTTTAGGTTAGGTTTAGGTTTAGGTTTAGGTTTTAGGTTAGGTTTAGGTTAGGTTTGGTTTAGGTTAGGTTTAGGTTAGGTTTAGGTTAGGTTTAGGTTAGGTTTAGGTTAGGTTTAGGTTAGGTTTAGGTTAGGTTTAGGTTTAGGTTTAGGTTAGGTTTTAGGTTAGGTTTAGGTTAGGTTTAGTTTTAGGTTAGGTTTAGGTTAGGTTTTAGGTTTAGGTTTAGGTTGGGTTTAGGTTAGGTTTAGGTTAGGTTTAGGTTAGGTTTAGGTTAGGTTTAGGGTTAGGTTTAGGTTAGGTTTAGGTTAGGTTTAGGTTTAGGTTAGGTTTAGGTTAGGTTTAGGTTAGGTTTAGGTTAGGTTTAGGTTTAGGTTTAGGTTTAGGTTTTTTGGTTAGGTTTTTGGTTAGGTTTAGGTTGGGTTTAGGTTAGGTTTAGGTTAGGTTTAGGTTAGGTTTAGGTTGGGTTTAGGTTTAGGTTTTAGGTTAGGTTTAGGTTAGGTTTAGGTTAGGTTTAGGTTAGGTTTTAGGTTAGGTTTGCAGGTTTAGGTTAGGTTTAGGTTAGGTTTAGTTAGGTTTTAGGTTTAGGTTTTAGGTTAGGTTTAGGTTAGGTTTAGGTTTAGGTTGGGTTTAGGTTTAGGTTTAGGTTAGGTTTAGGTTTAGGTTGGGTTTAGGTTAGGTTTAGGTTAGGTTTGGGGTTAGGTTTAGGTTAGGTTTAGGTTGGGTTTTGGTTAGGTTTAGGTTAGGTTTAGGTTAGGTTTAGGTTTAGGTTAGGTTTAGGTTGGGTTTTTTAGGTTTAGGTTTAGGTTAGGTTTAGGTTAGGTTTAGGTTAGGTTTAGGTTAGGTTTAGGTTAGGTTTAGGTTAGGTTTTAGGTTAGGTTTAGGTTTAGGTTTAGGTTTAGGTTTAGGTTTTTAGGTTTAGGTTTAGGTTTAGTTTAGGTTAGGTTTAGGTTAGGTTTAGGTTTAGGTTTAGGTTTGGGTTAGGTTTAGGTTAGGTTTAGGTTAGGTTTAGGTTGGGTTTTAGGTTAGGTTTAGGTTAGGTTTAGGTTGGGTTTTGGGTTGGGTTTTTTAGGTTTGGGTTAGGTTGGGGTTTTAGGTTTAGGTTAGGTTTAGGTTTAGGTTTAGGTTAGGTTTAGGTTAGGTTTAGGTTTAGGTTTAGGTTAGGTTTAGGTTAGGTTTAGGTTAGGTTTAGGTTAGGTTAGGTTTAGGTTAGGTTTAGGTTAGGTTTAGGTTAGGTTTAGGTTAGGTTTTAGGTTGGGTTTAGGTTAGGTTTTAGTTTAGGTTTAGGTTAGGTTTAGGTTGGGTTTAGGTTAGGTTTAGGTTAGGTTTAGGTTAGGTTTAGGTTGGGTTTTTGGTTAGGTTTAGGTTAGGTTTAGGTTTAGGTTTAGGTTTTAGGTTAGAGTTTAGGTTAGGTTTAGGTTAGGTTTAGGTTTAGGTTAGGTTTAGGTTAGGTTTAGGTTAGGTTTAGGTTAGGTTTAGGTTAGGTTTAGGTTAGGTTAGGTTAGGTTTAGGTTAGGTTTAGGTTAGGTTTAGTTGGGTTTTAGGTTTGGTTTAGGTTAGGTTTAGGTTTAGGAGGTTAGGTTTAGGTTAGGTTTAGGTTAGGTTTGGTTGGGTTTGGGTTAGGTTTAGGTTAGGTTTAGGTTAGGTTTAAGGTTAGGTTAGGTTAGGTTTAGGTTTGGTTTTTAGGTTTAGGTTAGGTTTAGGTTAGGTTTAGGTTTAGTTTAGGTTTAGGTTTAGGTTTAGGTTTAGGTTTAGGTTTTAGGTTTAGGTTTAGGTTTTTAGGTTAGGTTTAGGTTAGGTTTTAGGTTAGGTTTAGGTTAGGTTTAAGGTTTAGGTTTAGGTTAGGTTTAGGTTTAGGTTAGGTTTAGGTTAGGTTTAGGTTAGGTTTTAGGTTAGGTTTAGGTTAGGTTTAGGTTTAGGTTAGGTTTAGGTTAGGTTTAGGTTTAGGTTTAGGTTAGGTTGGGTTTGGGTTTAGGTTTGAGTTGGAGGTTTAGGTTAGGTTTAGGTTGGGTTTAGGTTAGGTTTAGGTTAGGTTTTTAGGTTAGGTTTAGGTTAGGTTTAGGTTAGGTTTAGGTTAGGTTTAGGTTAGGTTTGGGTTAGGTTTAGGTTGGGTTTAGGTTAGGTTTAGGTTAGGTTTAGGTTGGTTTAGGTTTAGGTTAGGTTTAGGTTAGGTTTAGGTTAGGTTTAGGTTAGGTTTAGGTTAGGTTTAGGTTAGGTTTAGGTTAGGTTTAGGTTAGGTTTAGGTTAGGTTTAGGTTAGGTTTAGGTTAGGTTTAGGTTGGAGGTTTAGGTTGGAGTTTAGGTTAGGTTTGGGTTTGGGTTTAGGTTAGGTTTTTAGGTTAGGTTTTAGGTTAGGTTTAGGTTAGGTTAGGTTTAGGTTAGGTTTAGGTTAGGTTTAGGTTAGGTTTTTAGGTTTAGGTTAGGTTTAGGTTAGGTTTTAGGTTTGGTTAGTTTAGGTTAGGTTTAGGTTAGGTTTAGGTTAGGTTTAGGTTTGGGTTTGGGTTTGGGTTAGGTTGGGTTAGGTTTTAGGTTAGGTTTTAGGTTAGGTTAGGTTTAGGTTTGGGTTTAGGTTTAGGTTGGGTTTAGGTTAGGTTTAGGTTGGGTTTAGGTTTTAGGTTTAGGTTTAGGTTAGGTTTAGGTTTTTAGGTTTAGGTTTGGGTTTGGTTTAGGTTAGGTTTGGGAGGTTGGGTTTAGGTTAGGTTTAGGTTAGGTTTAGGTTTGGGTTTAGGTTAGGTTTAGGTTAGGTTTAGGTTAGGTTTAGGTTAGGTTTGGGTTTAGTTTTAGGTTTAGGTTTAGTTTTAGGTTTAGGTTAGGTTTTAGGTTTAGGTTAGGTTGGGTTTTAGGTTAGGTTTTAGGTTAGGTTTTAGGTTAGGTTAGGTTTGGTTTTAGGTTTAGGTTTAGGTTTAGGTTAGGTTTAGTTTAGGGTTTAGGTTAGGTTTAGGTTAGGTTTAGGTTTAGGTTTAGGTTAGGTTTAGGGTTTAGGTGGTTTAGGTTAGGTTTAGGTTAGGTTTTTAGGTTAGGTTTAGGTTAGGTTTTAGGTTAGGTTTAGGTTTAGGTTTAGGTTTAGGTTTAGGTTTAGGTTAGGTTTAGGTTAGGTTTAGGTTAGGTTTAGGTTAGGTTTTTAGGTTAGGTTTAGGTTAGGTTTTAGGTTTAGTTTAGGTTTAGTTTAGGTTTAGGTTTAGGTTTAGGTTAGGTTTAGGTTTTAGGTTTAGGTTTAGGTTTAGGTTAGGTTTAGGTTTAGGTTTAGTTTAGGTTTAGGTTTAGGTTTAGGTTTAGGTTTAGTTTAGGTTTAGGTTTAGGTTTAGGTTAGGTTTAGGTTAGGTTTAGGTTAGGTTTAGGTTTAGGTTTAGGTTTAGGTTTAGTTTAGGTTTAGGTTTAGGTTTAGGTTTAGGTTTAGTTTAGGTTAGGTTTAGGTTAGGTTTAGGTTAAAGGTTTAGGTTTGGGTTTTAGGTTAGGTTTAGGTTAGGTTTAGGTTGGGTTTAGGTTTAGGGTTTAGGTTTAGGTTTAGGTTAGGTTTAGGTTGGGTTTAGGTTGGGTTTAGGTTAGGTTTAGGTTTAGGTTTAGGTTGGGTTTAGGTTAGGTTTAGGTTGGTTTGGTTAGGTTTAGGTTAGGTTTGGGTTAGGGTTTAGGTTAGGTTTGGGTTAGGTTTAGGATTGGGTTTAGGTTTAGGTTTAGGTTAGGTTTTAGGTTGGGTTTAGGTTAGGTTTAGGTTAGGTTTAGGTTGGGTTTGGTTAGGTTTAGGTTGGGTTTAGGTTAGGTTTAGGTTAGGTTTAGGTTAGGTTTAGGTTAGGTTTGGAGTTAGGTTAGGTTTAGGTTGGGTTTAGGTTAAGGTTTAGGTTAGGTTTAGGTTTAGGTTGGGTTTAGGTTTAGGTTAGGTTTAGGTTTAGGTTAGGTTTTTAGGTTAGGTTTTAGGTTTAGGTTGGTTTAGGTTAGGTTTAGGTTAGGTTTTGGGTTAGGTTTAGGTTAGGTTTAGGTTAGGTTTTAGGGTTAGGTTAGGTTAGGTTTAGGTTAGGTTTAGGTTAGGTTTAGGTTTAGTTTAGGTTTAGGTTTAGGTTAGGTTTAGGTTAGGTTTAGGTTAGGTTTAGGTTTTTAGGTTAGGTTTAGGTTTAGTTTAGGTTAGGTTTAGTTTAGGTTAGGTTTAGGTTAGGTTTAGGTTTAGGTTTAGTTTTTAGTTTAGGTTTAGGTTTAGGTTTAGGTTTAGGTTTAGTTTAGGTTAGGTTTAGGTTAGGTTTAGGTTTAGTTTAGGTTAGGTTTAGGTTAGGTTTAGGTTAGGTTTAGGTTTAGGTTTAGGTTAGGTTTAGGTTAGGTTTAGGTTTAGGTTTAGGTTAGGTTTAGGTTTAGTTTAGGTTTTAGTTTAGGTTTAGGTTTAGGTTTAGGTTTAGGTTTAGGTTAGGTTTAGGTTAGGTTTAGGTTAGGTTTAGGTTAGGTTTAGGTTAGGTTTAGGTTAGGTTTAGGTTAGGTTTAGGTTTAGGTTTAGGTTTAGGTTTAGGTTAGGTTTAGGTTAGGTTTAGGTTAGGTTTAGGTTAGGTTTAGGTTAGGTTTAGGTTAGGTTTAGGTTAGGTTTAGGTTAGGTTTAGGTTAGGTTTAGGTTAGGTTTAGGTTAGGTTTAGGTTAGGTTTAGGTTAGGTTTAGGTTAGGTTAGGTTTAGGTTTAGGTTAGGTTTAGGTTAGGTTAGGTTTAGGTTAGGTTTAGGTTAGGTTTAGGTTAGGTTTAGGTTAGGTTTAGGTTAGGTTTAGGTTAGGTTTAGGTTAGGTTTAGGTTAGGTTTAGGTTAGGTTTAGGTTAGGTTTAGGTTAGGTTTAGGTTTAGGTTTAGGTTAGGTTTAGGTTAGGTTTAGGTTAGGTTTAGGTTAGGTTTTAGGTTAGGTTTA